>CM038682.1:394354261-395554261 GCA_021605205.1 Aegilops longissima
GACCTCTACCTTTGGGAGCATGACATGTGGATCAGCCACCTATCGGGTCCATTAAAACTCACTCCCGTGGGCCCCGAGAGGGAAATGTAACTCCCACGCCAGGCCTTGTGGTGCTACCTCTACACGAACTCGTGCCAAACTCGAGATTTGTTTCTTACTAGCAAGATGCCTGTGCGTCGCATGAAACATCAAGATGCATTTGTATGAGTAGTTTATCTTGTGGGAGAAAAGGATGAATGAGGGAAGGCCTTATTTGCAAATGTGGAGAGGGGTGTGGGTATCTTTTTGCAAAATTGCCATAGTTTCCTTCCATGGACATCTACTATGCCTCATAACGCTCTCGACATCTAGCCGTGGCACTCGCCACGCCAAAGCCACCATCGGCCGTTCAACTCAACGAAGTGAGTCGCAAACGCCGCCACGACAATGGCCACCGGGCATCTCAACCACACCGATGCCGCTTCCTCGTAGTCGACCTATGCTGGCATGTGGCGCACGCCATTGAGCAACACGTCAACGTACGACGGCAGGAACGCCTCCAGGCTCACTGGCTCAACTACATCGAGTACATCACATTCTCAAACCGGTATCCGTTGAGCAGGTTGCTCCCGCCCACGAGCACACTCCTATACGTATCCAGCATTCCAGCCTCGTCGCTGAGTAGTACATCCTCGGGACGGTGCAAGCGGTCGGAATCTCGAGCCCAAGTCAAGCTATGTGCCCCGGGTAGATCACTGGCTCCCGCCCGATCTCCCACCCGGCTGCCGCTGTTGCCGCACCATCGACGATCGGGAGCAGCACCTTGCCGCCATCCGGAGCGCGAAGCAGTAAACGCCGGCGCACGTCACAACAGCCAAGCACCTCGACATGCGTTGGTCGGGCAGAGACTTCGCTGGCTACAAGCTCCATGGTCTCGCCCAAGATAGGTGTGGTAATCGCAATGAACATGCGGTAAAATACTACGGAGCAACCAAGATGTGCAAGGCCAAGCCGCCGTCGCCGCATGGAGGGGTGGTATCACCGCGCCAGAAGCGTACATACATGGCTTAGACAGCACCTGCTATGATGCTATGGCGCTGGCACCGCATTGTCAACACAAATTGATGATCCAAGGAGGACGAGCAGGAAAGGAAAGGGTCTTGCATGCGCGTACAGATTCATGTAGGAAATTATTTCCTAGAAATATGGCTTGTATTTACCTTTCTTTGAGGATATAGATGACCCACACGAGGAAATATATTATAACCGCTGGATGAAAATTAGGAAAGGGAGTACGAATCAAGCGTGGAGGGAGCAGTAAGCCTCGCTTGTCGACCAAATTCCACCCCTCTCGGTCCCACCGCCCGGCTTATGAGAATGACATGTGGCTGCCACATCCCTAGTTCCGTATGCACTAGGCTAGCCCTTCATGTGAGCATCATGTTTAAATTCTAATGAAATTTGAATTGATTTAATTTTCAAAAGCCTCAGAAGACCTCTAAAAATAACCAACATTTAAATCTCATCAAATGAGTCCAAGAAAATGTTCCTGTTATTCTATGAAAATATTGGCATGAGGTAAAATGCAAACCAATATTTTTGGAGTGACTGAATATTTATTTTGGGCCTTTGAATTAAATCATAATTAGATTTGAGTTGGAGCAAATAAATTTATAAATATTTTTATTGCTCCAATGATCCTCGAATGTTTTGTGGAGCTCTAGGATAAACCTTATTGCATCCACAATAATTTCTAGAGAGTTTCAAAAAATTTGGTTAGCAAACCAAATTAAAACAAATCTGCAATAACTAGAAAAACAGAAAATAGAAAAGAGAGAGAAAGAACCAACCTCGTCCACTTACTCGGGCGCTTACCGAGGCCCACTTACCGGTGGCCCAAAGAAAATCGGCCCAGCCCACCAGGGTGCCTTGTCTTCTTCAACCTCCGCCAAGAGGCGAGGCGGTTGACACACGCGATCGCCGTGGCCTCCTCCCCGCCGCGCCACGCCGAGGCCCTTCCAGCCACGGAGACGGCCACGCACCCCCAGTGCCCTCTCACTCTCCCCGAGCCTTCTCCTCCTCCGCTCTCTCGACGCAACCACCGAGCATTATCGCCCGCCGATTTAACACCACCGCTGCCATCACCTCTCCTCGCCCCTCGAGCAGTCCAGAAGCTCACGATCCTCCTCGGCCTTCTCCACCGAAAGCTACACGACACGAGGCCCCGCTTCATCGCCCAAGTCGCCGTTTTCAACCTTCGCCGCCAGATCTCCGCGCGACCTGCGCTGCCCGACGCCTCGCCTCGCCCGCCGGATGGATCCGCCAGGAGCCCTCGCTGCTTTTCATGCTCGCCTGCTCTCGCCCCTAGCTCCATTTCCCATCGCGACGAAAGCCGCCGCCGCCATGGCGAGTTGTACATAGCAGCGACGCCACAACGGAGCGCCACCATGCTCAAAGCCCTCAGAGCCCAACACACACACCAGCTCCCTCCCGCGCACCACAACGCTAAACCGCAGTGCCCAACTCCGCCGCCGCAAATGCTTCGCCGCCGCCGTTCGCCCCCCGCACTCCAACCGCCGCAACATCGATGCGGCGCACTTCAGCCGGCCAGAGAACCCAACCGCGCCTAAACGGTGCCTCAGAAGCGCGAATCTCGACGCTGCTCGCTGTGGTTTGTGTCACCGCGCTAAACGCCGGTAATGACGTGGCTATGTCGTTAGTCGCTAATGACGCTCTAATTTATTCCCTCGCCCACTTACAAGTGGGCCTGTGACATAAATTAACCACGCTTATTTCGTTAAGTTTAGCCAAACACAAGGGACCCCACACGCCGCCGACCCATCGACGCCACCGCTGATCGGCCCCACCGTCTCGTGAGAGAAATCGCACCGGTCATCGACACCGGGCCCAACCGTCAGTTTGATCTCGACCGCGTTCCCTTGACCTGCCGACGCCATGATGATGTCAGTCGACGCAAAGAACTCATTTTCTGGATTTATTCTTTACCGAAATTCCGTAAAATAGCCAAAACTTCTAAAAATCATAGAAAATCAACCGTAGCTCCGAATCAAACAAATTATATATGAAAAATGATCAGAAAAATCCAATCAATCCATCTGTACTAGTTTAATGCATGTTGAAACAAGCTAACTTGCTGTTTAGTGCAAAACATGATAAAGAACTATTTAAGATCACAAATGTGTTTGAACTTTGAATCTTTAGTTCAAAATAGCTCAAACCCATCTGGTTGTAGTTGCATTAGCCCAACACACTCATTTTACCATGTCATGTCATGCATCATATTGTGCATTGCATTGATTGTGTTTCTTCTCTGTTGCCGGTTTTTGTCCCCTCTCGATAGACGTGGTTCCGACGATGAGATCGATGACACTGATGAACAGCTATATTATCTTCTAAGTGCTGTGCAAGCAAAACCCCTTGTTCATTCCGACACAATCCTACTCTCTCGCCTCCTGCTTCTCTTTTACCGCATTAGGACAACAACGATTCAACTGTTACATGCTGCGTAGTTGAACCCTTTCTCTCGCATGACCTCATTGCCACAAGAATAGATGAAACCCACTAGCATGAGTAGGAGTTGTTTGAGCCCCGATGTGCCTACTCATTCATGCTTGTTTGTCATGCCTGCTATCGCTTAGAGTTGAGTCGTCCGATTCATCGGGATGAATCTGAGGTGTGTGAACATGTCCTACTGTTGAGAGCTAAGTGTTTGAACACGATTTGGTAAAGGTAGTGTGAGAGGCCATGTAGGAGTACATGGTGGGTTGTCTCATTGCAGCCGCCCCTCGTGAACTGAGTTCTGTGTTTGTGATCCATGAACAAGCATTACCACACATTGGGTTCCTGAATCAATTCTCTCGACTTATTAATCAACATGATGTATGTCCAGGAGTTGCAACTAGTTTCGTGTTTGTAGGTAGTGCTAGTAGTCTACCAAGTGGCACACGATATGTGTGGGCTTGGGATGATTAGGCACTATGGCACGGTGTACCAAGCGAGAACCACCAATGATGTGGGCTTGGGAACCCTGACACATTGTTTGGGGTCGAGCTACACCCCGGCCGGATCTCCTGCGGATGGAACCCGAATAGGCGATAAACCTTGACTAGAGACTTGTGGGTTAGTCGTGTCGTGGCGACTCTCTCCAAAGCTTCCGCTTGAAGATTGCCGAGATACACGAGGTGTACATGGCGGTAAGTGGCTAGAGCGCAGTGAAGAAGTACACACCGCAGGTTAATATGATCTATTCAATAGCCGTGTCCGCGTAAAGGACTTCAAGCTCGCATACCATAGACAAGTGAAAGTGGATACTCTAAAACGCCAAAGATAAGTGTGAGTGCTATGGATGGCGCTTTGTAGGGAGACGGAAGCGATCCATAGTGGTGTATTGATATGGTGAATATGTGGACTGCAGCGCCATCTCAAAGAGTTACTTGCAATATAGTTTAGGATAGCCACTGGTCAAAGCTGGCCTCGCCGCAGCTTAAACTCCACCACCCCTTTATTGATACCGATGCATATGTAGTTAGTTCTCGGCGTAAGTCTTGCTGGGTACATTTGTACTCACGCTTTTTTTTATGTTTTGTAGAGAGATGTCATCTCGCTAGTAGTTCTGTGTGGACTTCGACGCTTAGCTTGTTACCTCGCCACGATCTTGTGCCCCGGCAGATCTCGTAGATAGTCAAGCTTCTCACCTTTTTTCATTTGTAGATGTCTGTATCGACATGTTAAGCTTCCGCAGCTTTGTTTTGTATGTTTCAATGTTGGGTCATGAGACCCATGTTTGTAATATCTCGCCTCTGAGCCTAATGAATAAATACTTGAGTCGAGAGTTATGTTGTGATGCCATGTTGTATTTACACATATCAAGCATATTGTGTGTATGTTTGAAATGCTTGGTATGTGGGATCCGACAATCTAGTTGTTTATCCTGGCAGCCTCTCTTATGGGGAAATGTAGTCTCGTGCTTCCTCGACCCATAGTAGTCCGCCACACCGGTTCACCTGAATCTCGCTAGCCCAAAGACTACCGCCAGACACTTGACTGGCCGGGCATGTGTTTCACTTCGCTCGTGGTTCCGTCTCTTCGGGAAATGTCACGCGTGACATCCGAGTCCCGCTTAGCTCGACACAGCCCGGTTACCGGAGTCCTCATAGCCTGCTACACCCCGGATTCACACGCTGTCGCCGACATGCTCGGTTGATTAATGTATGTCCGTCTCATGGGTTAGCTCCGCTTTGGGTTCACGACTAGCCATGTCGGCCCGGTTCTCTATCATATGGATGCTAGCTACACTATCATATACGTGAGCCAAAAGGCTAAACGGTCCCGCCATGGTAAGGCGACACCCGTGGGAATACCGCGTGAGGCCGAAAGTGATATGAGGTGTTACCGCCAGATCGATGTGACTTGGAATCGGGTCCCGACAGCTTTGGTATCGAGCCCGACTTCGTGAGGATTACCAAGCCAAACTGGTCGGTTGAGTCTAGAAATGCTTTAGTTATATAAGAGAATTGATTGTGAAGGAACGAAGGCTCTTTTTACTTCTTATACCTTATGCCCTTTCGATCCGAAATCAGCTTCTTCTTTTCTGTGTGATTAAGAACTAGGCTTCTCATCTTTCTATCAGATGACGGTTACTAATCCATAGACTTATATGATTGATGGTTTCAAGCTTCATTTCAGTTCCTACTACTCCGTGATGTTAACCGCTGATCTCGTAACCTTGTTATTGTGATGTTGAGTGGTCATGCCACTATTTTGCAGGATGTCTCAAATCATTTTGAGCATTTACACTGCTATGTCAGTCTCGAAGTCATCCTAGGTCTCTAAATAGTCCGATGCATTTGCAAACCTTTCTTTCCATTCCCAAGTCCTTATGGTCGAATAAGCACACTAACCGGTGCGTTGAGGTAGTTCATTGCCTTGACATTTATGTTGGAGCTATTATTATGACCCCAGGTGTTTTAGGGAGTCACCTAGTAATCTAGCCATGTTTTGTGTTCCTAGTGTGATGATTCTGGCCACCAATCTCGAAAGCATCCCGTGATGCCATTTAGTAGTAGGTATTCTACTCCTGGGTTCTTGACCCAAGATTCACTCTACTTACCTCGTGTTGATAGTGTTGCTCGTACCTTTAGGATATTAGTAACCTTTGCGATAGTCCTCGAGGTCCATGGTATTTCCTTCTTCCAAATACCATGAACCATTAAGACAGAAGTTCTTTGAACCAAAAGCTCACAATCAGAGTACTCTTGAGGAGTTCTCCATTCATAATTGTGATTCTTCCAGTTCTACCTTTCTGCATGAGTTATCTGGAAGAAACCTATTGAACTTGTTTCTAAATATTAATCTATGCATCCACAACTCGTAAAGATATATGTTCCTTTGAGTTTTTCCATTGTAGCAGTATTCCATCCCCGCTCATCGCTTGGTAGTCGAGAAGTTGTGCATTCATGTTATCGATGCCTATGACTTATGTGGTCCGGCTGCCATTCTATTCCGAATGACTAGGAGAAACAAACTCCAAGACATTTCATCCATATCCGTGGATTGGGTCAAAGCAGCTTGTGTTCCGCAGATCAAAATGCTAATCTAGCTCTTGTTCTGTTTCACCCCGAGTATTACCATATTTATATCAAGAATATCATGGGAATTGCACACCATTCTATGAACTCTTGATACAAAGGATACTTCGCCTCATTATTCATTTCTCTTCCCCGTGTTATTGCAACCGGAATGCCGACAAGTGAACCTTGATGTGTGAAATCAATACTTCTAGCAACCCCATTGCTTGGTAGTTAAAGGACAATAATTTCATTCTTAGTGTGTTGGTTCTTGAATCATCATTCTAAGATAGATTGTGCTACCTATTCCTTATTTCTGGTGCACTCTTTGATCGATGAGTTAGGATTTCATCAAACCCTTGCTCTGTTGATCATATCGTCTTGCCCTGAAAACCAAGATTGTTCTCGAGCTTAGTAACATATCGGTGGTTCGTGATTTTCCAATATCTTCTGAGGTATCACCGTGTTTTCACCGACCGCTATGTTGAGTTCGTGATCGTTGGTTCCTTGTAACCACCCCTTCTCCAAGAATCTGTGTTGGATACCCCGAGCTAGTTGGTTAAGCTAAACAACAACTTGGAGAGTTGGAAGATGAAAGCTTGTCCGACTTAGTTCATTCTAAGGATATCTTGTATGTGTGTGAAGAAAGGTGATGTCTTCATTGAATGATCCTCGCGATCAATTGTTGGACCTATCATCCTAACCAAAACTTTGATTTGAGTATGGGCTATCACCAAATCAAATCAAGATTATCGATGTTCGAATGTTGTCTTACTCGTGGTTGATCCTCGAGCATACACCATTACATCTTTTGGTCCGACCAATGCCACCACCGTGTTCACATGATGGTGGAAGTCCAAAGGATATGGAAATTACGGCGAGTTGTTGTTGGGCCCATCAGCAAAGATTTTGTCTCCCCATGATTCATGTTGAACATCAACCTAGTGTTGGAAACTTTGTAAGCATTACCTTCGTGTTTCGCTCATGAAGTTTATGTTTGATGAAAGAAGTGACTTCTCTAATTCACGGCATTTTATGTAAGTTGTCGCCGGATCCGAGAAAGCTTGTTTTTGCTTCCTCCGAATCATCCCAAGTCATTAATGCATGTGCTAAGTATTCTATGGTCTCGATAGATCGATCATCTTCATTCCATATGAATTCCCCAGCACACCAAGCCACTAATTGATTTGTTCAAGCAGAAGAAGCTCCTTCTTAAGAGTATACCTTATGCAAGGACTTCGATATCCTCGATGATGGTTCCCCACCTGAACTCGGTAGTGTTTTATTATAAGACTACTACGTGGTCATGCTTGTCTTGGACAGCGTGTTCACGGGTTTGTAGCAGAACCAGCTCATGTTTTGGAGCTTGCTATCGTAGTTCATTTCCCGAGAATCTCGCAACGTCATCTCGTTGGTTTGTGTTGCAAACATTCATTTTTCTTTCTAGACTTGATGAGTCTGGAATATCATGTTACCAACCAGATCTGAATCTCGTGCGATATGATGGTTGGAACCTTCCAAGATCTATGATGTAGGTCCCACAAGGTTGATGTTCGCCGACACACCTAGCCGGAAGATCTATCATTGTAGAATCTTGATTGAGCAAATCACCATCGCTCCATGAGAATTTCGAGTGACTTATTTAGAAGTTGTTCCTTATGGATCCTTTGTTCTCCGGTTGCACCTTTACTTGATGTTCCAGATACCGATCGGTATTGGGTTAAACTGGTACATCAAGGAGAACATTAGAAGCGGAGTGCTAAATGTCTCTACGATCATCCGTGATTTGCTTTTTGGCATTGCTAAGGAAAATTCGAGAAAGTGATGTCTTTTTTGCATCCGATCATCCATCACTATTCATCATGGTAGTATGATGTGTTGCCGGATCTTGGCATGGATGTTGGTAAAACCTTGATGAATATGGAAATGCTCAAGTTCTTGAGAGCACACTCAGTCACTAGGTTATATCCTTGGTATCAATTGGAATGTGCCTCCCGTTTGCCGAGTTGTTCTATAACCATAGTTTCCTTTCCGAACTGAGTATGCCATTTCCCCGAACCTCTTTCAAACGATCCTTTATGAATTGCCTTAGGCTGGTATGAAGGGTTTCAATGATCTATGGATCAAAGGTAATTCTTTTTGCCACTTAAGGGATGATCCTACGAGTCACCTCCTCTAAGATGCCCCGTTATGCTATCATGGCAACTCAACTCCTCACTACGTTGACAACCGTTCACCACCTTCTTAGGTGTGGAATTATTGCCTACCTAGTGAACCTTTGTCATGTGTTTCACTCCATCTCTCTGGACGAATGATTTGTGTCGCAGCTCGAGAGATGTTTCAGTGTCCCACTCTGTGAGTTGATCATGAGTTGTTCGACCTTCGATAAGATCGATCCCCCTAGAGTTTTCCTTTCCCTCTCGTTGTCATGTTAGTTGGAGTTATTGGGGCAAGACATCGAGACAATGATGGTGACCGAGTCAACGTTCTTTGAAGTGCCACCTGGATCGTGAAGATTATGTTAGTTTGTGTTCCCTTCATCTTATTTCACGCTGAATCTCGACGAGATTCTTGTTTAGTAGGGGTGAGTGTCACATCCCTAGTTCTCGTATGCACTAGGCTAGCCCTTCATGTGAGCATCATGTTTAAATTCTAATGAAATTTGAATTGAGGAATTTTCAAAAGCCTCAGAAGACCTCTAAAAATAACCAACATTTAAATTTCATCAAATGAGTCCAAGAAAATGTTCCTGTTATTCTATGAAAATATTGGCATGAGGTAAAATGCAAACCAATATTTTTGGAGTGACTCAAATATTTATTTTGGGCCTTTGAATTAAATCATAATTAGATTTGAGTTGGAGCAAATAAATTTATAAATATTATTATTGTCCAATAATCTCGAATGTTTTGTGGAGCTCTAGGATAAACCTTATTGCATCCACAATAATTTCCAGAGAGTTGCAAAAATAATTTGGTTAGCAAACCAAATTAAAACAAATCTGCAATAATTAGAAAACAGAAAATAGAAAAGAGAGAGAAAGAACCAACCGTCCACTTACTCGGGCGCTACTGTGAGGCCCACTTACCCGGTGGCTCAAAGCAGAATAGGCCCAGCCCACCAGGGGTGCCTTGGTCTTCTTCCACCGCTAGTAGGCGAGGCGGTCGACACACGCGATCGCCATGGCCTCCTCCCCCGCCTCACGCCGAGGCCCTTCCAGCCCACGGAGATGGCCACGCACCCCTGTGCCCTCTCACTCTCTCCCCGAGCTCCTCTCCTCCTCGATCTCGCGACGCAACCACCGAAAGCACTATCGCCGCCGACGAACACCACCACTGCATCGCTTCCCTCGCCCCTCGAGCAGTCCAAGCCTTCCAGATCCTCCTCGCCTTTCCACCGAAGCACACGACGCCGGGGCCCTTCTTCATCGCCCGTCATCAGATTCAACCTTCGCCGCCGAGATCTCCGGCGACCCTGCGCTGCCCCGACGCCTCGCCTCGCCTCCGCCGATGGATCCGCCGTGAGCCTCGCCGCTTCTCCCGTGTCGCCCGCTTCCGCCCCTAGCTCCATTTCCCATCGCGATCAAAGCTCCTCGCCGCCATGGCGTAGCTGCATATAGCCAAGACGCCACAACGGAGCGCCACCGTGCGTTTAAAGCCCTCAGAGCCCAACACACACACAGCCCCCTCCCGCGCACTACAACGCTAAACCGCAGTGCTCAACTCCGCCGCCGCAGAATGCTCGCCGCCGTTGTTCCCGCCTCCCGCCGCCAACCGCCGCAACATCGATGCGGTGCACTTCACCGCCAGAGAACCCAATCCGCTTCTAAACGGCGCTCAGAAAGATGAACCCGACGCTGCCTCCTGCATGATTTGAAGTCACCGACGCAAACGCCGCGGGCCGACGGGCTATGTCGTTAGCTGCTAATGACATCCCTAATTTAACTCCCCACCCACTTACAAGTGGGCCCCATGACATAAATTAACCACGCTTTATTTCGTTAAGTTTTAGCCTAAACACAAGGGACCCCACACGCCGCCGACCCATCGACATCACCGCTGATCGCCCCACCGTTCGTGAGACAACCGGCACCGGTCATCGACCAGCCGGGCCCAATCTGGTCAGTTTGACTCGACCGCGCGCCGCTGACCTGCTGACGCTATGATGATGTCAGCCGACGAAAGAATTTTTTCTCGATTTATTCTTTACAGAAATTCCGTAAAATAGCCAAAACTTCTAAAATCTTAGAAAATCAACCGTAGCTCCAAATCAAACAAATTATATATGAAAATGATCTGAAAAATCCAATCTATCCATCTGCATTTAGTTTCATGCATGTTTAAACAAGTTAACTTGCTGTTTAGTGCAAAACGTGATAAAGCACTATTTAAGATCACAAATGTGTTTGAACTTTGAATCTTTGGTTCAAAATAGCTCAAACCCATCTGGTTGTAGTTGCATTAGCCCAACACACTCATTTTACCATGTCATGATCATGCATCATATTGTGCATTGCATTGATTGTGTTTCTTCTCTGTCGGTTTTGTCCCTCTCGATAGACGTGGTTCCGACGATGAGATCGGCGACACCGATGAAGAGCTATATTATCTTCGAAGTGCGAGGCAAGCAAAACCCCTTGTTCATTCCGACATAATCCCACTCTCTCGCCTCCTGCTCTTTTTATTGCATTAGGACAACAACGATTCAACTGCTACATGTTGCGTAGTTGAACCCTTTCTCTCGCATGACCCGTCATTGCCATAATAAATAGATGAAACCCACTAGCATGAGTAGGAGTTGTTTGAGCCCTGATGTGCCTACTCATTCATGTTTGTTTGTCATGCCTGCTATCGCTAGAGTTGAGTCGTGTCTGATTCATCGGGATGAATCGAGGTGTGTGAACATGTCCCATCATTGAGAGTTAAGTGTTTGAACACGATTTGGTAAAGGTAGTGAGAGAGGCCATGTAGGAGTACATGGTGGGTTGTCTCATTGCAGCCGCCCTCGTGAACTGAGTTTTGTGTTTGTGATCCATGAACAGCATTACCACACATTGGGTTCCTGAACTCGACCGCCTCGACTTATTAAGCAACATGATCTCTGGCCCAGAGTTGCAACTAGTTTCGTGTTTGTAGGTAGTGTTAGTAGTCTACCAAGTGGCACCCGAAAGGTGGGCTTGGGATGACTAGGCACCATGGCACGGTGTACCAAGCGAGAACCACCCGCCGAGGTGGGCTTGGGAACCCTGCACATCGCTTGGGGGCCGTGAGCGACTCCCTGGCCGGATGGAACCCTAATAGGCGATAAACCTGACTAGAGACTTGTGTGGTTAGTCGTCGTGGCCGACTCTCGCCAAAGCCCGCTGAAGGTTGCCGAGATACACGAGGTGTACATGGCGGTAAGTGGCAGAGCATGTGAAGAAGTACACCGCAGGTTAATATGATCTATTCCAATAGCCGTGTCCGCGGTAAAGGACTTCCTGCTGCTCGTATACCATAGACAAGTGAAAGTGGATACCTAAAACGCGCAAGATAAGTGTGAGTGTTATGGATGGCGCCTCGTAGGGAGACGGAAGCGGATCCATAGTGGTGTATTGATATGGTGAATATGTGGACTGTAGCGCCATCTCAAAGAGTTACTTGCGTACCATAGTTTAGATAGCCACCGGTCAAAGCTGGCTTGCTGCAGCTTAAACTCCACCACCCCTTTATTGATACGTAATGCATATGTAGCTAGTTCTGATTTAAGTCTTGCTCGGGTACATTTGTACTACATTTGCCTATTTTATGTTTTGCGTGAGAGATGTCATCCCACTAGTAGTTCCGTGTGACTTCGACGCTTAGCTTGTTACCTCACTACGATCTTGTGCCCTCGGCAGATCTGGTAGATAGTCGCTTCTCAACCTTTTTCATTTGTAGATGCCTGTACTCGCACATGTTAAGCTTCCGCAGTGCTTTGTTTTGTATGTTTCAATGTTGGGTCATGAGACCCATGTTTGTAATATCTCGCCCTTGGAGCCTAATGAATAAATATTTGAGTCGAGAGTTATGTTGTGATGCCATGTTGTATTTACACATATCGAGCATATTGTGTGTATGTTTGAAATGCTTGGTATGCATGGGATCCGACAATATAGTTGTTTATCCTTGGCAGCCTCTCTTATGGGGAAATGTAGTCCAAAGCTTCCTTGAGCCATAGTAGTCCGCTATGCCTCGGTTCACCGGAGTCCTCGCTAGCCTTGCACTACCGCCGTGACACTTGACTGGCCGGCATGTGTTTCACTTGCTCGTGGTCTGTCCTTCGGGAAATGTCATGCGTGACATCCGAGTCCCGCCTAGCCTGCTACAGCCCGGGTTACCGGAGTCCCGTTAGCCGAAAGTGCTACAGCTTGGATTCACACGCCGTCTCGACATGCTCGGTTGATTCATGTATGCCTGTCTCATGGGTTAGCGCCATTTTGTTCACGACCAGCCATGTTGGCCTCGTTCTCGTTATGGATGCTCGAGTATCGTGATCGTGCAGGCATGGCGGTTGCCATGGTGGCACCATTGGAATACCGCAGTGAGGCCGCAAAGTGATATGAGGTGTTACTGGCTAGATCGGTGTGACTTGGAATCAGGGTCTTGACATGGGCCAGCCATATTTAAGGTCCACATGTCATTGTGTCAGGACCCTGATTTTAAGTCACACCGATCTAGCTCAGAACACCTCATATCACTTTGCGCCTCACGCACGGTATTCCCACGGTGTCGCTTACCATGGCTCGGGACCATTTGGCCTTTTGGCTCACGATATGATAGTGTCGCTAGAATCCATATGACAGAGAACCTGGGCCGACATGACTAGTCGTGAACCTGTGGCACTAACTTACGGGACATGCATACATGAATCAACATCGAGCATGTCGGTCAGCTGCGCGAATCCGGCTGTAGCACTGGCTAATGTGACTCCGTGAACCGGCTGTAGCAGGCTAGGCAGACTCTGGATGTCACCGCTGACATTTCCGGCGACGTATATACAGAACGAAGTGAATCACATGCCGCCACCAAGTGTTCCAAGCAAGAGTGCTGGCTAGCAGTGACTCGCAAACCGGATCAGAAGCGACTACTATGGCTCATGGAAGCACAAGACTACATTTCTCGTAAGAGAGGCTACCAAGGATAAACAACTAGGTTGTCGGATCCCACACATACCAAGCATTTCAATCATACACACAATATGGTCTATATGTGTAAATACAACATGGCATCACAACATAACTCTACGACTCAAGTATTTATTCATTAGGCTCCGAGGAGCGAGATATTACAAACATGGGTCACATGACCCAACATTCAGAGCATACAAGTCAAAGCACATGCGAAATCTTAACATGTCTGAGTACAAACATCTACAAATGAAAAAGGCTGAGAAGCATGACTATCTACCAGATCCTGCCAAGGGCACAAGATCGTAGCTGAGGTAACAAGCTAAACGTCGAAGTCCACGCGGAACTACTAGTGAGACGGAAGTCTCTCTGCAAAAACATAAATTAAGCAAATGTGAGTACAAATGTACCCAGCAAGACTTACATCGTAACTAGCTACATATGCATCGGTATCAACAAAGGGGTGGTGGAGTTTGACCGCATCAAGCCAGCTTTGACTCGTGGCTGTCCCGAACCACGATCGCAAGTAACTCTTTGAGGTATGCACACGAGTCCACATATTCACCATATCAATACACCACTATGGATCCGCCCCGCCTCCCTATGAGAACGCCATCCATAGCACTCACGCTTATCTTGCGATTTTAGAGTATCCACTTTCACTTGTCTATGAACTTTACAGCAACCCGTAAGTCTTTTACCGTGGACACGACTATTCAATAGATGATGTTAACCCCGCAGGGTGTACTTCTTCACACACGCCTCGCCACTTAACACCATGTACACATCATGTATCTCGCAACCTTCAAGCGGAAGTTCGGCGAGGGAGTCGGCCATGACCTGACTAACCACACAAGTCTCTCGTCCAGGTTTATCGCCTATTCGAGTTCCATCCGCAAGGAGATCCGGCCGGGGTGTTGCTCACGGCCCCAAGCGATGTGAGCAGGGTTCCCAAGCCCACCATCCGGGTGCCACTTGGTACACCGTGCCACTATGCCTAGTCTGTCCCAATCCCACCTGTACTGGGTGCCACTTGGTAGACTACTAACACTACCTATAAACACCAGAAACTAGTTGCAACTCCTGGACAGAGATCAGGTTGATTAATAAGTCGAGAGGGGCACTTAAGCATTCCAATGCGTGGTAGTAACTGTTCATGGACCACAAACATAGAACTCAGTTCCTTAGGACGGTTTCAATGAGACAACCCACCATGTACTCCTACATGGCCTCTCACCGCTACCTTTACCTAATCGTGTTCACACACTTAGCTCTCAACAGTAGGACATGTTCACACACCTCCGATTCATCCCTGATGAATCAGACCTAACTCAACTCTAAGCAGTAGCAGGCATGACAAAAAAGCATGAATGAGTAGGCACATCAGGGCTCAAACAACTCCTACTCATGCTAGTGGTTTCATCTATTTACTATGGCAAAGATAGGTCATGCAGAGGAAAGGGGTTCAACTACCGCAGCATGTAACAGTTGAATCATTGTTGTCCTAATGCAGTAAAAGAGAGCAGGAGCGAGGGAGTGGGATTGTATCGGAATGAACAAGGGGGTTTTGCTTGCCTGACACTTCTGAAGATAGTATAGCTCTTCATCGGTGTCATTGAACTCATCGTCGGAACGTCGCCTACCGGGAGGGGATAACACCGGCAAACAAGAGAGAACATAATCAATTCAATGCAACAATATGATGCATGAATGTGACATGGTAATATGCTATGATTTGGGCTAATGCAACAGCAAGTCATTTTGATTGAAGTGGGATTCAAAACTACATCAAATCCCAACTCCAAAACTATTATCAAAGTTGCCCTATTCATGTTTCATCCAAAACAGTGAAGTTAACTTGATCAAAAATGCATGAAAATTGTACAGATGGATAGATTGGATTTTTCTGATCATTTTTCATATATAAATTCTTTCATTCTGAGTTATGGTTGAATTTTTATGAATTTTAGAAGTTTATACTATTTTCTAGAGTTTCTGAATTATTTTAAATCTAGAAATCAACATCACACAAGATTATGTCAGGTGACGCCAAGCAGTCAACTTACTCGGTCCAGGTCAAACCTGACCAGTGGGGTCCACTGGTCGGTGACTAACTAACTAACCTAAATTAATTAATGTTAAACTACTACTAACTAAAATGTCAGTTGGGTTAATTAAACTTAATTAAAAACTAATCTAGGATTAGCTGGGCCAGGGCCCACTTGTCAGCGACCCAGGGGAGGTCAAACCCCTAGTCAACAGGGCCTAACCAGCAGGCGGCTCGTCGCCGGTGGCAACAGCCACGGCGGAGGGCTCGGTTCGCCTCCCTGCCCAAACGAGCGGCGGAGGGCACCATGGGAGCCGAGCTCCCCGCATCTAGCACAAAGAAGCAGCGGCTAGGGAGGCCGAGCTTGTTGGAACGAGCCGAGGCGGCGGTCAAGATCGGGCGCAAGCGGCGGCTACGGCTCACGGCGCAAGTAGAGGAAAACGAAGGAAGGGAGAAGAGTCAGTGGCTCACGGCGGTTGCGACGGTGGCCTTGGGGAGCTCGGGGAGGGGCTAGTGACGGCAGGAGGTCGCCGGCGATCTCGGCGACCCGAGGAGGAAGAAGATGTCGGGTGGGGCTTGGGTCTTCAACAAGGTGGCTCGGTGAGGGCGCCACACGAGGTGCAGGAGCTCGGGAGCAGCTCTGGCATCGCTGGACGGCGGTGGTCGCGGCAACGGCGACGGCGGTGATGGGCGCTTCAAAGGCCAGATGGAGAGAGCAGAGGAGGGAGAGAGGTCCAGGGAAAGAGGAGAGGGGTGCAGGGGTCCAGAGCGGCGCCGAGGCGCCTGTGAGGCAAAGGCAGGAGGAGGCGTGGCGCCTCACAAGGCTGCACAGCTGTCTCCGCCCCGCCACCGCAGAGGTTAGGGATGACTGCAAGGTGGGTTGGTGGCTGGGCCAACTGGGCCAGCCTGTAAGACAGATAGTCTCCTCTCTCTCTCTCTCTCTCTCTTCTCTTTTTTATTTTCTTTTCTGTTTTCTTTTCTGTTTTATTTTATTCCTTTGCCACTATTTTAAATTCAAAATGAATTCAAAAATTACGGCAAAGCTTCAAAATATTTTATGTTGCACATGTGGACCTAGACAAATGCACATAAAATAATTCAGGGTTATTTGAAAATATATTCTATGTATTATGAATATACTTCCAAATTCAAATACAGTAATGATTTAAATTCAGTGCCTAAAATAAATCCTTAAAAATGTTATTTTTGGTTTGGATCAAATCTTTTGCTAAAAATATCATACATTTATAAGAACATTTTGGAAAACAATGAATGCATTTATTAAGTTGGACCTATTTGGATTTTAGGTGCTAGGGTTTGATCACCCCCATTTCAAGTTTCTTTCAAATTTAAACATGATGCACACATGAAGCTAGCCTAGTGCATTGCCAGAAGCTAGGGATGTGACAACTTACCCCCACTAAACAGGAATCTCGTCCCGAGATTCAAGACATGAGGTAAGAAGACAAAGGGCACACTAAGTATCACAAACTTCGTGATCCAACTGTCTCCTCGAGGTTGTTGATTTGTTGACTCAAATTGATCTTGACGTCTTTGCTTCCGAGATCTTCATCCAACACGAGGACAAAAAGCGAGACATGTCTACATAGATGGATTATCTTAATGATCATAAGATCAACTCGCGGAATGATACATAAAAACATCTCTCGAGCCAAGACACGAAGCATCTATCCAAAGGTATGGAGTGAAACAGATGACGGGGGCTCGCTAGATAGACAACAAGTCCACACTTAAGAAGGTGTTGAACGGTTGTCAACGTAGCGAGGGGTTGAGTTTCCATGACACCGTAATGAGACATCTTAGAGGAGATGACTCGTAGAATTGTTACCTTAAGTGGCAAAAAGAATTACTTTTGATTTATAGATCATTGAAACTCTTTATACCAGCCTAAGGCAATCACAATCAATCGTTTGGCGGAGTTCAAAGGAATGGCATATCCGGATTCGAATGGATGATGTGGACTACCTTGTTAAAGACAACGTGATGAATGATTTTTGCTTATCATCGGAAATGGATGGGACTCATGGTAAGTCCACTTTTGAAGATTATCCTGGACAGCAACTGCTGAGAAGGGCAGCCCATGGAAAATTGGCACGATGGGGTGCAAGCTGGGAACATAATGCAAATGCTGAGAATGTTCCAATCATCATATCTGCCTGAGATTCAGATCTGGTTAGAAACAGGATACTTCAGACTCACATGTCTGAAAAAGAAGAGTTGTAACACAAATTGACGAGATAACGTTGCAAGACTCTCGGGAGATGAACTACGATAACAAGCTCCAAAACATGAGCTGATTTTGCTACACACCTGTGAACACACTGTCCTAGACAAGCATGACCACATAGTAGTCTTACAATAAAACACTACCGAGTTCTGATTAGGAACCATCATTGCGGAGAGCGAAGTCCTGCGCATGTACCTTTGGGTCCTTAAGGATTAGCACTTAAGAACTTCTTTTCCTTGAACAAATCAATCAGTGGCTTGGTGTGCTAGGGATTCATATAGAATGAAGGTTGCAAGTCTCCAGACCACAGAATACTTCGCACATATGCTTGACTGACTTGGGATGATTCCGGAGGAGGCAAAAAAACGTTCTCAAATTCACGGCGGCAACTTGTATCGATTGCACATGAATGAGAGGAAGTCACTCCTTTCATCCAAACATATACTTCATGAACGGGACATGAAGAAAATGCTTACAAAAGTTTCCAATACTAGATTAATGTCCACAAATCATGGGGAGGATGTGGATGTTGTCGATGTGCTCCACAACAATTCATCCAGGAATCCATATAAATGGAGTTCCACAATCATGTGAACAAGGTGATAGCATTGGTCAGACCAAAAGATATAATGGTGTATGCTCGAGGAAAATTCACGAGTAAGACAACATTACGAACATCGTTGGTTCTGGTATGATTTGATGATAGCCCATACTCAAATCAAAGGTTGGATAAGACCATAGCACCGACAATTGATCACAAGGATCAATCGACGAAGCTACCATCTTTCTTTAACACACATACAAGATATCCCTTAAAAATGAGCTAAGTCAGACAAGCTTTATCTTCCAACTCTCCAAGTTGTTGTTTAGCTTGACCAACTAGCTCGGGGGTATCCAACACAGAATCTTGGAGAATGGGTGGTTTGGAAGAAAACCAACATGATCATGAACTCAACATAGCGGTCAGGTGAAACCTGGTCATACTTCCGAGAAGATATTCAGAACATCACGAACCACCGATATGTTACTAAGCTCGAGAACAATCTTGCTTTTCATGGCAAGACGATGTGACCAAACAAGAGAGGGATTGATGCAATCCTAACTCTTGATCGAAGGGTGCACCAGGAAAAATGGACTAGGTAGCACGATCAGTCTTAGAATGATAATTCAATAACGAGCACGCTAAGAATGAGAGTATTGTCCATTAACTACCAAGCAACAGAGTTACTAGGGGTATAGATTTCGGACATCATGGTACACTTGTCGGCATTCCGGTTACAATAACACGGGAACTGAGGAATGAACAATGATGGCAAGAAGTATTACTGCATCAAGAATTCATAAGAGGTGGTGCAATTCTCATGACACTCTTGACAATTGTAACACTCCTAGGTACAGCAGAGCAAAAGCTGGTTTGGCATTTTGATCCGCGGAATACAATTGCTTTGACCCAATCCTAGATATGGATGAGGTACTGGAGTTTGTTTCTCCTAGTCATTCGCGAATAGAATGGCTTGACGGGCCACAAGAGTAGTGGCATCGATGAACACGAATGCATAACTACTCCTGACTATCAATCGATAGACGAGGGCCAGAAAACAACTAAAGAGGGATAACTCAAAGGAACACATGTTTTTCTGAGTTGTGGATGCATGGATTGGTATGTCGAACAAGTTCAACATATTTCTTCCGGATAACCCATGCAGAAGAAGAAGGACTGGCAGATTCACAATTTGAATGGAGAACTCGTCAAGTGCACTCTTATTGTGATCTTTTGGTTCAACGAACTTCTGCCAAGAATAGTTCATGGTAATTGGAAGAAGGATGTACCAAGAACCTCGAGGACTATCGCAAGGATTACTAATAACCTAAAGGAACTAGCAACACTATCAACATGAGGTAAGTAGGGTGAATCTCGGGTTCAAGAACCCAGGAATAAAATACCTACTACTAATCTTGCAAGTCTACAGATTAGTAACACGTGATCCTGATAGAAAGATGAGAAGCCTAGTTCTTAATCCCCGTAGAAGAGAAGAGGATGACTCGGATCAGAAGGGCATAAGGCAAAGGAGTAAAAAGAGCCTTACGTTCCCTTCCACAATCAATTCCCTTATATAACTAAAGCATTTCTAGACTCAACTTTGACCAGTTTGGCTTGGTAATCCTACAGGCAGTCAAGCTCTGATACCAAAGCTGTCAGGACCCCAATTCTAAGTCACACTGATCTAGCCTGTAACACCTCATATCACTTTGCGGCCTCACGCACGGTATTCCCACGGGTGTCGCCTTACCATGGCCCAGACCGCTTATGCCTTTTGGCTCACGATATGATAGTGTCGCTAGCATCCATATGACAGAGAACCCGGCCGACATGACTAGTCGTGAACCCAAAGTGGCACTAACTTATGGGGACAAGCATACATGAATCAACATCAAGCATGTCGGTCAAGAAGTGCGAATCCGGCTGTAGAACTGGGCTAACAGACTCGTGAACTGGGCTGTAGCAGTTAGGCAGACTCGGATGTCACCAAGGTGACATTTCCCGGGGATGTATACAGAACGGTGAATCACATGCCGCCACCAAGTGTTCCAAGCAAGAGTGCTGGGCTAGCAGGACGCCGTGAACTGGTCAGAAGGACTACTATGGCTCATGGAAGCACAAGACTACATTTCCCATAAGAGAGGCTACCAAGGATAAACAACTAGGTTGTCGGATCCCACACATACCAAGCATTTCAATCATACACACAATATGCTCGATATGTGTAAATACAACATGGCATCACAACATATCTCTACGACTCAAGTATTTATTCATTAGGCTCCGAGGAGCGAGATATTACAAACATGGGTCACATGACCCAACATTCAGAGCATACAAGTCAAAGCACATGCAGAAGCTTAACATGTCTAAGTACAAACATCTACAAATGAAAAAGGCTGAGAAGCATGACTATCTACCAGATCCTGCCGAGGGAACAAGATCGTAGCTCAGGTAACAAGCTAAACGTCGAAGTCCACGCGGAACTACTAGTGAGACGGAAGTCTCTCCGCAAAAACATAAATTAAGCAAACATGAGTACAAATGTACCCAGCAAGACTTACATCAGAACTAGCTACATATGCATCGGTATCAACAAAGGGGGTGGTGGAGTTTGACTGCAGCAAGCCAGCTTTGACTCGTGGCTATCCCGAACTACGATCGCAAGTAACTATTTTGAGGTGGCGCACACAGTCCACATATTCACCATATCAATACACCACTATGGATCCGCCTGCCTCCCTATGAGAACGCCATCCATAGCACTCACGCTAATCTTAGCATTTTAGAGTATCCACTTTCACTTGTCTATGAATTGTACAGGCAACCCAGAAGTCCTTTACCGCGGACACGACTATTCGAATAGATGATGTTAACCCTGCAGGGGTGTAGTTCTTCACACATGCTCTCGCCACTTACAACCATGTACACTTCGTGTATCTCGGCAACCTTCAAGCGGAAGCCTGGCGAGGGAGTCGGCCATGACCTGACTAACCACACAAGTCTCTCGTCCAGGTTTATCGCCTATTCGGGTTCCATCCGCAAGGAGATCCGGCCGGGGTGTCGCTCACGGCCCCAAACGATGTGAGCAGGGTTCCCAAGCCCACCATCCGGGTGCCACTTTGTATACTACTAACACTACCTATAAACAACATAAACTACTTGCAACTCCTCGACAGAGATCAGGTTTATTAATAAGTCGAGAGGGGCACTTAAGCATTCCAATGCGTGGTAGTAACTGTTCATGGACCACAAACACAGAACTCAGTTCCTGAGGACGGTTTCAATGAGACAACCCACCATGTACTCCTACATGGCCTCTCACCGCTACCTTTACCAAATTGTGTTCGCACACTTAGCTCTCAACAGTAGGACATGTTCACACACCTCCGATTCATCCCCGATGAATCAGACCCGACTCAACTCTAAGCAAAGAGTGCATGACAAACAAGCATGAATGAGTAGGCACATCAGGGCTCAAACAACTCCTACTCATGCTAGTGGGTTTCATCTATTTACTGTGGCAATGACAGGTCATGCAGAGGAAAGGGGTTCAACTACCGCAGCATGTAACAGTTGAATCATTGTTGTAGGAGCATCACATGAGGCTTTGTAAGCACCACTTGACTTGTTGTGAAGCTCTTCTTTATCCTTGAGTGACATCTCATGAGCAACAATTCTACCAGTGACTTCCGTTGGCTAGAGATCTTTGTAATTGGGCATCATTTGTATCAATGTGCATACGGTATTATATTTTACATCCAAGGCTCTTAGTATCTTCTTGATAATGAATCTGTCGGTCATCTCTTCACTTCCTAAGCCGACAATCTCATTTGTTATGAGAGCAAGCCTAGAGTACATTTCAGCGACACTTCACCATCATTCATTTTGAACTTGTCAAGCTGACTTTGAAGCACATCCAATTTGGATTCCTTGACAAAGTCGGTACCTTCGTGCATATCAATGAAAGTATCCCAAATTTCCTTTGCATTCTCAAGACGGTTGATTTTGCTGACCTCTTTGGGGCATAATCCGTTGAAGAGGATATGTTAAGCTTGAGCATTGTATTGCAGCATCTTCAATTCTTCCGCGGTAGCTTCACGATTCGGTTGTCTCTCATCAAAGAATTCACCTTGCAGGCCAATACACACAATAGCCCAAACGACGGGGTTATGTCCAAGAATATGCATTTTCATCTTATACTTCCAACTAGCAAAATTAGTACCATCAAAGTAAGGACCTCTACGGTGGTAATTTCCCTCGCTAGACGCCATAGTCTCCTAGGTTGTGAAACCAAGGCTATGATCACCAAAGCTATGGAAATTAAGGCAAATGGGGACCAAAGCTCTGATACCACTTGTAGGACCGAAAGTATGTCTAGAGGGGGGTGATTAGACTACTTGACCAAATAAAAATCTAGCCTTTTCCCAATTTTAAGTCTTGGCAGATTTTAGCAGCTTATCACAAGTCAAGCAATCAACCTACACATGCAATTCTAAGAGTATAGCAGCGGAATGTAAATCATTGCATATACAGGTAAAGGGGAGGAGTTTGGAGGGAGCAAACACAATGTAGACACGGAGATTTTTGGCGTGGTTCCAATAGGTGGTGCTATCGTACATCCACGTTGATGGAGACTTCAACCCACGAAGGGTAACGGCTGCGCGACTCCATGGAGGGCTCCACCCACGAAGGGTCCATGAAGAAGCAACCTTGTTTATCCCACCATGGCCATCGCCCACGAAGGACTTGCCTCACTAGGGTAGATCTTCACGAAGTAGGCGATCTCCTTGCTCGTACAAACTCCTTGGCTCAACTCCACAATCTTGACGGAGTCTCCCAAGTGACACCTAACCAATCTAGGAGACACCACTCTCCAAAAGGTAATAGATGGTGTGTTGATGATGAACGCCTTGCTCTTGTGCTTCAAATGATAGTCTCCCCAACACTCAACTCTCTCTCTCACAGATTTGGATATGGTGGAAAGATGATTTGAGTGGAAAGCAACTTGGGGAAGGCAAGAGATCAAGATTCTTGTGGTTGGATTGGAATATCTTGGTCTCAACACATGCGTAGGTGGTTCTCTCTCAGAAAATGAATGCTGGAAGTGTAGGCACGTTCTGATGGCTCTCTCCATGAATGGAGTATGGGTGGAGGGGTATATATAGCCTCCACACAAAATCTAACCGTTACACACAATTTACCAAACTTGGTGGGACCGAATACTGAAACTCGGTCAGACCGATTTAGTTGAAAATATGAACGTTAGGCTTTTCGGTGGGACCGACATGTCAATTCGGTGGGAACGATTGTGTTAGGGTTAGGGCATAACGTAATCTCGGTGAGACCAATTACATGAACTCGGAGAGACAGATTTCTGTAATAGGCAAACAGAGAGTTGGTTAGGCAAACTCAGTGGGACTGATCGGTCATTTTGGTGAGACCGAAACATTACAAAAAGGAAACAAAGAGTTTGTATTGCGAACTCGGTGGGACCGATCGCTCATCTCGGTTAGACCGAAACGTTACGAAGGGAAACAGAGAGTTTGTAATCCCATCTCGATGAGACCGAGATCCCTATCGGTGAGACCGAACTAATTAGGGTTTATGGCTATAACTATGTCAAATGAACTCGATGGCGCCGGATAGATCAAATCGGTGGGGCCGAGTTTGACTTTTGGTTTGGGACATATGTGGATATGAGAAAGTGGTTGAGGGATTTTGGAGCATATCACTAATCATTTTGAGCAAGCAAGCCATTAAGCAACACCTCATCCCCTTTTAATAGTATTGGCTTTTCCTATGGACTCAATGTGATCTTGGATCACTAAAATGAAAATGTAGAGTCTTGAGCTTGAGCCAATATGTGTCCTTAGCATTTTGAGGGGTCCAAATCTCTAGTCCATGCCATGCCAATCATTGAACTTTCTGAAATGATTATCTTGAAAGAATATTAGGCCAATGAGCTATATGCTGTTAAGAATTACCAAAACCACCCAGGGATTAGTTGCACTTTCAGCTTGCATCACCCAAACCTCATGAGATGGGCGCTTGCATAGGAATCTTCGCTCCTCGGGAGCCAGCCTAGGGAGGTTGCTCCCTCCGGAAGTCTTGGTGTCGTCCGCCTCGCGAGGCTTGGCTCCTCACGAGGGTCTTGTCTTGCCGATGGTGAAGATGGGCCACACCATGCCATCAATGGAGCCATGTCATGGGTTGTAGGCAGGCAGGTCTGGGTACCCTGGTTCCCAGAACGCCGATAGCCAGCATCTTGGATGATCTGGCACAGCGGACTGCCGCTCGCGTCCATCGCCTCCATAGGTGCTTGTGGCTTCTAGTCACTTGGTCTTGGATTGGAGTGAGCAGTGTTGCGTCGAAACTAGGAGTAGATGGATTGGAGTGGTGGGGCACCTTTATATGAGAGTACAAATTGTGGTGCATTCACATTGTGCTGGCTCCATTCTGCTTCTCCAATTAATTCCCTCTGCATGCTAATTAAGGATGCATCATTGACCGTTCAACATCTCGGGAACCGCTACCCTCTTCCTCCTTGGCATTCAAGCCATATCAATGTAAATGCGGGTCAAGAAGAGAATAGTCATTTAATACATTGTGCACCGCGACCGTGTGGGGGTGCGACGCGAATGGCATGGGCATGTTGTACTTGTTCCACTTTCTCGTTTTGAACTCGTGACTTGTAGTGATGCTCAATTTCGAATATATAAGTTTGGTTGTCGCACCAATATATACAGTACTCCTTCCATGTAGGTTGGGTCGCTCAAGTCAAAATTAGACACAAAACATGATGGAGGCGGACCAGTCTACCTCCATCCTGGTTTATTGCTCCCTGTCATAATCTGTGCCAAATTTTGACCATAAATTTGACTAACAAAAGGTTCATGCATGTCACCAAAATTATATCATTGAAAACTATGTTCAAATACAAATCAAACGATATAATATTTGTTGACACGCACAAACATTTTGTCAGTTAAATATTTGGTCAAAATTTAGCACAAATTACAAAAAAGGACTAATAACCAGGACCTAGGTAGTACACCAGGACGAAGACAGTGATACTAAATATAATTAATGCCAAATAAGAGCAAGGGATCACACATGTCATTTATGACTGGAATAAATATTCCATACACTAATAAAATATTAAGGCCACGAGGCGATGTAGTGCTGGTTACAGGAGGCAAGAAGAAAGATGCATCCATCGACAACGTCCACCTCCTCGACTCAGACGCCGGCCCACCGAACGGCAGCTAAGTAGCAGCCGCATTCATGGCAAGGTCCATGTGCTTCTGAACAATGGCGTCCAAGGATTCCAGCCGCTGAAAGAAGGCCAATGTATTTCTATCCTTGCTGGCCTTGTAGTGGCCTCAGTAGACAATTTCGTCGCAGACGTGGATGTGCAGGTAGACGGTTCCTGTAACATCCCAAATTTTCAATTTGGAATGTTATACATTAGGTCATCATGCATATCATATTTTCTCGCATTTTTCCGATCCTAGAAAATTTCACGCAACTCAAGGACCCTCGAAGAGAGTTGGAAGTTTCATTATTTTCATATTTGGGATTTCTCAAATTTTGAAAATAGGATCATTGATTTATTTAATTATCTTCATAAAGTTTTCCTATAAAAAAATTAAGAGAGGGAATAATATGACTTTCCCAATATTTAGGAAAAATGAAGATATTATAAATAAATCAAATTTGGTTTTGGAAGATTTATTTTGCTTAGGCAAAAATGAGCATTTTAAAAAAAAAATATATGCATGTTTGCCGTTTTTAAAGTTCATTTTGTTCGACTCATTTTTAGGAGTCGGGGAAAATTATTTTTATTAAAAATCGGAGTTCGTTTGGTATTTTTTTAAAAGTTCGTTTGGTTTAGTTTTATAAAAAAAAAAAAACTGCGCGCGCGCCCCCCCATGGGCCGAGGCCCAGCCGGCCCAAAGACCCTGCCCGCCTCCTCCTCTCACAGACGCCTCGCTGGAGCTCTTCCACCCAAGCCGCCTCCCGCCCCCAGGAGTCCGCCTCCCCGGCCCCGGCTTGCCCCTCCCAAAGGCGCCACCCTCCCCCTTCCATAAATACCCGCCCCCCCCTCTCTCTCCCGCCACCACCCAGCCTAACCCGAGCCGACTGAGCCCGCCGCCCCTCGCCGCCCCTCCGACCCCATGAACCCCGCCGCCCGAGCCCACGGCGAAGACCACCGGAGGTAGCCGCCGCCCCGATCCGGTTTTCCCGATCCGGTTTTTTTAGAAAAACCCGATCCGGTTTTTCTCGTGATGTTCGGTTTTTTTTTGAAACCCTAGATGGTTTTTTTTATTTTTTTTCGGTTTTCTTATTTAATGAACGTTCACCGAACCGTTCGTTTCAATGAATGTGTTCGTTGGATTAGTTCTGTTAACGAACGTCCGTTATTTAATCCGTTCGTCATTTTCTTTTAATCGGATTTAATCCGTTAATTTTTCTGATTCGATTTCCGATCCGATTTTCAAATCTGTTTTATTTCTTGCTCGTTTATCGAATCAGTGATTCAAGCGCTGGAGTTTCATTCTGAAACCGCCGTTCGACTAACCTACTTACACAGAGCTTTGCTACTGTAAAATTTTGACCTAGTTTCAGATTACTAAACCGAGTCGTTCTCTCTCGAGTTTCGACTTTCGATGCCTTATTTGATTCGATTCTTTTTGCAACGTGGTTCTTGAGATGAACTATCTGGTTAGATCTTTTATTCGAGATTTCCCGTGCATTAGATGAGTACTTATTGTATGCTTGTTGTTTGTCTGCGTTAGATCACCCGGAGTGCGCCGTGTTACTTGAATCTCTAGGTCTCGCGGATCATCAGCAAGGCAAGTAACACTTGATCATACCTTTTCTACTACCCAGTTTTATTGCATTAGATCAAACCCTCAAACACTTGCATGTTTAGGATCAAATTAAATTGTGGGTTTGGGAAGTAGATTGAGGTAGTACCTATTACTGCTTTTACTTATGAAACCTTGGGAGTTACTTCTCGTTTGCTTATGCCATGCTATGCTAGTAGGCGTGGATTGGGTGAGTGAATATCCATGACAGATGTGAGATTGTTAATTAATGGTTTATCTAAGGTGGCAACCTAAACACACATCTGGGTGGATTGAGGCACCTGGTTTCTATCAGACTTGCTCAGATTTCTTGGACCGCCACCTGTGCTCTAAGGGATCATAAGATTATTCAAACTGAAACTTCCGTGCAGCCACAAGCCAATTATGGGCTCTGGCGTAGTTGACTAAGTTGTGCGAACTCTTACGGGTAGGCTAGCTGATGTAGGGGATGTAGGTTGATGCGGTCTACCCACATGTAAGGTGCTAGCGCTTCGAAGACTATGTCTCGGTCATCCGTCTCTCAAACACCATGTAGTGCGAGAACCAAGCGGAGGCGATCGAGTCTTGTGGGGAAAAGTCGCAAACCTCTGCAGTGTATAAACTAATCATGATTAGCCGTGTCCCCGGTTATGGACGTTTTGAGTATCTGTAATTGAATATCATGTGAATCTCAACATGTTACTTCTAATAAAAGTTATTGGGATTTTGATGAGTACTTTTAATTGGGATTGAGGATCTTGTCAACCATTCTCAATGTTTAACAACCACCATGATAGTTAAATAAAATTATTCCTTTGATGTAGGGAAAAATCAGCTTTATGCAAATGTAACAGAGAGCCTTACCACCAGCCAAATATGCATGTAGTATAGGCTTATTCTTTCTTGCTCTTATGTGTTACATTGCGGCATATTCCATGTCTTGACCGTTTTGGCTGCAACTTTCATGTTGCGCACTTTTGAACGACAGTAAGGTTAGGCCGTGGTTCTATACTCGGTGATGCCGATGGAGTTGATGGACTCACTTATCTTCCAAGCCTTCATTGTTATTATTAGATGGCCTTAAGCCATATTATTGTAATAAGTTCCCTTGTGGACAACGATGTAATAAGTGTGTGATTGCTACTCGCTATAAATCCTTCAAAGTCTTGTGTGGTGTCAAGATTCTCGATCCGGGGATGACATCGAGCATAGAGACTTGATCCATTTGGGTCTGGTCGCTCTGAGAGAATGGTATCGAGCACACGCGATCGTAGGACACGACCACTAAGATAAAGCCATAGATCACTACTCTCTTCCCAGTTTCTAACTCCTCATCTTTTCTACTCTTTAGGATGACGGACGCGAAGATGAAGTACACCCAACCAGATGAAGGCACACCTTTTGGATTTCACTTGAAGGAAGTTACCAAGTACTTGAACATTGGACTACCCAGCTTCACCGGGACTTTCAACGCCACTCTGCCTGAAGAGGAGCGCTGGAAGATTCAAGCTCACGTTCCAGGAAGGACATTCGCCCCAATCACCAAGCCTATAGATAGTGTTTTCAGTGCACCAACTTGGAGTCTGGGAAAGAGCATGGCAGCTCACATCACCATGGGACGCATTGGAGAAGTTTATCAAGAAGACCTCAAGGACACTATCTACCAGATTTGCGGACGCCGAGATGACAAATGGGACATAGTCAGCACCAAGAAGGATAGATCCATTGCAGCTTTCATCCAGGAGTTAAATCAGCACATTCGACGCCAGGAAAACCAAATGTGCAATGATATGTTGTAGTTGCAGAATGCAAAGGGAAGGATCATCAAACTGGAAGGAGAACTAAAGACTACGCGCAAGGACTACATGGACGAGATCGTAGTTCTAGCAAGACACAATAACGATCTTAAGTACGAGATCGAAGAACTCAAGAAGAAGTTGGCGCTCAGGAATGAAGACCAGCATGTCGGTTGCTCAAGCGACTACATCAACATCGACGACACCGATTCGGATCCAAGTGAACCCGACTTTGAAGACGAAGCAGGAGCAGACATCATGGAGTCTTCCACCGGTTCAAATTAGTAGAAGTCCCCCACATATTAGTAGTATTTCCCTCCATGTAAACATTGTAGTACACGCACTTTTGCGATAGTTAGATCGTTGTAAGCCCTTGTTTGATTGAATGAAGTGATTTTGTGTGCATTTGCTCATGTGCATTTGGGTAGTGATTCCCCTTAGGCCTCATTCTATTCTAAATTTCTCTTCTTTTCTAAACCCATCGATGCCTCCGGGACGCGATCCCGAATTCGTTTTCCGCCAGAGATCACCCAATTGATCCAAAGAGCAGAATACCTGATTCAAACATTGGTGCGTAACCGTGGCAACAACAACAACCCACCACCACCACCACCGCGGATCATCGACTCGTTTCCTTAGACTAAATCCGCGGTGTATTCCAAGAGCACCGAGCCGATTGTGGCGTATGATTGGCTCCACAAGATAGGAAGGAGTTGACCACTGCAGGATGCATGATGGAGAAAGAGTGAAGTTTGCAGACATCAGCTTGAAGGACCCGCAGCAGCATGGTGGGAAAATTTTACACCACTTACCCTGTGAGACACCGCCACATGGGATCAATTTCAGCAAGCTTTTCACCGCCCATGTTTCAGAGGAGCCATGGCCATGAAGAAGCGTGAGTTTCGCAACTTACGCCAAGGAGGAAGGACTGGCCAAGATCGTGGATGACTTTAGCAAATTAGCACGTTATGCCCCGGATGACGTTACTACGATGCTACTAAACAGAGAAGTTTCTAGAAGGACTGAATGATGAGTTCAGATGCCGTTGATGGTAGCAAGTTTCAACAACTACCAGGAGTTGGTAGACCGAGCCCTCATGATTGAAGGAAAGCAGCAAAATTGAGAACCGCAAGAGGAAGTATGGACAAGGGAAGTATAACTCGAGCTCAGCGAAACCACGTTATACCCCTAAATCAGAATTCAGTTTCAAAGATACCCATGGAGGAGGAAATTCGCACAACCATAATGGCACCAAGAATGGGAGCGGGAATGGAGGAAGCAACGGACGAACCGCACCAACCCTCAACACCATCCAAGGTAGACTTGAGTCACATTACTTGCTTTAAGTGCCGCAAGACGGGCATTATGCAAATGATATCCGAAGGCCAAAATGGAAATGGCAATGGAAGCTCGGAAAGAAGCCCAACCCTTTCAATAGGGGACGGGTGAACCACATTGATGTGGAGGAGGTTGAAGATCAGCCCGATGCATGAATCGGTAAGTTTTGGTTAAGTCATTTATGCGGTTGTTCTTTTCGATCTTGGTGCATCGCATTCATACATATCAAGGGATTTGTGGATAAGTACAAATTACCAACCCAAGCCCTTAGGTCACCCATGCTAGTAACCTCACCCGGGAGCAGAGTACATGGCTAGTAAATGGTGTGATCGACGCCATTAAGGATTGGACACTATGTTTTCCCCTCGCACCTAATAGTTCGGAATCCCAAGGATTGGATGTGATATTAGGACTGGATTGGTTATCAAAGTATGGAGGAAACATAGATTGCACCACAAAGTCAATTTTGCTCACCACACCAGAAGGAAGAAGGATTAAGTATGTATCACGGCACGAGCCGAGGAGAGCACAAGTTAATTGCTTATCGAGTGGTGCAGAAGAAGTACCAGGTGAAGGATTACCCGATGTATTTCCGAAGAGTTGCGGTGAATGCCACCGGACAGGACATTGAGTTTTTGATCGAGCTGTTGCGAGAAACAGGCCCGATATCGGCGCGACCGTCAGGGATGCCCGCACGGATTTGGCGAGAAATCAAGAAGCGATTAAGGAACTATTGGATAAAGGTTTTATACGCCCAAGTTCTTCACCTTGGGGATCACCCGTTTTGCTAGTGGAGAAGAAGGATGGATCGTTAAGAATGGTTGTTGATTATCGTGGATTGAATGAAGTAACAATCAAGAACAAGTACCCACTACCTATGATAAATGATCTGTTTGATCGCTTGCAAGGAGCCAAGGTGTTTTCAAGATCGACTTGCGATCGTGGTACCATCGATTGAAGATTCGGAGCAGGACATACCCAAGACAGCATTTACCACGAGATATGGACTGTGCAGTATACCGTTATGTCATTTGACTGACTAACGCACCAGCCTATTTCATGAACCTGATGAACAAAGTGTTTATGGAGTTTTTGGATAAGTTAAATCGTGGTGTTCATTGATGACATTTTGATTTTCTCGAAGAATGAAGAGGAACACAAGGAACATTTGCGATTGGTTTTGGAGAAACCGAGGAACACCGGTTGTATGCCAAGTTCAGCAAATGTGAGTTTTGGCTAAAGGAAGTTGGATTTCTCGGACATGTTATATCCGGAGAAGGGATAGCAGTTGACCCCACAAAGGTAGAGACCGTAACCAAATGGGAAGCACCAACGACAGTTGGAGAGATTCGGAGTTTCCTTGGACTCGCAGGATACTACCGAAGATTCATTGAGAATTTCTCAAGGATTGCTAAGCCTATGACTGAATTGTTGAAGAAGGAAAACAAATTCATATGGACTGAGGACTGTGAGGCAAGTTTTCAGAGTTGAAGAAAAGATTGGTTACCTCACCAGTTTTGATATTGCGGACGCACTAAGGACTATGAGGTGTATTATGGCGCTTCACGCCGAGGACTTGGAGCAGTGCTTATGCAGGAAGGAAGAGTTGTTTCGTATGCTTCACGACAACTTAAGCCCCATGAGTTGAATTATGCCACTCATGATTTGGAGTTAGCAGCCGTTGTGCATGCCCTGAAGACATGGGGACATTTTCTCATAGGAAATCATTGTGAAGTATATACGGATCACAAGAGTTTGAAGTACATCTTCACACAGAAGGAATTGAATCTCAAACAAAGGAGATGGTTAGAACTTATCAAGGATTATGACATGAGATTGCATTATCACCCAGGAAAGGCTAATGTCGTAGCTGACGCATTGAGCCGTAAGAGCCACGTCAATACCCTAATGATGGGAGGAATACCCAATGAGTTAGCCGAGGACCTTGAGAGCTATGTTTGGAAATAGTTCCAGAGGCTATGTAGCAGCATTGGAGATTCAATCGACAATCGATGGACAAAATCGAGAAAGCCCAAAAGGCGATAAGGAAGTTGCCTCTATAAAGGAGAAAATGAGCAAAGGAAAAGCTAAAGGATTTCGTGAGGATGAGCACGATACCCTATGGTTTGAAGACCGTGTTTATGTGCCCAATGACCCAGAGATTAGGAAGTTGATTTTACAAGAAGCCCATGATTCACCCTATTCGATTCACCCAGGAAATACCAAGATGTATTTGGATTTGAAGAATATTTTCGGTGGACGGAATGAAGAAGGATATTGCGGATTATGTAGCAGTTTGTGACGTATGTCGAAAAGTAAAGGCGAGCATCGAAGCCAGCAGGATTGTTACAACCATTGCCGATACCGAATGGAAGTGGGATAAACTAGGCATGGATTTCATCACAGGTTTGCCAAAGACCCGTTCAGATATGACTCGATTTGGGTTATAGTCGACCGTTTAACGAAGGTAGCTCATTTCATTCCAGTCAAGACTACCTATAGCGGTGCGAAGTTGGCAAAGATATACATGACCAGAATTGTGTGTTTACGGAGTTCGAGGAGCATCGTATCGATAGAGGAACCCGGTTTACCTCGAAATTTTGGAACCAAATTACACGAAACATTGGGAACGGATGGAATTGATGCAGACTTTCCACCCATATACCGATGGACGACCGAGAGAGTCAATCAGATTTTGGAGGACATCTTTGAGAGCTTGTGCACTAGATTATGGATCTAGTTGGGATGATAATTTGCCGTATGCAGAATTTTCCTACAACAACAGCTTACCAAACCAGCTTGAAGATGGCACCTTCGAGGCTCTGTATGGAAGAAGGTGCAGGACACCGTTGTCATGGGACGAAGCTGGAGATCGTCTGTTGTTTGGACCAGATTTGATTAAGGAGTCGGAACAGAAAGTTAAGTTGATTCGAGACAGGCTCAAGGTAGCCCAGTCCAGACAAAAGAGCTATGCCGATTCAAAGCGCAAAGCAATTGAGTATGAGGTTGGAGACAGAGTATATCTTAGAGTATCCCCGCTTCGAGGAGTTAAGCGTTTTGGAGTTAAAGGAAAGTTAGCACCCCGTTTCGTTGGACCATATAAGATTTTGCAACGCATGGGAGAAGTTGCTTATAAGTTGGAATTGCCAGAAGGACTGTCAGGAGTTCATGATGTATTCCATGTTTCTCAGTTGAAGAAATGTCACCCTGAGATAGCAGAGGTACCGTTAAGAGACACAATGCCACTGGAAGCAATTCAGTTGAAGGATGACTTGACATATGAGGAAAAACCGGTTAAGATTCTCGATTATGCCAAGCAGAGTTACCTGACAAGGTTATCAAGTTTTGCAAAGTTCAAAGGAGCCACCACACCGAGGATGAAGGCACACAGGAAAGAGAGGAAGTTTTGCTCAAGGACCACCCTCACCTATTTTCTAGCCAACCCGAATCTCGAGGGAGATTCATCTTAAGGGGGTAGGTTTGTAACATCCCAAATTTTCAATTTGGAATGTTATACATTAGGTCATCATGCATATCATATTTTCTCGCATTTTCCCGATCCTAGAAAATTTCACGCAACTCAAGGACCCTCGGAGAGAGTTGGAAGTTTCATTATTTTCATATTTGGGATTTCTCAAATTTTGAAAATAGGATCATTGGATTTATTTAATTATCTTCATAAAGTTTTCCTATAAAAAAATTAAGAGAGGGAATAATATGACTTTCCCAATATTTAGGAAAAATGAAGATATTATAAATAAATCAAATTTGGTTTTGGAAGATTTATTTTGCTTAGGCAAAAATGAGCATTTAAAAAAAAATATATGCATGTTTGCTGTTTTTAAAGTTCATTTTGTTCGACTCATTTTTAGGAGTCGGGGAAAATTATTTTTATTAAAATCGGAGTTCGTTTGGTATTTTTTTTAAGTTCGTTTGGTTTAGTTTAAAAAAAAAAACTGCTGTGCGCCCCTGGCCGAGGCCCACTGCCCAGAAGACCCTGCCCGCCTCCTCCTCTCTCTCAAGACGCCTTGCTGGAGCTCTCCCGCCGCCAGCCGCCGCCCGCCGTCCGGAGTCCGCCTCCTTGGCCCGGCTTGCCCCTCCCCAAGCGCGCCACCCCCCCTTCCATAAATACCCCCCGCCCCCTCTCTCTCACCCGCCACCAGCGCCCCAACCCGAGCCGATCGAGCCCCGCCCCCTCGCCGCCCCTCCCGAGGCCCATGAACCCCGCCGCCCGGAGCCCCGGGCGGCGAAGACCACCGAGGTAGCCGCCGCCCGATCCGGTTTCCCGATCCATTTTTTTTAGAAAAACCGGATCCGGTTTTTCTCGTGATGTTCGGTTTTTTTTCAAAACCCTAGATGGTTTTTTTTTATTTTTATTCGGTTTTCTTATTTAATGAACGTTCACCGAACCGTTCGTTTCAGTGAATGTGTTCGTTGGATTAGTTCTGTTAACGAACGTCCGTTATTTAAACCGTTCGTCGTTTTCTTTTAATCGGATTTAATCCGTTAATTTTTCTGATTCGATTTTCGATCCGATTTTCAAATCTGTTTTATTTCTTGCTCGTTTATCGGAATCAGGTGATTCAAGCGCCTGGAGTTTCATTACGAAACCGCCGTTCCGACTAACCTACTTACACAGAGTTTTGCTACTGTAAAATTTTGACCTAGTTTCAGATTACTAAACCGAGTCGTTCTCTCTCGAGTTTCGACTTTCGATGCCTTATTTGATTCGATTCTTTTTGCAACCAGGGTTCTTGAGATGAACTATCTGGTTAGATCTTTTATTCGAGATTTCCCCGTGCATTAGATGAGTACTTATTGTATGCTTGTTGTTTGTCTGCGTTAGATCACCCGGAGTGCGCGTGTTACTTGAATCTCTAGGTCTCATGGATCATCGACAAGGCAAGTAACACTTGATCATACCTTTTCTACTACCCAGTTTTATTGCATTAGATCAAACCCTCAAACACTAGCATGTTTAGGATCAAATTAAATTGTGGGTTTGGGAAGTAGATTGAGGTAGTACCTATTACCTGTTTTACTTATGAAACCTTGGGAGTTACTTCTACGTTTGCTTATGCCATGCTATGCTAGTAGGCGTGGATTGGGTGAGTGAATATCCATGACAGATGTGAGATTGTTAATTAATGGTTTATCTAAGGTGGCAACCTAAACACACATCTGGGTGGATTGAGGCACCTGGTTTCTATCAGACTTGCTGTATTTCTTCGACCGCCACCCGTGCTCTAAGGTATCATAAGATTATTCAAACTGGAAACTTCCGTGTGCAGCCACAAGCCAATTATGGGCTCTGGCGTAGTTGACTAAGTTGTGCGAACTCTTACGGGTAGGCTAGCTGATGTAGGGGATGTAGGTTGGTACGGTCTACCCACATGTAAGGTGCTAGCGCTTCGAAGACTATGTCTCGGTCATCCGTCTCTCAAACACCATGTAGTCACGAGAACCAAGCGGAGGCGATCGAGTCTTGTGGGGAAAAGTCGCAAACCTCTGCAGAGTGTATAAACTAATCATGATTAGCCGTGTCCCGGTTATGGACGTTTTGAGTATCTGGTAATTGAATATCATGTGAATCTCAACATGTTACTTCTAATAAAAGTTATTGGGATTTTGATGAGTACTTTTAATTGGGATTGAGGATCTTGTCAACCATTCTCAATGTTTAACAACCACCATGATAGTTAAATAAAATTATTCCTTTGATGTAGGGAAAAATTAGCTTTATGCAAATGTAACAGTAGAGCCTTACCACCAGCCAAATATGCATGTAGTATAGGCTTATTCTTTCTTGCTCTTATGTGTTACATTGCCAAGATATTCCATGTCTTGACCCGTTTTGGGCTGCAACTTTCATGTTGCAGACTTTTCGCATTTAGTAAGGTTAGGCCGTGGTTCTATACTCGGTGATGCCGATGGAGTTGATGGACTCACTTATCTTCCAAGCCTTCCATTGTTATTATTAGATGGCCTTAAGCCATATTATTGTAATAAGTTCCTTGTGGACAACGATGTAATAAGTGTGTGATTGCTACTCTGCTATAAATCCTTCAAAGTACTGTGTGGTGTCAGCATTACTGATCCAGGGATGACACTGAGCACAGAGACTTGATCCATTTGGGTCTGGTCGCTACAGTTTCTTGCATGGCGAGGCGCTGGAAGGCGAGCGCGGCCTCGAGGTGAGCATTCTTCATCGCGACCTCCGATAGCTACAGGGCCACCAGTGTTTCAAAGAGTTCATCACCTTGGAGCCCGATGAGGGTGGCAGGCAATGAGGAGCCTGGCCGCGCGGGCTGGAGCAGTACGGTAAGGTCGTTCGCGCACTTTTTGATGGTGGTGAACTTGCGGATGGAGTCGACCATCATCTCTGTAACATCCCAAAATTCTAAATTTTGGAATGTTATAAACAAATAGATAGATTTGATTGATTGCTTGATTGATTGACTGAAAGTGAGTGATTTCGAAACCTTTTGAAAGTTAGATGAGAGGGAATAAAAGGACTTTCCCAAACTTTCATTTTTTATGATCTTCGGGAATTCAAATTCTTTTCATCACAAAACCCTGGAGAGAAGATGACATGACTTCTTCCATTTATTTAAATGACAAGGGGTGTTGAAAATATTTGAATTTCATTTGAAAATATTTCCAATTCTGAAACTTTATGCAACTCAATGATTTTCACGAGAGAAGATAAAATGACTTCTTCAAAACATATGAAATATGAGTTGGGAGTTTCAAATAATTAAATTCAAAGTTCCTTTGAATTATTTTTCAATTGGAGTTATTTGAGTTTTATTCAAATTATTTTCTCCAAAAATAAAATATATGGAAATAGGGTAACATGATTCCCTACATCGAGAAAATTGGAGAAATTAATTTGAAATCATTTTGGTATTTTTAAAATGATTTTCAGTGGATTTTATTAGGGCTGTAGCACTGTTTGTTTTATTTGAATTTTGTGTATTTTATTTGAAGCTAGAATAAAGTTCATCATGTAGGAAATTTTTTTCTGAAAATTTTGATATATTATATGCCTATATAATATATTTAATTATTTGGTTTTATTATTTTTATTTGTCTCTGTAAAAAAAAAATTTTAAAAAAATTTTAAAAAACAAAAAATTTAAAAAAAAAAAAAGAGCACAGCGCCTTGGGCCAAAGGCCCAAGCCGCCAAAGCCAACGCACGCACCACGCACCTAGGGGAGCCAGGGAGCCCCAAGTTTCCTATTCTATTACGATTCCTAGTAGAATTTGACCCCGTTTTGTTATTCCGTTTTTTATTCCTAGGATTCCTAATTCTAATCTATTTCTTGTCCCCTACCCCAAGCAAAACCCTCCCTCCCCAATATAAATACCCAAGCACCCCCCTCCAACACATCAAATCAACTCTCCTCTCCTCTCCTCCTCCTCCTCCTTGAAGCAGTGCCGCCGCCGCCATAGCCGCGCCGCCGCCCCTACACCGCCGCCCTCACTAAGCGCCGCCGCCGCCCGTCACCAAGACCGCCCGCCACTTGCCGCCGCCCGCCCTCGCCGCCACCGCCGAGCCCTCGCCTCTTGAGGTACTAGCCTGCAAGCGTCCGTTTTCTAGATCGGTTTCCGTTCCGTTTTCTAGATCGGTTTCCGTTCCGTTTTCTAGATCGGTTTCCTTTCCAAAACCCTAGATCGGTTTTCTCACCGGTTTTTCTTTCGGTTTTGTTTAGCGAGCGTTCGCTCGATAGATTTTTCCTTTAATTTTAATTCCCGTCATGGACCTATCTGTAGTCCCTAATCTTCAAACGGCTATAACTTTTTACTCGTAAGTCGGAATCCAACGAAACCAACGCCCACTTCTTCGTTATGATCTCATCTATCCAGTAATCCAACTCAAATATGTTTTTGAAATTTTAAAATTTGAATTAGATCAGATTTGAATTCAAACTTCGTTTGAGCATAACTTGAGTTTTATAACTCCGATTTAGTTGATTCTTTTGCTAATCAAGCTCTTGACCTAAACTTTCTGATAAGGCCAAATTCACATAATTTTGGTACTGTTAGAAATTGTTTTATGCTGCAAGAGTTATTAGATTTGGTTTTGACGTTTTCGAATTGTTTCTTGATCCTTCCGATCTTTTGGTGATTGCTTATGTGTGGTTACTATTGCTTGATTTCGATAGATTGACGGAGTGTGACGAGTAGAGCTATCAAGAGTTTTGAGTGCTAATCATCTTCATCAACTTTGCAGGCAAGTAACACTTGATCATACCTTTTCTACTACCCAGTTTTATTGCATTAGATCAAACCCTCAAACACTTGCATGTTTAGGATCTAATTAAATTGTGGGATTGGGAAGTAGATTGAGGTAGTACCTATTACCTGTTTTACTTATGAAACCTTGGGAGTTACTTCTACGTTTGCTTATTATGCCATGCTATGCTAGTAGGCGTGGATTGGGTGAGTGAATATCCATGACGGATGTGAGATTGTTGATTTATGGTTTATCTAAGGTGGCAACCTAAACACACATCTGGGTGGATTGAGGCACCTGGTTTCTATCAGGACTTGCTGTATTTCTTGGACCGCCACCCAGGCTCTAAGGGATCATAAGATTATTCAAACTGAAACTTCCGTGTGCAGCCACAAGCCAATTATGGGCTCTGGCGTAGTTGACTAAGTTGTGCGAACTCTTACGGGTAGGCTAGCTGATGTAGGGGATGTAGGTTGGTGCGGTCTACCCACATGTAAGGTGCTAGCGCTTACGAAGACTATGTCTCGGTCATCCGTTTCTCAAACACCATGTAGTCACGAGAATCAAGCGGAGGCGATCGAGTCTTGTGGGGAAAAGTGCGCAAACCTCTGCAGAGTATACAAACTAATCATGGTTAGCCGTGTCCCCGGTTATGGACAATTTTGAGTATCTAGTACTTGGATTTTCCTGTTGATCTCAACATGTTATTCTAATTAATATTGTTGGGTTTTAATGAGTACTTTTAATTGGGATTGAGGATGCTGTCAACCATTCTCAATGTTTAACAACCACTATGATAGTTAAATAAATTTATTCCTTTGCAGTAGGGAAAATTTGGCTTTTCATAAAAATGTAACCATAGAGCTTTCCACTAGCCATATATGCATGTTTAGTATAGGCTTATTTCCTTCATTACTCTCTATGTGTTACATTGCGGCATATTCCATGTCTTGACCCGTTTTGGGCTGCAACTTTTCATGTTGCAGAATTTTCGAACGACGAGTAAGTGATACGTTAGGGTTACGATTTCCTATACTCAACTTTGCCGTTGGTGTTGATGGGAATCCACAACCTTGTTGTTTCCGCTATATTTTGGATCGAGGTAATAGTATTTACGTTACTTTATACATGTGATTTACCTCTGTTATAAATCCTTGAGTACGTGTGTGTCAACATACCGATCCGTGGATGACACGAAAGCACGAGACTTGATCCATTCGGTCGGGTCGCTACAAGATGGTATCGAGCACATGTTGACTGTGGGACGTGACCCTAGAAACCGACAAGCCCATAGGAAAGATTTTCTCTACAACTTCATTTTCAAAAGATCTTTTACCTCTCTTCTCTTGAGCTTATTCAAATATTCCTTTTAGTGAGACCATACCCTTTTCCTTTTGACCACTCGAAGATTTGGTGATGAGACCACTCCAAGGAGACAAGATATCGGACAACTAAGACCATTTGGAATGAAGATGATTTTACCGTAAACGGAAACTACAACGTGAAGACTCAAAGACTAGGAGATTTGAAGGCTCCAAATAAATTCGGTTGTATGACCTAGGAAGGTTACGCTTATGGAACTTGGCGACTATGGAAGTTATCAATAACCGAGATCAAGGTGTATCGGAGAAAGATGGAACATGGAGCATTAGAATCCAAAGCTTTGTCAGGAAAACCCTAAGGCAGGAGATATCAACTATGAAATGATAGCTCATGAAAATGACAAGAGCAGAAACACGCTATCCATGATGTTATCGCCCGCCTATGCTATTGTCACCGTGCGGAGTTAAGCATGCAGATGCATGGAAGGATTGGATGGTAGAAAGCTGATGGAGCATCTATCTGCAAACATTGGAGTTTTAACCTTAGCTGGTGTATCACCAGGATCTGGAGTATTACATGGAGAAGTTTAAGGTGGATCTGCAGGAAGCAGTATTTGATAAGGAAGCAGTTCGTGAAGAACTCGGGACCCGAAGCTGAAAGTAGACAAGATGAAGGAGCAAAACATCGAGATACCGAGATTTGACATGGCGAAGGACGGTAGGATCATGGATCATGTCAAGGATGTTGAAACCGGCAGTTGGAACGTAACTCGAAATATTGAAGGGCGTCGCGAGACTTCTGCGTCAACAGAGATGATCTGCCAAAAGAACTTGAGAAGGACAAGCATGATCAGAAGGAGCCATCAGAGACATGATCAAGATTGGAAGAGTTTGATGACTTTGAAGATTTATTGACCGTTAGAAGACCAAACCCCTGTTACATACCTCGTTAGATCGACGATTGTGAGCTGTCATTTGTTTGATGTTTTCCGACAGCCACAATAAAATCTGTCTTTTCAAAACCATTGTTTGTATTGTGTGCATCCTCTCGATCTCTCTTATCCCACCCCAAACCCATGGACCCATTAGTGGATGGATGGAGATGAGCTTGTAATTTCGGACCAATGAGTCAATTGGAGATGACCGATGGATTGAACATGGAGGATCATATGAAGAATAACCCTACAGCCGGAAGGATATGACCCAAATGCTCTTGATGCTTTGAAAGAGGTGCTGCTATTTGGTGGAGGATGTACCAAACCATCAATGGATTGCAAAGAGTAACCACTTGGGAAGAATTTAAGTTGACTTTGCTAAAGTCTCAGTTTATGACCCAGAAGTTGAAGCCTTATGGAAAGGATATGAAGAAACCTTGTGCGTACAAGCCTTGTGGAGAAATAGGATATAACCATAAATAAAATAAGGACGAATACCCTCATAATCGGAGGATTATCAAAGGAGTTAGCCGAGGATTTTCAGGGAACTTTGGTTGGAGATTGTTCCCATAGGTTTTGTTGCAGCAATGGAAGTTCAGTCTACATTGTTGAGAAAGATCCGTGAAGCTCAGAAGGATGACAAAGATATTGTTGAGGTAAAACAGAGGATGAGCAAAGGAAAGGCCAAAGGTTTTCGTAAGGATGAGCACGACACCTTATGGTTTGAGGACGGTGTACATATACCCAATAATGCAAAGATCGGAAGTTAATACTTGGAGGCTCATGACTCACCATACTTGATTCACCATGGAAACACCAAGATGTATTTGGATTTGAAGGAGTGTTTCTGGTGGACTGGTATGAAGAAGGATATTGCGGAGTATGTAGTCGTAAGTGATGTATGCCAGAGAAAGTAAAAGCGAGCATCGAAGCCAGCGGGATTATTGCAGCCTATGCCGATACCGAATGGAAGTAGGATAAGCTTGGCATGGATTTCATTTCGGATTTCCCATAACCCGATTGGGATATGATTCTATCTGGGTAGTAGTTGATTAGCTTGACCAAAGTGGCTCGCTTTATTCGGTGAAAAACCACCTATACAAGTGTGAAGTTGGCCAAGATAGATTTGACAAGGATCGTATATGCGCATGGAGTTCCGAGGACCATCGTGAGGAACACAGTTTACCTCAAAGTTTTGGAATCAGCTGCACGGACTTTGGGTACTAGGCTAGAGTTCAAGATACAGCCTTTCATCCGTGAGATGATGGATAAATCAAGAGAGTCAATCAGATTTTGGAGGACATGTTGAGGCGTGTGCGCTAGATTATGGATCTAGTAGTGATGATAATCTACCCTACGGGGAGTTCTCATACAACAACAGCTACCAAGTCAGTTTGAAGATGGCCCTTTTGAAGCTTTGTATGGGAGAAGGAGCGGACACCGTTGATGTGGGATGAAGTTGGAGACCGTCGGTTGTTTGGACCAAATATGATCAAGGAGTCAAGAGAATGTTAAGTTGATTCAAGATAGATGAAGATAGCTCGATCCAGCGGAAGAGTTATGCAGACTAAAAAATGCAAGGAGGTAGTCTATGAAATCGGAGACAGAGCATATCTTTGTGTGCCACCTCCATGGAGTTAAGCGATTTGAAGTTAAGGAAAGTTAGCCCGAGATTTGTAGGACCATACCGAGTTTTGGGCGTATGGGAGAATAGGCTAACAAGTTGAAGTCACCGAAGGACTGTCAGAGTCCATGATGTGTTTCACGAAGTGCCATGCGAGATGGCCAATATTTCCTTGTAAGGGCGCTTGACCTGGAAAGGATAATGAGGTTCCACGAAGTGGAGTATGGATTTCATAAGTATAAGTTTTATCAAGGTATGTGGGACATCCCACGAGGATGAAGAGATGAAGTGTTATTGGATATAAAGGAGGTATGATGTTGGAAATATGGATCAATGGAAATTCCATGAAGAGTCCGAGTAAACATGTCCTGTTTGGTGCAAATATAAGGAAAAGAGACAAGTACATTTGGATGGATTTTAAGTATGCGGGAAGTTGGATGTCGGGATAATGATCGATTGCCGGATGATGAGTTCAAGATTTGCAAGTGATTAGATGGGCCATAACCCACAGGCCCAGGACCTACCAAGAAGCAAGCACACTCTTCTTGAAGGAAAAACCACGGAAGAAGTTACGACTTGTATCGACCAGCGAATTCATAGGAGTTTACATAAAACACGAGAGTTGTTAAGGAATGATAGATGTTTTGTTGGCTTGCGAATCAATGGATTTCGAACTTGGTTCGTCGACAAGAGAAAATTCTGCAATGCTTGTGAGGATGACCGAGTGTTAGAATCGAGATTAAGCTAAACCATATACAAGGTAATGATTTGGGTGCGGATGGATTGATCACCATACCGACTTACTCTTATTATTCGCTTTGCTATATGGGATAGTAAATCTGAGTGACTTACCTATAGTTGCAAGGCGACGATATTAAACCTTGTTTAAACCTTAGAACGGTATAGGTATTTCTTTTCCCTTGTACACGGCGGTGGTTGCCAATCGTAGGTCATACGGTGAGGTTCAACCTGACCCGTTTTCTGCAGGAGAAACCATAAATCGTTGAACACCATGAGATATCGATAGTTGTTTAGTATTGGCGCCGGACACATCAGCTAAGAAGACCCAATTTAGGATAACCTTACCAAGAGGAAAGGACAAAGGAATTGAGGAAAAGGTTATGCCACTACGGAAGAGCCCAGAGAAGGAATTATCCTTAATATCTCGAGAAGACCGACATCATCGATAATAAGGATGGAGTATATGAGTTTTGATGGAACCTTAACAATGCTTCTAAGGGTGGTAGCACCGAGACCCGGAGACGAGCGATGGATTTTGAGAAGACCCCCCTCCCAAACCCTAACCTATTTCTTTCTAGCCTCTCCGAATCTCGGGGACGAGATTCATTTTAAAGTGGTAGTTTGTAACATCCCAAAATTCTAAATTTTGGAATGTTATAAACAAATATATAGATTTGATTGATTGCTTGATTGATTGACTGAAAGTGAGTGATTTGAAACTTTTGAAAGTTAGATGAGAGGAATAAAAGGACTTTCCCAAACTTTCATTTTTATGATCTTGAAATTCAAATTCTTTTCATCACAAAACCACGGAGAGAAGATGACATGACTTCTTCCATTTATTTAAATGACAAGGGTGTTGAAAATATTTGAATTTCATGTGGAAAATATTTCCAATTCTGAAACTTTATGCAACTCAATGATTTTCACGAGAGAAGATAAAATGACTTCTTCAAAACATATGAAATATGAGTTGGGAGTTTCAAAGAATTAAATTCAAAGTTCCTTTGAATTATTTTTCAATTGGAGTTATTTGAGTTTTATTCAAATTATTTTCTCCAAAAATAAAATATATGGAAATAGGGTAACATGATTCCCTACATCAGAAAATTGGAGAGAAATTAATTTGAAATCATTTTGGTATTTTAAAATGATTTTCAGTGGATTTTATTAGGCAGTAGCACTGTTTGTTTTATTTGAATTTTGTGTATTTTATTTGAAGCTAGAATAAAGTTCATCATGTAGGAAATTTTTTCTGAAAATTTTGACATATTATATGCCCATATAATATATTTAATTATTTGGTTTTATTATTTTTATTTGTCTCTGTAAAAAATTTTTTAAAAAATTAAAAAAAAAAAACCTGGCCTTTGGGCCAAAGGCCCAAGCCGCCAAAGCTCCAACAATGGTCAAGGCCAAAGCCAACGACGCACCACGCACCTAGGGGAGCCAGGGAGCCCCAAGTTTCCTATTCTATTACGATTCCTAGTAGAATTTGACCCCATTTTGTTATTCCGTTTTTTATTCCTAGGATTCTAATCTATTTCTTGTCCCCTACCCCAAGCAAAACCCTCCCTCCCCAATATAAATACCCAAGCACCCCCTCCAACACATCAAATCAACTCTCCTCTCCTCTCCCCTCCTCCTTGACAGCAGCAGTGCCGCCGCCATAGCCACCGCCGCCGCCCTCGCCGCCGCCCCTCACCAAGCGCCGCCCCGCCCGTCACCAGCGCCGCCGCCGCCACTTGCCGCCGCCGCCCTCGCCGCCACCGCCGAGCCCTCGCCTCTTGAGGTACTAGCCCAGCCAGCGTCACGTTTCTAGATCGGTTTCCGTTCCGTTTAGATCGGTTTCCGTTCCGTTTTCTAGATCGGTTTCCTTTCCAAACCCTAGATCGGTTTTCTCACGGTTTTTCTTTCGGTTTTGTTTAGCGGCGTTAAACTCGATAGATTTTTCCTTTAATTTTAATTCCCGTCATGGACCTATCTGTAGTCCCTAATCTTCAAACGGCTATAACTTTTTACTGTAAGTCGGAATCCATGAAACCAACGCCCACTTCTTCGTTATGATCTCATCTATCCAGTAATCCAACTCAAACATGTTTTTGAAATTTTAAAATTTGAATTAGATCAGATTTGAATTCAAACTTCGTTTGAGCATAACTTGAGTTTTATAACTCCGATTTAGTTGATTCTTTTTGCTAATCGAAGCTCTTGACCTAAACTTTCTGATAAGGCCAAATTCACATAATTTTGGTACTGTTAGAAATTGTTTTATTCTGCAAGAGTTATTAGATCTGGTTTTGACGTTTTCTGAATTGTTTCTTCGATCCTTCCGATCTTTTGAGTGATTGCTTATGTGTGGTTACTATTGCTTGATTTCGATAGATTGACCGGAGTGTGACGAGTAGAGCTATCAAGAGTTTTGAGTGCGAATCATCTTCATCAACTTTGCAGGCAAGTAACACTTGATCATACCTTTTCTACTACCCAGTTTTATTGCATTAGATCAAACCCTCAAACACTTGCATGTTTAGGATCTAATTAAATTGTGGGATTGGGAAGTAGACTGAGGTAGTACCTATTACCTGTTTTACTTATGAAACCTTGGGAGTCACTTCTACGTTTGCTTATTATGCCATGCTATGCTAGTAGACGTGGATTGGGTGAGTGAATATCCATGACAGATGTGAGATTGTTGATTTATGGTTTATCTAAGGTGGCAACCTAAACACACATCTGGGTGGATTGAGGCACCTGGTTTCTATCAGGACTTGCTTGTATTTCTTCGGACCGCCACCCAGGCTCTAAGGGATCATAAGATTATTCAAACTGGAAACTTCCGTTTGCAGCCACAAGCCAATTATGGGCTCTGGCGTAGTTGACTAAGTTGTGCGAACTCTTACGGGTAGGCTAGCTGATGTAGGGGATGTAGGTTGGTACGGTCTACCCACATGTAAGGTGCTAGCGCTTCTGAAAGACTATGTCTCGGTCATCCGTTTCTCAAACACCATGTAGTCACGAGAATCAAGCGGAGGCGATCGAGTCTTGTGGGGAAAAGTCATAAACCTCTGCAGAGTATACAAACTAATCATGGTTAGCCGTGTCCCGGTTATGGACAATTTTGAGTATCTAGTACTTGGATTTTCCTGTTGATCTCAACATGTTATTCTAATTAATATTGTTGGGTTTTAATGAGTACTTTTAATTGGGATTGAGGATCTGTCAACCATTCTCAATGTTTAACAACCACTATGATAGTTAAATAAATTTATTCCTTTGCGATAGGGAAAATTTGGCTTTTCGCAAAAACTGTAACCATAGAGCTTTCCACTAGCCATATATGCATGTTTAGTATAGGCTTATTTCCTTCATTACTCTCTATGTGTTACATTGCCAGCATATTCCATGTCTTGACCCGTTTCGCTGCAACTTTTCATGTTGCAGAATTTTTATTTACGACAGTAAGTGATACGTTAGGGTTACGATTTCCTATACTCAACTTTGCCGTTGGTGTTGATGGGAATCCACAACCTTGTTGTTTCCGCTATATTTTGGATCGAGGTAATAGTATTTACGTTACTTTATACATGTGATTTACCTCTGTTATAAATCCTTCGAGTACTGTGTGTGTCAGCATACCGATCCAGGGATGACACGAAAGCACAGAGACTTGATCCATTCGGGTCGGGTCGCTACAATCTCGTACATGCGAGAGGTGAAGCCGGCGTCGACGAGGGCTATGACACCGGCGGTCGCCAGCACCATTTGGAAACGCTATGCGGTGTGGGGCCGCAGGCCGGCGTCTTGGACGATCCGGCACAGCTGACTACCGCTCGCGTCCATCGATGCCATGGGTGCTTGTGGCTTCTGGTCACTTCATCTTGGCCTTGGATTAGAGTGGACAGTGTTGCGCAGAGACTAGGAGTAGCTGGATTGGAGTGGTGGGGCGCCTTTATATGAGAGTCCAAACTGCGTTGCATTCACATCGTGCTGGCTCCATTCTGCTTCTACAATTACTTACCTCTGCATGCTAATTGAATGCGGAGGCATCATTGACCGTTCAACGATTCGGGAACCGCTACCCTCCGCCTCATTGACATTCAAGCCGTATCAACGTAAATGCATGTCAAAAAGAGACTAGTCAATAGTAGTATACTCAATATTGTGCACCGCGACCAAGGCGGAGAGAAAAACGAGAGAACTACATATTTATTTACGATGTAGATTCACTCATGTTGCTCCTTATGTACTCATTTACGGTGTAATCACTTGTTGAAATCTCTATAAAGACAAATATATAGGAACAGAGCAAGTAGTCCCTCCTTTCCGGTTTATAGGGTTATACTATAAAGAGAAAGTACAATAGTGGACTTATAGCCTACTTACATGGCAATTTTGTGTATGTGGAGGAGAGAGACATAAAAAATTAAGACTAGCCACAGTGGGAGTAACTTCAAAAGTAACATCGAGTCCAACTCAGCAAATTTTCCTATGTGGCAATGAGTTAATGAGGAGAGAGTTCGTTTGAGTAATCATCACATGTCCCAATGCAATATGAGTCTATAACCTAATAAATAAAGCTTTGCATGGCACCACACTTATGTTACTACCCAATATGAAGATAGTAACATAGTCTAGGGATATGTGTATGTTACCAGTGTATGTTACTCTCCATTGTGGCTAGTCTAATCTCATGCAAGAGCCTTGCTATATGCGTGCTCCAAGGCAGATGCAATAAATGTGAGGAAAGAGATAGAGAGAAGATGAGAGGCAGATGCAATAAATGTGAGGTAAAATGAGTCTATGTCTCAATTAATGAAGGCTTGTATGTTACCATTCGTATGTTCCTACCCATTATGAAGGTAGTAACATGGACTAATAACAAAAGCATGTTACTAGCAACTGCCACGTTCGTGTTGTGCTTGGCTCTTCACCTCTTCCAGAAGTCGAACAATGATGTTACTACTTCTACAGTATCAAATCAACTGCTGCATGTCCCGTCCATCGTGTGGGCGAGGGAGAGCTTGTTGTAGGAGTAGTAAAAGAAAAAAGCCTCTCCTCGTCTGCGAGCCACCGTGCGCATGGGCGAGGGAGAGGGCATACTAGTAGTAAAATCAAGCTTCTCCTAGTTGTACGAGTTGACGTGACACATCGTAGCACTGGCCCCACATGCTTGCCTCTAAACTTGGCTAAAAGACCCGTAGTGTACAATATATTTGCTGCAACCTCTAGCATTTACCCCACCACAAATTAAAATATATATTCTTGTCTTGACCAGATCAGTGTGCAAACTACAATCACCAGAATGACAGGTAGGGCCAGAAGATTATTTTAATCAAAAATTGCTTTGAGACGTCCTCATAGCATGAGCCAGATCCAATGATTTTAAGCTTAGAGGCATGGTACACGCTATCCTAGACTATGTCACTACACTGGTACGCGTCGGTGCTATACAAACGGTTTTTAACCCCTTTCCTTGACGGCATTTGGGACCATCGCCAAGTGAGTGTGTGCGATTGGGTGTCCTTCCCACACGACCCAGAAACCGTCGTGGATATGGAGCAGTGATCCAGAGGCCTTCCAAAATGTAATCATGTGCGATGCAGCACACACTAAATTCTTTCACACGTGTGGTATCGGTGATTAAACGTTTCTAATGACGCAGTGAAACCATACTGTTTGTCGTAATGAACTGTTTGGGAAACAATATGTAAGGCACACAGGCCAACATATGAGCTGTGTGCGATTTGTGCCCCATCGCACACGAGTTTTCTGCGTAACCCGTCTGCCATGCTAGACTCCATCGCACACGTTTGCCAACAATTACCGTCTGCGATAATGTTCTATCACAAACGGTTCAGGAGCCCCTTCGCACACATAGAAGTGTTGCAGACCGTTTGTGATTTGTTGGGTATCACCGACGGTTGCCGCAAGAGTGATTTGTGCTTTTTGTTTGGGATCGCACACGTTTCCTGAAAAAATTATGACTGGATTCGTATTTTACATTGGGCACGGTTTACTCCCAGTTCTCTTGTGCGATAAAGCGATATTACAAATGGTTCCGGAGACCCTACGCACACGTAGTAGCACTGCAAATCGTTTGCGATCTGTTGTGTATCACCGACGGTTCCGCTACAATTGATGTATGCTTTCTGATGTGGATCGCACACACTCATTTAGTCGAACCATGTGCGGAGCAATTGCCAGGTTAAAACAAAAATATCCCATTTTGAATCGGCACGCAAAAAGCAAATTCGCCACAATATTCAATTGAGCAAATAGTGTCCACAGGAAGAACATTCATCAGATTTCGCAACAATTGCAATTGAACATATGGTAGCTAAATTCCAATGATTTGTCCACACATATTTGCATTACATAATTAATCATAGTGTACGAAATACGAAGACGTCATCACATGGAAAACAATGGATCCATGCGTTATATGTTTAGCAGCTAACTCTTACTCGATGTTTTAGGAGAAGGCATGTTGAAATCTTCACTATCACCAGTGGGATTGATGTAGTGATCCAGGAAGAAGTCACTGATAAATCTCTGAACCATCAGCAATTCACCAGCCAGGAGCGGTTCAGGGGTCCTCGGTTTTAAGATGGGCTGCAGTATTTCTAAGATCAGAATGTGCCATATGAGTGAAGTAGAAGATATTAATTAAGATAGACTTACTGGTACTAATTCGCGAGGATCGTCACAACTATCAGCAGATTTGCAGATGGTTTCGTGGTTTTGTCACAGCAGATGTCCTAGAGAAAGGACTTAGTCGTGGAGCCATCGCAACGGATTAGCTTAAAGGGGTTAAAGCGGACAAGGGACGCAGAGAGTTTATACTGGTTCGGCCCCTTGCGGTGAAGGTAAAAGCCTACGATCCAGTTGTTGTGGGATTGCAAGGGTTTCGATGACCAGGGAGCGAATACGCTTTGCCTGAGTCTCGAGTTGTCGTTTGTTGTCCCTAAACCGCCGCCGGGTCATCCCCTTATATACATGGGTTGACGCCCGCCGGTTTACAGGATTCCGAGGCCGGCTCATAAACTTGTCCGGCTCGGTCTCTGCTCTTTCTATCTTACAACACAAGTTTACATATCAATGTCGGTTTACATCTACAGACCTTGAAACTGACTTTGGGCCCTGGGCCTTCTTAAAGCGCCTCCATCTTGATCTTCATGGGCTTAAGATATAATAATACATTATGGGGATAACCCGGCCTCTCCTGGCCGGTTTACGCCCAGCAGTAATATCCCCAACATTAGGCCCCAGATTGATTTGAACTGGTTCATGTCAATCCTCAATACTTAAGAAAATTTCTTCTTCTGTACCTTCGCATAAATCTTGTAAACCGCCATGACATCATCTTCCAAGATCATGATAAACCGCCATGACATCATCTGTTTAAAAATTGCATATAACTCACCTTCATTAATGAGCCTCCGACAATCGAGGCGACAGAGCTTTCATATATCCCATTTTTTGGGCTCCTCGATTCTCGTGCCTGCCACTTATCCATTCACCTTATAAATAAGGCCGAGGGGTCCTTTTCACTTTTCCCCTTCGTGCCCCTTCATGTCGTCCTCTTCCTCGCAACGCCCGACCATTGGAGCTCTGCCACTGCCGTCGACCTTCGCTTCCACCCCAATGACGGCCGCTGCATCAACCTGACCGCACCAAAGAAACGCGGCGCTCCTCCGCTGTTCCCTCAGCATCAGTAAGTTCATCTTTTCTTCTCTCTAGATCCACCATTAGGGTTTCGGTGTTCATCAGAGTTTATATAAACTCCGGCGCCGATCTTCTCTGTTCTTCTTAGTAAAACAAACAGCTAGTTTGGATCTGATACTTCTTGTGCGGCCGTAGCCATAATCCCCTTTTTCCTTATTTGAGCATCTCCTTTATATAAAAACTCATCTTAACTTGATGAACTGTTCAAGCACTTGAAATTAGGTCTGGATATTTTCTAATTTTTCTGTCACACCGCAGATCTGAAATTATCACATCAACCTATGAAACTTCTTTTTACTTCACTTAGGTACTTTAGATTTGTACCTTTCATACCAATATAGGTGGTTTAGCTTTGAAAAATTGATAACCTGGTAGGTACCATTAGTCCCCTCTTAAACCGCCGATTCATTTATCTTTGCACCTTCTCCATCGTAAGATCCCGGCTTAGCAATATCAGACTCCGGTTTAGTAATGTCATACTCCGGTTTAACAATATGTGTACGCCTCTACTTTAACTTGCATTGCTTTATTACTTGTTCATTATAAATCTTAAACCGGCAATAACTATGTTTCAGCTTCCACTGAAATGGCCAAACAAGTCTATGAATGCAACTGGGTTCCTTCCGGTCATCAAGATCGATTAAGCAGATGTGTATTGAATCGCACTTTAGCCAAAAAGAGGTCATCCTTTGGAGGGCCTCGGTGCAGAAAATCCTCCTGAACCCAAGGACGGAGAAGTAGTCGTTTTTGTTGATCATCTGGGTCAAGGATTTAGCCTTCCCGGTTCAAAATTCTTCCGAGATGTGCTTGCCAGTTTTCAGCTTCACCCTCAGGACATCGGTCCAAACTCTGTGTCCAAGATCTGCCATTTCCAAGTCTTTTTTGAGGCTTATCTTCAAGAGGAGCCTACAGTTGAATTGTTTAGGGATTTCTTCCACTTAAACCATTGCATAGAGTTCACAGATGGACCCAATACTGAACTCGACGGAATGGTAGTTCAAAAAAGGAAAGAAGTCAGCTTCCCTCACGCCAAGCTTCACAGTCACCCCAAGAAGAGGAACCAGACTTGGTTTTATTGCAAAGACACATCTCCAACTGATGAAAACCCTTTGTCGGGTTACCGCCCTCACCGTCTTAGCAATACACATCCCTTTCCTCAGAGGTTAACTGCAAAGGAAAGGGCCAAATATGCCCCACAACTGTCAAAGCTTAGAGCCTTTATGGTGAATGGTTTAACAGGTGTTGACTTTGCTCGTTGTTGGATAAGCTGGAGTATTCTGCCCTTAAGCCGGCGCCCCGGTTTGATGTGTGAATACAAAGGGAGTTTGACCGACCCTCAACGACATGTTAATATTCAGCTAACAGAGGCTGAAGTTACTGAGGCTGTCAAGAAAATGTTGAATGAACCGGAGGCTGTCTGCGGCCTGACCGGATAAAGTCCTTTCTGCACCTCCAACAAACCTCCATCTGTAATAATCATATGACTTCTTTGTTTTAAGTTGTTTCTTTCAAAATATGCTCTGAAAATCTTGTCCATCTTGACAGGGCGATGATCCGTTCTGGAAGAAAAAACCACAAGACAAACCGGCAAAACCGCAAGATAAACGGGCCAAGCCACTTCGCCAGAAGACCAAGGTTGTTAAAAAACCTGCCAAGAAAAGGACCACTGCGTCTTCCGAGGCAAATGCTGATGCCGATGTGGCTAACATGGACACAGAGGTAGAACTTGACTCTCTTGGTTCATTTTTCATACACCTCATTGACAATGACTATTATCAGGACGACGCTGAAGGCACTTAAGATGATGACGTAGAGGTAATCACTCTTTCCTCCGATTCAGATCCTCTGCCAACATCGAAAATCCGTCAAGAAAACCGAAAGTAAAATTTTCTCACCCCCTTGCTTACTTGGACCCAAACTTTCTTTTGAAGATGCAGCAACACGAAGCTCGCCGCATAACCCGGCACAGCGGCCAGGTAGTTACGTCCGCCGGTTTACCGAACACTCCGGTTCGGAAACACCGATCAGAGGTCTCTTATACTCTTGACACTTCTTAACCCAAAGTGGGTTGTTTCCGACAGCCTCTTAATCCGTCTGATTCGAATTATCAGGGAACACCTCACTCATCTTCTGGCGAGTCAACAACCACACAACTCCCAGCCCTCAAGACAGTTCCTGGGTGAGCTATGCACTTGATTTTATCCTTGACGTGTCATTTTTGCATACTGTACTGATCTTTTATATCTGTTCTTGTCAGTGCTAAACCCAGACCCAGTAAGAAAGCCCGGTTAAATAAACTGGCTGACGACAATACAGCTGTTGAACCGGAGAAGACTCCAGATCCGGAAAACGCTGACGCCATACTTAATGACCCGCCACCGCAGGATCATGACTTTGTTGCTGATCTAGTGGAAATTGATCCAATGGGCCAGTCCGATGAACTGGCTAATCTAGTCCGCGACACTGATAAACCGGCAAATCCAGCAGAAGCCACTGACAAACCATCGACTCCCGTGAAGGCCATTGATGGTGAAGAAGATGATATTATGATTACTGGCATTGGCCACACCACTCCTGGCTCCTATCGCTTTATCAAAGCATACTGCCAAGGATGAGCTTTCTGCTGTCGGCAAAGGCAAATGGAATGCCGATTTGTCAAGCTATGCCCATCTCAATGCTCAAGACATTCACTCTGGCTTCTTGAACCGTCTGTACACCGGCCGCGACTATGAAGCCGGTTTGGTAAACTTGATGAAAGAGCGATACGAGGTAACTAATGCTCAACTCTGCATAACTGTTTCTCTTTTTAATTCCAAATATCAACTCCAGTAGCTCCCAAGTGACGGTTTATGATATGAATCCAAACGGGGACTTAATAATAACTTAACTTTATATGCTTAGCCTCCAGGGACCGGGTTATCTCTTTAAGATGAACCGGTATTTTAGAATTGCAATATTGTATCTTTCACTAGTGTAGCCCCCAAGGGCCGGTTTAACTTTATAAAGATGAACCGGGAGTTTAAAAGAATTTCCATATCAGTATTTTGAGCAAACATACATTAGCCCCCAAGTGCCAAGAGTAATACTTGTATTGTGCTTGGGACTTGTAGAAATTTCCGAGAACAAGCAAATATGCATTAGCCCCCAAGTATCAGGTGCATTAACTTGTTATGTGCTTGGTACTTCAAATATGTACCGTCAATTCATAATATGTCTGTTTCTTATAGGCTGAGCTGAGCAAAAAGGAATCTCAAACCACCGATCTGCAAGAAAACATCAAGTCCCAGCAAGCCGAAACCTCCAAGGCCAAGGATGAGCTGACCAGCGCTTTAGCCAATATGGAATAGCTAAAGGAGAGTTTCAACAAGGAGCGGGCGGATTGGAATACTGAAAAATGCGCTTTGCAAAAAAGAGCCGAGGATACAGAAGCAGCTCTTAAACCGGTAGTAGATGAGCTGACTGGCATAAAGCGGCAGATACATGCCATGACGGCTGCTGTGTTTGGTAAACATCCTTGCTTTAAGTTTTCAACATATCATCCCATACATTACCGGTTCACTGATGTTTGTAATGATGCAGGAACTCACATTAGTCATCTGGGCTCTGATGTACAGAAGAAGCTGAAGGCTGCCTATACTCTTATAGAGCAGTTATATACCGGTGCGCAACAGATTATCTGCACCGCTTCTCACAACAAGCCGCCCCCAACTTTAATCAAAGATACCTTAGAAAGGTTGTCAATGCTGCCCGCCCGGGTAGAAGAGTTAAAGAGATCTGTTGCAAGAGATAGTGCTCTTACCGCGCTAACCCGGGCAAAAGCATGGGTGCCCGATCTTGATCCGTAAGATGTATGCAAAGGCTATCCGAGCTTAAAAGAAGATGGATCAGAATTTGGCAATGAGGACCTCCGAGCCATAAACCGGGAAGTACGTCCACTGGCTTGCCAATTAGGTGAAGAAGCTGGTCTTTCCCATTATCTGGCAAGTTATGACGTCAACAACAAACGGGTTGCCACACCAACTCCTGATGTTCAAAATCTTATCCCGCCAATTCGTAAGCACACTTATGCTCCTGACATTGAACCGTCCACCCTTATAAGTGGCGAAGCTATGTTCCAAGCCCTAACTGGGATTGACTGGGCAACTATTGACTTCGAGCCGCTAGGTAGAGACGAAGAGGATGAACCGGTGCAAGATGATCCGCAGCCGTCAGGTCAAGCTGGTGACGAATCGTGATCCGAAGATTGGGCTAGCCTTCTGCGAGCCACAACACTTGCTGAAAAACAATTATTCGTTTGGGCACTGAACCGCCTTGTAATAGGCTAGTTCAAATGCTTGGTCTATTATGCTTTCGTGCATATTTATTTTGCCTGATACTTGTTAACTCACCATGCTTAAGATATATGATATTCATAATCCGTAGTTGCTCCTGCATATAAGAAATGTAAAGTGTCCTGGCGGTTTACCGCCGGACGGGTCATGATGCCCAGACATATAGCCATGGTTTATAACCAAGGCTGTAAAAAGATAATCAAATATGGAAATAACTGATAGCTGTGACCTTGAGTCATAATGTTGGCTGACCAACTGTTGTAATGAGGGTAATAACCTTAATCGTTTGTCATATTTTGCCAGTTTATGATAAAATCGCTCCGGGTTATGAGAAAGACCGGTTTATTCATATACAATTCTGGCGATTTATAGTCAAAACTAGACCAGGCTAATAATCTCCGGATTATGACTTATCATATACTGACAACTTGTAGTTGAAAGTCAAGCCGGGTTTAATGAACGCCGGTTTATCAGAACATTATAAATGTCATCGAAAGAGAAAAAATCTTGGCAAATAAAAGCATACGAAAAAACTTGTAGTCCAGGCTTTTCACGGGCTGCCAGGCCCCAAATTCGAGGCTTTTCATGGGCTGCCAGGCCACTGAGTTAAACCATTTCACAAAGCCTTTTAAGATGGTCCTCAATCCTTAACCAATCATCGTTTTAACTTTGACAAGTTCAGGGTCTTATCAGATTGACTTGTCGAAGTTCGGCGGGTCATACCAGGTTTACCTGGACGGAGTGACTTACTTAAAAAGGCAGGCTAACCCAGGGTTTTAGGTGTATACACCAGGCTTCCAAGCCGTGGCTTGATAACCTATTACAAGTGTAGATTCTTTGTTCATTGCGATAGCAAAGAATCCCCAAGCAATATTTTGAGCTGTGCTTAGTGGGTGCCTATGTTTGAGTTGTTCTTTTGCAACACTCTCTTTGGCCCCGAAGTAATTTGGCTTTGAGCCGATCAAGAGGTGTAGCTATGGTCCAAATACAACCAAGCCCCCAAGTGATTTTGATATAAAGCTTTATAAGATGAATCAAGGTGTAAACCGGATGCCTCTTTATGAACAGAAGCCCCCATGTAACCACACATGATACAAGAAAAAAAACAGATACCCCGCTTTAACCGAGGCTCCGGTTTATTATATTGACCATAATATATACATTGTCATAACTATGTACATAAGCAGAGCCTATGGCTGAGGTATAGTAAGGCCGAAGATGAGCGATATTCCACAGCCGGTGGGTCTCCTCCTCCGATTTATGTGAGTCTTTGCGCTCTCGAACATCTATAAGGTAATATGACCCGTTATGCAGATTCTTGCTGACCACAAAAGGTCCTTCCCAAGGCGGGGATAACTTGTGCATATCAGTTTGATCCTGGATGAGTCGGAGCACCAGATCGCCTTCTTGAAAAGTTCTGGTTCTAACCCGGGGCTGTGATAACGACGCAGATCTTGCTGAGAAATTGCCGGAAGGGCTGCTGCAATGTCATGCTCGTCGTCCAACAGGTCAAGTGCTTCCTGTCGTGCCTTCTCATTGTCTGCTTCAACATACGCCGCCACACGAGGCGAGTCATGACGGATGTCACTAGGGAGAACCGCCTCCGCTCCATAAACCATGAAAAAAGGTGTGTAACCCGTGGATCTGTTGGGCGTGGTATTGATGCTCCATAACACAGAAGGTAACTCCTCCACCCAACAACCCGGCGTCCGTTGCAAAGGAACCATAAGCCGGGGCTTGATGCCTCTTAAGATCTCTTGATTGGCTCTCTCTGCTTGACCATTAGACTGGGGGTGCGCTACTGATGATACGTCAAGCCGGATGTGCTCACGTTGACAGAACTCCTTCATAGCACCTTTGGACAATTTGGTATCATTATCAGCTATAATGTTGTGTGGAAAACCAAACCGGAAAATCACCTTCTTGATGAATTGAACCGCCGTAGCTGCATCACACTTACTGACTAGTTCTGCCTCCACCCACTTAGTGAACTTATCAACCGCCACCAGAAGGTGGGTCTTGTTGTCCTTGGATCTCTTAAAGGGCCCAACCATATCTAGCCCCCAAGTTGCAAACAACCAAGTGATTGGAATCATCATCAACTCTTTACCCGGTATATGAGCCGTCAGCCAATAGAAACCATGACGAAACGCCTTGGCCACCAGAGATTTTGAACCGGCGTGGTGACACAATCTCCTTCATGGATCTCGCTCAAAATTTCACGGCCTTCTTCAGGAGATACACAACATTTAAATGCCCCTGTCACACTGCAATGATGTAACTCTCCATTGATAATAGTCATGGACTTGGACCGCCCGATTATCTGCCTAGCCGAAGCTTCATCCTCTGGTAACTCGCCTCGGTTCATATACGCCAAATATGGAACTGTCCAATCCGGGATAACATGAAGAGCCGCCACCAACTGAGCCTCCAGATCAGGAACAACCAAATCCTCTTCGCCAGGGAGCTTGACGGACGGATTATGTAGCACATCCAGGAAAACATTGGGTGGAACCGGTTTACGTTGGGAACCCAAGCGGCTTAAAGCATCCGCCGCTTCATTCTTCCGCCAGTCTATATGATCGACCTGAGAACCTTTAAAGTGACCTGCAACAATATCCACCTCTCGACGATATGCTGCCATGAGTGGGCCCTTGAAATCCCAAGTACCAGACACTTGTTGAGCCACCAGGTCCGAGTCACCGAAGCACTTAACTCGACTTAGATTCATCTCTTTAGCCATACGTAGACCATGGAGTAAAGCCTCATACTCAGCTACAGTTTTAGTGCAAGGGAACATTAAATGGAGAACATAACAAAACGTATCACCTCGTGGGGAAGTTAATACGACTCCAGCCCCCGAGCCCTCCAATTGCCTGGACCCATCAAAATGAATAGTCCAATAAGTATGATCCGTCTTCTCTTCTGGCGCCTGTAATTCTGTCCAGTCATTGATGAAATCCACAAGTGCCTGAGATTTGATCGCCGTCCGGGGTATATATTTTAACCCGTGAGGCCCAATCTTAATAGCCCACTTAGAAATCCGGCCAGTTGCTTCTTTGTTTTGGATTATATCCCCCAAAGGAGCAGAGCTAACCTCAGTGATGGGATGACCTTGAAAATATTGCTTAAGCTTCCGGCTTGCCATAAAAACTCCATACACCAGCTTCTGCCAATGTGGGTAACTCTGCTTGGACTCAATAAGTACCTCACTGATATAATAAACTGGCCATTGAACCGGATACTCCTTTCCGGCCTCCTTGCGCTCCACCACAATAGCCATGCTAACAGCCTGGGCGTTAGCTGCAACATATAGCAACAATGGCTCTTTATCTACAGGAGCAGCAAGAACCGACGGATTAGCCAGCTGTCGCTTTAAGTCCTCAAATGCTTCATTGGCGGTGTCACTCCAGACGAAGTCATCAGTATTCTTCAGCATCTGATACAAAGGGATGGCCTTCTCACCAAGGCGACTGATAAACCGGATCAAGAAGGCAATTTGGCCTGCCAGGCGTTGAATATTATTGATACACTTCGGTTTAGCCAACGAAGTTATAGCCTTGATTTTCTCCGCATTAGCTTCAATACCCCTGTTAGACACCAAAAAGCCCAAGAGTTTGCCTGCTGGTACACCAAAGACACACTTGGCCGGATTAAGCATCATTTTATAAACCCGGAGGTTATCAAAGGTCTCCTTCAAGTCATCTATCAATGTCTCCTTCTTCCTGGATTTCACCACAATATCATCCACGTAAGCAAGAACATTGCGGCCGATCTGATCATGAAGACAATTCTGCACACAGCGCTGATAAGTCGCCTGGGCACTCTTAAGCCCAAAAGGCATAGATACATAGCAGAAGGCTCCAAAAGGAGTTATAAACGATGTCTTCTCCTGGTCCTTAACTTCCATTTTGATCTGATGGTAACCAGAATACGCATCTAGAAAACTCAAACGCTCGCAATCCGCCGTAGCATCAATGATTTGATCAATACGAGGGAGGGCAAAAGGGTCTGCTGGACATGCCTTGTTGAGATCTGTTCAGTCCACACACATACGCCAAGTGCCGTTCTTCTTAAGTACCAGCACCGGATTAGCCAACCATTCAGGATGAAATACTTCAACGATGAATCCAGCTGCCAAGAGCCTATCTACCTCCTCACCAATAGCCTTGCGTCTTTCTTCATTGAACCTGCGTAGAAACTGTTTGACCGGTTTATACTTGGGATTGACATTGAGAGTGTGCTCAGCGAGTTCTCTCGGTACACCTGGCATGTCATAAGCTTTCCACGCAAAGATGTCCCGATTCTCACGGATGAACTCGATGAGCGCGCTTTCCTATTTCGGACCCAAGTTAGCGCTGATGCTAAATTGCTTGGATGAATCGCCAGGAACGAAATCTACAAGCTTAGTCTCATCAGCCGATTCAAACTTCAAGGCCAGATCATGCTCTGTAGTTGGCTTTTTCAAATAAGTCATATCCACCGGATCAACATTGTCCTTATAGAACTTCAACTCCTTTGTTGCGCAAACCGTCTCAGCATAAGCCGCATCACCTTCTTCACATTCTAAAGCGATCTTGCGGCTCCCATGGACCGTGATGGTCCCCTTATGGCCCGGTATCTTGAGCTGCAGATAGACATAACAGGGCCTCGCCATGAACTTAGCATAAGCCGGCCGTCCAAACAGGGCATGAAACGGGCTCTTGATTTTCACTACTTCAAAAGTCAATGTCTCTGATCTCGAGTCATGCTCATCTCCAAAAGCCACCTCCAGAGCTATCTTACCAACAAGATATGCCGATTTACCGGGCACCACACCATGGAAGACCGTATTGGACAGTTTAAGATTTTTATCTGTTAACCCCATGCGACGGAAGGTTTCGTAATAAAGGATATTGATACTACTCCCCCCATCCATGAGTACCTTAGTGTACTTATCAACCCAGGGCGCCACCACCAATGCTAGATGACCCGGATTATCAACCCAGGGCAGATGATCCTCTCTACTCCGCACGATCGGCTGCTCAGACCAGCGCAAGTAACGGGGCACCGCCGGTTCAACGGAATTCACGGACCTTTTATGAAGTTTCTGATCACGCTTGCATAGACTAGTGGTGAAGACATGATATTGTCCACTATTCAATTGCTTCGGGTGGCTCTGGTAACCTGACTGCTGCTGTTGCTGCTGACTCCCCTGATGATTATAACCACCTTGGTTGCCCTAATTGCCTTGATTACCATGTCCGCTCTGGTTACCGTGAAAACCTGAACAGGAACTGCCTCCACCGTAACCCGACCCATGAGATCCAGGGCCTAAACCGCCGCCCGGTCCGTGATCATACCAAAAAAGCTGGAATTTTTGAACTCCTGCATGATATAACAATCTTTCCAGAGGTGCGTGGACGGTTTGTCCTACGTCCCGTGCTTTGGGCAAGGCTATTTTAACAGATAAGACAAGCATTCCGGATTAGGACTTGGTCCTCCACCATGCTGGGGCGGTTTACCCTTACGCCTCTGGCCTTTGTCCTGCATGTTGGTATTAGCCACAAAATCTAACTGTTATCCGCCTTACGCTTACCGCTGTTTCCAAGACCCACCGGGTTATGCTGCTGCCCCTTGGTGTTGCCGCTCATCTTTCCCTTCCCTGTCTTGTCATTGTCAGACTCGGGGTCCTTGGTACTATCAGAGTCGGCATACTTTACCAGAGCTGCCATAAGTGTTCCCATGTCATTACAATGACGTTTGAGCCGTCCCAACTTCAACTTCAGAGGTGCAAACCGACAATTGCCTTCCAATGTCAAAACTGTTGTATCAGTGTTGATGCGGTCCGATGAATGCAAAATCTCTGAAACCCGGTGCACCCAACGGGTTGTTGATTCTCCTTCCTCCTGGACACAGGCAACTAAGTCCACAATTGACATGGGCTGCTTGCATGTATCCTTGAAATTCTAGATAAACCGGGCCCTTAATTCGGCTCATGACCCAATGGAGTTAGCCCGCAAGTTCTTCAGCCAAGTGCGTGTTGTACCCTCCAGCATCATGGTGAAGTATTCAGCACACGCCGCATCGTCCACATCCAGCATCTCCTTTGCCATCTCATAGCTTTCAACCCATGACTCGGGGGATAAATCGGCGGTGTAATTCGACACTTTACGTGGGCCCTTGAAATCCTTGGGCAGACGCATGTTGCGCAGCGCTGGGACGAGACATGGTACTCCCAAAGAACTGGAAGTAACCCCTGGTTCCACCGATGTGGTCGGACGAACCTGAGTAAGTTGGCAAGCGTCATGCTGCGCCGCTAACTCAGCCTCTCGACGTGCCCTAGCACGATCCACCACATCCTGAGCATCACCACCGCCACCCGCCGGGTTATGGCCATGTGTCAGGACCCCGATTCCAAGTCACATCGACCTAGCCGGTAACACCTCATATCACTTTGCGGCCTCACGCACGGTATTCCCACGGGTGTCGCCTTACCATGGCCCGGGACCGTTTGCGCCTTTTGGCTCACGTATATGATAGTGTCGCTAGCATCCACATGACAAAGAACCCGGGCCGACATGGCTAGTCGTGAACCCAAAGCGGCGCTAACCTATGGGGACAGCATACATGAATCACATCGAGCATGTCGGTCATCAACGTATGAATTCGGGCTGTAGCAGGGCTAACAGGACTCCGTATCCCGGGCTGTAGCGAGCTAGGCAGGACTCGAATATCACCGCGTGACATTTCCCGAAGGACGTATATAGGAACGAAGTGAAACACATGCCGCCAGTCAAGTGTCCAAGCGGTAGTCTTTGGGCTAGCGAGACTCGTGAACCGGGCAGTAGCGGACTACTATCGCTCAGAAGCACAAGACTACATTTCCCCATATGAGAGGCTGCCAAGGATAAACAACTAGTTTGTCGGATCCCACTCATACCAAGCATTTCAATCATACACGCAATATGCCCGATATGAGTAAATACAACAAGGCATCACAACAAAACTCTACAACTCAAAGTACTTTATTTAAGAGGCTCCGAGGAGCCATACATAACATATCCATACGGATAGGGGTCACATGACCCAACACTCAAGTCATACAACAAACAAGCACATGCGGAAGCAAACTAGTCTGAGTACAGACTCTAGAAAGAAAGAAAGCTTGTCGAAGCCCTTCTATCTACAGTGGCGCTTCACAAGCCTTGGATCACCACCTGGGTGGCTAGTTCACTCGTCGATGTCAAGGTCTACATAAAACCCATCGGAGGGGGCGGTGTTGTCGTCTGAAAAACATTAATTAAGCAAACATGAGTACGGAGGTACTCAGCAAGTCTTACCACAGAATCCTATCATACATGCACATTCTCAAGAAGGTGGTGGAGTTATTTGCACAAGCCAGCTTTGACTCTTGGCTAAGCTATCCTCGTGACACCACTTGTAAAGCATTTGTCGCACACAGTCCACTAATCACCATCACAATACTCCACCGTGGATCCTCTCGTCATCCCATGAGAGGGTCATCCATGTACTCACACTTATCTTGAGGCTTTTAGTAGTATCCATTTACTTGTCTATGAACCGATATAGGCAACCCGAAGTCCTTCTCCGTGGACACGACTATTCGAATAGATCATATTAAACCCTGCAGGTGTACTTCTTCACACGCTCTCACCACTTACCGCCGTTTACGACATGTACTGCAACCTTCAAACGGAAGCCCAACGTGGGTGTCGGCCACAGCCTACCTAAACACTCAAGTCCCGAGTCCAGGTTTATCGCCTATTCGGGTTCCATCCAGGAGTCCGCCGAGGTTTCCCATACAGCCCGAACGATGTGTGCGGGGTTCCCGAGATACCAAACGGGCACTTTCGGTACACGGCCACGTGCCTACCGCAACACAACCCACCCCTAAGGTCAGCGCTATGCGTGCGGCCCCCAAAGATACTACAAACACCGAAACTACTTGCAACTCCCTTGACCGAGAACAAGGGTGGTTAAGAAGCCGAGAGGTCAATTAAGAATCCCAATGCGTGGTAGTAACTGCTTCATGGATCACAAACACAGATCTCAGTTCTTAGGATCGGCTTCAATGAAACAACCCACCATGTACTCCTACATGGCCTCTCATCGATACCTTTACCAAAACGTGTTCAACACTTTCCTCTCGAACCAACACAACCTTTCACTCCAGTTCATCATCCCGATGAGCCGACTGACACAACTCTAAGCATAGCATGGTAGGAATCACAAACATGGCTCAATCAACTCCTACACATACTAGTGGGTTTCATCTAATTCTTGTGGCAATGACAGTCATGCAAAGGAAGTGGGTTCAACTACCGCAACACACAACAGTTTGAATCACGTTGTCTTAATGCAGATAAACAAGAGCGAAGCGAGAACATGGGTTTGTATCGAATGATCAATGGGTTGCTTGCTCGATGGAGTGGTGGTAGGATACCGCCTTTGAGCGGATATTCGGGATTATCCTCGGAGGCAGAACCTATCACGAAAGACATACCGAAAATAAACACACATGGCAATATGCAACAATATGATGCATGCTATGATATGGCATTATGAATGTGTGTTGGCCTAATGCAAGCTGAAACAAAAAGGGATGAACTCATTTGAATCAAAGATTCAAATGCTAGCTCATTTAAAATAGTCCTAAAGGTGCAATATCCTATTCTGCTTAAACAGCAAGGTTAACTTGTTTTAACATGCATGAAACCTGTACCAATGGATAGAATGGATTCTTCTGATCATTTTTCATATATAAATCTTTGCATTTGGAGTTACAGATTAAAAGTTACGAATTTTTGAAGTTTGAACTATATTCTGGAATTTCCTGTATTAGAATAAATCCAGAAATTAATTTATTGCGTCAGCATGACGTCAGGGTCAACCGGAGATGTCCAGGTCAAACCTGACTATGGGTCTAGGGTGTCAGGGTAATTAGTTTAACTAAACTTTAATTAAAACTAAACCTAATTAGTTAACAGGGCTGGGCCCCACCTGTCATTGACTCATCAGAGTCAACCAGGCCCACCCGGTCAAAGTCAACGTCGGCTGCCCGTCTAGCCAGCCAGCGAGCCACGCGGGCGGCGAAGTGAGTTTGGCCATTCCGGCACCAAACGAGCCGGGAAGGTGGCTATGGGTAGGCTGGGGACATGCATGAGCCTTCGGTGGAGTCGGTTGGGGTCGGGGCGGCCGGAATCGGCACCGGCGACGACCTAGGCGGCCGCCGGAGTTCGGCCGAAGGCGAACTCGAGGCTAGAGGGGTCGGTGAGGTGCGGGGAGTGCATGGTTAGACCCCATGGGGTGCGGTGAGTGCAATGGACACCAAGAGGTGGCCGGAGGGTGACCGGGAGCACGTCGGCGACGAGCTCCGCGGCGGTGGGTGCGGTTGAGCTCCGGGAGGTCACTACACAGCTCGAGAGCGAGAGAGAAAGGGAAGGGGAGATAGATGGGCTCACGGGCAACTCGGAGAAACGCTCGTTGAGGTCAGGGACGGGCCGGAGCGACGACGGCGTTGAAGGGGATCTCCGGCGACGGTGGACTCGGTCGAGGTGGGTGGAGGAGCTCCTAGACACAGTGAGGAGGAGCACGGATGGCGGGGAGCGCGGTTATGGCGGTGGTGCGGCGCCGGTGGCGTCGGCCATGGCGGGGGAGCGCGAGAGAGAGGAGCCGGGGAGGAGAGGAGGTGTCCAGGGGGTTCGGGGGAGAGAGGGGAGGTGAACCGCGTCGCGGCTGGGTGAGAGGAGCGGCGAGGCGGCGACCAGGTGCGTGGCACCCATGCGGTGCTTCGCCGAAAGCACTGGTTGCTGCTGGCCGAGCCAAGCAGCTCAGTGGCCATGCTGCTCTTGGGCTGGGCTGGCAGGTGGGCCGGGTAGGTGGCGCCAGGTAAGTTTTCTTCCTGTTTTCCCTTTTCTATTATTCTGCAACTTTGTGGAGTTTTTAAAAATACTAAAACAGTTTAAAAAATGACCAAACTGCTCCTGGTCCATTGTTGGAATATTTCCAACATGAAACATTTCTGTTTGGGAATATTTGGCCATTTGAAATATTTTATATAATTTTAAATGCCCAAACTCAAATAGCTATGATTTAATTCAAAGACCTTTGGATGACCTAGAAAATGGTGCACCACTTTTGGCAGAGGCTCTGAACCAAAGCAAAGATGATGAGCATTTTGAAGGGCATTTCAGGTTCATTGAAATAATTTTTAGTAAACCCTAGTTGGATTAAAAGGGGTTCTGAGGGTTTCTGTCCTTCCCCATTTCAAATTCAAATGAAATTTAAACATGATGCACACACTAATGCATGGTCTAGCTAGGATGTGACACCACGGGGTGGATTACGGTTTCACGCGCTGCTTGATACAGCCGGTTCATCGATATGCCTGTTGTAACTCTGGCTTGGGTGGGGAGTAGAATGGATCCTTTCGCGACTATATGAATAAGCCTGCTGCTTAGTCAAAGCTGTTTGAAGGAGCTCCCTAGCCCGTCGCATCTCGACCGGTACTGGGGACTCGCCCTCGATCGGGAGGGCTGCCAGTCGTGAAGCGGCAGCGACAATGTTATCCATCGGGTTAGAGTAATGACCCGGTGGTATTGGGACGTGTTGTGACAAAACATTGTTCCGACGAGGTGGATTAGTTGGACGTGGCTGAACCCCCGTTCCAGGTGTCTCTGCCCGGTTTACCACTGGCGGATTACTGGTCCCCGCTCTTGGGGTATTAAAGAGGTTCTTGGCCTCATAAACTGGCGGCAGGTGAGATCGGTACCTTCTCCTCATGACATTGTTTGACACGCTCTGATCCAGCATAAGCCGGTAGGCCTGTGCATCCAATGCGGCCCGTTCTGCAGCCATCCTGGTATCCTCAGCTGCCTGGTCGGCCTTGGCCTGGGTTATCTGATCTTTCAGCTTCGCGATTTCCGCATTATGCTCATCTTGATTCGCCGGATTAACCTCCGCCATCAGTGCTGCCAAGGCGTCAAATAAATTAGATAAAACCTAAGCCGACGGTCGCACAGGGCCTCCTGCCCCGGCCGCTGTCGCTGCTACTGATCCAGAAATCATCACCGCTGTGGTCGAAGAGTGGAGCGGTGGCTGTGTACCGGCCATGAAGATCGCAACCCGGTTTGGCGGATCAAAGGGGCCCGGAATATTGTCGCCATCGGAACAGCCCCCAATCCGGCCATCTTGCAATTGGTACAATGACTCGGTCGATGACTTGTCGCCGGAATAAACGACGGTTTCACCACCAGATTCCGATCTATCCTCAGATTCCACTCCGTGGATGACTCCCATGAAGGCACGCTTCATGACAGGCTTAACCCGGCAGATCTCGCATGCTGGGCCATCTCGATGATGTCAGTGCAGATGTCCGGCTCAGGGCCCGGTTCGCCGATCTTTCCAATGGAAACATGGATACCGCCGAAGGGGACACGGTACCCGTACTCAATTGAGCCGGGCTCAGGGCCCCAGGCCGCGTCGTCGATGTAGAGCTTGCCGCAACGACTCTTGGTCATCCGGCCCACGGCGTAGCCCTTGAGTCCTTCAAAGCTGCCCTCTAAGAACTCGAAACCATCATGTGATAGCCCCACGGTGGGCGCCAACTATCGTGGTTTTGTCACGGCAGATGTCCTAGAGAAAGGACTTAGTCATGGAGCCATCGCAACAGGTTAGCTTAAAGCGGTTAAAGCGGACAAGGGACGCAAAGAGTTTATACTGGTTCGGCCCCTTGCGGTGAAGATAAAAGCCTATTATCTAGTTGTTGTGGGATTGCTAGGGTTTCGATGACCAGGGAGCGAATATGCTTTGCCCGAGTCTCGAGTTATCGTTTCTTGTCCCTAAACCGCCGTCGGGTCGTCCCCTTATATACAAGGGTTGACGTCCGCCGGTTTACAGGATTCCGAGGCCGGCTCATAAACGTGTCCGGCTCGGTCTCTACTCTTTCTATCTTACAACACAAGTTTACATATGAATGTCGGTTTACATCCACAGACCTTTAAACCGACTTTGGGCCCTGGGCCTTCATAAAGCGCCTCCATCTTGATCTTCATGGGCTTCAAATATAATATTCCATTATGGGGATAACCCGGCCTCTCCTGGCTGGTTTACGCCCAGCAGTAATATCCCTTACAGATGGAGATCATGTGTCTGCAAGCATAGTATCCACAAAGGTTGGTCCCTGCTTCTTGCTGAGGACACTGAAATTTTGTGTACAGAATTAGTCATGTATTTGTCCTGTTAGGAACAACCTAACCGATGTTAGATGTATTATTTTTTCTTTGGACAAAATAGAAAGAGGTTTATTTAGAAGCTTGAACATTTGACTAGCATAAGGAAAGGTATTTGCAGACTATTGGATAAATTTTCCGAAAATAACGGATTTTGGTGTGTTACCAGAGAAATGATCTCGTGCTGCAGAGGTAGTTCCCTCTTGAACAGGTTCCCTGGTTTAGTTTTCCACAGTGCGAGCACACTGCAAATGATGATGAATTTTGACAACATCAATTATTTAACCAGATATGAATGCAAATTAATTTCAACTGCATAGAATTCAATACCTATCCATGAATTGCTGAAGATGCATCAGATCCTGAGCATTTGTTGACTCTCTGAGAGAATCGATGTAGTAAACTATGTTCTTGTCTAGAACAATAATGAATACCAATATCAAGTGATCGCTACATATTAAGAAAGCCATGAACTTACGAATTATGTCGAAATCTGAAAGACAATAAGTGTATGCTGGTTGTTTACTTCACTTACCGTTCATGATATGGCCAGAGAAATGATTCTGCATCGGACGTGTTTTCGAAGAGACGGACGACCGTGTTAACGGCCCAGTACCGTAGGTCCTTATGATGTATTGTAGTGCCATTTTGTAATTCAGGATCTATGAAATACACACCCTCCCTTTTTCTTCCCTGTGCGTTCAATCCCCTAAGAGGAATAAAATGCAGTTAGCTCTTTATCATTTACAGCCTTGTATGGAGAAGTTGATCAGAGTTTGTTAAGTACTTACAAAATCAGGTATCTAGCAAGAGTGGCATCGAGCACGTTGAAGTTCAAGAAGAGATGTAATTCCTTGGAACTCACATTGATGGAACCGGCATCGTGTCGGAAATGATCTCTATTGTAGTGGGCTAGCAAACCATGAAGACATGCTTACATTTGATCCATGCAATATTCATGTAACTCACGGCAACTGGAGGTGCACTCATCAAAGTATTCTCCAACAAGAAATGGCTGGCCATGGACGTAATTGTGTGCTTCAAGTACGTCTGCTTTACTTTTAGCAAGCAACAAACATACTTCTTCATCATCCATGGCGTCAGAAATAATATTACTCCCCAATTCAAACAAGTTGTTGTTAATTTGGTTCTGGGCGATGAGTGCTTTAAGTAAGAGGCAATCGTTCTCTTTCCTCTTCACTCTCCCGCCGCGCTTACTCGTGGTCGTGGGTGTAGCCTTTTTGGCCACTTCCTTCTTGGTACTTGAAGCATTTCTGGTTGAACGTCTGGTTGCCTGCAAGGTAGACTGCCGAGCAGATGGTGAAGCTTGGACGGACTACTTAGCAGACGGTTTATCTATGCCAGACCGCTGAGTTGCTGTAAAGGACTGCTGGGCTATAGGAGCAGAGGTATCGGAATGCTGACCATGCGTTGAAGCTATGTCGGGTTTCTGCGCAGGTGGTGCCAACTTGTCGGTGTGCTGAGGAGGCCATGCCAACGCGTTGGTTTGCTGAGCAGGAAGTGCTGACGCATTGGTATGTTGATCACGCGACTTCGGACCGACGGACTGATGAGCAGTCGGTTCTGGACCTACATACTGCTTAGCGGGCGGTTCACATCGGGCGCTTAGCGCCTATTCCACCAGTTTGGTCTGCCGAGCATGTGCTGTAGTTGGGTCTCCCCGCTGCTTCAGGCGGCATCTGAACCGATGGTGCGTCTTCGCAGTTCTAGGCCTCGCCACCGCTACTTTGGGGCGGAGGATGACATGGCTCAGACGCTACAAAGTCGGGCCGGCTGATCACAGGTTGATGCATCAGCCCGCGAGAGCTGCTGTGGCAAGGAGAGCATCACTGGTTGAAGGGCGACAGTGGTTGCTCTTGGCGGGGCTTCAGGGATCTCATCGATGAACTCTATTTCCTTTCGTGGCCACTGGATGTGATGTAACAGTGTTTCTCCCAAGGTCCTTTGCTCATTGAAGTCTCCTATGATATTCTTTAGGGCAAATTCATTGAATCCAGGATTTACTTCAGTCACGTAGCACTTCACACAGCCCGGCTTCAATGGCACATTAGCCAAGAAGAGGCCATCTTCCAAGAAGGGTGGGCAAACCCAGGCTGTTGCACAATTTAATGTACCTTCATAATGTGTAAGCACGCCCTTCAGTCTGTCTTTCATTCCAGATAGATCAGATGTAGCATCATCACGAGCAGCTGCAGTCCCAGTGTCGCTGGGGTCAGCTGATGCATAGCTACTCTTGTGAAGTGTTGTCGCGCAATAAGCAGCATCCTCCATGCCCACCTCCCCTCCCATCTGTTGGCTGTCTCTCAGTGTTAGAGTCTTCTACATCATCATTGACTCGTCAACATCCTTTCGAACAGCCGGATAAATCTCCTTCCTCAACCTTTTATACAATGCATTCTACTTCATTTCACTCCTCGCTTTTTTCATGCTTAGCCTCTCTTCTTTGCTGAGTGTTAAATCCCTCTTGTGCGGGACATTAACACCTATACCCCTTGCACGGCCAGGGGGCTATTTTGTTTCCAGAGCAATGGACAGAATGTCACATGGCCCCGAGTTCCTGTAGAACCTTCCATGGATCTTGGAAGCCTCTAACATCACTTCATACAGTTTGGCGTCATGTGAGTTTTCAAAGTAATAAGTTCCGTCAACATGCCTCTTTGCACGTGCCCGCAAGTAGTCTCTGGCGCGTTCACCCCTGATTTCACTAAAGGCCATATTCCCACCCGCCGCTACTGCTTCTTTGTCATCCTGTTCCCATATCAGTTTCATGCCGTAGTATCCCGCCACACCCATATGGTCGGGGTGTATGTTCTTCTGAAGTTCCGATTGCTTGAAAATCTTCTCAGCAAACTCTTTAGTTGCCCTGACCCTTTTGAATTCTGCATAGTCTGCCTTTGTAATTTGGGGTATGCGGGGATTGGGTCCTTGCCTTCACTCAAGTACTTCTTGTACAGCACGTGCTTCTAGTTTCTCCAAGCATCCCTAGCCTTCTTCAGTCCAGCGTGCTCCACCTGCATTCTCCACTGCTCTAGAACGTTAAAGTGATCCATGATCTCCTGGACTATCCTCCGTCGTGTTTCTGTGTCAGCCTTCCGAAACCCCGGTAGATTAGTGTTGAGCCTTGCCCTGCCAACAAATCCACACACTCCTGAACCTCATGCATGATTTATCTGGTTTAGTTGGAGCCCATGACATTAAATCAATCTCGGTTACATCATATACACCTTTAGGCTGGTGTCTGGGCTTCCTTTGGGCGTTCCTTCGTGTCCTCACCAAAAGGGTAATTGGTGCAGCTCTATCCCGTTCAAGATTACTTGATCCCTCACAATCTGCTAAAGACCAAGGGTTGTCTGAATCAGATGAAGATACATGGCCTGAAGCATGAGTGTTGTCGCTGCTACTCGGCATCTACAGAACACATGCGAAACTCAAGAAAGGATGATAAGCATAAAACTAACAACTTGGTATCAAGCTTTCTAAACATGCCACGCAATAATTTAGAAAATATACGGCTAATTTGTCAAGTCTGTGTGACTCGGGCGCCCGTGATCTGTAAATAGGCAGTAATTTATTGGAAAAAATACAGCTTATATGTACTAAGGAAGGTAGATAATGAACATATATACGCTCTCCATTATTTCATAGCCAATTTGGGAACATACGGAATGAAATTGGAAGAGGGATTGCGAGGAAATATGCCTCACCGCGATGGAGAGCAGTAACTAACAGGCTTCTTAATGTAAACCCGGTCGGACCGCAGGAGAGGCGAGGGTTACTGCATCGATATGCTCGAGGGTGGCTGGCGAGCGAACAAAGATGGCGAGCCGCGGGCCGCCGCATGTTAGGAACGGCAGTGGAGGTAGGCTTGACACCGAAGAGCGGGCACACGGCCAGGGTGAGCACGGCGGCGCCGGAGAAGGTTCTGCTGTGGATCTGGGGGAGGGGGAGCTGGCAAAGGAGATTGGGTGGACTAGTTGAGTGAAACGCGGGCGGACGGTGGGGGTGTTGGGGACTCCGGGTGTTGGCAGCCTAGGTGAAAACGGTGAAAAATATCCCCGGTCGCCGCGTGCGCGGAAAGGCCTGTGCAAACGGTTGCCTCTAAGCGCTCGTGTGCACAAACAGACTAATTTCATTTGAAATGAAGACATGAGTTCATCATTTCGCCTCTAAATTTTTCCCACATAAAGAAATCACAATTATACCACGGGTTTGATTTGCTGGCGCATTCAGGTCTCGTGTGTTATATTTAAGACATTTTTTGGCATTTACCGTGCATTTTGGCATATAAATCAATTCCTAGCCGGATTGCATTTCTGTCGAAAGGGATGAGGATTGCCGTTTGATTTGGGAGCATCCAAGGGTGCAGACGTACGATCCGTGGGGTTTGGGTTCTGGCCAATCAGAATGCATGACTCAGATCGCGCGCACAGCAAAAGGGGGGCATCGACCACGGTTTGGTAGGCACACGGCTTTTGTGTGTGAACCGTGTGCTATTTGAAAACATTTTTTTGGGAGAAGCTATTTGAAAACATTTACATGTGTTGTTGAAAGGGATGAGGATCGCAGTTCGATCAAGGATAATCCAATGGTGCAGACGTACAATCCCTGGGGTTTTGGTTCTGGCCAATGAGAATGCATGACTCAGACCGCGCGCGTGGCAGAGGAGGGGGTGCATCGGCCACGGTTTAGTGGACACACGGCTTTCGTGAGTGAACCGTGTGCTCTAAGAAAACATTTACATTACTTCACATCATATTTTTGTTCGAATGAAAACACGAGTTCATCGTTTCGCCTCCAATTCTTTTCCACGGTAAGAAATCACGAATATAGTGGAGAGAGTCATATACTAGTATCATGCATATACAATATATATGATACTACCTTTAATTAATTATAGCGCTTAGTATAATACATAGAGTATAGTATCATAGATCATATTTATTGCCATGCATTACACAAATTAGCATCGCATTTAACATGATACGGTATCTACCTATATGTTACTCTAACCCTCTCTATATATATTTAATTCTTTGCCACATCAGCATACTTGCTATTTCCGAGTGCATGACATCATCGGCTATGATACCACCACTATGGCCAGCCTTATATAGTAGGGAGTATCATATACTATATATAGTATCATGCATATGATACCAGTGTATGATACTACGTACGTACCTTCATAGTGCATACATAGTATCATAGAGTAGTATATATATATATCATAGATGACCGTATTTATGGCCATGCATGACACAAAGTAGTATAGCATTTATTATTATTATTATTATTATTATATATATATATATATATATATATATATATATATATATATATATATGTTACGGTATCTGCCTATGTTACTCCTTCTTTGCCACATCATCATATTTGCTATTCCGAGTGCATGATATCGGCTATGATACCCCCACTATGGCCACCCTAATAAGGTTGGTCGTAACATGGGAGTATCAAGCGGTATGATGCATGCCAACTAGACTTTTTGGATGATGTGGCACACAGTTAAATGAGGAAAGAGAGGGTGTGGTATCATATCATGATACTGTATCTATCATGTTAAAGTATTTTACTCCGTGGTTGGGTTTTTCTTCATTTTGCATTTTTTCCATGTCATGCATTTTATATCATGTCATCATGTGCATCGCATTTGCATACGTGGTCGCCTCATGATTCCGAGCATTTTTCCCGTTGTCCGCTTTTGCAATCCGCACTCCTATCTCCCCGCGCCCCTTTTACGCTTTTTCCGTGTGCGGTACAAACCTTCTCAAATGGACCGAGGTTTGTCTAGTGGCCTTGGTATACCACCCGAGACCACCGGTCAAGTTTCGGTCATTTGGAGCTCGCTTGGTACTCCAACGGTTAACCGCACTCTCACAAAGGCCTCTTTTAAGTTGCAGCCCAACACCCCTTCAAAACAGCCCAATAACCCATCTAAGTCACTTCCATGCTCTCCGTCGCTCGATCACGATCGTGTGGCGAAAATTACACCTCATTTGGACTCTCCTAGCTCCTCTATGCCTATTTAAGCAAACCCTCCAAATCCTTGATCATTCCTCCCCGAAACCCTAAAATCCGTCCCAGCGCCCACGGGACACGCCCGCCGCCAGAGCCACTGGGAGGCCGCCACGTGGCCTGCGCCTCCGCCATTGCCCGGTTCATGAGCCCACGGCCGCCCCCCTGCCCGCCTCCGTCCCTGCCGCCTGCCGCTGCGCCTTGCGCGCGCGCCCCTGCCGCCTCCCGCCGCCGCCCGCGCCAAGGGCCACGCCGCCGCTGCCACCTGCCGCGCCACCCGGCGCTGCCGCCTCCGGCCGCCGGCCTCGCCTCCCTCAAGCCCGCCGGCGCCGCCGCCGTCCTCCTCCGGCTGCCCTGCCCCGGCCCGTCTCCTCTCCGGCGAGGAACCGCCGCCGCCGCCGCTCGATCCGGATCGGCCCGATCCGGATCCGATCCCGTTGACCTCTCTCCCCCTCATTTTTCTACTAAGTCTTTTATATCATTGTTATTTTGTGTCATTTTCTTCATGCTATATCTTTGCATCTGTAGGTCCATTTTTCGCGTATAATATATCAAAATGTTCGCCTCGAAGAGTAGATCATTTCATCTCATTGCATCATTTTCATTTGAGCTCATCTTGATGCCCGAAATGCTGTTAGAAGAGGGCTATGTGATGTTAGTTTCTGTTTTTTAACAGAACTTGCACTTTTGTTATTTTTGCTATGATTGATGTGTGCATCCTATGAATTTGAGTCCTACATGTGTTTTGTAATATGCCATGCCATATTTCCAGGGGTGTATTCCATGTATTTTTGTGATCTATGTGGTGACTAGCACAAGCATGCAAAGTAGGTGTCCTGATGTTGCTGTTTTCAGCCCTGTTTAGCTGATATTTTGATGCCATGTTAACTTGATGATTCCGAGAGATCTATGCATATTTTGAGATACTTCAGTAAGGATGTTTTGTAAAACATGTCTTGCTCTATCCATCCATGCCCTTGTTTGCAATTATGGAGTGCCATAGCTTGAGTCAATCGAGCTCTACTTTTGCTATCAAATGTTTCCTGGCAGATTGTTTACACGTTATTCAATTTTTCCTAGGTTGTTGTGGTTGATCCATGTATGCTATGTTATTTTTCTTGCCATGTATGTCTTCTATGCCATGTCTTATTGATGTATGTATGCTTAGTTTATCATATAAGGCTCTGTAGTGAGTGCATTGAGCTTGTAAACATGCCTACTTGTTATCAGTTTTTGACATGCCATGTTGCTGAATCTGTTAACGAAACTTTCGATATTGACATGGGTGTTACTATATTTTCTGATCCTTTTTGGCTTATGGTCAGTAAGGGACTTTTGTTCTATGCTTTGAGTAGATTCATGCCATGCCATGTTTTGCTATTTTAAGTTCCTGTAGCATGTAGTTTTGTTGCTCTGAACATTGCAACCTGATGCTGTTTTTGCCATGTCCAGCCTGATATTTTGTGCACTTTTGCCATGCTTGTTTGAACCTGTTATGATGTGAACTAGCCGTAGCTCAGTGTTCATCTTTTGTCGAGAATCTTGTGTAGATCACTGCCATGTGCTTTGTTGATACGTTTGGGTGCAGTAGCTTAATTAATTGTTGCTTGCTAAGTGGCATCATGCTGTTAATGGCAGATTTGCGCCATTCTTGTTTTGCTTGTCATTTGCAAACCGTGCATCCGATTCCGGTGATCTTTATATCGATTTCAACCGAAATCATCTCATCTTTCCAGTGGCATACTTGGTTTGCCAAGTTGATGCCTGGTTCATCATTTTCCTTCCGGAGCGCACATACGCATTGCATATCACATCCCGCATATCATGTCATGTTGATTGTGCATTGCACCGTGATTTATTGTGGTTCCTTTGTTTGTGTTGTTGCTTTGGGTAGAGCCGGGAGACGAGTACGTGAACGAGGAACCTGTTGAGAACGCTTACGAGGATCAAGCTTTCGACAACTCGAGAACATTGCGCAAGATGACCATACCCTCGAAATCACTTCTATCTTTGCTATGCTAGTTTCGCTCTTTTGCTATGCCTATGCTGCGATGCCTACCACTTGCTATATCATGCCACCCATATTGCCATGTCAGCCCTAACCATCCTTTCCTAGCAAACCGCTGATTGGCTATGTTACCGCTTTGCTCAGCCCTCTTATAGCGCTGCTAGTTGCGTGAAGCTGAAGTTTGTTCCTTGTTGAACATGGAGATGTTGTTCCTTGTTGGAACATGTTTACTTGTTGGGGATATCACAATATATATCTGCTATAATTAATGCATCTATATACTTGGTAAAGGGTGGAAGGCTCGCCTTATGCCCGGTGTTTTGTTCCACTCTTGCCACCCTAGTTTCCGCCATACCGTGTTATGTTCCTTGATTTTATGCTCCTTACACGGTTGGGTGATTTATGGGACCCCTTGACAGTTCGCTTTGAATAAGACTCGCCCAAAGAAGGCCCAACATTGGTTTTACCATTTGCCACCTAAGCCTTTTCCCCGGTTTTCGCGAGCCCGAGGGTCATCTTTATTTTAACCCCCGACCAGTGCTCCTTCGGTGCTGGCCCAACCGGCAGATCATGGGCCACCACGGGCAACTCGAGGGCTGGTTTTACTCAGAGGCTGACCTATCCGTGTGCCCGAGAACGAGATATGTGCAGCTCCTATCGGGATTTGACGGCACAATGGGTGGCTTTGCTGGTCTTGTTTTATTGCTGTCGAAATGTCTTGTAGTCCGGGATTCCGAGATTGATCGGTCTTCCCGTAGAAGGAATATCCTTCGCTGACCGTGAGAGCTTATAATGGGCTAAGTTGGGACACCCTGCAGGTAATATCTTTCAAAGCCGTGCCCATGGTTATGAGGCAGATGGGAATTTGTTAATGTCCGTTGTAGAAAACCCGGTTGACCTCAAATAAAATACACATCAACGCGTGTGTAACCGTGATGGTCTCTTCTCGGCGGAGTCCGGAAGTGAACACGGTGTTGGAGTTATGTCCGACGTAAGTAGTTCAGATCACTTCTTGATCGCTACTAGCTTCACGTCCGTGCTTTGCTTCTCTCCTCGCTCTCTTTGCGAATGTAGCCACCATATATGCTAGTCGCTGGCAGCAGCTCCACTTTACTACCCTGTCCTTCCTATAAGCTTAAATAGTCTTGATCTCGCTGGTGTGAGATTGCTGAGTCCCCGTGACTCACAGATACTTCCAAAACAGTTGCGAGTTCCGGCGAAGCCAGTCAGGTGACTCAACCGAGCTCAAGTGGGAGTTCGACGAGGAACGTGGTCGTTACTTATGTGTCTTTTCCTCGATGATCGTGAGTGGTGCTCAGTTGGGACGATCGGGGATCTGTGTAGCATTTGGGGTATCTTCTTTTATTTTGGTTCCGTAGTCGGACCTTGAGTGTACTCAATGATGGATGTTTTATTTATGTATCGTGTGAAGTGGCGATCGTAAGCCAACTATGTATCTCTTTCCTTAGTTATTACATGGGTTGTGTGAAGATTACCTCACTTGCGACATTGCTTTCAATGCGGTTATGCCTCTAAGTCGTGCCTCGACACGTGGGAGATATAGCCGCATCGAGGGCGTTACAAAGAATAAGCCGATTGAAAACCCGGTAGCAACGGAGCCGGAACCCAGAACCACTGCCCCTGATGCTTCTACTCATCAACCTCTTCCTGAGCCGGCCCATGAAATTCCTACACCATCTTCCGACCCGCCTCAAGAAGACACTCTTGATAGCTCTGATAAACCGGAAATTCCTAGCCCGGTCCGGACGGCTGAACCGGAAGTTGAATTCTTGAAAAGCCAGTATGTTGAACCGGGGCGGCCTACTGTTCTTGCCAGATGTACCGCTAAGGAAGAACTTGTCAAAAGCCAGAAGACCAAACAGGACATCGCTGATTATGCCCACTTAAGCATTGGCGGTATAGTCTCAGGCTATCTGAATCAAGTGCATAACAGCCGGGACCTGGAAATTGACATGGTGAAACAGATACAGCATAAATCTGAGGTATAACTTATATTATTTCTCCTGAATCTTACTTACTGTACCAGCCCCCAAGTCTAATGCTTATAGGTAAATATGCCGTAGACTTAGATACTGGCTTACTGTTAGTTCACCCGGTTTACAAGAAAGGATATTTAACCCGGCTATAATATAACAACTTAAAACAAGCGATACACATTAGCCCCCAAGTGTCAAGTATATTTACTTGTAAAATGCTTGAGAATTTAATATGCATAATCTGACATTATAAAGTAAAATTTTCTTCAGCATACATTAGCCCCCAAGTGTCAAGGGTCTTTACTTGTAAAGTGCTTGAGACTTAATAATACCTTACCATAACCTTATTTGTAACCCGGCGTGATTGCAGGTCTCCACCAGTCAATTTGAATTGGAGATTGCTGACCTGAAGACCCGGCTGGCGGCCCAAGACCTTGAGATTCAAAAAGCCGACTCCAAATTCGCATTCAGCGTCTCTGAGCAAGAAAAGCTGAAGAAGGATTTTGACGCGGAGAAGAAGGCCTGGGCGGGTAAAATCTTCACTTGTGACCCGGCCGAGACAATGAAGCAGCTCTTGCCAAGCAATCGCCGAACTGTCCGCTTAAAGCACCGAGATATCCCAAATGGTCTCAAGAATTTTTGGTAAGTTACTATGTGTAACTTTTGAACATCACCATGATTTATTTGATAACTATTTCAGATATTATCTCCGGCTTAATCTTATATGTATAAACGCAGGTCCTGTGAGTACCGACCTGAAGCGTAATATGCCGATTGCTTAAGGCGGTGTACACTCTAGTGGAACAATCAGACACCGGTCACAACGTGCTTTGGCCATTGTGGATTTATCAAATGATACTCCTTATCTCCTGCAAGATGTGCTCAAACGGCTTGCCGTGTTACCTCAACGGATCCAGGAGTTAAGGCGGGCATCTGGTAGAGCCAGGGCCATAGCCGCCTTAAGCCGGGCCAAAGCATTGGTTCCAGAGCTAGACTTAGCCGATGTTGCTCTTGGATATCCTAGCTTGAAGGAGGACGGCTCTGCATTCAATGAATCATACTTCACCACCTGTGTGAGAATCGTATGTCCTGTGGCCACCATCATCGGCAACGATATTGATCTTACGAAGTATCAGCCAGGTTATGACAACGAGAACCGGAGGATTCCCAATCCGCATTATGATGATGTCAGCCTGATCCCTCCAACTCGTAAGCATACCTTTGCTCCTGAAGTTGACCCGGCCAGTTTAATAGATGATAAAGCTGAATTTGAAGCCTTAAGCGGCATTGGCTGGACCTCGTCAACCTTCCAGGACAAAGCAGCAGACGAAGAGGCGGAGAAGGATAACCCGGAGTCGTCAAGTCCACCAAAGGAGTAACCCGCCTAGCACTAAGTCTTTGAAAAAATAATGCTTCATTATTCAGACTCGGGGAGTCTTGTAATAGGGTAGAAAAACTTCTTAACTCTGTCATGCCTTCACGCATGTTTGTGGTGCTTAACAATGTCTCAAGCCGCAATTATTGTATATTGCCGGCTTACATGAATTGCTTCTTGACATCCAAAAGCTTTTTCCTTTACCCTGTGTATAAAAACAAAAAATTCCTTTGGCGTCTTACCGCATCCGGGGCCGTGTAAAATAATGTTAACCCAGAGTATGAATCAAAACATCATAAGTATCAGCCGGTTCATGATCATGACCATAATAATATACCTGTTATCTTATTGAAGCGTACATTACCGGCTTACGTGATCCCAAAAAGCAGACAATTACACTTAACTTCTGAAAATTAGCACATATAATGTTTACCTGGATCTTAATATTATTTACTCTTATAGAATAAAGTAAACCTAATTTTCAAAGGCCTCTGGTTCGAATACGATCAGTAGAACCGTTCCAAAGGGGTTAAGCTAAGATTCGGATATGATCATATAGCCCCCAATGGCTTTGGCGATGCCGATCAAGTGGGTATCGGCAGCTATGTTCTCTTTGGTTCGAATACGACGTATGTTTGAACAGGAAGCCCCCAAGTGACCACGAGAGTTGTTTAATGACGCTGATTCGAATACGACCCACGTCAGACCCAAAGAGGTTAAGCTATGATTCAAATATGATCAAGAAGCCCCCAAGTGGGTTTGGCAGGGTGCCAATCAATTGGGTATCGACAGCTATGTTCTCTTTGGTTCGAATATGACCTATGTTTGAACAGGAAGCCCCCAAGTGACCATGGCTAGATTCAGATATGATCATAAGCCGGACCAAAGAGAAAACCGGATTCAGATATGATCCGCTCCCTGTTAGTTGTTTCCACCACCTGGTAAAGAAAACACATAAACCTTGTAGGATGGAAAGGAAAGAGGTCCTGCTTTATTGCTTTATATAATATATACATTGTTAAAGAAAAGAAAAACAAATATACTCTGAGAGCCGGTGGCTCAAGTATAGTAGGGCCGGAGATGCGCTATGTTCCACGGCCGGCGGGTCTCTTCCTCTGACTTACGTGAGTCTTTGTGCTCTCGAACATCGATGAGGTAATATGACCTGTTGTTGAGATTATTGCTGACCATATAAGGTCCTTCCCAAGGAGGGGACAACTTGTGCATATCAGATTGATCTTGGATGAGCCAGAGCACTAAATTGCCTTCCTGGAAAGTTCTGCTTCTGACCCGGCGGCTATGATAACGGCGCAGGTCTTGCTGATAAATCGCCGAGCGGGCTATTGCCAAGTCTCGCTCTTCATCCAACAAGTCAAGTGCATCCTGACGAGCTTTTTCATTATCAGCCTCAACGTAAGCCGCCACCCGGGGTGAATCATGCCGATATCACTAGGCGTAACCGCCTCGCCTCCGCATACACCATGAAGAAAGGTGTATAACCAGAGATCTGTTAGGTGTTGTGTTGATGCTCCATAGCACGTAGGGTAACTCCTCCACCCAACAACCCGGAGTTCGCTGCAAGGGAACTAAGAGCCGGGTTTGATACCTTTCAAGATCTCTTGATTAGCTCTTTACGCTGACCATTAGATCGGGGTGAGCAACACCAAACATCAAGCCGGATGTGCTCTTGTTGATGTAACTCTTCCATGGCACCCTTGGAGAGATTAGTACCATTATCAGTTATAATGATGTGCGGAAAACCAAAACGAAAGATCGCCTTTTTGATGAACTGAACAGTCGTGGCTGCATCACACTTACTGACCGGCTCTGCTTCAACCCACTTGGTAAATTTATCCACTGCCACCAACAGGTGTGTCTTCTTATCCTTAGAACTTTTGAAAGGTCCAACCATATCAAGCCCCCAGACTGCAAACGACCAAGTAATCAGAATCATCCTCAATTCTTGAGCCGGCACATGAGCTCGTCGTGAGAATTTTTGACATCCGTCACATTTGCTGACCAGATCCTCCGTGATCAAGATGAGCCGTCACCAATAAAAACCATGACGAAAAGCCTTGGCTACCAGAGACTTTGAACCGCATGATGACCACAATCACCTTCATGAATCCCACGGCATCTCTTGACCTCCGTAGGTGATACACAACGTTGAAACGCCCCAGTGACGCCGCGATGATGCAACTCGCCATGAACAATCGTCATGGATTTGGACCGCTGATGATTTGTCTTGCCAAGGTCTCGCCCTCGTGCAACTCTCCCCGGTCATATAGGCCAAATATGGAACCGCCAAGTCCGGATGGCATGGAGAGCCGCCACCACCTGCGCCCGGTCTGCACTCGCAAGCTCTTCCTCTGAGGCACTCGATGTAAGGGTTATGCAAAATGTCAAGGAAAGTATTAGGCAGCACCGGCTTACGCTGAGACCCCAGCCGGCTTAAAGCATCAGCCCCCTCATTCTTCCTTCGATCAATGTGCTCTACTTGATAACCTTTGAAATGCCCAGCCACCACATCAACTTCACGACATAAGCCGCCATAAGGGGATCCTTAGAATCCCACGTGCCTGACACCTGTTGAGCGACGAGGTCTGAATCACCCAAGCATCTTACCCGGCTCAAATTCATCTCTTTAGCCATTCGGAGGCCATGGAGTAAAGCCTTGTATTCAGCTGCATTGTTAGTACAGGGAAACATAAGCCGAGCACGTAACAAAATTTGTCACCTCGGGGAAGTTAAACGACTCCAGCCCCGAGCCTTCTAACCGCTCGACCCATCAAGTGAATAGTCCAATATGTGTTATCCGCTTCTCCTCCGTGCCCGCAACTCCGCCCAATCATTGACAAAGTCCACTAGGGCTTGAGACTTAATAGCTGTCTTGCTGCATATACTTCAAACCGTGAGGCCCAAGCTCGATGGCCCACTTGGCAACTCGTCCCCGTGGCTTCCTGTTCGATGATGTCTCCCAAGGAGGCTGAACTTACCACGCTTATAGGATGACCCAGAAGTATCGCTTAGCTTCCGCTTGCCATGAACACCCCATAAACAAGTTTCGCCAATACGGATACCTTTGCTTGGATTCTATGAGCACCTCACTAATGTAATAAACCGCCGCTGAACCGGATGCTCCTTGCCGCCTCCTTACGCCCACCACAATGGCCACACTAACAACACGTGAGTTAGCAAGAACATACAATAGCAATGGCTCTTTATCAATTGAGCTGCGAGAACCAGCGGCTTAGACAATTGTCTCTTTAAATCTTCAAAGGCAGCATCAAGAGCCTCACCTGCATAAAAGTGTCTGCTTTCTTCATCATCCGATACAGCGGTAGAGCCTTCTCCCTAGCCGGCTTATGAATCAGCTTAGCAGCAACGCGACCCGCCATCGCTGAACATCATTGATGCACACCGTTTAGCCGAGAGGTAATCGCTTTGATCTTCTCCGGTTAGCTTCAATGCCCCTGCTTGAGACCAGAATCCCAAAAGTTTGCCTGCAGTACACCAAATACACACTTGTCCGGTTAAGCATCATCTTGTAGACCCGGAGATTATCAAAGGTTTCCTTTAAGTCGGAGATCAAGGTTTCTTCTCTCTCGACTTCACCACAATGTCATCCACATAAGCATGAACATTGCGCCTAATCTGATTGTGGAGACAATTCGCACACACCGCCGATAAGTCGCTGGGCACTTTTGAGCCCAAACGGCATAGACACATAGCGTAAGGCTCCAAATGGAGTAATGAAAGCCGCCTTCTCCTGGTCCTTAACTGCCATCTTGATCTGATGATAACCAGAGTAAGCATCCAAAAACTCAACCGCCAGAACCCGCAGAGCATCGATGATTTGATCAATGCGGGTAGAGCAAAGGGATCAGCCGACAAGCTTTATTTAAGTCCGTAGTCCACACACATCCGCCAGTGCCGTTCTTCTTGAGCACAAGCATCGGGTTAGCCAACCACTCCGGGTGAAAAACTTCCACAATGAACCCGGCCGCTAAGAGCCGAGCGACCTCCTCCCCTATAGCCTTTCGCCTTTCCTCATTGAATCGCCGGAGAAACTGCCTAACCGGCTTATACTTTGGATCAATATTAAGAGTGTGCTCAGCGAGTTCTCTTGGGACACCCGCATGTCGAAAGTTTCCATGCAAAGATGTCCCGTTCGACGGATGAACTCGATGAGCGACTTTCCTATTTGGGATCCAAATTGGTACCGATGTCGAACTGCTTGGAAGAGTCGCTCGAGTGAAGTCAACCAGTTTTGTCTCGGCGTCGCTTTAAATTTCAACGCCAATCTTGCTCGTGGTTGGCTTCATCAAAGAGGTCATATCTGCCGGGTCAACATTAGTTTGATAAAACTTCAGCCCTCTTCAAAGACAAACAGATTCAGCATAAGCCGCGCCGCTTTCCTCGCACTCCAAGGCCACCTTTCGACTCCCATGCACAAAGGATGGTGCCCTTGTAACCCGCATCTTGAGCTGCAGATAAACATAACACGGCCGTGCCATAAACTTGGCATAAGCCGTCATTCAAACAGAGCATGATATGGGCTCCTGATTTTGACTACCTCAAACGCCGCCTTCTCAGCCCTCGAATCATATTCGCCTCCAAAGCCACTTCCACTCGATCTTTCCAACTGGATATGCCGACTTACCGTGTACCACCCCATGAAAAAAAGTGTTAGACGCCCTCAAGTCCTTATCACGGACCCATGCGGCGAAAGGTCTCATAATAGAGAATATTGATGTCGCTTCCTCCGTCCATGAGGACCTCAGTGAATTTATATCCACCAACCCGAGGGGCCACCACCAAGGCCAATCGACCCGGTTATCAATCCCGAGGGGTGATCTTCTACTCCAAATGATAGGCTGCTCTAACCACCTCGATAACGGGAACCGCCGCTCAACCAAAATCCCAGCTTTTTATGAACCTTCCGTCACGCTTATACAAGTTAGTGGTAAACACATGGTATTGTCCACCGCTCAACTGCTTTTGGATGGCTCGATAACTCGACCGCCGCTGCTGTCCTCCTTGACCAGATCGCCGCTGATTATAGCCACCTTGAACGCCTTGAAAACCGGAACTTGAGCCGCCACCCGGGCCATGGAAACCACCTGCTCCTGAACCGCCGCCTGGTCCGTGATTGCCATCAAACATGTTTGAATTCTTGAAAGCCTTCATGATCGCGCAGTCCTTCCATAAGTGGGTGGCAAGATTTTCCCGAGTACCGTGTCTTGGACAAGGCTCATTCAGAAGCTGCTTGAGAGATGGACCTGAGCCACCAGATCGTGGGGGTGCTCTCCCCTTACGCTTCTTGTTATTACCTTGGGCATTAGCATTGGCCACAAACGCCGGTTACCCTCCGCTTACGCTTGTTGCCACCTTGACTTACCGGTGATGTTCTGACCCTTTCCATTGTCGTTTTCTTTCCTTTCCTCGTCTTTTCCTCCTCGACGCGGGATCATCGGTAGTATCGAATCGGCATATTTAACCAAAGCCGCCATCAGCGCACTCCATGTCATTACAATCACGCTTAAGGCGCCTACTTCGCTTCAGCCGCTCAAAATGACAATTCGATGGAGCATAAGTACCGCAGAGTCAAGGCCCATCTTATCGATGAGTGTATTATTTCTTGACCCGTGCACCCAATGAGTTGTGGACTCACCTCCTCCCGCTATAATTGGTCAAGTCCGAAATGGACATAGATTGCTTGCAAGTATCCTTAAAGTTCGGATAAACCGGCCTTTAGCTCGCCCATGAACTGATGGAATTGGGAGGCAAACTTTTCAACCAAGATCGGGCCGTTGGATCTAACATCATGGTGAAATACTTAGCCATTGCCGCCATCGACTTCCAATAACTCCATGGCCATCTCGTAACTTTCAATCCATGCCCCGCTGTAAGTCGGCCGTAATTCGCACCTTCGAGGTCCCTTGAAATCCTTGGGCGACGCACATCCCGCAGATCCGCACTGCATAAGGGACACCACCGGTTCTAGTGGCCACTCCTACTCCAACAGAAGTCGTTGGATACTCTGGGAGACCATCATATGCCGTCTGCTGAGCCGCTAATTAAGCCCCCCATTCATCCTCCTGACGCAATCGATCATGCACCGGGTTATAGCCACCGGGTTGGTTACGATGCTGGGCATTGCTTGATAAAGCTTCTGACTCCATGTGCCTGCTGTAACTTGGACTCCGGTTTGGACGAGGTGCTATCTAAGGCTGAGGAGTGGAATGAATCCTATCCCTGCTATAAGAATAGGTCTCTTGCTGTGCCAAGGCCGTCTGAAGAAGATCCCTAACCCTCCAGGTTTCCACCGCCGTCGGGTCATCACCGTCCACTGGAAGAGCCGCCAGACGCGCCGATGCTGCTATCAAGTTCTCCATGGGGTTGGAAAAGTGGCCTGGAGGTGTCGGTATGTATCGGGGCGGGGCCATGCTCCCGTGAAGAGGTGCCATCTCTCGAGGCTGAACCGGCCCTCCAGCTCCGGTGTCATAAATTGATTGGCTTCATGGATTGCAAGGACCAGCTCCGGTGTCGTGAAAAGATTCAGAGGATCGAGACCGGAGGCGCATAGGACTGGGTCTTCGATGTCTCCTTCTCATCACCTCATTGGACGATTCAGACTCATGTTAAGCCGGAAAGCCTCGACCGAGTCGCCGCGCCTGCATCCAAAGCCGCCCCCTCAGCTAGCTCGGTGTCCTCAGCCGCCAAGGCCTCCTTGGCAAGGGCTATCTCCTCACACACTTTTGCCACCTCTGCGTTATGCTCATCTGGATTTGCAGGAATAACCGTTGTGGTTAACAGGTCCATCAACTTGTCCATAAGATCTATTAGCACCTGAGACGGCAGGCGCACGGGGCCTCCTGCCCCTGCCGCTCCTGACCCGGACGTTATTGCTGTTGCAGCCGTCGAGTTTTCGCCGGGTTGGGTACCAGCCATGAAGACTCCTGCCCAGCTTGGCGGCTCATAGCAATCCGGAATGCTAGAGTCGCCGTAACAGCCCCAAGCATGCCTTCTGGACCTCGATACAGAGAATCATGAACCGAGGACTAATCATCATCCGATGGGACGGCCGCCTCTTCGCCATCTTTAGATCCTTCGTAGTGCCTCTCGTGAATACAGCCCACAAAGGCACGCTTCATGGTAGGTTGAATCCGGGCGGTCTCGCACGCCGAGCCGCCTCAATGAGGTCGGTGCACCTGTCCGCCTCGGGCCCGGCTCACCAATCCGCCGATGAAGACGTGGATTCCACCAAAGGGGACCCGCACCAGACTCAATTGAGTCGGCCTCGGGCCCCAGCCTTCATTGTCGATGTAGATCTTACCGCGACGACTCTTGGTCATCCGCCCATCACAGATCCCTTGAGCCCTTCAAGCTGCCCTTCAAGAACTCAACCACCATGCGCTGCCCCATGGTGGGCGCCAACTATCATGGAATTGTCACGCAGATGTCCTCTTCCAAGGACTTAGTCGTGGAGCCATCGCAACTAGGAAGCTTAAAGGGTTTAATCGACAAAGGACACGAGAGGTTTTATACTAGTTCGGCCCCTTACGGTGAATGTAAAGCCTACGTCTAGTTGGGTTGGTATTTCTTGAGGTTCGATGACCAGGGAGCGAGATACGCTATGCCTGGTTCTCGATTGGTTGTTTTTCTTGCCCTAAGCGCCAATGTGTCGCCCCTTATATACACGAGTTGACGCCTGTGGCCTCACAGAGTCCCGCCGCTTATAAACAATGTCCGGCTCGGTGACTAGTCAAGTCTACCTTATGATACAAGTCTTGCCATTATGGCGGTTTACTACAACGGGCCTTAAGTCGCCTGTGGGCCTTAGGCCCTTTGTTGAGACGCCATCTTCATGCTTGTACTTGGGCTTCTGTCTGGTTACCTCTTTACGTAACCCGGCCCCTCCTGGGCGGCTTACACAAATAGTTATATCCCCAACAATGAGGATGCAATGCAGATGATGACATGGAAAATACGCAACACACAAGCAAATGACATGGCAATGACGGTGAAAAACTGGCAGACACCTGGCGCATCGGTTCCGGGGCGTTACAACTCTCCTCCACTAACAAAAGATCTCGTACCGAGATCATAGGACCAAGACGGAAGGGAAAAAGGATGAGGTGAAACAAGAACGAAGAGATAAGGTGAAAAGAGTCGAGAGCACTCAGGAAGAAGAGAGGAATGACAAATAAGACGAGAACCAAAAGATCAACGAACAAGATAAACTCTGAAATCACTCTGGTTAGAACAAGCTAGAAAAGGAATAAGGATGACAAAATTTAGGCAGCACTCCGGCTGAACATTGAAAGATTAGAACATGATCTTGAGAAGTTGGAACGATACTTGCCAAGAGGAAGGACACAATGCCTCAGAAAAACTCGAAAGAGTTGAGAGAAAGAAACGAAGAAGAAAATGATATCATTTACCACAATTGAGTTTGGAAGCATCCTTAGAAGGAAGGATGGAACGGAGTTGTTGAAAATTCAACAACGAAAAGAATAAGCTTCTTATTGTGGACTTAAGGAAAACATCTCAAAATTATGGGTGATAACCAACCACAAGTGGAAAAAGATTGAATAGCTGAGAGAGAACGAAGAAATGCAAAACTCCACTTCAAAAGAATGCGGAGAATTAATTGCGCTTCGAGATGCAAGAAGAAAAAGATACTTGAGCTCCTTCAACAAGAATCTTGCTGAACACTTGAAGAATGAATTAAATACTGACGAACCACCATGAAATACTCCGGTAACAAAGGATGATGAGATTGAATTGAGGGATGGAAAGAATAATATAAAAGTCTTGAGATGATTAAGATGGAACTTCGCAACGAGACAAGCGAGAAACTTGGCACTCCGGAAAAGAAAAGAATGACTGAGGACCAAGAGACATCATGAAAAATATCCGAAGGAAGGAATTGATCCACTTGATGAAAGAAGAATAAGAATTATGTTATGCTTATCCTCCACCAATTAAATTAATGGATTTGCATACTACTTATTCGCGTTGGAAAATATTAACGGGGGATATAGCACGAAATTTGGGAAAATCTTCATGATCCACCGGTATGATTGGGAATAACAAATTAATTGATATCATAAGAACGGAAAAGGAATCTCTCAACGAACCACCGTAAGAATTCAAACTTGAATGACGAAAAGGCATGAATCATCGGGAAGAATTATAAAAACATGAAGACACTTGAGGGAATTTGATACCATGGGATGAATACGTCTCGAACTGATTACAGATTACTTGAACAAAGCACCGGAAGAATATTGAGACGAACGAAGGGGCACGGATATAGAATAATTGAAAAAAGAATTCGGAAACTTAGAACGAAGAAATATTCCGAAAAGATGGCCTCTGGATGATTGAAATGGAAAAAAACAACTCCTGAAATACTCCAGATGGATGAAAAGAATTGCACAATTTGTAATAATTTGGGAGGATAACATCAAGCTAGAACCGCGAATCTCCGGTAGAACAGACAAGATTTAGAGTAAAAGCTCTTCTTCGATCTTCACATAATGAGAATGATGACGAGAAACAACTTGCAGAATTTGTCGAAACACTCCTGAAGAATGAAAAGAGGACATATTGACCCGAACATGAAAGAATTTGAAAACGATCTTGGAGAAGGCATCTGACTGATGGAATCCATACTTACGTCAAACTTCGAAAGAAAGGATTTGAGAAAAGCTCCAGAAAATTAGAAGAGTCAGGTAAGTTCCTGGGAAAAGACCTGTAGGTTAGAGCCACTGAAAATAAACGTCGTTGGAAAGGATTGTCGAATGAGAAATGATGCACCGGAACAATTGAAAGATTTGAATGAGGTGACAACCTCGAAATAATTGAATGAAAACACGAATCTTCTGAGATGTCTTCAGCACTCCAGAAGGATTAAATGGCAAGAGGCGAATGATCAGAGCGAAATATTTGAGCTGAGGGAAAGAATATGATCGACAACGAAAAACTTGAATTTGGATCCACTGGAAAGAAAATCCGATGAACAATGATGAACTAGACGAGACTTCACCGGTTGAGACAATTGAGGTAAGACTGAAGATACTCCGCACAAATGAAATTGATTGCTCGAATAAAGGCTCAGACTCCGGAATAAAAGGGGTGGGAGGGTGGGAAAACACATGCAACTTGAACGAGGAATCGACGAATAACTTGAAGAGAAAAGCACCGGTTGAAATGATTTAGCGAAGAATGCAAAGACTTCGCATGAGTAGAATGGATACTCGATTGCAGACTCCGGTTCCGAGAAGAAAAGGGGTGGGCGGGTGGGAAAAAACAAGGGCAACTTCAGACAGGGAAACAATGTCAAAAGAGAAAGAACTGACGACTGATCTAGCAAAAGATGGCGAGGATCGAAACCACTCGAAGAGAAGTGCGCCGGATTTAAAAGAGGGTGGACAACGAACGAAAACTAACCGCGTGATCCTAAAGAAAAAATTGAAGGGGAAGAGAAGTAAGTCAAAACACCTACGTCAAGATTTCTCACCAGAGCGACGAAGGGGGTTGAGGAGTAAAAAGAAGTCGTACTCTCCGATATAACTAGACTCCGAAAAGTTTTTTTTTCTAGACTCGACAACGGCCAAACTACACGATCAATCAAGGGGCTCCTATGGTCGGTCGAGGCTCGGTACCAACTTGTCACGCCCAATATGCGACCCTATCCGAGAGTGACTCGAAGGTCCCACCAAGGATAGACCCGCATATTGGAAACGCTTTTGCAAGGTGGATATCATTACATCATACCATTACATAATAGTTGGGGATACATACATAAGGCACAAACGCCCAAGAATACATCAACATACATGAGAACAACATCCGACTACGGATGAAACATAAACAGAAACTCAGACAATATCCACCCTGCTAGCCCAGGCTGCCGACCAGGAACCTAACCCAAGATCGACGAAGAAGAAGAAGAACTCCAACACAAGTAAACATCACTCTCACGTCATGATCATCGCATAACCTGTACCTGCAATTGTTGTTGTAGTAATCTGTGAGCCACGAGGACTCAGCAATCCCATTACCATGGGTATCAAGACTAGCAAAGCTTAATGGGTAAGGAAGGGGTAAGGTGGTGAGGTTGCAGCAGCGGCTAAGAAAAGTATGGTGGATAACTTACGCAAATAAGGGCGAGAAGAGGAGCTTAACAAGCGGTCATCAACTTGTAATGATCAAGAAGTGATCCTGAACTCCTACTTACGTAAAACATAACCCAAAAACTGTGTTCTCCTCTCGAACAACCCAAAAATAGACAATCATGGTTACGCATGCGGTTGGTGTATTTTAGAAGAGTTTACTTAAAGTTTACTACAACCGGATATTAACAAATTCCCATCTGCCACATAACCGCGGGCACAGCTTTTGAAAGTTCAAACCCTGCAGGGGTTTTCCAACTTAGCCCATTATAAGCTCTCACGATCAACGAAGGATATTCCTTCTCCTGGGAAGACCCGATCAGTCTTGGAATCCCGGTTACAACACATTTCGACAATGGTGAAACTAAACCAGCAAAGCCTCCAGGCGTATCGACACTCTGATAGAAGCCTCACATATCTCGTCTTAGGACACGACCGGATGAGCAGTCCGTACAACTAAAACCAGGCCTCGAGTTTCCCCGAGGTGGCGCTGCAAGGGGCTCTAGTTCGGACCAACACTTAGAGAAGCACTAGCCTAGGGGGGTTAAAATAAAGATGACCCTCGGGTTAATTACTCCCAAGGGAAAAGTAATGGGTTGTTAGGCAAATGTAGAACCAAGGTTGGGCCTTGCTGGAGGAGTTTCATTCACCGCGAACTGTCAAGGGGTTCCCATATACCTAACCGCGTTAGGGACACAAAATCCGGGAACATAATACCGATATGACGGAAACTAGGGTGGCAAGAGTGGAACAAAACACCAGGCATAAGGTCGAGCATTCCACCCTTTACCAAGTATATAGATGCATTAACAATATAAGAGATATTGTGATATCCCAACATAAACATAATCCAACATGGAGCAATCTTCATCTTCACCTGCAACTAGCAACGCTATAAAAGGGGCTGAGCAAAAGCGGTAACATAGCCAAACAGCAGTTTGCTAGGAAGGGTGACAAAGGTTAGAGGTTCATGGCAATTTGGGAGGCTTGATAAGCAAGTGGTAGGTAACGCGGTATAGCGATAACATCGAGGCAACTAGCATAGGAATGATAGTAATGAGATCCAAGGTGACGGTCACCTTGCCTGAAATCCCGCTAGGAAGAAGAACGAGTCCATGAATAAGATGAAGCCACGAAGACGAACCAAGCGTAGTCGAACGAATCCTCACGAACGCAACGAAACAGGAACTATCGAGGAGAAGCACATCCAGAAAGAAGCAAACAACACGGTAAACACTCAACACATGAACAAGACATGATGCACATCCCAGTATGATGCAAGACAAGTCTATAAGAAGCTACACATGGCAAGAGATGATGCATACAAGAGCAACACATCAAAGCAAGTTTAAATGAGGCCAGATACAATATATAACAATTTCGGAAAGCCCCATATGCAAATTTATGATTTGGTACTGATCTGAAAAAACATTATGTTAAAGTGGTTAAACAGCAAGTTAAATATCATCAAGACAATCTACACGAAATTCTAGTCAAGTTACACATAAAGTTTATTAGGTTCGGAGCTACAGCCTACAAGATATGAGCATCACAAGATAAACATGACATTGATGCAAAATGCATACAAACGTAAGCACACACCTCAAAAATTGGATGCAACAAGGTATCATGAAGCTACATGCAAAACTAAGCAAGTTTCATATAGAGCACACTCAAAACGGAGCAACGGTTCAACACATACACACAAAACAAGTTTAATGGACAAGCTGTCCAAAACAGCAACTAGGCATCTAGCAAGCATCAAAACAATATGCTACATCACCTCAACATGAAAAGAAAAAGGCACGGACATGATGTACAGGTCGAGAATGACAAAACATGAACACTGATCTATCTCCAGAAATCAAAAGAATATGGTCAAAAGGACATGGCAAGATTACAAATAATAACAGTTCACAGACTTGGCAGAAATTCACTGAGCAAGACAGACATAACATCAGATTGCAATATTTAGAGCTATCAAACAACATGTTACAGCAAGCTATCATGGAAAACTAGAGCACGACATGCTAATACTAAAGACAAAGAACAGAACTCCCTTACTGAACTAATTCCAAAGATAAACAGAAAAGATGGTAGGATCCATGCAAACATGGCAAATGATATGACAGATTCAGACTGAAAATAACAGTACATGGCAGCAACAACGATAAGTAGAAAAGTTTGTGAGCCTGTACATCTCACCACAGAGCATTTCTTGGCATGATAAGTAAACCAACAGCAAGGTGACACGATTATGAAGCTAATAATGGAAAGAACATGTCCATAGGGTACATAGAACACTAGCTATCCACATGTCAAAACTGAACTTAATGTTAAGAGGCTGACAGCAACATTATTTAGCAATTTGAGAGCAAGTTTGCAGCAAGATAAAGTAGGCTATAAATGCAACCAAGGGCATGGGTTGATAGAACATAACATGTATAACAAAACGTAGTTAGTGAACATCTCCATATTATGCATGAAATGACTTGTAGCATCAAGTAAACATAGCAACATGATATAACAGATTCAGACTAGCAAAACAGTAACATCAAGTAACCCAATTCACAAGCTTGTTGCACTCACCACAAGGCACACACACAAATACATGGATTGCACCTCTGTAAAGATGGAATATTATATCTCACAAAACATGTAGACATCATGCTCAAAAGAAAATCACACAAAAATATATAAAAATGACAAAAGAGCAAGTTATGTTAAACTACAACAGATAACATCACATAGCACTCTTGCAACGCTGATAAGGGCATCAAGATGAACTCAAACAAGTATGACCAAATGGACCGAAATGGAGATCATATCATGAAGAACACTTTCATATATTACACGCACAAAACAGAGCTACATGAAAGAAGTTGAGGTAGGTCAAAGTTAGCACCAGAATGTGAGTTTTCAGGGACTTGGTCATTTCTTCACCCCGCAGAAAACTGGATGGAGTGGTTCGGGACGGGGCGGGGACGAAGTTTGGATGGTGGGGCGACGTGGTTCCGGGATGGTGTCGTCCCGATCGTGGCACAGGAGGCCCGAGGCCATGGCGGGCTTGGACACGTGGCGCTGCCGGCGACGAGGAAGGGGCCGGCGTGGTCCTCGGGGCGCGGGACGGGCGGATCCGAGGCGGGGACCTCCGGATCTGGCGCGGGGCGGCCGGATCCGCCCGCCTCCGGCGACGGTCGGCGGCGGTGAGGGATTGGGCGACGGCAGCGAAGCTCGGCGCTGGAAGACGGGCACGCGCGGGCTCGGCGGCGGCTCCGGAAGGCGAGAGGTGGCAACCGCGAGGCTGCAGAGCCGGATGGCGGGGCGCTGAAGGACGGGCGGCGCGCGACGAGCGCCGGGTGACGGTGGGCGGCACGCTGGCCGCTACGGGCCCCATGGGCGGCGGCGGCGTGAGGAGAGAGGAGGCGCGGGGGTGGGGGCTGACGTGGCCGGGTGGCGATTGGCTACGGGCGGCTTCGAAGGTGACGTGTCACCACCCGATTGGACGGGGCGACGCGTCCGGCGGACACGTCCGGCGGCGGGGATTTTGTCCGGCGGCTGAGAGGGGAATTTGCTAGGGTTTCATCCGGGATTTTTGGGGGGAGGCACATATTTATAGGTAGAGGGAGCTAGGAGAGTCCAAATGGGAAGCGGTTTTCACCCACACGATTATGATCTAACAACCGAGAGCATGCAGGGGGTTTTGATGGGCTCATGGGCTGTGGTGGAGGGGTGATGGGCTGCAAAGAGAGAGGGGTTTCGGGCTACACGGTTAACCGTTGGGACATCAAACGACCTCCGAATGCGACAAAAATTGACAGGCGGTCCACCTACTCTATAACAACATCTCACGCCAAGTTTCATCCCATTCCGAGAACGTTTAAATGCCACTCACGAAACGAGATCTGATAGGTGCAACGGTCGCGTGTGAGAGTGTCGGATCGCGAAACGAACAACGGGGAAAAAGACCGGATGCAAGTTTTGAAAAACATGAGGATGCAATGCAGATGATGACATGGCAAAAATGCAACACACAAGCAAATGACATGGCAATGACGGCGAAAAACTGGGAGACAACTGGCACATCGGTTCTGGGGCGTTACACACATATATATTATTCTATTCCCTATAGCCTGCTTAGACTACCCACAGTGGGAGTAATATAGGTAGTAACATCACACGTATCTAGATAAAATAGATTATGTGTCAAGCAATAAATGAAGAAAGAGAGGAAAGTGGTAACATAGCTAGTTACTAGTAGTATGAGTAACATCACACATCTCAAGGCAAGATGAGTCTATAGCCTAATAAATGAAGTGTTGCATGTTACTACACATATGTTACTCCCCACTATAGAGGTAGTAACATAGACTAGTAACATATGCATGTTACTAGTCTATGTTAATACCCATTGTGACTAATCTTATGTCACTCTATTGTAGTTGCTCTAATGCATAGTATCATAGAGTAGCTAGTATCATATGTAGTACTTTATTTATATTGTCATGCATGACACATAGTAGCATAGCATTTATTATGATACGGTTTCATGATATGATACTTAACCCTCTCTTTCTTCATTTAATTCTATGACAGCTCATCAAAATTGCCTAGTTGGCATGCATGATACTAGCTATGATACCCCCTTACTATCAGCCTAGCAAATAAGGTGTACAGATCATTTGTGCGTCGCTTTGTGAGTTTTCATCCGTTTGTTCGAGAAGCGGGGAGAAGTTTCAAACATTTCGTCATGAGGGTGCGACCCTTGGCGAGGGCCTAGTTGGTACTTTAATTACAGGAAATTCAGATGGAGTTCGGACATCATCAAAATCGACGTGTGCCCGTGGCGTGCTCTCACGACCCCGCAGGAAAAAAATGGTAAAGTTTGGCACAAGTTTTGATGACCGCTCCTTCCAAACCGGAGCATCTCACATGAAGGATCATGGTTTCCAAAAGGAGACGTGTCAATTCAAACTCCTGTGGCCGGTGAATTAATGGTTTGGCCTCATAAAAATTTCCACGGTATGCAATCACCATTATACCACGTGTTTGATTTTCTGGCGCATTTCAGGTATCATTAGCTATATTTAAGAAATTTTTTGAGATTAACGTGCATTTTGTGCATAAAAATAAAATTACAACCAGAACTGCATGTGCTGTCGAAAGGGATGAGGATCGTCGTTCGATCTGGGAGCATCCAACAGTGCAGACGTACGATCTGTGGGGTTTGGGTTCTGGCCAATCAGGAAGCACGACTCAGATCATGGGCGGCGTGGCGGGGTTTGGTCGGCACGCGGCTTTCATCAACGAACCGTGTTCTATTCGCAAACCAGATTGCATATTTTTGTTCACACATACTGTAGTGAGATCAATGGAGTGTGCTACTTCTATGATATAAAAATAATAATAGTAATAATAAACAATTCATATTCATTGCGTGAGCTGACAGCATATCAAGGTCAACATATTAACGGTTGTTACATCAATAGAAAATCGGGCATAACTCACAAATTCAGTACACGCGACAGTTCTAAATTGAATGAATTAAGTTGCAGGGTAGGCATAAAGACTAGTCTTACGGCTTAATTCCCATGTACATGGGGGAACTGGGATCATTAAGTTGACCCCGAATGAACTTGGAGTTTTTTATGATTTTACGCTACTCTGTTACACGGGTGTGTGATCCCTTGGCTGGAAACTCATCAAATTCATTGTACTCGTCCTCATCGGCAACATTGTCGACACCCAGTACCCTTCTCTTCCCATGCATCGCTAAATGGTGGTTCTTATGCAAGGGGTCTTCCATAAAGAAAATCTGGGTAGCATCGCTGGCAAGAATGAATGGGTCCACGTGATATGCCATCGTTGTCCTGTTAACACAGGTCTTCCTGTACTCATCAATCCTTACCTGACCAAGAGGGATCCATGCGCACTTGAATAATGCCACCTTAACTTTCACATAGTCAAGCTCCCAAATCTCTTTGATGGTTCCAGATTATACCCTTTTATTAGCTTCATTTACAGTCATGCATTCTATTCGAACAGAGCTGTTCTGATACGAGGTCTTCTGATCACGTTCCTTAGTGTAGAACGTGTATCCATTTATGTCATATGCTTGGTACGTCAACACGGTAGGTGATGGCTTTTGTGCCAACCACGTAGCAATGTCATCGATGGATCCTTGTGCCAAACGATTCTTCAGCCATTCGGTGTAGTTCTTAGTGTGCTCCTTCATCTCCACATCTGATGAAGGCACCATTGGTAAGAAGCTTTGGCATATCTCTGCCAAGTGTTCTTTGACATAAGCGATGAGAACTGGGTTGTTAAGCAGTACCATCAAATGGGCTTTCTCTGCCAATTCTCTGGGTGCAGCAATTTGCATGCAAGCAAGGACCGGCTTACCTTTCAGCCTTCCCTCATGGCGAGAGAGGGGCAAACCTATAGGTCTTTGTTTCATGTATTCGGTGCAAAACTCAACCACCTCCTCCGTGGTATAACCTTGTAGGATGCTTGCCTCTGGATGGTTTCGGTTCTGACAAAAGCGCTTCAGTATTCCCATGAACCGCTCAAAGGGATACATGTTGCGAAGAAACACATGACCACAATACTTTATCTCGTCGACAAGGTGCACAGTGAGATGGACCACGACATCAAAGAATGACGTCGGGAAAAACATCTCTAGGTTGGACAATATTCTTGCAATATCATCTTGCATATGATCCAACTCTTTAGGATTTACAACTTTCTGCCATAGTTGGTTGAAGAAATTACAGAGGGCAATGAGTGTGTTTCTTATATATTTGTCCATCAGATTCCTGATGGCCACCGGGAGGATTTGTGTCAACATTACATGGCAATCATGTGACTTCATGTTTCCCAACATCATTTTACCTGAGCTCACATCCACGAAACTTCTGATGTTTGCGCATTAGGAAGAGGGTGTCTTAACTGACAACAAATAGGTGAAGAATTGTGTTGCTTCTTTTGTACTGAAATTGTAACTCTGGCGAGCCATGAACCGTCACCATCCTTTATTTACCTTTAATCTTGAGCAGAGTACCAAGGATGCTTTCACATACATTCTTCTCTACGTGCATGACATCGATGCAGTGACATACACGTAGAATCTCCCAGTAGGGTAATTTCCAGAACACCGATTTCTTCTTAAACACTTGACCCTTGGGTGTTTGTTTCACCGTCAAAGGGTGGTTCTTGCAAAGCACAACATTAAAATTTTTTAGCCATGTTGTGGACCACCTCCCTATCATAGGGTCTTGGGCCTGCACCTGCCTCTGCCGTACCATCAAATTCAGCTTTCATCTTTCAGTATGGGTGAGTTTTCCGTAAGAACCTACGATGATGCAAATACACTATTTTGTGCGAGTTGGGAAGTCTTCTGCTAGCTGTCCTATCCATGCATGTGACACACCCTACATCACCCTTTGTTTTCTGCCCCGATGTGTTGCCTAATGCCGGCATATCTTGAATGGTGTGCACCAGCATCGCATGTAGATCGAAAATCTCCTTTCTGTAAGCATCATAACATTTTATAGTAGGCGCATCTATCCACACTGTCAGCAGTTCTTCTACCAGTAGCTGAAAGTAAATGTCAATGTCATTTCCAGGTTGCTTCGGGCCTTGGATAATCATTGACATCATAATGTATTTTTCTTCATACACAACCAAGGAGCTAGGTTATATATGCACAGAAGCACCAGCCACGTGCTGTGATTGGTGCTCATATCGCCAAAAGGATTCATCCCGTCAGTACACTCCCCGAGCCTTATACTTCTAGGATCCTTGGGAAATTTGTCAAACATTTTGTCAATTAATTCCTACTGAGCCCCATCTTTCGGGTGCCTCATAAACCTATCCGCAATTCGCTCATCATGATGCCACCGCAACCTCTTTGCCTCCCAAGGGTTTGCAAACAAACGCCTCAACCTTGGAATTAAAGGCATGTACCAAACAACCTTGAAAGGGATTCCTTTCTTGATCTCGTCGTCCAATTTGTACTAGTCCTTTGCTCTCCTGCGCTTGTATCATGCATGCTTGCATGTGGGACTTGCACGCAAATCTTTGTACTCACCACGGTACAATATACAATCATTCACACAAGCGTGTATCTTCTGTACTTCAAGTCCCAATGGGCAAATAATTTTCTTTGCTTCATTTGTGCTTCTGGGGAGCACATTATCTTCCGGAATAATTTCTTTTAAAAGACCTAACATCTCTGTGAAGCCCTTGTTTGATAGACCATTTGCTGTTTTAAATCTGAGAAGCGCCAGGGTGGCACTCAACCTGGAATATTTCTTTTTGCAACCTAGATACAATTCTTTCTTGGAGTCCGCATCAATGGTTGCAAGATCCTTGTACCCAATCATATCCTTTTTTGGGCCCTCGAAATCTGCAATCATAGTAGCAAAATCTGACATATCAAGATCGTCGACGTCTTGGTTTTCCAGTGGGCGTTTCGGCTTTCCGGTGTTCCATTGGTAGCTTTGACGCCTCTGCCCCGATGTTAGATTCAACATCCATGTGACACTGATAGGGGTTTGCCATCTCTCTGCCCTAGGTATCTTCATCCATGACCTCCTCTTCACCGTGTCTGGTCCAACGTGTATATCCATCCATGAATCCCCTAGAGACTAAGTGCATTTGGACATCTGCAACTTCATGTGACTCTGTATTGGCACAATCAGTACATGGACACAGGATGTAATCCACATCACCAATTCTCCTCTTTGTACTTTTAGCCAAATTCATGAACTCTGTCATGCCACTGATAAAATCTGCGGTTTTCCGATTCTTCATCCATCGAGATCGTTCCATCTGCAGCACACGAATGGTAATTAAAAACAAAAAAACAACATTAATACACAGATTAACTGCTTCCCAAAGATGCGTGCATAAATCACAAGGTTTTATTTTCATAATTACTGAGGGCGCTCCATGTTGTTATCCAGACATGCAATGGCAAAAATTAATGGCCAGTCAATTTACACGCTGAGTACTAGTACAACACTACCCTTAGGAATTGAATACCTTAATTAAGCCACTCACGAAAATAATACCTTAATTAGTTAGCCAGGCGGCGACCTCCACCCAGCAGACAGACAAGCGCGATGCGGCGACATGCCGAGACAGCAGGGTCGAGGACCAAAGCTTAGTGCGGCTGCCGCCTAAAGTTCGACCTCCACTATCCCGCCATCGACCGCGATGGATGTGCTCAAATCACCCCACCGCCGACCTCGATGGTTGAGCTCCTCCTATCTCCCGCCGCACACCAAGGATTGACCTCCTATGACGCCGCCACCGCCCACCGACCGAGGATTGACCTCTTCTCCGGTAGCCGCTGCCTAGGCCGCCGCCGCCATCTCTATGTGCAGAGTGGCTATTTTTTTATGGATATCTGCAGAGCGGCTGTTTACATGGTATCTCACTGTAACTCAATTATCTGGACAGGGTAGTACATCACATACGGTTATGTAACGACAACCGTGTCTAACCTACATTGTCTTCTCACATGGTTTGGTGCGGATATCGTGTGTGACATTGTAATACCTAACACAAACGACATGTATAAATAGTGTGCCGTATACAACATATAGTGCCATAAGTAGTTCCCGACCGTTAGCATATCTCCATAATTTCCCCATTTCCCCCAAATCCCTACATAGCCTCCAAATTTCTCGCGTGGAACTGACATTGAGGGAATGCAGACGAGTGGTGCTCATGGTTTCGATGTAGCTGCACCTGCTCGTATCGCCACCAGGACGGCGGTCGCCGCTGAGCACTTGCCTAAGGTCATCAGAAGGCAGGCGTACTACAGATCCAAATTGTCCTGTCAGGTTCCAATCTATTCCAATCTTTTTTAGCATGTCCAAAGTATAGCTCCTTGCTGAATCCGTCCTGAATAACCCCCTCCCCCCAGGAAAGTGATCTAGCACCGGATCTGGAGAATGACTCCACACTCCTGTAACACGAGTTTGACTCCAAGTTTTGCGCCACTGTCGGATCACAGTTTTCGGCAAAACCCTCAAGGTTCGAACAGTGGGGTGCGCACGAAGATCTCCCCCTACCGATCCATGTCCTAGATTCGCTAAGATCTCAAGGGCCAACTCGACGAACTCGCAACTCAAGGGACAGAAGATTTATACCGGTTCGGGCCACCGTTGTCGTGTAATACCCTACTCCAGTGTGGTGGTGGTGGATTGCCTCTTGGGCTGAGGATGAACAGTACAAGGGGAAGAACAGCCTCTTGAGGCGGGGTGTTCTTGTGCTTGGTGAACTTGTGTGGTTGAGGATGATCTGGGTGATCTGTCCCCGTCTATGCTGGTGGCTAGACCTATTTATAGAGGCCCTAGTCCTCTCCCCAAATATTGAGCAGGAAGGGAGCCAACAACGGCCAATTTGAAAGGGGACAACTAGTACAGCTTATCCTGACAAAAGTAGTCTTCGCTTGCAAAAGGCTCTGGTGGTGACGCCGCCTTGGGCTCCATGGTCACCTCCATCTTGCCGTCCAGCTGGTCTTGGTCTCGTTGCACTGATATGGGAACCTTTGCTTGACGCCTCGGTACTCCGCGCCTGCGCTTGCCTCCTTAGCACCAAAGAGGAAACAAGTACACTATGCACGCTGGCGCCCGCCTGGCGCCCGCCCGGTCTCGATCGTCATGGCTCACGTCACGAGAACCTCGCGAGGTTTGCCTTGCCTTGATCTCTCCCCCCTTGCAAGCCAACCTGGTGAGGATGCTCCCGATGAGGTCTTGTGTCGTCCACCTCGCGAGGCTTGGCCCCTCGCGAGGGTCTTGAGTGCTTGTTGGTGAAGATGGGCCGTACGGGCCCGCTCGCAGGGCCACGCCATGGGCTGTAGGCAGGCAAGTCTGGGGACGCCCGTTTCGAGAACGCCTACAGTAGCCCCCGGGCACAAGGCGCGCTCGGGCTTGGCTTCGAGGCGAAGCCAAGGGTCAAGTGTGGAGCGCCGCGGGCCCCAATAGCCTGCGGCCTTGGTCGACGTGTGGTGGTTGATTGGACGTGGGCGTCTCCGCTTCCCCATGTTGTCTCGGCAACTGCTCGACTTGACAAAAGGCTAGCATGGACAGCGCTTGTCTTCACTGCTTCCCTTCGACTTGCCTTTTGTTCCCTGCGAGGAATCAAGAAGCGCCCCGTGGGGGTTTGTAAAGGTTTTGTAATGTCTCTTGTCAATATTGTCCTTATTATGAACTTGCACGAGCGCGAGTCCTGCTTCAGCTCGGTCTCCCTTTCTGACCTCGCGACGACTTGATGCTCTAGGCTGACAGGTCCCGGTCCCTAGGCAGGCTGCAGCCGTCGCTGGTATGCCAGGTCGCGTGCCGTGGTCAAGGCCAGGAGGTGAGCGGCCCGAGGTCCAGTAAGAGTTCCTGAGGCGCGGTGCTCAGGAGGTCCCCTTTAGCGCTCAAGCAGCCGTCGGGAGGTAAGAAAGGGGGGTGACATTGCTGCAGCAGGGTTGCGGTTAGTATGGTTCATAATCCATAGCGGTTTAGCCAATCCGGGCTCGTGACTTATCTTGACGGTCTGGGGTCGATTCCTCATGGTGTGTCAGATTCGTGCATAAGCGCCCAGAGCATAGCTAAGCCAGGTCCATGCGAGCCTCCCCCCTTCTCCATGCTCTCCTTCATGCTCTACGTCCTCAGGTCCCGGCCCTCGAGCGAGATCGGCCGCCGCTAGTATGCCAGGTTGCGTGCCGTGGTCAAGGCTAGGGGGTGAGGGCTGGAGAGCCAGTAGGAGCTCCTGAGTCGCGATGCTCAGGAGCCCCCATTTTAACGCGCAAGCGGATTGCATGGGAGAAGAGGGAGCTCGCTGTTCCACCTGTCGGCATCTTCAGGAGATTCCTATGAGCCAGCACAAGGAGAGACACAGTTTGCCATTATGGTTGTCGGTCTGCCGCCGGTTTCTCCGCGAAGAGATGAAGGCACTGAGGGCCTGGTGAGGTGACGTGCGCGGGGTGTGCCGCGAGTTAGAGCTCGACCACTCAGGTTTGTCGACGTTCTGGGATGGACCCGAGCACAAGAGTCATGCCAGCGTGAATAGCCCCCATGGTGGGTGAGAATAAAGCAGGTGATAGTCATAAGTAGATTAAGAGTGGAAAGCATACTGGCTTATGTAAATGCAGGGAAGATGCATGCCACTGGGTCAGGCCCGAGCGGTTTGGGGATGATGCAGCCCGAGGGGCGCCCCCAGCAAGGTAAGCTAAAGGCATGAAAAGGGATACATGCCATAGGGATGGACCCACGCGGCCTGGGAATGAAGCAGCCCGGGGGAACCTCCCAGCTAAGTAAACATGGAAAATGTCACCTGGTTCTGTTGATGAAGGGATGTTGGGGCAGCTGAAGGTACGCGGCGAAGGGGTTGCTCCCCACGAGCCACCAGGGCCCTGAGCCTCGAGAGACTCTGGGGGTCCAGGCGGTTCCTTGAGGACCGTCTCCATCTCCGTCAGGACGGTGTGGTGCCTAGCCTCCTGAGTCGCCAGGGCGCGCCACAAGTTGCGCTGATAGGCAGACGCCATGCTAGGTAGGCCAAAGGGCATGCGAAGGTAGCTATGCGGTGGCCCCTCGCATCATCCCACGCCCAAAGGCCAGAAGGGCTCCTGAGACGCGGCCCTGTTTAGCAATGGGATGTTGATGCAAATGCGCAGCCCAGCATCTTCGCCTGGATGGGAGGCTGCGCTAGGTGAACGGCGGTTGCCGCGTATGGCCCTCGCATATTGCAACTCCTGGGTGGTCTTGGTGATGAACTCCTGAGCGGTGGGCGCTCCTCGCCCTGTGTCCTCCCGAGGAAGACGTGCCGCGAAGCACGCCTCCAAGTGGTGCCCGAGCGCCTCCCTCATGATGTTGGCAAGGTCTGAGGCCCTCCAGAAGAGAGCCCTTGAGCCCTGCCCGAGAAGGGCAACGGGCGCGCTTTCCTATGCTATGGAGGGAGGCGCCCCAGGTGCTGGCGCTGATCCAGACGTGGCGCCGCTTGCCTGAGGCCCTGCGTGGAGCAGCTGCTTCTTCTTCTTGGGGTTGGCCTCAGGAGGGCACTCGCCCTTGCTGTCGGGGTCGTCGATTGCTGCATCTTGGAAGGCACGCTTGAGGGAGCACACCGTGTCTCTTTCTTCGCACGGGACTGTGATGATTCCGCCGCTCCCTAGCATCTTGAGGACATTGTAGCCGTGATGGGTCACCTCCATGAACTTGGCCAGGGCTGGATACCCGAGGATGGCATTGTACCGCAGACGGATGTGGGCGACGTCGAAGTCGATGAGCTCGGTGCGGTAGTTGTTGCATTCTCCGAAGGTGACGGGAAGGCGAACCTACCCGATCGGGGTAGTGGAGCCGCCGGTCACTCCTGAGAAAGGCTTGGTGGGCTGAAGCTGGTCATACGGCACTTGGAGGTTGTCGAACGTGTCGACAGACAGGACGTTGAGCCCCGCGCTGCCATCAATGAGGGTCTTGGTGACTTGCACATTGCTGATGGCTGGTGAACAAAGCATCGGGAGGGCGCCAGCGGTAGCCGCACGCTTGAGCTGATCGGCTGAGCTGAAAGTGATGGCGCACTTGGACCATCTGAGCGGGCACGTGGCCTCGAGTTTGGGGAGGACTGCATTCACTTCACAAGCAAACTGTTTGAAGATACGCTGAGAGGCTGGGGCTTGAGCTCCGCCCAAGATGCAGGCGATAGCATGCGGCTCCTGTAACCCCCCAGCCCCCTCGTCTTGATGGTGGTCGTCATTCCTTCTTGGTGGTGGCGGTAGTGGAGGAAGACCGGGGTTGCCCTGAGGACGATCCTCATGAGGCTGATCCATCCAGGCGCCCTCGTGAGGCTGATCCTGCCAGCGGTCCTCACGGGGCCGGTCGCGCCACTCCTGGCGTGGGCCACGGTCATCCCAGCGTCTGCCACCACGTCCTCCTCCTCGGCCGTAGCCCCGATCGTTGCGCTCGGGGTGTCGACCGAAGCGTCCTTCTTGAATGGCTCTAGGATCTTGACAATCGCTAGTGTTGTGTCTATGCAGGTTATGGAAGGCGCAGAATGGTCGATTGCTCTTGGATGACTCGGGCTGGTCTCTGCCGCGCTTGGTGTCTGGCTCGGCCGCGAGCACGGCTGCTCCCTTGCGCTTCACGTCCTTGGCCTTGGCTTTCTTCTCCTCTGGGTCCGCAGCCGGGAGCTCGAGAAGGGAGAGGCACCCGTCCTCAGCTCTTGCGCACTTGGTCGCCAGGTTGAACAGCTCAAGAGACGTGCATAGCTCCTCGTGGATGGCGAGCTCCTTGATGTCTACTACGCAACCTTCTCCTTGTAGACGTTGTTGGGCCTCCAAGTGCAGAGGTTTGTAGGACAGTAGAAAATTTCCCTCAAGTGGATAACCTAAGGTTTATCAATCCGTGGGAGGCGTAGGATGAAGATGGTCTCTCTCAAGCAACCCTGCAACCAAATAACAAAGAGTCTCTTGTGTCCCCAACACACCCAATACAATGGTAAATTGTATAGGTGCACTAGTTCGGCGAAGAGATGGTGATACAAGTGCAATATAGATGGTAGATATAGGTTTTTGTAATTTGAAAATATGAAAACAGCAAGGTAGCAAGTGATAAAAGTGAGCGTAAACGTATTCCAATGCTAGGAAACAAGGCCTAGGGTTCATACTTTCACTAGTACAAGTTCTCTCAACAATAATAACATAATTGGATCATATAACTATCCCTCAACATGCAACAAAGAGTCACTCCAAAGTCACTAATAGTGGAGAACAAATGAAGAGATTATGGTAGGGTACGAAACCACCTCAAAGTTATTCTTTCCAATCAATCCGTTGGGCTATTCCTATAAGTGTCACAAACAACCCTAGAGTTCGTACTAGAATAACACCTTAAGACACAAATCAACCAAAACCCTAATGTCACCTAGATACTCCAATGTCACCTCAAGTATCCGTGGGTATGATTATATGATATGCATCACACAATCTCAGGTTCATCTATTCAACCAACACATAGAACCTCAAAGAGTGCCCCAAAGTTTCTACCGGAGAATCAAGACGAAATGTGTGCCAACCCCTATGCATAGGTTCATGGGCGGAACCCGCAAGTTGATCACCAAAACATACATCAAGTGAATCACGTGATATCCCATTGTCACCACAGATACGCATGGCAAGACATACATCAAGTGTTCTCAAATCATTAAAGACTCAATCCGATAAGATTACTTCAAAGGGAAAACTCAATCCATTACAAGAGAGTAGAGAGGGAGAAGCAACATAAGATCCAACTATAATAGCAAAGCTCGCGGTACATCAAGATCGTACCACCTCAACAACACGAGAGAGAGAGAGAGAGAGAGAGAGATCAAACACATAGCTACTGGTACATACCCTCAGCCCCGGGGGTGAACTACCCCCTCCTCGTCATGGAGAGCGTCGAGATGATGAAGATGGCCACCAGTGAGGGTTCCCCCTCCGGCAGGGTGCCGGAACAGGGTCCCAATTGGTTTTTGGTGGCTACAGAGGCTTGCGGTGGCGGAACTCCTGATCTATTCTATTCCCCGATTGTTTTAGGGTATATGGGTATATATATAGGTGAAAGAAGTACGTCAGGGGAGCCACGAGGGGCCCATGAGGGTGGAGGCGCGCCCAGGGGGTGGGCGCGGCCCCTGCCTCGTGCCTTCCTCATTGCTTTCTTGACGTGGACTCCAAGTCTCCCGGGTTGCTTTCCTTCCAAAAATAACTTCTCCATAAGGTTTCATTCCGTTTCGACTCCTTTTGATATTCCTTTTCTTCGAAACACTGAAACAAGGGAAAAACAGGAACTGGCACTGGGCTCTGGGTCAATAGGTTAGTCCAAAAAATAATATAAAAGTGCATAGTAAAGCCCATAAAACATCCAAGATGGATAATATAATAGCATGAAGACTTCATAAATTATAGATACGTTGGAGACGTATCAGCATCTCCAAGCTTAATTCCTGCTCGTCCTCGAGTAGGTAAATGATAAAAGAAAGAATTTATGAAGTGTGAATGCTAGCAGGTGCATAAGTTTGATCAATGATAATTTCAATCACCTTTTCTAGCATCATTATATGTCATAACAGTAGCTCAACTCATAGAACTTTTCATGATCAAGTAACAAACTATTCGCATGTTAAAGCATAGATCATAAACCTTCTTGAAAACTAACAAACTATGTTCACAGTCATCAAACAATTGCAATTCATCTTATTTTTAGGAAGAGTCTATGTCAGAGCTTTGATTTAGCAAACTTCATACTCAAACTATCATTTAGTCTTCCATGATTGCTACCACTCAAAGCATATTTTTAGAACAAACAGTATTCATCGAACACAGAGAAAGATAGGGGCTTAATGTTTCGCCTCCCAACCTTTTACCTCCAGGGTAATGTCAACAATAATAATCCATGCTGAAATATATTTGAATGGCCATATATGCTTAGATCTTTCCATCACATGATGCTTGCCAACTAAATAGTGGGTTGGAATGAGAAGGAATACTACTGACTCTTGCATAAAAGTAAAAGATAGGCCCTTCACAGAGGGAAGCAGGGATTTGAAGAGGTGCCAGAGCTCGAAGCAAAAACAGAGATGAAAATAATTTTGAGAGGTATGCTTTCATTGTCAACATAACGACCAAGAGTTCCCCATATCTTCCATACTACACACATTATAGGCGGTTCCCAAACAGAAAGGTAAAGATTTTTACTCCCCCTCCACCAATAATCATCAATCCATGGCTTGCCCGAAACAACGGATGCCTCCAACAAACATCAAACCTGGGGGAGTTTTGTTTGCAATTATTTTTGATTTGATTTTGATCTTTTGTTCATGGGACTGGGCATCCCAGTTACCAGCCATTTTCTCATGAATGATGAGCGGAGTCCACTCATCGTGAGAATAACCCACCTAGCATGGAAGATACTACTAACCCGTAGTCGCTACATGAGCGATTCGGGCATACAAAACAGATTATTATTTGAAGGTTTAGAGTTTGGCACATGCAAATTTACTTGGAACGGCAGGTAAATACCGCATATAGGTATATATGGTGGACACTCATGGAAGAAACTTGGTTCAAGGAATTTGGATGCACAAGCAGTATTCCCGCTTAGTACAGATATTTTGGCTAGCAAAGGATTCTAAATAGCAAGCACCACATGTTAGAGGATCCAAAACAATATAACTTATACAAATATACCCAGGCATAACTCATTATGTTGTCTTGCTTGTCCAACTTCAACTAATTTTCTCAGGTTTGAAAATAATTAATGGGGCTCACAATCATAGAAGATGTCCAAGATAGTATATTATATGTGAAATCTTTCTTCCTTCAATCTTTCATGAATTGTTCAAGTGACCAATACAATGTTTGCTAACCTTCAATAAATTTACCACCTCTATTCTTATATGTAAAGTCATCACTCCCCATGGGATAAGCATATGAAACATATATAATTTCAGATTTATGACATTCAAATCATTCAACCATTTACTCATAGGATATAAGTGAAGCACACGAGTAAATGACAAACTACTCCAAAAAGATATGAGTGAAGATCAATGAGTAGTTAAATAATTATGTAGCTATGTGAAGACACTCTTCATTTAAGAATTTCAGATCTTGGTATTTTATTCAAACAGCAAGCAAAGCTAAATAAAATGACATTTCAAGGATAGCACTCATCATGTGAATAAGCATAAACTTAGGCTCAACCGATACTAACTGATAATTGTTGAAGAAGAAAGGTGGGATGCCTACCGGGGCATCCCCAAGCTTAGATGCTTGAGACTTCCTGAAATATTATCTTGGGGTGCCTTGGGCATCCCCAAGCTTGAGCTTTTGTGTCTCCTTAATTCCTCTCATATCACGGTTTCCCTAAATTTCAAAAACTTTATCCACACCAAACTCAACAAGAACTCGTGAGATAAGTTAGTATAAACCAATGCAAAAACCTTATCATTTTATACTGTAGAAAATCACTAAAATTATTATTCAACATTGCATACTAAATTCCTTTGCATATTTAATAGTCCTATCCTCAAATAGAATCATTAAACAAGCAAACATATGCAAACAATGCAAACATAACAGCAATCTGCCTAAACAGGACAGTCTGTGAAGAATGCAGCAAGATCCATACTTCCCTTGCTCCAAAAATTATGAAAGAAAATTCCCACTGTAGTAAATTTATCAGAGCTTATTATGCAAAAGGTTTCAACATTTTATCACATTCTGACTTTTCTAGGGAATTTTTGCAACAGCGGTAAACTTTCTGTTTTGAAACAGCAACATGTATACTTGCAAAATAAGCATGGTAAAGGCTATCCTTGACAATTTTATTGAAAATAAAGATGCAAAACATTATTCTAAATAACAGAAAGAAAATACTAACAAAAGGAAATGACGCTCCAAGCAAAAAACATATCATGTGGTGAATAAATATATAGCTCCAAGTAAAGTTACCGATGAACGAAGACGAAAGAGGGGATGCCATCCGGGGCATCCCCAAGCTTAGGCTCTTGGTTATCCTTGAATATTACCTTGGGTGACTTGGTAATCCCCAAGCTTAGGATCTTGCCACTCCTTATTCCATAGTCCAATGAATCTTTACCCAAAACTTGAAAACTTCACAACACAAGACTTAACAAAAAACTCGTGAGCTCTGTTAGCGAAAGAAAACAAAACACCACTTCAAGCTACTGTAATGAAATCATTATTTATTTGTATTGGTGTTAAATCTACTGTATTCCAACTTCTCTATGGTTTATAAACTATTTTACTAGCCATGGAGTCATCAAAATAAGCAAACAACACACGAAAAACAGAATATGTCAAAAACAGAACAGTCTGCAGTAATTTGTAACTAATGCAAACTTATGGAACTCCAAAAATTCTAAAAATAAATTGGTGAACCTGAGGAATTTTTCTAGTAATCATCTGCAAAAAGAATCAACCAAATAGCACTCTCCAGTAAAAAGTTTTAGCTAATCTCGTGAGCGCTAAAGTTTCTGTTTTTTACAGCATGATCATAAAGACTTCACCCAAGTCTTCCCAAAGGTTCTACTTGGCACAAACACTAATTAAAACACAAAACCACATCCAAACATAAGATAGATGGATTATTTATTCCTAAACAGAACCAAAAAGCAAGAAACTAAAATAAAATTGGGTTGCCTCCCAACAAGCGCTAACGTTTAACGCCCCTAGCTAGGCATGATGATTTCAATGATGCTCACATAAGACATAAGAATTGAAACATAAAAAGAGCATCATGAAGAATATGACTAGCACATTTAAGTCTAACCCACTTCCTATGCATAGGGATTTTGTGAGCAAACAACTTATGGGAACAATAATCAACTAGCATAGGAAGGCAAAACAAGCATAACTTCAAAACTTTAAGCACATAGAGAGGAAACTTGATATTATTGCAATTCCTACAAGCATATATTCCTCCCTCATAATAATTTTCAGTAGCATCATGAACGAATTCCACAATATAACCAGAACCTAATGCATTCTTTTCATGATCTACTTGCATAGAATTTTTATTACTCTCCACGTAAGAAAATTTCTTCTCATGAATAATAGTGGGAGCAAACTCAACAAAATAACTATCATGTGATTGAAAATTAAGATCAAGATGACAATTTTCATGGTTATCATTATTATTTAAAGCATACATGTCATCACCATAATCATCATAGATAGGAGGCATGCTTTCATCATAGTAAATTTGCTCATCAAAGCTTGGGGGACAAAATATATCATCTTCATCAAACATAGCATCCTCAACTTTGTGGCTTTGCATATCATTAGCATTATGGGTATTCAAAGAATTCATACTAACAACATTGCAATCATGCTCGTCATTCAAATATTGAGTGCCAAACATTTTAATGCACTCTTCCTCTATCATTTTGGCACAATTATCGGAATCCATATTTTCATGAAAGATATTAAAAAGATGAAGCATATGAGACAGACTCAATTCCATTTTTTGGTAGTTTTCTTTTATAAACTAAACTAGTGCTAAAACAAGAAACAAAAAGATTCGATTGCAAGATCTAAAGATATACCTTCAAGCACTCACCTCCCCGGCAACGGCGCCAGAAACTACTTGATGTCTAATACGCAACCTTCTCCTTGTAGACGTTGTTGGGCCTCCAAGTGCAGAGGTTTGTAGGATAGTAGCAAATTTGCCTCAAGTGGATGACCTAAGGTTTATCAATCCATGGGAGGCGTAGGATGAAGATGGTCTCTCTCAAGCAACCCTGCAACCAAATAACAAAGAGTCTCTTGTGTCCCCAACACACCCAATACAATGGTAAATTGTATAGGTGCACTAGTTCGGCGAAGAGATGGTGATACAAGTGCAATATGGATGGTAGATATAGGTTTTTTTAATCTGAAAATATAAAAACAGCAAGGTACCAAGTGATAAAAGTGAGCGTAAACGGTATTGCAATGCTAGGAAACAAGGCCTAGGGTTCATACTTTCACTAGTACAAGTTCTCTCAACAATAATAACATAATTGGATCATATAACTATCCCTCAACATGCAACAAAGAGTCATTACAAAGTCACTAATAGTGGAGAACAAACGAAGAGATTATGGTAGGGTACAAAACCACCTCAAAGTTATTCTTTCCAATCAATCCATTGGGCTATTCCTATAAGTTTCACAAACAGCCCTAGAGTTCGTACTAGAATAACACCTTAAGACACAAATCAACCAAAACCCTAATGTCACCTAGATACTCCAATGTCACCTCAAGTATCCGTGGGTATGATTATACAGTATGCATCACACAATCTCAGATTCATCTATTCAACCAACACATAGAACCTCAAATAGTGCCCCAAAGTTTCTACCGGAGAATCAAGACGAAAACGTGTGCCAACCCCTATGCATAGGTTCATGGGCGGAACCCGCAAGTTGATCACCAAAACATACATCAAGTGAATCACGTGATATCCCATTGTCACCAAAGATACGAACGCAAGACATACATCAAGTGTTCTCAAATCATTAAAGACTCAATCCGATAAGATTACTTCAAATGGAAAACTCAATCCATTACAAGATAGTAGAGAGGGAGAAGCAACATAAGATCCAACTATAATAGCAAAGCTCGCGGTACATCAAGATCGTACCACCTCAAGAACATGAGAGAGAGAGAGAGAGATCAAACACATAGCTACTGGTACATACCCTCAGCCCTGAGGGTGAACTACTCCCTCCTCGTCATGGAGAGCGTCGGGATGATGAAGATGGCCACCGGTGAGGGTTCCCCCCTCCGGCAGGGTGCCGGAACAGGGTCCCAATTGGTTTTTGGTGGCAGCAGAGGCTTGCGGTGGCGGAACTCCCGATCTATTCTGTTCCCCGGTCGTTTTAGGGTATATGGGTATATATATAGGTGAAAGAAGTACGTCAGGGGAGCCACGAGGGGCCCACGAGGGTGGAGGCGCGCCCAGGGGGTGGGCGCGCCCCCTGCCTCGTGCCTTCCTCGTTGTTTTCTTGACGTGGTGAAACGCCCTCGATGCGGCTATATCTCCCACGTGTCGAAGCACGACTTAGAGGCATAACCGCATTGAAAGCGATGTCACAAGTGAGGTAATCTTCACACAACCCATGTAATACATAAGGGAAAGAGATACATAGTTGGCTTACAATCGCCACTTCACACAATACATGAGTAAAACATTACATGATACAGATACAATCAAGGTCCGACTACGGAACCAAAATAAAAGAAGACTACCCCAAATGCTACACAGATCCCCGATCGTCCCAACTGGCTCCACTATTGATCAATCAAACGAAACAACACAATGAACAAGATCTTCATCGAGCTCCTCCTTGAGCTCGGGTGCATCACCTGCACGGGTTCATCGGCACCGCAAACTGGTTTTGAAGTATCTGTGAGTCACGGGGACTCAGCAATCTCACACCATGAGATCAAGACTATTTAAGCTTAAAGGTAGGACAGAGTAGTGAGGTGGAGCTGCAGCAGCGACTAGCATATATGGTGGCTACATACGCAAAAGAGAGCGAGAAGAGAAGGCAAAAGCACGGTCGAACAACTATGATCAAGAAGTGATCCTGAACTCCTACTTACGCCGACATAACCCGAAACCGTGTTCTCCTCTCGATCAACCCGAAAAGAGACACTCACGGTTACGCATTACGGTTGGTGTATTTTAATTAAGATCAACTTCGGTTTTCTACAACCGGACATTAACAAATTCCCATCTGCCACATAACCGCGGGCACGGCTTTCGAAAGTTCAAAACCCCGCAGGGTGTCCCAACTTAGCCCATGATAAGCTCTCGCGATCAACGAAGGATATTCCTTCTCCCGGAAGACCCGATCAGTCTCGAATCCGGCTACAAGACATTTCACAGCAATAAAACAAGACCAGCAAAGCCGCCGGATGTGCCGACAAATCTGATAGGAGTCGACGTACCTCGGTCTCGGGCACACCGGATTGTCCAAACTTCCGTAGGCCAACCCAGAGTTGCCCCGGTAGCCACCGGCGGTCGACAGTTTGGACCAACACTCACGACGAGCACCGGCCGGGGGTTAAAATAAGATGACCCTCGGGCTCCGAAACCCAAGGAAAAGGGCATAGGTGAGGCAAATGGTAAAACCAATGTTGGGCCTTGCCGAAAAGTCTTATTCAAAGCGAACTGTCAAGGGGTCCCATAAATCACCCGACCGCGTTAGGGACGCAAAATCCGGGAACATAACACCGTATGACGGAAACTAGGGCGGCAAGTGGAACAAAACACCGGGCATAAGGCCGAGCCTTCCACGCTTTACCAAATATATAGATGCATTAATTAAATAAGGTATATTGTGATATCCCAACAAGTAAAACATGTTCCAACAAGGAACAACATCTCCATGTTCCAACAAGGAACAAACTTCATCTTCACCTGCAACTAACAACGCTATAAGAGGGGCTGAGCAAAGCGGTAACATAGCCAAACAACGGTTTGCTAGGAAAGGATGGTTAGAGGTTTGACATGGCAATGAGGGTGGCATGATAAGCAAGTGGTAGGCATCGTAGCATAGGCATAGCAAAAGAGCGAGCATCTAGCAAGCAAAGATAGAAGTGATTTCGAGGGTATGGTCATCTTGCCTGAAATCCCGCAAGGAAGAAGAACGAGTCCATGAAGAAGACAAACGGACGAAGTCGAATGAATCCTCACAACTCCGGAACGAAACCGAAGCTAACGAGAGAAGCAAACCGGAAAGAAGCAAACAACATAGTAAACAACCATCACATAAACATGGCATGATGCACAAACAAGTATGATGCATGTCCGGTTTAAATAGCATGGCATGGCAAAGCACAAACAACACTACAAGTTAAGTGGGGCTCAATATGCAACGGGTTGCATATTGACAAAACACCACAACAATTATTTAGTTCTCTCTCGGTTAGGTACTCAACAATATTAAATGTTGTTAAACATGGCAAGAGGTGAAGCATAATGAAACTATCTATCTAGGCAAGTTTAAATGAGGCCGGAAACAACGAACAACAATTCCGGAAAATCCCCATATGCAAATTATGGATTTGGAACAGATCTGACCTAAAGCATATTTTAGAGTTGTTAAACATGCAAAGAAATGCTACCATGTTAATCTAGGCATTTTTCTACCCCATTTACATATATAATTTATTTAAAATGGAGCTACGGTTATTTAGTTATGAAATAAATCATTTTAGCATGGCATTTAAGCAAATTAAGCAAACAACAATTATAAACATTTAAATTGTTGTTATCATGATGGATGACAAGAGCAAGTTTTATGCAATATTATGAAAACGTTATCATGAGCAAGATATGAAGCATTATGTCACCGTGGTGGAAGAAGGGGTGCCACGGCAACGAATCCGAAAATGGTGCCACGGCAACATATCGGTTCCGGTAGCTCGATCGAGATATCGGTGCAAAGGAAAGCGTGAGCGGAAGCGAGTCATGCAAGATGGTGGGGTGATCCCGGATATCGGGTTCCCACGGAACGGTGGCATGGCAAAAGAGGGGCATCGCAAGGATGATTCGAACACGGTCGGTCATCTCGGGTTATACCTCCGAACGTTCAAACGGGACGGGTCGAGTTTCGTAGAGGGAAGGAGTCGTTCACGGGTCGTCGAGGGAAGTAGAGGAAGTAGTCGTTCTCGCAATGATCGTCGAGGGAAGTAGTCGTACACGGCGTAGGGGGAAGTCGTTGTTCACGTTCGATGGTAGTGGTACATCTCGTCATCGGAAGTAGTTGTTCATGTCCCGTGGATGTTCGGGGTCCACGGGGTCTTCGAGGGTCGACGGTAGTGGTTCACGTTCGTTTTTGAAGATGTTCGGTTCGACGGTAGCGGTACTTGAAGAATCCCGAAACGGACTTGGCGTCTTCGCGCGTAGGGGTACTTGACGTTTCCGGAGACGACGGTAGAGGTACTTGGTGTTCCCGGTTCGGTGGTCGTTCGGGCGCCGTAAGTCATGGTACTTGTCGGTCCGGTCTTCTCGGTGTAGATGTATACGTTGTCGGGGTACTTGTCGCCTCATCGAGTGTAGTTGTACATGAAGGACTCGATGAAACCGAAGGGGACTTGGCGATCCAAAACTTTTCCTGTTCGGGTAGGCATCGTGACAACAGCTCGAGGCTGAGGCCACGTATGGGCGCGCTCGGATCGATGGGGACGACGACAGAAGCACAAAGCAGGGAGCAGCAGAGGAACTAGGCGCGGGGAGGACCGAAACCGAGGCGGGGATGAGGCCACAGGGCGCGGGCGACGAGCTGCGGCCGGCCTGGACTCGCCAAGCACGGCTGGAGGCGGCGACGATGCTCGTTGACGAGAGGAACCAGGCGGCAGAGGCGCAACAGCAGGTCGACGCCTCGGGGGCGAGGCGGCGCTGCACTTGGCGCGATCTCCGGTGGGGCGGCACGGCGAGGAGGAGGTCGGAGGCGCTGGTGACTCGCCGGAGCTCGGACGGCCGGAGGACGCAGGAGGCGGGGATCCTCGCATGGGCGTCCATGGCGACGAGGAGGAGCTCGCCAACGGGAGCTCGACCAACGGGAGCTCGACCTCAGAGGAAGATGGCCTGCAGGCTCAAGGGAGGTGGTCGCCAGCGACGAGGTTCACCGGGCGACGGGTCACGAGGTAGAGGAGGCGCTTCAGGCGCGGACGGAGGAGATGCAGCGCGGGGCAGGGAAGAACGGTCGAGGAGGAGCTGGAGAGGCCAAGGACGGCGGGCGCGATGATGCCACAGGGAGGAGGCGAGGCGAGCGAGGGGGTTGATCGCGAGGGGAGGAGAGAGAGATGGGATCGAGGAAAGAGAGATCGGGCGTGGGCGCTCTCTGGCGGCGCTGGAGAGGAGCGAAGGAGGAGGAGGAGGATCGAGGGGAGATGGGGGTTCGGGCTAGGGTTACGGGTGAGGTGGCTGGGCCTGCTTAGGCTGCAGATGGGCCAGGGAGGCCTTGGGCCATAGAGGCCGGCCTGGTGGAGGAGGGAAATGGCCAGGGGCCTGGCTTGGCTTAGCTCCTCTCTCTCTCTCTTCTAAAATATATTTAGCAGAAAAAAAAAATAAAGAGAGACAAAAGAACGAGAGGGTTAGGGAAAGAATTTGGACATGGGGATTATTTTCCCGGGCTCACAAAAATGTGAGGAATTTAACAAAAATGACCCGAGGATTTTTGGTGGATCTCCGGAAAATGATAGAATAAAATGGCAAGGTTTTGAGGTCAATTCGGAGCAGAAAAGGCACGAAATTATTTTGCAAGTGTGTTAAGATCAATTCCAAATAAATGGAATAAATTATAATAGCTCCATATCTATTAGGAGGATATGTTATAAAGAGAAAACACCATGTGAATTCCCTCGATTTAAATGGATCGAGAAAATCCATACAATTTATTTAGTTGAATTGCAAAAATTAATGAGATGATGGCATGATGAGATGATGCAATGCAAGAGATGACATGAGCAATGCACAAACAAAACAAAACACATGGCAAAACTCGGAAACCCTGGAAGGCAACTGAAGCTCCGGTCTTGGGGCGTCACAACACTCCACCACTACGAGAGGATCTCGTCCCGAGATCTAGGATGGCACCGGAGAAAAGCGGAAGAGGAAGAGGTAAAACAAAGTTGCTTCTCCGACAAACGAGTGAAAACCAAAGAACCTTGAGAGGTTGAACAAAATGAAAGAAAGAAAAACAACGAAGATGAAGGAAGTTGAAGCACTCTGTTAGAAAAGAGGAACAAGGGATACGACGAAAAACAAGAGGTTAAGTGATAACATAGATATTGACACCACTCCGGTTAAAACTAGATCGAGAAGGAATAAGATTGATAAAATTTGGGCAGCACTCCGACTAAAAGAAGAAGGAAAACTTGATAAGATGAAAAGAACTTGAAGAGATGACACAACCTCCGGTTAAATGGGTAATGCAAGAAAAGAACATGATCTAGACAAAACGAGACGATGGGTCGAAGAGAGCAACATCACAATGCCTCCGGAAACAATGCATGATCGAAGAAAGTTGGAATGAATAGAACGAAGAATGAAACCAACATCTTCCACCATAAATGAATTTGAAAGAGCATCCTTACGAAGTAGGATTGAACGGAGTTGTTTGCAAAACAACAACGATAAGGATAAGCTTGTAGTGGGCTTATGAAAACATCTCAACATTATGAGGTGAGCTTCTGCCACCAACGGAAACAATTGATTGGATTGATATCAACAAGGAGACGAGAAACTTATTTCACCGGGAGGACAAATGAAGAACTTGGGTCATTTATAAGCACCATAAATAGCAACAATCCTTAGGGAAAGCTTTAGGTGAAATATAGCCCAAGACAACTCCAATGAAGAGATTGATGGATTTAAAATACCTCATTCTTGACAACATGTGAATCATGAAACACGAACTCAAATTGTCGAGAATGACATAACACCATCTCAAATGATAAGGTAGAACAAATTGCACTTCGAAATGCAAGAAGAAGAATACTTGAACTCCTCAAAACAAAACATGTGTTGAACACCATGTTCAATTTTGAGTATAGCTTGGCGGATCATAACTCCGAGAGAAATCTTGAAGAACAATTGAAGAATGAAAATAATCCTTAACGAACCACCATGTAGAGCCTCCATGAAGAACTCCGGTAAACAAAAGGATGATAGAAAGAAAGAGAAGTTGAAAACACAAGGTGAAGCCTTGCAATAATTTAGATGGATCTTCGTGATGATGAGAGCTTGGAACTCCGTGAAAAGAAAAGATGAAACAATTGAAACCGAGAATTTATTCATCATGAACAAACTCCGAAAGAAGGAATTCATCACTTGGATGAAACAAGAACAAGAATAAGAATTACATTATGCTGATCCTTCACCAATTAAATTGATGACAAGCAATGGATTTGTCCTACTACTTATTCTCGTTGAAAAATGATTACAGATAGAGATATAGCGCAACCTTGAGAAGGTATTGATGGAACCACCGTGGGATTTGGAAAACAAGAGTTGAACGCTTGAATGAATCATTCGAAATGATGGGCTCGGATAATCAAACTGAAAAGACTCTGAAATGCTCCGGTGGGTTAAAAGAATTGTCACAATTGAAAATAATTATGAGAGGATGGCATCAAACTAGAACCAAGAATCTTGAAGAGAATGGAGCAAGATTAAGAGAAACTCGCCTTCGGTCTTCGAGAATTCGAGAATGACGACGAAAACATCACCATGAATTATTGAAGCACTCCGAATGAAAATTAGAAAGGTTGAACCACAAGAAGAGTCGTAAGATCCTGGAAAAGACACATGGGTTATGGGCCCACTCAAAAGAAAACACCGCTGAACAATTGTTTGAAATAGATATTGCACCGTTGAATTAAATGGCTTGAATGAGATAGCATCCTCAAAAGAACTTGAATGAATTGAGAATGGAAACTAGAATCTTCCGAGATATCTTCAACACTCCGAACAATTGAATAGCGGAAATGGATGATTAAGAGATGCACCGACATGAGAAAGCATTTGAAACGATGAAAAGAAAACGATCAACACTGAAAGCTTGACTAAATCCACCGGAGAAGAAAATTAGAATGGAACAATGATAAGGTTAAAACTTCCTTAGCGTCTCCATGAGAAATCACCGGATAAAACATTAAAGGAAAAGAATGAAGAAACTTCACTCAATAAAAATGGATACTTGATTAAGAAATCTGAGTCCTTGAAGAAAAAGGGGTGGGAGGGCGGGAAAACAAAGGCAACTTAGGTCGGATGAAACGAACACCGTTGAGAAAAAGCTTAGAATTGATCTTGCGAATGTTGGAATGATCGGATCCACTTGAAGAGAAGCACGCCGGTTAAGAAAAGAATTAACATGACGATCTCGATGATCTAGAAGGATTAGTATTCACATAGCAATATGAGAACACCCATTAGGAAAGTATGGAATCAACACTTGACATTGAAGCAACTTGAATACCACAACTTAAAACAAACAAAGGAGTGGCTTGCAGAATAAGCCAGAAACAAACATATGATAGATCCCATATCGTATCATGTGTGTGTTGGAAAGATATCCTACGAGATACTTGAATTCCCACCTATAAACTCCCTAAACTTTCTGGTTATGCAATCTGGTGTTGGGGATACAGGGACACAAAATATATCACCCAAACTAACAATACCTAGATCCAATTGTATCCATCCGTCAACACATAACCAAGAAATCCTCGAAATCGTGTACCTCGACCTTCAAAAACATCCGTTATACAGTCATGGCAATACTCCGACTCGCCACAAGATCGAGCTATCGGGGTTATCTCACCAACAACTGTACAAAAGAGATTTCGATGTCGGCAAAACTCAGGTATTCCGAACTGCCACGATAAAATTGTGACGACAACACCTCGGAGCTCAACTCCCGGGACACCGCCACAACCCTAAATGTCGAGGCACCAAGAACAATGTTCTCGTCACAAAACCATCGAACGATTCCAAGATACCCGTGATCCTAAAAATTTTTTAGTGAAATTTGAGGAGAGAAAAGTCAAAACTCTCGTCAGATACCTCACCAGAGCGACGAAGGGACCGAGGAGTAAAAAGAATCCTACTCTCGCTATATATAATCCTAAGACTCAAAACATTTTCCGTTCTAGACTCAACAACGCCAAGAAACAATCAAGTAGGGGCTCCTAAGTCGGGAAGGCTCGATTACCAACTTGAACGCCTCGATGCGGCTATATCTCCCACGTGTCGAAGCACGACTTAGAGGCATAACCGCATTGAAAGCGATGTCACAAGTGAGGTAATCTTCACACAACCCATGTAATACATAAGGGAAAGAGATACATAGTTGGCTTACAATCGCCACTTCACACAATACATGAGTAAAACATTACATGATACAGATACAATCAAGGTCCGACTACGGAACCAAAATAAAAGAAGACTACCCCAAATGCTACACAGATCCCGATCGTCCCAACTGGCTCCACTCTCGATCAACTGAAACGAAACAACACAATGAACAAGATCTTCATCGAGCTCCTCCTTGAGCTCGGGTGCATCACCTGCACGGGTTCATCGGCACTTGCAAACTGGTTTTGGAAGTATCTGTGAGTCACGGGGACTCAGCAATCTCACACCCGCGAGATCAAGACTATTTAAGCTTAAAGGTAGGACAGAGTAGTGAGGTGGAGCTGCAGCAAGCGACTAGCATATATGGTGGATACATACGCAAAAGAGAGCGAGAAGAGAAGGCAAAAGCACGGTCGAACAACTACGATCAAGAAGTGATCCTGAACTCCTACTTACGTCAGACATAACCCAGAAACCGTGTTCTCCTCTCGATCAACCCCGAAAAGAGACACTCACGGTTACGCACACGGTTGGTGTATTTTAATTAAGATCAACTTCGGTTTTCTACAACCGACATTAACAAATTCCCATCTGCCACATAACCGCGGCACGGCTTTGAAAGTTCAAAACCCTGCAGGGTGTCCCAACTTAGCCCATGATAAGCTCTCGCGATCAACGAAGGATATTCCTTCTCCCGGAAGACCCGATCAGTCTCGAATCCGGCTACAAGACATTTCACAGCAATAAAACAAGACCAGCAAAGCCGCCGGATGTGCCGACAAATCTGATAGGAGTCGCGTACCTCGGTCTCGGGCACACCGGATTGTCCAAACTTCCGGTAGGCCAACCCGAGTTGCCCCGGTACACCGGCGGTCGACAGTTTGGACCAACACTCACGACGAGCACCGCCCGGGGTTAAAATAAGATGACCCTCGGCTCCGAAACCCAAGGAAAAGGGCATAGGTGAGGCAAATGGTAAAACCAATGTTGGGCCTTCTTTGGAAAAGTCTTATTCAAAGCGAACTGTCAAGGGGTCCCATAAATCACCGACCGCGTTAGGGACGCAAAAATCCGGGAACATAACACCGGTATGACGGAAACTAGGGCGGCAAGAGTGGAACAAAACACCAGGCATAAGGCCGAGCCTTCCACCCTTTACCAAATATATAGATGCATTAATTAAATAAGGTATATTGTGATATCCCAACAAGTAAAACATGTTCCAACAAGGAACAACATCTCCATGTTCCAACAAGGAACAAACTTCATCTTCACCTGCAACTAACAACGCTATAAGAGGGGCTGAGCAAAGCGGTAACATAGCCAAACAACGGTTTGCTAGGAAAGGATGGTTAGAGGTTTGACATGGCAATGAGGGTGGCATGATAAGCAAGTGGTAGAAATCGTAGCATAGGCATAGCAAAAGAGCGAGCATCTAGCAAGCAAAGATAGAAGTGATTTCGAGGGTATGGTCATCTTGCCTGAAATCCCGCAAGGAAGAAGAACGAGTCCATGAAGAAGACAAACGGACGAAGTCGAATGAATCCTCACAACTCCGGAACGAAAACCGAAGCTAACGAGAGAAGCAAACCGGAAAGAAGCAAACAACATAGTAAACAACCATCACATAAACATGGCATGATGCACAAACAAGTATGATGTATGTCCGGTTTAAATAGCATGGCATGGCAAAGCACAAACAACACTACAAGTTAAGTGGGGCTCAATATGCAACGGGTTGCATATTGACAAAACACCACAACAATTATTTAGTTCTCTCTCGGTTAGGTACTCAACAATATTAAATGTTGTTAAACATGGCAAGAGGTGAAGCATAATGAAACTATCTATCTAGGCAAGTTTAAATGAGGCCGGAAACAACGAACAACAATTCCGGAAAATCCCCATATGCAAATTATGGATTTGGAACAGATCTGACCTAAAGCATATTTTAGAGTTGTTAAACATGCAAAGAAATGCTACCATGTTAATCTAGGCATTTTTCTACCCCATTTACATATATAATTTATTTAAAATGGAGCTACGGTTATTTAGTTATGAAATAAATCATTTTAGCATGGCATTTAAGCAAATTAAGCAAACAACAATTATAAACATTTAAATTGTTGTTATCATGATGCGGATGACAAGAGCAAGTTTTATGCAATATTATGAAAACGTTATCATGAGCAAGATATGAAGCATTATGTCACCGTGGTGGAAGAAGGGGTGCCACGGCAACGAATCCGAAAATGGTGCCACGGCAACATATCGGTTCCGGTAGCTCGATCGAGATATCGGTGCAAAGGAAAGCGTGAGCGGAAGCGAGTCATGCAAGATGGTGGGGTGATCCCGGATATCGGGTTCCCACGGAACGGTGGCATGGCAAAAGAGGGGCATCGCAAGGATGATTCGAACACGGTCGGTCATCTCGGGTTATACCTCCGGAACGTTCAAACGGGACGGGTCGAGTTTCGTAGAGGGAAGGAGTCGTTCACGGGTCGTCGAGGGAAGTAGAGGAAGTAGTCGTTCTCGCAATGATCGTCGAGGGAAGTAGTCGTACACGGCGTAGGGGGAAGTCGTTGTTCACGTTCGATGGTAGTGGTACATCTCGTCATCGGAAGTAGTTGTTCATGTCCCGTGGATGTTCGGGGTCCACGGGGTCTTCGAGGGTCGACGGTAGTGGTTCACGCTCGTTTTCAAGATGTTCGGTTCGACGGTAGCGGTACTTGAAGAATCCCGAACGGACTTGGCGCCTTCGCGTAGGGGTACTTGACGCTTCCGGAGACGACGGTAGAGGTACTTGGTGTTCCCGGTTCGGTGGTCGTTCGGCGCCGTAAGTCGTGGTACTTGTCGGTCCGGTCTTCTCGGTGTAGATGTATACGTTGTCGGGTACTTGTCGCCTCATCGAGTGTAGTTGTACATGAAGGACTCGATGAAACCGGGGACTTGGCGATCCAAAACTTTTCCTGTTCGGGTAGGCATCGTGACAACAGCTCGAGGCTGAGGCCACGATGGGCGCTTCGGATCGATGGGGACGACGACGAAGCACAAAGCAGGGAGCAGCAGAGAACTAGGCGCGGGAGGACCGAAACCGAGGCGGGATGAGGCCACAGGCGCGGGCGACGAGCTGCGGCCGGCCTGGACTCGCCGGCACGGCCGGAGGCGGCGACGATGCTCGTTGACGAGAGGAAGCAAGCGATATAGGCGCAACAGCAGGTCGACGCCCTGGGCGAGGCGGCGCTGCACTTGGCGCGATCTCCGTGGGGCGGCACGGCGAGGAGGAGGTCGGAGGCGCTGGTGACTCGCCGGAGCTCGGACGGCCGGAGGACGCAGGAGGCGGGATCTCGCATGGGCGCCCATGGCGACGAGGAGGAGCTCGGCCAACGGGAGCTCGACTAACGGAGCTCGACCTCAGCGAGGAAGATGGCCTGCAGGCTCATGGGAGGTGGTCGCCAGCGACGAGGTTCACCGGGCGACGGGTCACGAGGTAGAGGAGGCCGGGCGCTGGACGGAGGAGATGCAGCGGGCAGGGGAAGAACGGTCGAGGAGGAGCTGGAGAGGCCAAGGACGGCGGGCGCGCGATGCCACAGGGAGGAGGCGAGGCGAGCGAGGGGGGGTTCGGTCGCGAGGGGAGGGAGAGAGAGATGGGATCGAGGGAAAGAGAGATCGGGCGTGGGCGCTCTCTGGCGGCGCTGGAGAGGAGCGAAGGAGGAGGAGGAGGATCGAGGGGAGATGGGGGTTCGGGCTAGGGTTACGGGTGAGGTGGCTGGGCCTGCTTAGGCTGCAGATGGGCCAGGGAGGCCTTGGGCCATAGAGGCCGGCCTGGTGGAGGAGGGAAATGGCCAGGGGCCTGGCTTGGCTTAGCTCCTCTCTCTCTCTCTTCTAAAATATATTTAGCAGAAAAAAAAAATAAAGAGAGACAAAAGAACGAGAGGGTTAGGGAAAGAATTTGGACATGGGGATTATTTTCCGGCTCACAAAAATGTGAGGAATTTAACTAAATGACCCGAGGATTTTGGTGGATCTCCGAAAATGATAGAATAAAATGGCAAGGTTTTGAGGTCAATTCGAGCAGAAAAGGCACGAAATTATTTTGCAAGTGTGTTAAGATCAATTCCAAATAAATGGAATAAATTATAATAGCTCCATATCTATTAGGAGGATATGTTATAAAGAGAAAACACCATGTGAATTCCCTCGATTTAAATGGATCGAGAAAATCCATACAATTTATTTAGTTGAGTTGCAAAAATTAATGAGATGATGGCATGATGAGATGATGCAATGCAAGAGATGACATGAGCAATGCACAAACAAAACAAAACACATGGCAAAACTCGGAAACCCTGGAAGGCAACCGAAGCTCCGGTCTTGGGGCGTCACACGTGGACTCCAAGTCTCCCAGGTTGCTTTCCTTCCAAAAATAACTTATCCATAAGGTTTCATTCCGTTTCGACTCCGTTTGATATTCCTTTTCTTCGAAACACTGAAACAAGGGAAAAAAACAGGAACTGACACTGGGCTCTGGGTCAATAGATTAGTCCAAAAAATAATATAAAAGTGCATAGTAAAGCCCATAAAACATCCAAGATGGATAATATAATAGCATGAATACTTCATAAATTATAGATACGTTGGAGACGTATCAGCATCTCCAAGCTTAATTCCTGCTCGTCCTCGAGTAGGTAAATGATAAAAGAAAGAATTTATGAAGTGTGAATGCTAGCAGGTGCATAAGTTTGATCAATGATAATTTCAATCACCTTTTCTAGCATCATTATATGTCATAACAGTAGCTCAACTCATAGAACTTTTCATGATCAAGTAACAAACTATTCGCATGTTAAAGCATAGATCGTAAACTTTCTTGAAAACTAACAAACTATGTTCTCAGTCATCAAACAATTGCAATTCATCTTATTTTTAGGAGAGTCTATGTCAGAGCTTTGATTCAGCAAACTTTATACTCAACTATCATTTAGTCTTCCATGATTGCTACCACTCAAAGCATATTTTTAGAACAAATAGTATTCATCGAACACAGAGAAAGATAGGGGCTTAATGTTTCGCCTCCCAACCTTTTACCTCCAGGGTAATGTCAACAATAATAATCAATGCTGAAATATATTTGAATGGCCATATATGCTTAGATCTTTCCATCACATGATGCTTGCCAACTAAATAGTGGGTTGGAATGAGAAGGAATACTACTGACTCTTGCATAAAAGTAAAAGATAGGCCCTTCACAGAGGGAAGCAGGGATTTGAAGAGGTGCCAGACCTCGAAGCAAAAACAGAGATGAAAATAATTTTGAGAGGTATGCTTTCATTGTCAACATAACGACCAAGAGTTCCCAATATCTTCCATACTACACACATTATAGGCGGTTCCCACACAGAAAGTTAAAGATTTTTACTCTCCCTCCACCAATAATCATCAATCCATGGCTTTCCCGAAACAACGGATGCCTCCAACTAACATCAAACCTTGGGGAGTTTTGTTTGCAATTATTTTTGATTTGATTTTGATCTTTCGATCATGGGACTAGGCATCCCAGTTACCAGCCATTTTCTCGTGAATGATGAGCGGAGTCCACTCATCGTGAGAATAACCCACCTAGCATGGAAGATACTGCTAACCCGTAGTCTCTACATGAGCGATTCGGGCATACAAAACAGATTATTATTTGAAGGTTTAGAGTTTGGCACATGCAAATTTACTTGTAACGGCAGGTAAATACCGCATATAGGTATATATGGTGGACACTCATGTAAGAAACTTGGTTCAAGGAATTTGGATGCACAAGTAGTATTCCCGCTTAGTACAGATATTTTGGCTAGCAAAGGATTCTAAATAGCGAGCACCACATGTTAGAGGATCCAAAACAATATAACTTATATAAATATACCCAAGCATAACTCATTATGTTGTCTTCCTTGTCCAACTTCAACTAATTTTATCAGGTTTGAAAATAATTAATGGGGCTCACAATCATAGAAGATGTCCAAGATAGTATATTATATGTGAAATCTCTCTTCCTTCAATATTCTTTCATGAATTGTTCAAGTCACCAATACAATGTTTGCTAACCTTCAATAAATTTACCACCTCTACTTCTTATATGTAAAGTCATCACTCCCCATGGGATAAGCATATGAAACATATATAATTTCAGAGTAAACGGTATTGCAATGCTAGGAAACAAGGCCTAGGGTTCATACTTTCACTAGTACAAGTTCTCTCAACAATAATAACATAATCGGATCATATAACTATCCCTCAACATGCAACAAAGAGTCACTCCAAAGTCACTAGTAATGGAGAACAAACGAAGAGATTATGGTAGGGTACAAAACCACCTCAAAGTTATTCTTTACAATCAATCCATTGGGTTATTCCTATAAGTTTCACAAACAGCCCTAGAGTTCGAACTAGAATAACACCTTAAGACACAAATCAACCAAAACCCTAATGTCACCGAGATACTCCAATCTCACCTCAAGTATCCGTGGGTATGATTATACAATATGCATCACACAATCTCAGATTCATCTATTCAACCAACACATAGAACCTCAAAGAGTGCCCCAATGTTTCTACCGGAGAATCAAGACGAAAACGAGTGCCAGCCCCTATGCATAGGTTCATGGGCGGAACCCGCAAGTTGATCACCAAAACATACATCAAGTGAATCACGTGATATCCCATTGTCACCACAGATACGCACGGCAAGACATACATCAAGTGTTATCAAATCATTAAAGACTCAATCCGATAAGATTACTTCAAAGGGAAAACTCAATCCATTACAAGAGAGTAGAGAGGGAGAAGCAACATTAGATCCAACTATAATAGCAAAGCTCGCGATACATCAAGATCGTACCACCTCAAGAACACGAGAGAGAGAGAGAGAGATCAAACACATAGCTACTGGTACATACCCTCAGCCCCGAGGGTGAACTACTCCCTCCTCGTCATGGAGAGCGCCGGGATGATGAAGATGGCCACCGGTGAGGGTTCCCCCCTCCGGCAGGGTGCCGTAACAGGGTCCCGATTGGTTTTTGGTGGCTACAGAGGCTTGCGGCAGCGGAACTCCCGATATATTCTCTTCCCTGATCGTTTTAGGGTATATGGGTATATATAGGTGAAAGAAGTACGTCGGGGGAGCCACCAGGGGCCCACGAAGGTGGAGGGCGCGCCCCCTGCCTCGTGCCTTCCTCGTTGCTTTCTTGACATGGACTCCAAATCTCCCGGGTTGCTTTCCTTCCAAAAATAACTTCTCCAGAAGGTTTCATTCTGTTTCGACTCTGTTTGATATCGAAAACTGAAACAAGGGAAAAAACAGGAACTGGCACTGGGCTCTGGGTCAATAGGTTAGTCCCACATATAATATAAAAGTGCATAGTAAAACCCATAAAACATCCAAGATGGATAATATAATAGCATGAATACTTCATAAATTATAGATACGTTGGAGACGTATCACTCCTCCTTCATCTTGACGTCGTGGACGCCATGAGAGAATGCAGAGATGATGGCCTCGTCCGTCGCCTTGGGGATCTTGAGGCGAACGTTGTTGAAGTGCTAGATGTACTTCTGGAGGATCTCTCCTGGTTGTTGCTTGACGCGACGTAGGTCACCCCCGGCAGGCCGGCGGTCGCGAGTGCCCTGGAAGTTGGCAACAAAACGGTCGCACATTTCGCTCTAGGAGGAGATCGAGCCTGGAGGCAGGTTCAGGAGCCAGGAGCGGGCACCATCCTTGAGAGCCATGGGGAACCAGTTCCCATGAATTTGTCGTCGCCGTTGGCCACCTCAATGCTCAGCTCATAGAGCTGCAGGAACTTCGCGGGGTCGGGAATGCCATCGTAGCGAGGAGGCAGATCCGGCTTGAACTTGCCCGGCCAGGCGACGCTACACAGCTCAGGGGTGAAGGCACGTCAGCCTGCCACGGTCACCGGGACTCTGTGCTGGTGGGGAACTTGTCCTGATGGTGTACGTGCACCGCTGCCGCAGGCGGCACGCGGTCTTGCCGTGGTGACGGAGGGAGCGCGGGGGCGCTTTCTCGTGGCCCGGGGACTTCTTGGCTGCTTCTTTCTTCTTGCGCAGGCGTCGGACGCGGCAGGTCGCGCCGTGGGGCCGCGCGCCTTGGCGCCAAGACTCTGTCTTGGGGCAGAGGTGGTGGAAGCGCTCCATGGGCTACGCCGCCCGCGGCTGGCGGAGGGCGAGGCAGCGAGAGGGACGGCACAGGGAAGCCCCCTGCGGCGCTGACAAGCTCTGCGATGCAGTCGAGCCAGTCCTCGTGGAGGTCATCGACGGGGCGGTAGCATAGGAGCTCGCGTGCCATGCACATCGTGGCCTGCGCGTCCACGGAAGCACGACGAGCGTGGGATGACAAACCAGCCGAGATCAGCTATGGAGTGGCGGTGCGGCCGTCCCGCCACACCAAGGGGTGCAGCGAGGATGCTTGCTGCTCGTTCCTCGCCGGGCCGGTGGTGGCGTTGGCGGCAGGCGACGGAGAACGACGGGGTGGCCCACCGATAGGAGCCATCTGAGCAACGCGGGCGGCAAGGGCAGCCCGACAGTCAGCGCGAGCGCGGCATGCATCCGCTATGGAGGCGATGAAGCAACGGGACGCGGAGCGATGGAAGGGAAGCTTCGGCACACCCCTACCTGGCGTGCCAAATGTCGGATCACGGGTTCCGGCAAAACCCTCAAGGTTCAAACACTGGGGTACGCACGAAGATCTCCCCCTATCGATCCACATCCTAGCTTCGCTAAGATCTCAAGGGCCAACTCGACGAACTCGCAACTCAAGGGACACAAGATTTATACTGGTTCGGGCCACCGTTGTCGTGTAATATCCTACTCCAGTGTGGTGGTGGTGGATTGCCTCTTGGGCTGAGGATGAATAGTACAAGGGGAAGAACAGCATCCTGAGGCGGGGTGTTCTTGTGCTTGGTGAACTTGTGTGGTTGAGGATGATCTGGGTGATCCGTCCCCGTCTATTGTGGTGGCTAGTCCTATTTGTAGAGGCCCTGGTCCTCTCCCCAAATATTGAGCGGGGAGGGAGCCAACAACAGCCAATTTGAAAGGGGACAATTAGTACAGCTTATCCTGACAAAAGCAGTCTTCGCCTGCAAAAGGCTCTGGTGGTGACGCTGCCTTGGGCTCCATGGTGACCTCCGTCTTACCGTCCGGCTGGTCTTGGTCTCGTTGCACTGATATGGAAAACTTTGCTTGACGCCTCGGTACTCCGCGCCTGCGCTTGCCTCCTTAGCACCAAAGAGGAAACAAGTACACTGTGCGCGCTGGCGCCTGCCTGGCGCCCGCCTGGCCTAGATCATCATGGGTCACGTCACGAGAACCTCGCGAGGTTTGCCTTGCCTTGATCTCTCCACCACTCGCGAGCCAACCTGGTGAGGATGCTCCTGAGGAGGTCCTGTGTTGTCCGCCTCGCGAGGGTCTTGAGTGCTTGTTGGTGAAGATGGGCCGTACAGGCCCGCTCACAGGGCCACGCCGTGAGCCGCAGGCAGGCAAGTCTGGGGACCCCCGTTCTCAGAACGCCGACAGCCACCGAGAAGTACCAAAAGTTGAGTTGTGTGCATGGGCACACTCCCGCTCAACGTGTATGCATGGAGGGGTTCGACATTTGCAGGCGGTTTCTCAGTTGCCCCTTAGAGGTTAGTGCTAATTAAGTTCATCATTTTACTTCAAATAATGCCGCCGCTCATCCTTAATACTATTTAACATTGGCAGGGATATGAGGCTTGTGCCTTTGTTAACTGGCTGGATGAAGAATGGCATGGCAGGGCTCGGAGTGTTATCACCAAGCTCGCAGAAGATAACGTAAAGCTGAAGAAGAAACTGGCTGATCTGGAATTTACAATCAGTACGATGAAGCAAGAAAGAATCAATCACATGCAACAGATGAAAGCAAGAGACAAGAAGGAGCTAGCATATGTAATTGTGGTTGTCACATTAGCCGTGTTCTATGTGCTGTTTGCAATGATGATTAGGGAGTTCTTTTGACAGTATTGCTAAAGCACATCTAGATGTGCTCTAAGTAATGCACATCTAGGTCTTATGCCATTGATGTTACGCGAAGATTCGTGCAGATATTTTTCTTTGTCTTTTTTCTTTTCCTTTCTAGTTTGATTATTACTGGCTTTATCAATAAGAAGAGCTCAAGGTATTGCTTGCCAACTGTCCTACTCCATTCGTACCGGTACCGGTGCTTAATACCAAAAATCGTTCCTTGTTTTTGTCCTGAAAAAGGAAACCAGCCAAATAGCCAATAGGAGTCCTGCGCAACCCTGAGAATTTGGAGCAACTAGGTACAAATAATTGCAGTTGATTATATCAGCGGTTAAATAATCGCCAACCCCGCTTGATCCCCGCAAAAAACACCGCTTCAATTGGCGCCTCTTCTCTCGCATACCGCGCTTAAGTGTCCACCATCTTCATCGCCCTCGGCAGGTCGCGCCATCGACCGCACACACTCGCAGCCATGTCGAGCGACAGCGAGGACGACAGTTCGCTAGCGAGCGCCCGGCGCCTGGCGATAGGTCAACAGCAGAATCATGCCGCTCGTCTTCCATGAGTCCGACGTCGAGCCCAGACCTCGATTATATCCGGTTCATGGAAGGGACGCCACCTCCAGAGTTGTCAAACGAACCAAATGGACAAGGAGCCGTTGGAGGATGAACAAGAGGACGACGATGATGAGGAGGAGGAATGGTCGAACGAGGAGGACGACAACAACGATAGCAACGACGATGATGACAACGACGGTGTTGAAAAACCAACGGTCAGCAGCAAGAAGTGTCCTCGCCAAGACGATGTCGCAGGGCCATCCAACAACAGCAACAAGAAGAAGGACTAAATTAAGCAGACTGTATATATCTCTGTTTATCCTGTCAATCTCATCGCAGACGGTTAGTAATATGTATTCGACAGAGATCTTCTACATTATCGCCCACAGGTTGGTTTGATGAACTATGTGCCCTAACAAGCACACAATTCACAAAAATAGACCGTATGGGCTGTCTATAATGACCGCACACAATTCTGATTACCGGCCTGTTTGTCGGGTATCACACACATCTTGTTACACCGAATTGTTTGTGTTCACCTCAATCATCGCAAATGGTTCATCGGAGTGAACTATATGTCGTATATTGCACACACCTTGATCTGGCTGCCCGTTTCTGTTGTTCTGTCTCATCGCAAACAGTTCATATAGATCAATCGTATGCCCCTCATCACACATGCAACTAAAATCTGAACCGTGTTTGATGTATCATTCATCGCAAACGTTTTGCACCTTTTTTGACGTTTTTTTACATCACCGTTTGCGATTAATGCATCGCATACAGATTCGTCAACGGGTCTACGATCGTAGTGTCGCGTTAGCAGTATCCTACAGTAGTGCTATACTACCTCCCCTACACATGAAACTGCCACATGAGTGTTTGGGTTGTGCTTGGCGCTTCGCCTCTTTGGGATGTCAAACAATGATGGTAATACTACAGTGGAGTACTACTAGTATGCTTTAGGCCATCTGACACCGAATGAGTTGCTGCATGTCGACCGCGTGCGGGAGGGAGAGCGTGTAGCGAAAGCTTCTCCTAGTCCTATGAGCCACCACGCTCATGGGCGAGGGAGAGGGCGTTGTAATCAAACTTCTCTTTGTTGTACGAGTTGACCCGACACATCAAAGCAGTGCACTCGATATATATTTCAATAATTTGCATTTATCGATGCATTAATTACAACGCATGCATGCATGCCGTGACTTTCCTTTTGATACTTGCATGTGTTGATTTAATGCACCTTGAAGTAGTATGAATATGTGATGGTGAAAATTTCTAATGCCCGGACCTAAAGCGAGAGATGATTGTGCACAGGGAGGGCGAGATCATGCTGACGGAACAAGACCCGACGATGGAGCTCTCTATGGTCTCTATGGACCTCACTTTGCTCCACTGCCCCTTGTGCCTCTGCCCCTCGAAACCTCCAGTGTATGAGGTCCGAATACACCTCATCCGTTCGGATGATCGAGCAAGGTGCAGGTTTCTTGATTGATGTGTTGTTCGATTGATTTGTGCAGTGCAAGGGAGGGCACCTAGCCTACGTGGACTGCCGCGATGAGCGCCCCGGGAACCAGCGGCAGTTCTAGAAGTGCGTGCGCGGCGGCGGCTTCGACGTGGGGAACACGAGGATGGACACAACCCTCTCCTCGGTGACGGTGGAGTGCCTGCTATCGATGTCAAAAGCAGCCGATCTCGGGTAGGGGGTCTTGAGTTGTGCGTCTGAGGATCGTGAAGGAAATATGCCCTAGAGGCAATAATAAAGTAATTATTTATTTCCTTATTTCATGATAAATGTTTATTATTCATGCTAGAATTGTATTAAACGGAAACTTAGTACATGTGTGAATACATAGACAAAACAAAGTGTCCCTAGTATGCCTCTACTTGACTAGCTCGTTTATCAAAGATGGTTATGTTTCCTAACCATAGATATGTTTAGTCATATGATGAATGAGATCACATCATTAGGAGAATGATGTGATGGACAAGACCCATTCCTTAGCTTAGCATTATGATCGTTACAGTTCCATTGCTACTGCTTTCTTCATAACTTATACATGTTCCTCAGACTATGAGCTTATGCAACTCCCGAATAACGGAGGAACACCTTATGTGCTATCAAATGTCACAACATAACTGGGTGATTATAAAGATGATCTACAGGTGTCTCTGATGGTGTTTGTTGACTTGGTGTAGATCGAGATTAGGATTTTTCACTCCGTGTATCGGAGAGGTATCTCTAGGCCCTCTCGGTAATGCACATCACTATAAGCCTTGCAAACATTGTGACTAATGAGTTAGTTGAGGAATGATGAATTATGGAACGAGCAAAGAGACTTGCCGGTAAGGAGATTGAACTAGGTATGAGGATACCGACGATCGAATCTCGGGCAAGTAACATACCGATGACAAAGGGAACAACGTATGTTGTTATGCGGTTTGACCGATAAAGATCTTCGTAGAATATGTAGGAGCCAATATGAGCATCCAGGTTCCGCTATTGGTTATTGACCGGAGATGTGTCTCGGTCATGTCTACATAGTTCTCGAACCCGTAGGGTCCGCACGCTTAACGTTCGATGACGATTTGTATTATGAGTTATGTGATTTGATGACCGAAGTTTGTTCAGAGTCCCGGATGAGATCGGGGACATGACGAGGAGTCTCGAAATGGTCGAGAGGTAAAGATCATATATTGGAAGGCTATATTCGGACATCGAAAAGGTTCCGAGTGATTCGGGTATTTTTCAGAGTACCGGAGAGTTACGGAAGTATTGGGCCTTATTTGGCCATACGGGAATAGAGGAGGCAGGCCAAAGGGAAGGAGGCGCCCTCCCCCATGGGTCCGAATTGGACTAAGGGAAAGGGGACGGCGCCCCCCTTGCCCTTTCATATTCCCTCTCTCTTTCCCTCTTTCTTCTCTCCTACTCCGAAAAGGAAAAGGGGAATCCTACTAGGACTTGGGAGTCCTAGTAGAACTCCCCACACTTCGCACGCCCCCTCTAGGGCCAGCCTCCTCCTCCTCCCTCCTTTATATACATGGGTAGGGGACACCCCAAAGGCACAATAGACAATCTCTTAGCCATGTGCGGTGCCCCCCTCCACAGTTACACATCTCGGTCATATCGTCGTAGTGCTTAGGAGAAGCCCTGCGCCGGTAACTTCATCATCACCGTCACCACATCGTCGTACTGACGGAACTCTCCCTCGGCCTCAACTGGATCAAGTTCGAGGGACGTCACCGAGCTGAACGTGTGCAGATCACAGAGGTGCTGTGTGTTCGGTACTTGGATCAGTTGGATCGCGAAGACGTTCGACTACATCAACCGCATTACTAAATGCTTCCTCTTTTGGTCTACGAGGGTATGTGGACACACTCTCCCGCTCGTTGCTATGCATGACCTAGATGGATATTGCATGTGCGTAGGAAATTTTTTAAAATTACTGCGTTCCCCAACAGTTGTATCCGAGCCAGGTCTATGCATAGATGTTATATGCACGAGTATAACACAAGTGACTTGTGGGCGATAATAGTCATACTGCTTACCAGCATGTCATACTTTGATTCGGCGATATTGTTGGATGAAGCGGCCCAGACTGACATTACGCGTACGCTTACGCGAGACTGTTCCTACCGACGTGCTTCACACACAGGTGGCCGGCGGGTGTCAGTTTCTCCAACTTTAATTTAAACGAGTGTGGCTACGCCCGGTCCTTGTTGAAGGTTAAAACAACACATACTTGACGATAAATCATTGTGGTTTTGATGTGTAGGTAAGAACGGTTCTTGCTCAGCCTGTAGCAGCCACGTAAAACTTGCAACAATAAAGTAGAGGACGTCTAACTTGTTTTTGCAGGGCATGTTGTGATGTGATATGGTCAAAACGTGATGAGATATAAATTGTTGTATGAGATGATCATGTTTTGTTGAAGTTATCGGCAACTGGCAGGAGCCTTATGGTTGTCTCTTTATTGCATAAGATGCAAGCGCCATGTAATTGCTTTACTTTATCACTATGCGATAGCAATAGTTGCAAAAGCAATAGTTGGCGAGATGACCATATGACGACACGTTGATAGAGATCAAGATGATGGAGATCATGGTGTCATGCCGATGACGATGGAGATCATGACGGTACTTTGGAGATGGAGATCAAAGGCACAAGATGATGATGGCCATATCATGTCACATATTTTGATTGCATATGATGTTTATCTTTTATACATCTTATTTTGCTTAGTTTGACGGTAGCTTTATAAGATGATCCCTTACTAAACTTTCAAGGTATATGTGTTCTCCCTGAGTATACACCGTTGTGACAGTTCTTCGTGCTGAGACACCATGTGATGATCGGGTGTGATAAGATCTACGTTCGCATACAACGAGTGCAAGCTAGTTTTGCACACGCAGAATACTCGGGTTAAACTTGATGAGTCTAGCATATGCAGATATGGCCTCGGAACGCTGCAGACCGAAAGGTCAAGCGTGAATCATATAGTAGATATCATCAACATAGTGATGTTCACCATTGAAAACTACTCCATCTCACGTGATGATCGGACATGGTTTAGTTGATTTGGATCACGTGATCATTTAGATGAGTAGAGGGATGTCTATCTAAGTGGGAGTTCTTAAGTAATATGATTAAATTGGACTTTAATTTATCATGAACTTAGTCCTGATAGTATTTACATAACTATGTAGTAGATCAATAGATCGCGATGTTGCTCCCCTTTTATTTTGATATGTTCCTAGAGAAAAACTATGTTGAAAGATGTTAGTAGCGATGATGCAGACTGTCAGGACCCCGATCCTAAGTCACACCGATCTAGCATGTAACACATCATATCACTTTGCGGCCTCACGCACGGTATCCCCACGGTGTCGCCTTACCATGGCCCGGACCGCTTATGCCTTTTGGCTCACGATATGATAGTGTCGCTAGCATCCATATGACGAAGAACCCGGCCTACATGGCTAGTCGTGAACCCAAAGCGGCGCTAACCCATGGGGACAGGCATACATGAATCACATCGAGCATGTCGGTCATCAACGATGTATTCGGGCTGTAGCACTGGCTAACAGGACTCGTATTCCGGCTGTAGCAGGCTAGGCAGGACTCAATACCACCGCGTGACATTTCCCGAAGGATGTACATAGGAACGGCGTGAGACACATGCCGCCAGTCAAGTGTCCAAGCAAAGTAGTGCTGGGCTAGCAGGACTCGGTGAACCGGGCAGTAGCGGACTACTATCGCCGTAAGCACGAGACTACATTTCCCCATATGAGAGGCTGCCAAGGATAAACAACTAGTTTGTCGGATCCCACACATACCAAGCATTTCAAACATACACACATTATGCTCAATATGCGAGATACAACATGGCATCACAACATAACTCTACGACTCAAAATATTATTCATTAGGCTCCGAGGAGCGAGATATTACAAACATGGGTCTCATGACCCAACACTCGAGCATACAAGTCAAAACACAAGCGAAGCTAAACATGTCCGAGTACGCATAACTATAAATGGAAAAGGCCGAGAAGCCCGACTATCTACCAGATCTGCCGAGGGCACAAGATCGTAGCTGAGGTAACAAGCTAAACGTCAAGCCCACGTGGAACTACTAGCGAGACCGACGCCTCTCGCAAAACATAAAATAAGCAAACGTGAGTACAATTGTACTCAGCAAGACTTACATCGAACTAACTACATATGCATCATTATCAAAGGGGTGGTGGAGTTTGACTGCAGCAAGCCAGCTTTGACTCGGTGGCTATCCCGAACTACGATTGCAAGTAACTCTTTGAGGTGGCGCACGAGTCCACATATTCACCATATCAATACACCACTATGGATCCGCTCCCGCCTCCCTACGAGAACGCCATCCATAGCACTCACGCTTATCTTGCGCATTTTAGAGTATCCACTTTCACTTGTCTATGAACTGATATAGGCAACCCGAAGTCCTTTTCCGCGGACACGCCTATTCAATAGATCATATTAAACCCCGCAGGGTGTACTTCTTCACACGCTCTCACCACTTACCGCCGTACACGACATGTACTCGGCAACCTTCAAGCGAAAGCCCAACGTGGGTGTCGGCCACGGCCTACCTAAACACTCAAGTCCCTAGTCCAGGTTTATCGCCTATTCGGTTCCATCCGCAGGAGTCCGCCGAGGTTTCCCATACAGCCCCGAACGATGTGTGCAGGGGTTCCCGAGATACCAAACGGGCACTCGGTACATCAACACACGGCCTACCGCAACACAACCCACCCCTAAGGTCAGCGTTATGTGCGGCCCAAAGATGCTACAAACACCGAAACTACTTGCAACTCCCTGACCGAGGACAAGGGTGGTTAAGAAGCCGAGAGGGTCAATTAAGGATCCCAATGCGTGGTAGTAACTGTTTCATGGATCACAAACACGTAACTCAGTTCACGAGGACGGTTTCAATGAGACAACCCACCAGGTACTCCTACATGGCCTCTCACCGCTACCTTTACCAAATCGTGTTCACACACTTAGCTCACACACAATAGGACATGTTCATAACAATTCCAATTCATTCCCGATGAATCAGACCCGACTCAACTCTAAGCAGTAGCAGGCATGACAAACAAGCATAACTGAGTAGGCACAACATGGCTCAAGCAATTCCTACTCAAGCTAGTGGGTTTCATCTAATTACTGTGGAATGACAGGTCATGCAAAGGATCAAGGGGTTCAGCTACCGCAGCAAGTAACACATGAGTCGTTGTTGTCCTAGTGCAGTAAAATAGAGCAGGAGCGAGAGAGTGGGATTATATCGGAATGAACAAGGGGGTTTTGCTTGCCTGGCACTTCAAGATAATATAGTTCTTCATCGGTGTCATCGAACTCATCGTTGGTACGCCGCTCATCGATTACCGCAAACGAGAGAGAACACAATCAATGCAATGCACATTCACATGAATGACATGTCATATTAAGGTACTGAATTCACCTAATGCAATAATAATCCAAGTTAGTTGAAGTGGAATTCAAACAAGGTTGAACTCCAACTTCAAATGCTATTCCATAAATTACCCTAATCATGATTCATCCTATTCAGTGAGGTTAACTTGTTCAAACATGCATGAAAGTGCCATAAACAGATTCTTCATATTTTTCTGATCATTTTTCATATATAAATTATTTCAATCCGAGTTACGGTTGAATTTCTATGATTTATTGAAGGTTAGAATATTTTCTGGAATTCCTGAATATAAACAAATCCAGAAAAAAGGTTAATTGCGTCAGGATGACATCGGGGTGACGTCAGCAGGTCAAAGGCGCCAGGTCCAGGTCAAACCGGACGCGTGGGACCCGCACGTCAGTGTAACAGGGATGGTTTGGGTGGATGACATGTGGGACCAGTCAACGGCCGCGTCAGCAAAGTCAATGCTGACGTGTGGGTCCCAGTGGGTTATGAACTAATCTAAACAGAAAATTAAATTAAACTAATCAGGCACAGGGCCCACATGGTAGTGGCACTAGGGTTGGTTTAGCTGGGTCATTAGTGGCTAATGACGTGCCACATCACCGGCCACCGGAGTTCGGCCGGCGGCGATGCAGGGCGTCCGGCGTCGGGAGACTTGGTGAGGAGGGAGGAGAGGGACTAGGCGGAGCTCGGGGACATGCCGGGGAGGAGAGGGGGTGGCGGTGGCCGCGTGGCAGCGAACGGCGGCGGCGGTGGCGTTCGGTGGTGAGAGGGAGAGAGAGCAGAGGAGGGGGAGGGGTCAGGAGAGAGTGAGAGAGAGCCAGGGGCTGCGTGGCTCTCCGTTGCGTCGTCCTAGGAGGGGCCGGGAAGCGGGAGGTGGCCGGGAAGCAGGAGGTGGCCGGGGCAGCATCGGCGCCCGCCACGCACCTGTTTGTCCTCCTGGCAGAGGAGGAAGATGACAAGGGGGCGCTGGTGGGCTGGGCCGGAACAGAAGCTGGGCCGGTTCGTGGGCTAGGTAAGTGGCTGCCAGTGAGCTCTCCTCTTTAATTTATTGTTTCTGCTTTCTATTATTCGTAGTTTTAGGGCTTTATTAAAAAATACTGGGCACTTCTAAAAATCCTGAAAATAATTGTGGGCACCTTCTGAAATATATGCAACAGCCCACATTTAGTTTCAGAATTATTTGAGCATTTAAATTATTTATAGCATTCGAATGCCCAAATTCAAATACTTCATGAATTAATTCAAAAATCCATAAATGGCCAAGAAATATGCTCATCATTTTTTGGCAGAGGTTTTCACCTTTATCAAAAATCATGAACATTTCCAAAGGCATCTTGGGTTCATTGAAAATATTTTTTTTATTGAACCTAGTTGAATTCAATTGGTGCTAGGGTTTCAACAATCCCCATTTCAACTTTCTGAGAAAAATTAAACATGATGCATGGATGCAATGCTACTAGTTACAAGCAAGCTCTAGGGTTGATCTGAGGCTGTGATAGCTCACCCCCACTAAACAAGAATCTCGCCCCGAGATTCAAGACGTGAGGTAAGAGAAAAAGGGAAGTCACAAAACTATCACAATCTTCATGATCCATTTGCCCTTCTCGAAGATGTTGATTTACTCCATCATCTTGGTCTTGACGTCTTTGCTTTCGAGATCTTTACCTGACACGACAACAGAAAGAAGGAAAAAACCCTACATGATTCGATCTTCATGAAGATCAGGTAATCATGATAAACTCACGGACTGAGATGGTGTCACATCTCGAGTTGAGACACAAAATGCATCGAGGGGGATGGAAGAATAACAACGAGGTTTGATTAGTGGCAACAATTCCACGCTTTAGGAAGATGGTGGATGGTGTCAAGGTGGCGAAGAATATTTACCATGATCCCGTAACAGGACACCTCGAGAAAGGTGACGCAAGGAACTATTCCCTTAAGTGGCAAAAAGAATTACTTTTGATCCATAGATCATTGGAACTCTTTATACCAGCCTAAGGCAATCACAAGCGATCATTTGGTGGAATGCAAGGAATGGTACACCCGGACTAGAATGGATGATGTGGACTACCTTGTTGAAGACAACTCAATGGATGAATCTTGCTTATCATCGGAGGTGGAGGGGACCCATGGTAAGTCCACTTGTGAGGATGATCCTAGACAAGAATTACTAAGAAGGCAGCCCATAGTGAAATGGCACAAGGACGGTGCAAGCTGGGAACGAAATGCAACTGTTGGAATGTTCCAACCATCATATCTGCCTGAGATTTAGATCTGGTTGGTGTTAGGATATTTCAGACTCATCATGTCTGAAAAGGAAGGGTTGCAACGCAATTCGACGGGATGGCGTTGCGAGATTCTCGGGATATGAACTACGATAGCAAGCTCCAAAACATGAGTTGGTTTTGCTACAAACATGTGAACACACTGTCCTAGACAAGCATGACCACATGGTAGTCTTATAATAAAACACTACCGAGTTCGGGTGGGGGAACCATAATCGAGGATATTGAAGTCCTTGCATAAGGCATGCTCTTAAGAAGGAACTTCCTTTCCTTGAACAAATCAATCAGTGGCTTGGTGTGCTAGGGATACATACGGAATGAAGATGATCAGTCTATCAAACCATAGAATACTTTGCACATGCATGACGGACTTGGGATGATTCCACAGGAGGCAAAACAAACCTTTCTCAAGTTCATGGCGGCAACTTACATCAGATGCACATGAACTAGAGGAAGTCACTACTTCCATCCAAACATATGCTTCATGAACGAAACACGAAGAAATGCTTACACAAGTTTCCAATACTAGGTTGATGCTCAACATGACTCATGGGGGAGACGAAATGCTACTGATGGGCTCAACAGCAACTTATCGAAATTTCCATATCACTGGACTTCCACCATCATGTGAACACGGTGATAGCATTGGTCAGACCAAAAGATGTAATGGGTATGCTCGAGGGATTAACCACGGGTAAGACAACATTACGAATATCGTTGGTTCTGATTTGACTCGGCAATGGCCCATACTCGAATCAAAGAGTTGATAAGACAATAGGTCCAGCAACTGATCACAGGGACCAATCGATGAAGATATCATCCTTCTTCAACACACACTACACAAGAATATCCCTTTGGAACGAACTAAGTTGGACAAGCTTTTATCTTCCAACTCTCCAAGTTGTTGTCTAGCTTAACCGACTAGCTCAGGGGTATCCAACACAGATTCTTGGAGAAGGGGTGGTTCACAAGGAACCAACTTGATCACGAGCTCAACATAACAGTCAGGGAACAACCCGGTAACACTTCCAAGAAGATATTTGGAAAGTCATGAACCACCGGTATGCTACTAAGCTCGAGAACAATCTTGCTTTTCAGGGCAAGACGATATTATCGAATGAGTGAGGACTTGACAAGATCCTAACTCATCAATCGAGGTGTGCACTAGAAATAAGGACTAGGTAGCACGATCAATCTTAGGATGATGGGTTAATAACCAACACGCTAAGGATGAGAATTTTGTCCATTCACTACCAAGCAATGAGTTGCTCGGAGTATTGATGTCACACATCACAAGTCACTTGTCGGCTTTCCGGTTGCATCAACACGGAACCGAGAAATGAACAATGATGGTGAGAAGTATCACTGCATCAAGAATTCCTAGGAGGTTGTGCAATTCCCATGACATTCTTGACATAAGATGGCAATACTTCAGGGTAGAACAGAATCAAAAGCTGAAGTGGCATTTTGATCTGCGGGATACAACTACTTTGACCCAATCCTAGAAATGGATGAGGTTCTGGAGTTTGTTTCTCCTAGTCATTCCGGAATAGAATGGCTTGACGGACCACAAGGATAAAATGCATCGATGAACACAAATGCACACATACCCTTGGCTATCAATTGATAGATGAAGGTCAGAAGGCATCTAAGAGAACAACTCAAAGGAACATATAATTTTCTGAGTTGTGGATGCACAGATTAGTATGTCGAGCAAGCTCAACATTTCTTCCGGATAACCCATGCAGAAAGGTAGAATTGGCAGATTCACAATTATGAATGGAGAACTCCTCAAGAGCACTCTTATTGTGATCTTTTGGCTCAAAAGAACTTCTGCCATAAGCGGTTCGTAGTACTTGGAAGAAGGAAGTACCACGGACATCGAGGGCTATCGCAAAGGTTACTAATATCCTAAAGGCACTAGCAAATACTAACAACATGAAGTAGGATGAATCTCGGGTTCAGCAACCCAGGAGTAGAATACCTACTACTAAATGGCATCACGGGATGCTTTCGAGAATGATGGCCAGAATCATCACACTGGGGATACAAAAGCATTGCTAAATTGCTAGGTGACTTCCTAAACATCTAGGGTCGTAATAATAGTTCCAACATATATGTCGAGGCAATGGAGTACCTCAACCGACTGGTTAGTGTGCTTAATCTGGCCCAAAAGGACATCAGGAACGGAAGAAGGGATTTGCAAATGCATCAGACTATTTGGAGACCTGGGATGACTCGGACAGCATAACGGCTGTAATTGCTCAAAATGATTTGAGACATCCTGCAGAAAGGGGTGGCATAACCACTCAACAACATCATAACAAGATTCTGAGATCAACAGTTATCATTCAGAAATAGTAGGAACTGAACTGGGGATTAGAACCAACAATCTTAAAGGTCTATGGATTAGTAACACGTCATCCTGATAGATAGATGAGAAGCCTAGTTCTAAACCCGTAGAAGAGAAGAGGATGACTCGGATCGAAGGCCATGAGGGATAAGGAGTAAAAAGAGCCTTACGCTCCTTCCACAATCAATTCCTTACATAGCTAAAGCATTTCTAGACACAACTTCACCAGTTTGGCTTGGTAATCCTCTGAGCAACAAAGCTCGATACCAACGCTGTCGGACCCCGATCCTAAGTCACACCGATCTAGCATGTAACACATCATATCACTTTGCGGCCTCACGCACGGTATCCCCACGGTGTCGCCTTACCATGGCCCGGACCGTTTGCGCCTTTTGGCTCACGATATGATAGTGTCGCTAGCATCCATATGACGAAGAACCGGGCCTACATGGCTAGTCGTGAACCCAAAGCGGCGCTAACCCATGGGGACAGGCATACATGAATCACATCGAGCATGTCGGTCATCAACGTATGTATTCGGGCTGTAGCATCTGGCTATGAGGACTCCGGTATTCCGGCTGTAGCAGGCTAGGCAGGACTCGAATACCACCGCGTGACATTTCCCGAAGGACAGACATAGGAACGGTGAGACACATGCCGCCAGATCAAGTGTCCAAGCAGAGTCTGGGCTAGCGAGGACTCGGTGAACCGGGCAGAAGCGGACTACTATCGCCGGAAGCACGAGACTACATTTCCCCATATGAGAGGCTGCCAAGGATAAACAACTAGTTTGTCGGATCCCACACATACCAAGCATTTCAAACATACACACATTATGCTCAATATGCGTAGATACAACATGGCATCACAACATAACTCTACGACTCAAAATATTATTCATTAGGCTCCGAGGAGCGAGATATTACAAACATGGGTCTCATGACCCAACACTCAGAGCATACAAGTCAAAACACAAGCGGAAGCTAAACATGTCCGAGTACGCATAACTATAAATGGAAAAGGCCGAGAAGCCTGACTATCTACCGAGATCTGCCGAGGGCACAAGATCGTAGCTGAGGTAACAAGCTAAACGTCAAGCCCACGGAACTACTAGCGAGACCGACGTCTCTCGCAAAACATAAAATAAGCAAACGTGAGTACAATTGTACTCAGCAAGACTTACATCGTAACTAACTACATATGCATCATTATCAAAAGGGGGGGTGGTGGAGTTTGACTGCAGCAAGCCAGCTTCGACTCGGTGGCTATCCTGAACTACGACTGCAAGTAACTCCTTTGAGGTGGCGCACACGAGTCCACATAATCACCATATCAAATACACCACTATGGATCCGCTCCCGTCTCCCTACGAGAACGCCATCCATAGCACTCACGCTTATCTTGCGCATTTTAGAGTATCCACTTTCACTTGTCTATGAACTGATATAGGCAACCCGAAGTCCTTTTCATGGACACGGCTATTCAATAGATCATATTAAACCTGCAGGTGTACTTCTTCACACACTCTCACCACTTACCGCCGTTTACACGACATGTACTCGGCAACCTTCAAGCGGAAGCCCAACGTGGGTGTCGGCCACGGCCTACCTGAACACTCAAGTCCCTAGTCCAGGTTTATCGCCTATTCGGGTTCCATCCGCAGGAGTCCGCCGAGGTTTCCCATACAGCCCCGAACGATGTGTGCGGGGTTCCCGAGATACCAAACGGGCACTTTCGGTACACGGGCCACGGTGCCTACCGCAACACAACCCACCCCTAAGGTCAGCGCTATGCGTCGGCCCCAAAGATGCTACAAACACGAAACTACTTGCAACTCCCGGACCGAGGACAAGGGTGGTTAAGAAGCCGAGAGGGTCAATTAAGGATCCCAATGCGTGGTAGTAACTGTTTCATGGATCACAAACACGAACTCAGTTCACGAGGACGGTTTCAATGAGACAACCCACCATGTACTCCTACATGGCCTCTCACCGCTACCTTTACCAAATCGTGTTCACACACTTAGCTCACACACAATAGGACATGTTCATAACAATTCCAATTCATTCCCGATGAATCGGACCGACTCAACTCTAAGCGATAGCAGGCATGACAAACAAGCATAACTGAGTAGGCACAACATGGCTCAAGCAATTCCTACTCAAGCTAGTGGGTTTCATCTAATTACTGTGGAATGACAGGTCATGCAAAGGATCAAGGGGTTCAGCTACCGCAGCAAGTAACACATGAGTCGTTGTTGTCCTAGTGCAGTAAAATAGAGCAGGAGCGAGAGAGTGGGATTATATCGGAATGAACAAGGGGGTTTTGCTTGCCTGGCACTTCTGAAGATAATATAGTTCTTCATCGGTGTCATCGAACTCATCGTTGGTACGTCGTCTATCGATTACCGGCAAACGAGAGAGAACACAATCAATGCAATGCACATTCACATGAATGACATGTCATATTAAGGTACTGAATTCACCTAATGCAATAATAATCCAAGTTAGTTGAAGTGGAATTCAAACAAGGTTGAACTCCAACTTCAAATGCTATTCCATAAATTACCCTAATCATGATTCATCCTATTCAGTGAGGTTAACTTGTTCAAACATGCATGAAAGTGCCATAAACAGATTCTTCATATTTTTCTGATCATTTTTCATATATAAATTATTTCAATCCGAAGTTACGGTTGAATTTCTATGATTTATTGAAGGTTAGAATATTTTCCGGAATTCCTGAATATAAACAAATCCGAAAAAAAGGTTAATTGCGTCGAGATGACATCGGGTGACGTCAAGCAGGTCAAAGGCGCCAGTCCAGTCAAACCGGACGCGTGGGACCCGCACGTCGATGTAACAGGATGGTTTGGGTGGATGACATGTGGGACCAATCAGCGGCACGTCGGCAAAGTCAATCTTGACGTGTGGGTCCCAAAGGGTTATGAACTAATCTAAACAGAAAATTAAATTAAACTAATCAGCACAGGGGCCCACATGGTAGTGGCACTAGGGTTGGTTTAGCTGGGTCATTAGTGGCTAATGACGTGCCACATCACCGCCACCGGAGTTCGGCCGCGGCGTCTGAGGCGTCCGGCGTCGGGAGACTTGGTGAGGAGGGAGGAGAGGGACTAGGCGGAGCTCGGGGACATGCCGGGGAGGAGAGGGGGTGGCGGTGGCCGCGTGGCAGCGAACGGCGGCGGCGGTGGCGTTCGGTGGTGAGAGGGAGAGAGAGCAGAGGAGGGGGAGGGGTCGGGAGAGTGAGAGAGAGCCGGGGGCTGCGTGGCTCTCCGTTCGTCGTCTAGGAGGGGCCGGGAAGCGGGAGGTGGCCGGGGAAGCAGGAGGTGGCCGGGGCAGCATCGGCGCCCGCCACGCACCTGTTTGTCCTCCTGGCAGAGGAGGAAGATGACAAGGGGGCGCTGGTGGGCTGGGCCGGAACAGAAGCTGGGCCGGTTCGTGGGCCAGGTAAGTGGCTGCCAGGTGAGCTCTCTCCTCTTTAATTTATTGTTTCTGTTTTCTATTATTCTGTAGTTTTAGGGCTTTATTAAAAAATACCAGGGCACTTCTAAAAATCCTGAAAATAATTGTGGGCACCTTCTGAAATATATGCAACAGCCCACATTTAGTTTCAGAATTATTTGAGCATTTAAATTATTTATAGCATTCGAATGCCCAAATTCAAATACTTCATGAATTAATTCAAAAATCCATAAATGGCCAAGAAATATGCTCATCATTTTTTGGCAGAGGTTTTCACCTTTATCAAAAATCATGAACATTTCCAAAGGCATCTTGGGTTCATTGAAAATATTTTTTTTATTGAACCTAGTTGAATTCAATTGGTGCTAGGGTTTCAACAATCCCCATTTCAACTTTCTGAGAAAAATTAAACATGATGCATGGATGCAATGCTACTAGTTACAAGCAAGCTCTAGGGTTGATCTGAGGCTGTGATACAGACTTGGTCCGTGATCTGAGGATTATCCTCATTGCTGCACAGAAGAATTATATCTTTGATGCACCGCTAGGTGATAGACCTATTGCAGGAGCAGATGCAGACGTTATGAACATTTGACAAAGCTCGGTATGATGACTACTTGATAGTTTAGTGCACCATGCTTTACGGCTTAGAACCAGGACTTCAAAAATGTTTTGAACGCCACGGAGCATATAAGATGTTCCAAGAGTTGAAATTGGTATTTCATACTCATTCCCGTGTCAAAAGGTATGAGACATCTGACAGTACTTTGCCTACAAGATGGAGGAGAATAGCTCAACCAGTGAGCATGTGCTCAGATTGTCTGGGTACAACAATTGCTTGAATCAAGTAAGAGTTAATATTCCAGAAAAGATAGTAATTGACAAAGTTCTCTAGTCACTATCACCAAGTTACTAGAACTTCATGATGAACTATAATATGCAAGGAATGACGAAAGTAATTCCCGAGCTCTTCGCGATGCTAAAATCAGCGAAGGAAGAAGTAAAAAAAGGAGCATCAAGTGTTGATGGTTAACAAGACCACTAGTTTCAAGAAAAGGGTAAAGGGATAGAAAGGGAACTTCAAGGAGAATGACAAGCACGTTGTCACTCCCGTGAAGAAACCCAAAGCTAGACTTAAGCCTGAAACTGAGTGCTTCTACTCTAAAGGAAATGGTCACTGGAAGTGGAACTTCCCTAGTTACTTGGCGGATAAGAAGGATGGCTAAGTGAACAAAGGTATATTTGATATAAATGTTATTGATGTGTATTTTACTAGTGTTTATAGCAACCTCTCGGTATTTGATATTGGTTCAGTTGCTAAGAGTAGTAACTCGAAAGGGGAGTTGCATAATGAACATATACTAGTTAAGGATGAAGTGACGATGTGTGTTGGAAGTGGTTCCAAGATTGATATGATCATCATTGCACACTCCCTATACTTTCGGGATTAGTGTTGAACCTAAAATAAATGTTATTTGGTGTTTGCGTTGAGCATAAATATGATTGGATCATGTTTATTGCAATACAGTTATTCATTTAAGTCAAAGAATAATTGTTGTTCTATTTACATGAATAAAACCTTCTTTGGTCATACACTCAATATAAATGGTTTATTGAATCTCGATTGTAGTGATACACATATTCATAATACTGAAGCCAAAAGATACAAAGTTAATAATGATAGTGCAACTTATTTGTGGCACTGTCCTTTAGGTCATATTGGTGTAAAACGCATGAAGAAACTCCATGCTGATGGGCTTTTGGAATCACTTGATTATGAATCACTTGATGCTTGCGAACAATGCCTCATGGGCAAGATGACTAAGACTCCGTTCTCCGGAACAATGGAGTGAGCAACTGACTTATTGGAAATAATACATACTGATGTATGCGATCTAATGAGTGTTGAGGCTCGCGGCGGGTGTCGTTATTTTCTGACCTTCATAGATGATTTGAGCAGATATGGGTATATCTACTTGATGAAACATAAGTCTGGAACATTTGAAAAGTTCAAAGAATATCAGAGTGAACTGGAAAATCAACGTAAACAAGAAAATAAAATTTCTACGATCTGCTCGTGGAGACAAATATTTGAGTTACGAGTTTGGTCTTCATTTGAAACAATGTGGAATAGTTTCGCAACTCAAGCCACCTGGAACACCACAGCGTAATGGTGTGTCCGAACATCATAACCGTACTTTATTAGATATGGTGTAATTTATGATGTCTCTTACCGAATTACCACTATCGTTTAAGGGGTATGCACTAGAGACAGCTGCATTCACGTTAAATAGGGCACAGTCTAAAAATCCGTTGAGAAGACACCGTATGAAGTGTGGTTTAGCAAGAAACCTAAGCTGTCGTTTCTTAAAGTTTGGGGCTGCGATGCTTATGTGAAAAAGCTTCAGCCTGATAAGCTCGAACCCAAATTGGAGAAATGTGTCTTCATAGGATACCCAAAAAAGACTGTTGGGTACACCTTCTATCATAGATCCGAAGGCAAGATATTCGTTGCTAAGAATGGATCCTTTCTGGAGAAGGAGTTTCTCTCGAAAGAAGTGAGTGGGAGGAAAGTAGAACTTGATGAGGTAACTGTACCTCCCGAATTGGAAATTAGTACATCACATAAATCAGTTCTAGTGATTCCTACACCAATTAGTGAGGAAGCTAATGATGATGATCATGAAACTTCAGATCAAGTTAGTACCGAACCTCGAAGGTCAAGCAGAGTACGATCCGCGCCAGAGTTGCACAATGATCCTATTCTGGAGGTCATGTTACTTGACCATGATGAACCTACGAACTATGAGGAAGCGATGACGAGCCCAGATTCCACGAAATGGCTTGAGGCCATGAAATCTGAGATGGGATCCATGTATGAGAACAAAGTGTGGACTTTGGTTGACTTTCCTGATGATCGGCAAGCCATAGAGAATAAATGGATCTTCAAGAGGAAGACGGGCACTAATAGTAGTGTTACTATCGAGAAAGCTCGAATTGTCGAAAAAATGTTTTCGACAAGATCAAGGTGTTGAATATGATGAGATTTTCTCACTCGTATCGGTGCTTAAGTCTATCCGAATCATGTTAGCAATTGCCACATTTTATGAAATCTGGCAAATGGATGTCAAAAACTGCCTTCCTTAATGGACTTATTAGAGAAGAGTTGTATATGATGCAACCAGAAGTTTTTGTCGATCCTAAAAAAGGTGTTAACAAAATGTGCAAGCTCTAACGATCCATCTATGGACTTGTGCTAGCATCTTGGAGTTGGAATATATGCTTTGATGAGTTGATCAAAGTATATAGTTTTATACAGACTTGCAGTGAAGCCTGTATTTACAAGAAAGTGAGTGGGAGCACTACAGCCTTTCTGATAAGTATATGTGAATGACATATTGTTGATCGGAAATGATGTAGAATTTTCTTGAAAGCATAATGCACTACTAGGAAAAGGGCTATAGCTAATATGGACATTAATGGCGCACCATGTATGTGGTGCGCCACTGCTATATAGTAGTGGCGCACCAGATACAGGTGCGCCATTATTGACATAATACTAATGGCGCACCTGGTGTGTGGTGCGCCATTACTAGTATTGAAAAAAATTAAAAAAGTTGTTAGCAGTGGCGCACCAGGGCATAGTGCGCCATTACTAGTTGACATAGTAATGGCACACCTGTACAAAGTGCGCCATTACTATGTGTATGACTGGGTCAAATCTTGGTCAAACTTAGTAATGGCGCACTTTGCATAGGTCTTGCATTACTATCATCAAACTTAGTAATGGCGCACCTACACAAAGTCGCCATTACTAACTTTGACCAAGATTTGACCAAGTGATACACATAGTAATGGCGCACTTTGTGAAGGTGCGCCATTACTAACTTTGACCAAGATTTGACCAAGTGATACACATAGTAATGTCACACGCACTATCCCACAGTGCGCCATTTGCTAACAAATGCACCCCGTGGACCGCCTTTTTAGTTTAAAAAATAAAAGAAAATAAGTTTCCCACGTGATATGTGGTCTAGTTGTTGGGAAAATTTACAAATATGAATTTTGACTTTATTTGCAAAATCTCTCTGGAATTTAGTAAAATGAGCATAACTTTTTCATACGAACTCGGATTAAAAAGTTTTTTATATGAAAAATCATCTACTCGAAAAGTTACATCCGAATTGACCTGGGAGAAACCCTGTTCAAGATTTTTAGAATCCCCAAAAACCTAACAGAATAAAAGATACGAGGCTTTTAAGATCTAGAGGGGGGAAAATGGAAAAAAATTCAAACTTACTAGTGGTGCACCATTTGCTATGTGTGCCACTAGTAACAGAAAAAAATAGGTTTCGAATTTTTTTTGGAATTTTTTTCAAAATATGATACGTAATATGACCGGGAAGTTTGAAATATTTTTTCAAAATTTCGTCACACTCATGAACATGAACAAAGTCCTAGACATCAACAAGGTTTAATAGGATTGATATGATAGATATATCAACAAGTGCACGTGAAGTGAGTGGTCTTTGGGGTTGGATAGAACTGCGAACTTAAGCGTGCTCGGGCTGGAGTAGTGTGAGGATGGGTGACCTTTCGGGAAGTTTGACCACAGAGTGCGATTTGACTTGAGATTAAGCATACTAGTCATCAACCCGTGCATCTGCACGGGCTCCGTGCATCTGCACGGGCTAGCACTTCTAATATTAAATTCTCCTCTGGTCCCTTTTACTCCGCATATATGATTTGTCAGAAGTAAAACTTCATAAAGTTTGACCAACTTTATTGAAAAAAAATCAAGATTCATAATGCAAAATCAATATCATTAGATGCGCAACAAATCTAATTTTCAGGTTGTATACCTTTAGTATTGTAGATGTTGATATCTTTCATATAAATATGGTCAAAGATACGATTTTTGAATTCAATAAATCTTATATATGGTCTAAAAGCGATCATTTGGAATAGTAGTACAATTCCTAGTAGTAGAACATGATACTGTAGCAAAAAAAGATTTCTGCATTTTTTAATTTTTTTAAGGACCATTTGTTATTTGTATTTTATGTTCTTGTATTAACCAATAACTTCTTAAAGAAAGTGTTGTATGATTGGCTGGGAACTGTGTGATAGATAATTTAGATTTCAAGATCTTCTTTGTACCAAAAAAGAATCTTCGAAGAATTTGTTTTATGATCAATGTGCTTGAACGTTTACAATACTTTCTATGCCTACCACCATAGGGAGGAGAGCAGGATCGAAGCACAGGAGGAGACAGCGGACTCCACGAAGATTTATCTCGAGTGAATAGTTGATTGACGGAGCCATGGATGCTTATTATTATTTCACGGGCAATTGGCTGGATATGGAAATTCCTTATGAACTGGAGAAGGCTTTCCGTGTTTTATAATGGACGTGGGGCTTTCCTTTTTTCAATTGACGTGAGAATTCTTTTTTTTCGACAATTACTTGAGGCTTGTCTTGTTTTTTTTCCTTTTTTAGACGTGAGGCTTTCCTTTTTTTTTGTTTGAGAAACGTTGGACGTGTCGCATGTGTTTTTTTCTTATAGGACGAGATGATCAGCGTTATGCAATTTTTCCTTTAGTCCTGAATCATAAATTTTGGAATCTAACGGTTAATTGATTTTGTTTATCTGGATTAATTCAGGCTTATTTTTATTTCACGGGCAATCAACCGGATTGTGGATTCTTTTCCTTTTTATCGTTTGATTTGTTTTGGTATTTTATCATCAATAGAATTTTTAATGGACGCTTTCCTTCTTTATTTGTGGGAACAGATGGATGCTTTCCTTGTTTTCCTTACGTGAGATTTTCTTGTTTGTCGGTTATTTTTTTTCAGTGGCAATCAGCTGGATCGTTGATTAGTTTCCTTTCTAACGTTGAATTTGTTTTGGTCCTTTATCGTTTGTGTTTTAAACGGCAGATTTCCTTCCTAATTTGTGGGCACGGGTGAAATTTTTTTTACGTGAGGAATTTTTGCGTGAGGATTTCCTTGTTTGTTTCTTTTTTATATGAGGCTTTTTTTGGTGGAGTTTTTTTTCTTGTTTAAACGGCAACTTTCCTTCCTAATTTGTGGGCATGGGTGGAGTTTTTTTACGTGAGGATTTCCTTGTTTTTTTATGTGAGGCTTTTTTTTGCGGGTGGAGTTTGTTTGTCTCGTTTGACTATAAGTTGGACGTGTCAGGTCCGTTTTTCATAGGATTGGATCATCTGCGTTACGCAAGTTGTCTTTTCATCCTGGTCATATATTTTATAATCTAACGGTTTAATTAATCTTGATGATGTGGATTAATGAGAGATCAAGAAAGGTGCCTCCAATTAGTAAATATAAGATTGCCCCGAGATTAAGCCATAGTGACCCGCGATTAAGAAAAAAAGAAAAAAAATTGAAAAAAATTTGAAAAAAAAATCTAAAAAAAATTGAAAAAAAAATGTTAGTAATGGCGCACTTCTATGTGGTGCGCCATTACTAAGCCAGATAGTAATGGCGCACCAGATAGGCATAGTAATGGCGCATTATAGGTGCGACATTACTATCTGGGATACTAATGGCGCACCAGAGGTGCGCCATTACTATTTGTTACTAATGGCGTGATAATAGTGGCGCACCTATAGTGCACCATTAATGGCCAAAACAGGTGCGCCACTAATTAACCTTTTCCTAGTAGTGGATGGGTGACCTTCCGGGAAGTTTGACCACGGAGTGCGATTTGACTTGAGATTAAGCATATTGCCCCGAGATTAAGCCATAGTGACCCGAGATTAAGAAAAAAAAGAAAAAAAATTGAAAAAAAATTCTGAATTTTTTTAGTAATGGCGCACTTCTATGTGGTGCGCCATTACTAAGTCAGATAGTAATGGCACACCAGATAGGCATAATAGTGGCGCATTATAGGTGCGCCATTACTATCTGGGATACTAATGGCGCACCAGAGGTGCGGCGTTACTATTTGCTACTAATGGCGTGATAATAGTGGCGCACCTATAGTGCGCCATTAATGGCCAAAACAGGTGCGCCACTAATTAGCCTTTTCCTAGTAGTGATGGAGTGTTTGAAAGGAGTTTTTTCAAAGAAAGACCTCGGTGAAGTGCTTAGGCGAAGCCCCGCGCCGGTAAATTCATCATCACCGTCACCACACCTTGGAGCTGATGGAACTCTCCCTTGGCCTCAACTGGATCAAGAGTTCGAGGGACGTCACTGAGCTGAACGTGTGCAGATCGCGTAGGTGCCATGCGTTCGGTACTTGGATCTGTTGGATCGCGAAGACGTTCGACTACATCAACTGTGTAACTAAACGCTTCCGCTTTCGGTCTACGAGGGTACGTCCGTACGTGGACACACTCTCCCGCTCGTTGCTATGCATCACCTAGATGGATCTTGCGTGTGCGTAGGAATTTTTTTGAAATTACTGCATTCCCCAACAGTGGTATCCGAGCCAGGTCTATGTGTAGATGTTATATGCATGAGTAGAACACAAGTGAGTTGTGGGCGATATTAGTCATACTGCTTAGTGCTTACCAGCATGTCATACTTTGATTCGGCGGTATTGTTGGATGAAGCGGCCCGGACCGACATTACGCGTACGCTTACGCGAGACTCGTTCTACCGACGTGCTTCACACACAGGTGGCTGGTGGTGTCAGTTTCTCCAACTTTAGTTGAATCGAGTGTGGCTATGCCCGGTCCTTGTTGAAGGTTAAAACAGCACATACTTGACGAAAAATCGTTGTGGTTTTGATGCGTAGGTAAGAACGGTTCTTGCTCAGCCCGTAGCAGCCACGTAAAACTTGCAACAACAAAGTAGAGGACGTCTAACTTGTTTTTGCGGGGCATGTTGTGATGTGATATGGTCAAAACGTGATGAGATATAAATTTTTGTATGAGATGATCATGTTTTGTTGAAGTTATCGGCAACTGGCAGCAGCCTTATGTTTGTCTCTTTATTGCATAAGATGCATGCGCCATGTAATTACTTTACTTTATCGCTATGCGATAGAAATAGTTGCAAAAGTAATAGTTGGCAAGACGACCATATGACGACACGTTGATAGAGATCAAGAAGATGGAGATCATGGTGTCATGTCGATGAGATCATGACGGTACTTTGGAGATGGAGATCAAAGGCACAAGATGATGATGGCCATATCACGTCACATATTTTGATTGCATATGATGTTTATCTTTTATACATCTTATTTTGCTTAGTTCGACGGTAGCTTTATAAGATGATCCCTTACTAAAATTTGAAGGTATAAGTGTTCTCCCTGAGTATGCACCGTTGTGACAGTTCTTCGTGCTGAGACACTATGTGATGATCGGGTGTGATAAGCTCTACGTTCACATACAACGTGTCCGGGAAGCTGATCCACGAACACCTATGGGACCGGCGGACCGAGCCCCTTTCGGTTCGGCGGGGGGCGGAGATCGCACGAAGAGCAGATCGAGGCGGCTAACACGAGCAATTACCCAGCTTGAGCTCTCCGAGAGATAACACTCCTCTTTGCTGCATGTCCGAGTGTATTGAGTTCTTGCTTGGGAGCGCTGAGTGCTACAAAGACACACCAGCTGCTAACGAGACCTAGCGTGAGTGTTTTCTATCTTGAACCCCCTTCTCGCGTTGCATGGGCCTCCTTTTATATGCTTAAGGGTCTCCGACAGGTGGCAGCGTAGACAAGGGTAAACATGGAAAAGGAGTTGCAGTTGGTACAACTACCATGACGATGTATCATACCTAACCACGGCGGCAGGGGACAAAGGCATTAAATGCCCGTCTCGTCGCCCAAGCAATTGCATAAAGGGACCGTCGGGGCGCCACGCTGCCACAATGGCAATCTTGTCGGCGTCGCTTGCCACATGCCTAATGCTGGCGCGCCAGACCTCTTGCCACGCGCTGGAAAGGTCCTGAGGCGACACGTTGGTGGATGTCTTTGGAGCCTTGTACTGAGTGGTGGCTGCGCGGCAAGCGCCTTGCCGCGGTCGTCGTCTTGTCGCGTCCGGAAGCTTGTCGCTCGCCGGGCCTTGCCGGGACGCGTGGCGCGTCGCGGCAAGTTTCTTGAGATGCCTTGGTTGGCCTTCCCGGCAAGCTCCTCTTGCCGGGGCCTTGTCTCCTTGGCTTAAGTACTTTGTTCTTGAATGGCTCCAAAGGAACCACGGAGGACCTTGGCGGTCACCCGGCAAGCCTTGCCGCTGAGTGCTGCAACTGCCCGTGCACAAGTTCGGGATACTAGGGTAGCCCTACTCTAGTACACCGACAGAGCCCCCGGCTGGGCCACCTGCAGTGTCGGCGCTGTTGGGCCAGGCCCAAAACAGGCACGGGCACGCCGCTGCCTGGGTTCTGCCAGAACTCCTCCGGACCCACCACGCCCTCCACAGATGGCACGCGTCGAATCTGCGCGTCGTGGGAGAGATCGTGGGTGGTTTCTTTATTCGGAAAGGCGGAACGTCTGCCCCCTCCCTCTTTATAAGCAGGGGGAACATGGGCAGTTCGCCCATCTCGCCAGTTGCTATTCCAATCTCCAAAAACCTCCGCTGCTCCCCCTTCTTCCCAAGGTTGAAAAGAGGCAGCACTCCACTTCCTCGCCACCAGGCATCCTGCTTGCCGTCGATCTCCCCACCACCTCCGCCATGGCTCCGAAGCCGACAAGGGAAGGCCGTCAAGTCGGCCGAGGCGCAGCGGCTCATGGCCTGCGAAAGGCGGGCAACCTTCCCCTCAGCTCGCCATGAAGGATCGAGGGAGTACTAATACCTCTTACGGTCGGCGGAGACGCGAGCGCATCTGCGCCGAAGGTACTCCCAAATGCCGCTTGAACTGGCTCGAATGGATACCCTTTCTTCGTCTGTTCTTCTCTGCGGGCTCTGCCCACCTTTCTCTGAATTTTTCGTGATATCATGAACACCTCGGGTTCCGCCTCCTTGACTTCACCCCCAATGCCGTTCGACCATGGCAGTTTCGCACATCTCTGCGAAAACTTTGTCGGAATCTATCAAGCGTAGATCTTTTCCGCCACTTCTTTATGCCCCGAGTTGAGAGAGGGAGCCTCTTCTCGTGGAATCGCTTGGATCTCGAGGACCGCAAGAAGGAAGCTTATCTGGAGGAGAGCTCCGCAGCAAGTGGGAGGAATGGAGGCGGACTAGTGCTGGATTGTCGAGTAGAACCGCAGCCATTTACCGCCAGCGCCAAACCCCGATGGTCTTGGCGGCAGCGATTGAGCAGCGTGTACCAGAAGGCGCTAGGCTGAAGATTGCCGTCACCGGATCCTCGCCATAGACTTGCGGGCTTCTTGTAGGCGCCGTTGGCGCGGATTTTCTTCGTCGCCGCATCGCCCCCTGCAGGAGAGGAGGAGACCCGCTGGGAGTTCCAGAATGTGGCGGATATCATGAGGCTGCGCCGGGCCTCAACTTCAACTTCACATCTTGGGCCGGCCGCGATGCTCTTGGAACTGTTCAAGCACGATCTGATCATCCCGAAATGTTCAGGTTGCGAGGTGTCGTTCATTGTGCAACAATTCCTCGCTTCGACCGCATCCGTGCAATGATGCGGCTGTGCGACTCGCATGGAATTGTCCCAACTTGGCAAGAGCCTGCAGATGGCGTCGTCGGGAGTTCTTTGATGGCTCGGTAGAAGTGCGGTCCACCGGTGAAACAGAAGAGCCTCACCGCGACACCACCGATGATGAGATGCAGCGCGCCGCCACCAGCTGGAAGAGGCGGCAGCAGCCGCCAGCAGGCGGTTCGGATTCACCATGGAGGAGGCAGAGGCAGCGAGGCGGCAAGCCTTGTCGGCGAGAGGAGCTTGCGGCGAGGAAGAGCTTGTCGAACTGAAGCTGAGTCGGCGAGCCGCCGAGGCGCCTCCTCCCCACCTTGAGACAGCTTGCATGGCGGAGCCCCAGCTCCACCAAGAAGGCGTCTCCATAAGGCGGAGGCGTGGCGAGGCGGCAGGCGGGCCCAGCAGCCGCCCGCGCCCAGCCGCAGCTCCATCGCGGCAAGCACTGTTGCCGCGGGAGCACCTCACGCCGCTGGGGCAACTGGAGCGGGGCCCTCCCGGCCCACCGCTTCTGCTCCCGCCAAGCGGCCAAGGGAACCCACTCCTCCGCCTCGTCGCACCGGAGGCGAGCCGGAATTTGATCTCTCCATGCTCAGCTCCGACGAGGAAGAAGAAGAGTAAGATTCTTTGTTGTACTTGTAGTTCTTCAAGTTGTTGCTTTGTCTTGTATCTGATTTGCTTCACTCTGAACCCATTCGTTTTCAGGACGCTGGCCCAGAGAGCGTCGAAGAGAGCCAAGGCCCCGGTGATTGTCATCGAGGGCGAACCCACATGACAAAGAGGAGGCGCGTCCGAGACCACCTTGCCGGACCCAGCAACTCTTCCTCAAAGCAGCCCCCATCGTAAGTATATGGTTTACTTCCTGCTATTAGGCGTGCATGGGTGCTCTTTCTTTGTTGATATCTGACTGTTGGTTTGTGTAGGAGCAGAGCAGCCTCACCAGGAGTGCCCGGAAGCCGCTCCCGAAATGCCATCTGCTTCGACTACGCCGCCAAGGGAGGACTCCCCAGCAAGGGAGCGTTCTCCGGCAAGGGAGGCTTCTCCGGCAAGGGACAGTTCTCCGGCAAGGGATAGCACCAGCGACCCTCCGGTAGTTGAGACCACGGCTGCAGATCCTAGTATAGGTAATCCTCTTGCTTGAAAACTTCCCTTGTGTTCTTCTTCTTCTGATTTTCTTTTTGAATATTTGCTTGACTTTTCTTTCTTTTCCGGTCGTCAGATCCATCTGCCACAGAGCCAATGGAGACCGAGGTCGCCGGCGAGGAGAACGCGCGGGCGACACCGACGACGCCGCTGTCACCGAAGAAGGAGCCGGCGCTGATGATCCCGCCGGCGGAGAGGCCGCCAAAGCTACCGCTGCAGAAGATGGCGAGGGGTCCGGCGATCGCACTAACGGCCCCAAGGCCGCAGGAGCGCCTGGCGCTACACCGACCGCCGATCCCCCCGCCGCTGCTGCGGCGTCAGGCTCCGAAGAGCCCCAGCCCGGCACCTATTTGAAGGCCGGCGATGGCGTCTTCATCAAGCTCCCCTGGGCGTCGAGCTCCAGGGCGCCGGTCGAAGGAGAGACCTTTGATGAAGAGTTACTCGCCTCCGCTGGGCTGTCGCTGGTCGACACGCCGAGCAGCAGCAGTGGCGAGCCTGAGGAGGAGCAGCTGCTGCGGAAGCTGTTGTCGCTCTACCGCGCCCGACAGGCCAAGCTGGAATCCCAAGCGCTTATCGCGGGCGGGAAGCGAACATCGAGAAGCGGCGGAGGAGCTCGGGCCTCAACCAGGAAGCTCTCCGGTCCACGCAAAGGAGCGGGAGCAAATCGCCGAGGCGTAAAGCCTTCCTCCTCGAGAAGGCTGAGGTTGAGGAGCAGCAGCGGCTTGCCGCCCGAGAAGCTGTCTGCTTGAGGAAGGCGAGTTGGCGCAGCGGAAGGTTAACCTTGACAGCCACGAGGAGGATCTTGCAGCGCAGCAAACATTTGGCGGGGCTCTCAAGGAAGCGAGAGAATCTTTGTCGCGCTGCCGAGGCCGCCAAGAAGGAGCTGGAGGCGAAGGTGGCGCAGCTAGAGGCCAATCTCAAGGAGGCGGCGAGGAGCTTGCTGCGCTCAAGCGTGGCGAGAAGGACGCCTACACCCTTGGTGAGCTGCAGGGTCGTCTCGCCGAGAGGAGCAAGGAGCTTAAGCGCCGCCAAGGACTCAACGCAGATCTTGAGTTGAAGCTGACTACTTTGACCCAGACGCTGGGCCAGGCGCAGGAGGCAGGAGGTGGCCTTGAAGGAGAAGATCAAGGCCGACGAGGCGCTGGCTGGCGAGTCTTCTTGCCGCCTGAAACACTTCGGGGAGAATGTGGAGCACTGGACCGAGGTCTCGTGGATGTTGCCGCATCCATCGACGGGGAGCTGGCGCAGTGGGGATGGAGGATCTCGGGTATTCCTCCGATGAGCACCTCAACCCAGCGCCAAGCTCAGCTTGTTCTTCAAAGCGTGGCGGCGGCCCTCCAGCGACTCGGGAAGAGATCCCAAAGCAGCTGGCGGACGAGTCGCGCCCGGATCTGTGGAGCTCTTCAAAAGGTGCTGATGAAGGTGGCCCTCCGCAACCCAGCCTCAACCTCACCAACGTCCTCAAGACCTTGCCGCGGATGCTGATCTGGAGGCGCTCGAGACCCTTGTCGCACCCATTGTGGACAAGGTGAGCAAGATCAAGAGGGTTGAGGGCGATCGCGTAGATTAGGCCGCCCGTTTTCTCTTTTCCTTGTCGCTGCTGGTCATGTTATGAAAACAATCTATTAGAGCTGCGACAAGCTATCTTGTAATATGACTCTATTTCGGGTAGTGATTGCTATGTTATTTCCTTTACTTGATTCCTTCCTTTGTATGTTTTTGCCCTCGCTTTGGGGAACTTGTCGTATGAGCACCTTTGCATGAGCACCGAGTCTTGGACGTCGGAACTTCTTTGGCGGTTCCGCTACCGACAAGAAACCTTGTCACAACTAGTCGCAGCTCACTTAAGTTGTTGAGCGGACTCGAAACAAAGTAAGGGTGCAACTAGCTACGAGTTGGTTCCTCCGCGCACGGGTTTTCCATACAAAGCATGGTCGTTCAAGGAAGATAACTTAAAAATTTTAAAACTGATTGCTTAAACTTTAGCAACTTAGCTTTTCTGTCGTTTGTTTCCCGGTAAGGCGAAACTTCCTTGAGCGACGCTTGGTCCACACCATTATCTTCTCCTTTCCCCCCGGCAAACTTGTGGGCGAGGGAACCTTCCTTTCTTTGAGAAAGAGAAAGAAGAGAAAATAAAGATATGGAGCCTTATGGCTCGTTATTGCTTATCGGGGGTTGGCGCTGCACAAAGTGTCAGATAACGCATGCAAAATAAAAAGTAGAAAGCATGAAATTGACAAGATGTGCGGAGCACATGAGCTTTACTTATGCACGGGGTCTGCGCCCGGCTTTGTACAAAGGATTACATGCAACATCGGCAAGACTTGTACAAAAGGTGGTTGTCGGAACAGGTTCCGGCAACCGCGCCCTACGGGTAAAACTTACGAAGATGCTCAATGTTCCAGGAGTTGCTCACCGGAATGCCATCTTCGGTCTCAAGGCGGACAGCGCCAGGCCTAGTGACTCGTTTCACCCGGTAAGGCCTTCCCACTTGCGTCAACTTGTTGGAATTCTTGGCGGACTGAGCGCACCAAGAACAAGGTCGCCTTCCTCGAGACTTCGGCATTAACTGCGGCTATGGTAGCGGCGCAAAGCTTGCTGGTATCGAGCAGCTCGTCTGGCTGACTGGCGGTCCTCCTCAAGGAGCGGTCGTCATCTTGTCGCAATCTGCTCTTGCTCAAGCTCATCATAGCGAGCACTAGAGGTGACCCGTATACAAGTTCCGTGGGGAGAACTGCCTCTGCTCCATAGACTAGGCGAAGGTGTGCGGCGGTGGCTCGATTTGGCGTCGTCTGATCGACCAAAGAACCACCGGCAGCTCCTCAACCCGATTTCTTCCGCACTTGTGCAGCCCGTCGAAAGTCCTGGTCTTGAGTCCGCGCAGCACTTCAGCATTCGCCCTCTCGCTTGACCGTTACTTCTCGGATGAGCAATAGTAGCGAAGCGAACCTTGGCGCCAAGATCTTGGGCGTCTTGCATGAAGGTGCGGCTCGTGAATTGCGTGCCGTTGTCGGTGATGATCCTGTTAGGAATCCGAAGCGGCAAACAATCGACTTGAAGAACTTGATTGCTTGTTGTCTTGTCACCTTCCTCATTGCTTCCACTTCCGGCCACTTTGTGAACTTGTCGATTACAGCGTACAAGTACTCAAAGCCCCGACAGCTTCGGGGAAAGGGGCGAGGATGTCGAGCCCCTGGACCAAAAATGGCCAGGATAAAGGGATCGTCTGGAGAGCTTGAGCTGGCTGGTGTATCTGCTTGGAATGGGCCGCACGCTTCACACTTGGTTACTTGTGCGGTTGCATCACGGAGGGCTGTCGGCCAAAAGAAACCTTGCGGAATGCTTTGCCGGCAAGTGCTCTTGCGCCAATGTGGTGACCACATATGCCTCCATGTATCTCTGCCAACAGCTTTTGTCTGTCTTCCCGGTGAATACACTTCAATTTTACACCGTTGAGTCTTCTTCTGTACAGCGTGTCATCGACAAACTGGTACATACTTGACTGCCGGGCTACTCTTTCCGCTTCTTCTTGCTCTTCAGGAAGTTCTCCTGTCTGAAGGAAATGGAAAATCTGTTGTGCCCATGCTGGAGCTTGCGGCTCGACAACAAGGACTAAAGGCACATCTGCTGCTGCGGGAACATCCGCTTCTACGGCGAGAACCTGCGGCTCAGCCGGAGCTTGACGTTCCTCGACAAGCTTGCCGGAGCAAAACTTGTCGGGAGTGTCTGCTTCAACGGAACAAACCCTAGGGCTTGCCGGAGCAGACTGCTCCTCAGCACCCTTGGTGTTGATCTTGAGGACCTTCTTGGCGGCGGCTTCGGGGAGCTCTGCCAGAAAATAGTCACTAGAAATCAACTTCCTCTTCTTGCTCTGTCCAGTTGATGGCGTTACAGACGGTTGAGTCAGTTTGAGCACAAAGATCCCTGGTTCCATAGGTAACTTAAGTGCGACGCACTTCGACAGGCCGTCAGCAATGTCGTTCTGAGCTCTTGGAACATGTTCCATCTGTAGGCCGTCAAAGTGCTCTTCTAGCTTTCTCACTTCATCAACATAAGCTTCCATCAACGGACTCTGATAATTCTTGTTCACTTGGTGGACGACAAGCTGTGAGTCACCCACGACAATGAGCTTCTTGATCCCAAGGTCTGCTGCGATCTCGAGACCGGCAAGCAAACCTTCATACTCTGCGGTATTGTTCGTTGCTTGCTCCTTGGGAAAGTGCATCCGGACTACGTGCTTGAGGTGCTCTCCGGTGGGTGCGACAAGTATGCACGCCTTTGGCGCCTTAGCAGCGAGAAGGCACCATCAAAGTACATCAGCCACTCTTTGCTTGCTTCCTTGATGGGATGCTCGTTTCGAATTTCTTCATCTTGTGTTGGCGTCCATTCTGCTATGAACTCCGCCAATGCTCGCTTTTGATAGTTGAAGTGCTCTCAAACTTGAGGCCAAAGCTTGACAGTTCGATGCCCACTCGACAATCCTGCACTGTTGCTACGGATTTTGCAAGATCCTCTTGACGGAAAACAAGTGACGACTGTGATCTCATGTGCTTGGAAGTAATGGCGCAGCTTTCTCGAGGCCATGGGAAGGCCGAAAAGCAATTTCTGCACACCAGAGTACCTTGACCTAGCCCCCTGCAGAAGGGAACTGACAAAGTAAACTGGGCGCTGCACCATTCTTTTCTACATCTTCTCACACGCCTGCACAGATCCATCTTTGTCGGGACCAGAGTTTGCCGGTGAAGTCCCTTGCTTGCCGCTGGATGCATCTGCCGTGGTTGCTGGCTCATCATCCGCCTCCCTCTCCGCTACTAACGCAGCACTAACCACTTGATTGGTTGCCGCTATATATAGCAGCAACTTCTCTTGTGGCTTAGGTGCGACAAGTGTTGGAGTGGAGCACAGTATCTCTTTAAGTCTGCGGCGCAGCCTCCGCTTCGAGTCCATTTCATTGGACCTGCCTTTTCAATATTTTGAAAAATGGCGGTAGCGCTTCAACAGACCTAGAGATAAACCTCTTGAGAGCAGCTACGCAACCGCAAGTCTTCGTACATCCTTGGCGCTTTGGTGCTTCATCTGCTCAATGGCCTTGATCTTTTCGGGATTGGCTTCAATTCCCATTGAGACACGAAGAACCGAGAAGCTTGCGGAGGGGACTCCAAACACACATTTCTCGGGGTTGAGCTTGAGGTTGATCTTGCGCAGATTTGCAAAGGTTTCGTCTAAATCTTGAATCGAGTCGCCTTGTCCTTGCTCTTGACCACTATGTCATCCATGTAGGCTTCCACATTTCTGTGTATTTGCGGCTCAAAAGCGTCATGGACCACCCTTGCAAATGTTGAACCAGCATTCTTTAAACCGAAAGGCATCCGTACGAAACAGTAGGTGCCACATGGGATGATGAATGCGGTTTTCTCCTCATCCTCTTCTGCCATGAAGATCTAATGGTATCCTGAGTATGCATCAAGAAATGAAAGCAAGTCAGATCCGGCCGTGGAGTCAACAATCTGGTCGATGCGCGGCAAGGGAAATGGGTCTTTGGGACAAGCTTTATTAACATCGGTAAAGTCGATACAAAGCCTCCATTTCTCGTTTGCCTTGCGCACGACTACAGGATTGGCCAACCACGTGGGATGGAGCACTCCTCTGACAAGGCTTGCTGCTTCCAATTTCTTGATTTCTTCTGCGATGATTTCTTGGCGCTCCACCGCCGCTTTCGACTTTACGCTTGACGGGCGCGCGATGAGGACAGACGGCAAGATGGTGCTCGATTACTTTCACAGGAACACGGGGATGTCGACGGTTGCCACGCAAACACGTCGGCGTTAAGCCCATGAGGAAAGCAACGAGCGCGCTTTCCTATTTAGGGTCGAGAGTGGCACTGATGGTGAAGGTACCACCAGTGCCATCCTCCTTGGCGGACACCTTCTTGGTCTCTGGTGGAGCTGCCATTGTCTTCTTACACTTGCCGGTGGAGCTCAATGGTGCGTCCTCGGCGGTAGCGCAGCACTCCGAAGAGGTGCGCTTGCCGGAGTGGGCATCGAAACTCTTGCGGACTTGGTCTTCTTCTTCGCCCGGGAGCTTCAGCGGCAAGTGAGTGCGATCTGCTGCGGCTGCTGCTTCCGGTAGATCTTGTCGGTGCAGATAAGAGCATCCTTCTTGTCGCCAGGGAGAAATGACCTTATCGGGCTGGCATCTTGACATGTTGTATGCATAATGAGAGGCTGCCATGAATTTGGCGAGTCTTTGGACGGCCAAGTATCCCATTGTAAGGCAATGGAAAGTCAGCAACGTCAAAAGTGACCCTCTCGATCCTGAAGTTCAACTTCGCTGCCAAATGTCACCGACAACGTGATCTTTCCTTTGGCTTGCTCCTTCCCGGATTGATTCCTTGGAATGTGCGGTCTCTTGAGCTCGCCATCGGGGATCTGGAGTTTCTGGAGTACCGGGAGGAGATCAGGTTCAAGCCGCCCCGCCGTCAACTAGCATCTTAGTGACCTTGAGGTTGCGGATAGTTGGTGAAACCAACATCGGCAAGCACCCGACCGCAGTTATGCGATCAGGGTGGTCCTCATTATCAAAGATGATAGGCGTGCTGGACCATTTCAGAGGCTTGCGTGACTCGACGGATGGTTTTGCCGCATTGACTTCCCGCATCCACTGCTTGAGTTGGCGGTGTGAAGTATGCAGAGAAGCACCGCCGTCAACGCACAAGACCTCTGTGGCTTTCTGGAACTCCTGCTCATCGGTCTCGTCATCATCCATACCTTCATCGTCATCGTCATCTTCATCCTTGTCGCGGCCGCGGGGAGGTCTGTCTCCTTGCCGCTGCTTGGCCTTGCCGCGGCGTCCTCCTCGGCCGAGGCGTTTCTTGCTGGCTCCTCCAGCACCTGCCTGGGCCTTCTCCTTATCGCGTCGCTCGTAATCAGCCTTTTGCTGCTCGACAAGCTGCTCGACCTTCTTGCAGCTCTGGAGGTCATGGCCCTTGGTGCGGTGGATCTTGCAGTACTGCTTGTTGGAGCCGTCCTGCTTGTCGGCGACCGCCACAGCCTGGTAGTTGGTGCCCGCGGCAATCTCCTTGCCGGAGCTACCAGTTTTGGCTTTCTTGGCGCCACCTCCGTTGCCGTACTGCTCAACAACTAGCACATCTTTGCCTTTCTTCTTCTTGTTGTTCCGCCGCCGGTTTTTCTTTGCCGGGGCAGCCTCCTCACTATCAGATCCTCCTACTTCTGTATTCTCTTCGGGGAGTTTCCTCCCTTCCTCAGGACGTGCACACTTGTCGGCCAGAGCATATAACTCACTGACGTCTCTGATCTTGCACATCGCCATCTCGTCCCGCATCCTGCGGTTTTGCACGTTCTGATGGAACGCGCTGATTACCACGGCAGGGTGGACATCTGGGATGTTGTGCTGTACGTGGCTGAATCTCTGAATGTACTTGCGCAGGGGCTCTCCTTCCTTACGGGCGGCAGATGAAGGTCGCTCTCTTGGCCATGAGGCTTGTGGCACCTGTAAAGGCGCCGACAAACTGATGGCATAGGTCTGCCAGGAGGATATGGAGTTGTCCGGCAAGTGCATGAGCCAGATCGACATTGGGCTTGAGTACCAGCGGGAAGTAGTTGGCGAGGATCTTGTCGTCCCGCCCCGGCAGCCTGCACGCGATGGTGTAGATCTTTGAGGAACTCCGGCGGATCGTCTTGCCGTCGTGCTTCTGCGTGCGTCGGCGAAATTCTTCTTCTTGGCCATTTGGACTTGCCGCAGCTCACGAGTGAGCGCAGGGCAACCTACGCGTCGGCAAGTCGCTGGTTCCCCTGGCGCATGCATGTCGACAGAGGGCCCAACACGCTGGTCTGATTGACACCGCGCTTCTCTTCGGCGCTCGATGCGAGTTTGAGCGTCTTCTTGCTGTCGTTCGTGAAGAACTTGGCACTAATCGCGACGAGCTCGTGGATCCGATGATGGGGTGGAGTCGCTGTCGAGGTGGATCCGGTGAGCCGGCGATCTTGGCCTTCGGGGTGGAGAGTGCATGGTGGTTGCACCCCCACCGGTTTCGTCGCTACCGGCTCGTGCTTGGCAGTCCTGCCGCGGCAGTGATGTACTCGGCCGCCGCGGAGTGTCGCCGTTGGCAAAGCCGATGAGACTCTGAATGGTGGCCCTCCATTCATCGACCTTGTCTGCCGTTGGAGGGTAATCTAGGAGCAGTTGAGCTCGTGCCAAAGCTTCTGCTGGAGTGGCGGGCTGCAGTGGCGAACGGCGCGAGGAGCGGGATATGCTCGGACTTCTAACAACATTAGAAGGAGCAGTATCCCGTCCAGGCGACCGTGCCTCGCTCGTGCCAGCATGTTGGCGTGCATGCTGGTCTTGAGGACCCCGAGATCCACCAGCTCAACCTTGGTCCAACGAGCGTATGGCATTGTGAATACCATGACGCTGTCGGTCCCGCGCCTCCTGAGATGGGCGCGGTGCATGTACGGACGCCGAGGTCTGCGCAGCCTTGTCCTTGGACTTGGCAGCACCGTGGGCTCCCTCGTCGACACCCGTTCTTCCGCCGGCGTCTACCCCACCACCCGTTTGCTCCGGTGGTGGTGGGATCGACGTGGACGGATCAGCTGTCGCCGAAGCCTACTTCTTCGGTGGCATGTCGATGAAGAAAACGAAGATCTAGCTCGTGTGAACGCCGGATCAGGTTCACACAATCTCGCCTTTACCCTACAGCGCGCCAAAGATGTCGGGAAGCTGATCCACGAACACCTATGGGACCGCGGACCAAGCCCTTTAGGTTGGCGGGGGCGGAGATCGCACGAAGAGCAGATCGGGCGAAGCACACGAGCAATTTACCCAGCTTGGAGCTCTCCGAGATAACACTCCTCTTGCTGCATGTCCAGAGTGTATTGAGTTCTTGCTTGGGAGCGCTGAGTGCTACAAGACACACCAGCTGCTAACGAGACCTAGCATGAGTGTTTTACGTCTTGAACCCCCTTCTCTCGTTAGCATGGGCCTCCTTTTATATGCTTAAGGGTCTCCGACAGGTGTAGCGTAGACAAGGGTAAAATGGAAAAGGAGTTGCGGTTGGTACAACTACATGCGATGTATCATACCTAACCACGGCGGCGGGACAAAGGCATTAAATGCCCATCTCGTCGCCCAACGATGCATAAAGGGACCTCCAGGGCGCCACCGCTTGCCACAATGGCAATCTTGTCGGCGTCGCTTGCCACACCGCTACCGCCAGCCACACAGCCCTCTTGCCACGCTGCTACGCTGAAAGGTCGAGGCGACACGTTGGTGGATGTCTTTGGGCCTGGTACAGAGTGGTGGCTGCCAGCGGCAAGCGCCTTGCCGCGGTCGTCGTCTTGTCGCGTCCGGAAGCTTGTCGCTCGCCGGGCCTTGCCGGGACGCGTGGCGCGTCGCGGCAAGTTTCTTGAGATGCCTTGGTTGGCCTTCCCAGCAAGCTCCTCTTGCCGGGGCCTTGTCTCCTTGGCTTAAATACTTTGTTCTTGAATGGCTCCAAAGGAACCACGGAGGACCTTGGCGGTCACCCGGCAAGCCTTGCCGCGGGGTGCTGCAACTGCCCGTGCACAAGTTCGGGATACTAGGGTACCCTTACTCTAGTACACCGACACAACGGGTGCAAGCCAGTTTTGCACACGCAGAATACTCGGGTTAAACTTGACGAGCCTAGCATATGCAGATATGGCCTCGGAACACTGGAGACGAAAGGTCGAGCGTGAATCATATAGTAGATATGATCAACATAGTGATTTTCACCATTCAAAACTACTCCATCTCACGTGATGATCGGACATGGTTTAGTTGATTTGGATCACGTGATCATTTAGATTAGTAGAGGGATGTCTATCTAAGTGGGAGTTCTTAAGTAATATGATTAAACTGAACTTTAATTTATTATGAACTTAGTCCTGATAGTATATACATAACTATGATGTAGATCAATAGCTCGCGATGTTGCTCCCCGTTTATTTTGATTTGTTCCTAGAGAAAAACTATGTTGAAAGATGTTAGTAGCAATGATGCGGACTTGGTCCATGATCTGAGGATTATCTTCATTGCAGCACACAAGAATTATGTCTTTGATGCACCGCTAGGTGACAGACCTATTGCAGGAGTAGATGCAGACGTTATGAACCATTGACAAAGCTCGGTATGATGACTACTTGATAGTTTACTGCACCATGCTTTATGGCTTAGAACCGGGACTTCAAAAATGTTTTGAACGCAACAGAGCATATAAGATGTTCCAAGAGTTGAAATTGCTATTTCATACTGATTCCCGTGTCAAAAGTATGAGACCTCTGGCAGTACTTTGCCTACAAGATGGAGGACAATAGCTCAACCAGTGAGCATGTGCTCAGATTGTCTGGGTACAACAATTGCTTGAATCAAGTGGGAGTTAATCTTCCAGATAAGATAGTAATTGACAAAGTTCTCTAGTCACTATCACCAAGTTACTAGAACTTCATGATGAACTATAATATGCAAGGGATGACGGAAGTATTTCCCGAGCTCTTCGCGATCCTGAAATTAGCGAAGGAAGAATCAAGAAAGAGCATTAAGTGTTGATGGTTAAAAAGACCACTAGCCTGTGATTAGATTGCCTCTACGGACTAAACCCTCCGGTTAATATAGACACTGGAGGGGCCTAGGGTTGTACAGAGTCGGTTTACAGAGAAAGGAATCTTCATATCCAAACGCCAAGCTTGCTATCCACGCAATGGAGAGTCCCATCCAGACATGGGGGAAAGCCTTCTATCTTGTATCTTCACCGCCCACCAGTCCAGCCCACATCACATAGGCCGACCATCCGAGGACCCCTTAATCTAGGACTCCATCAGTAGCCCCTGAACTTGCCTTCAGTGACGATGTAGTACCTGGCTTTATGTCTTCGTCTTTGCAAGGCGGGTTCTCCATTGTACTTCGGATTGACGATAGTTCGGCTGCCCATTTAAATACCATTTCTTTACCGTCGTCGCCTCGGCTTCCACCTGTCAAATGAATGTGAACAGTCTTGGTGTTTTTACAAAGAACCCCTCGACCAGGCAGGAAAAGCACCTATATAAAGAGATTGGATCTCAGCAACCATTCCCCATCACGCGGAAATCCTTAGAGCTTTACCTTAGGAAATCGCCCAAACATGGCCAGCATCCCCAGCTCCTTCTCGTGCCCCAACAGCCCTCAAAAAGGCGACTAGGAAAGTTGTTCGGTATCCCATGCCCATCTGAGAAAACTTTAGATGCCGGGGTACCTTCCTCCCGTGGATCTAGTCTCCGTTCGGGCTGGATTAACTTCCATCGACAGTGAAGCCTTGGCGAAGAATTTCCCCAATTCTTCTAAAGAGGAGCGGGTGTGCTTCATTTCCTTCCTTTTGAGAGGCATAGGATTTCCTATTCATCCTTTCCTCAGAGGTCTACTGGAGTATTATGGCCTTCAACTACACAATCTGACGTCGGGCTCCATCCTGCACATCGCGGGTTTCGTCGCGCTTTGCGAGCTGTTCCTGGGCTGCGAGGCCCATTTCAAGCTATGGCGGAAATTTTTCTGCCTCGTCCCCCGCTCCCAAAAGGGATCTATATTCGAGGTGGGCGGCAACGAAGTATGGCGCATAGCCGGGACTGGGTACCTGTCCGGCACTCCGAAAAAGGCATCCGAAGAGTGGCCCTCGGAGTGGTTTTATATCGAAGACGTCATTCTTCCGGACCCAATCCGGCGTCGTCTTTCTAAATTCTCCAGCGCTCCCTTAAAGAAGCGCGCCAGCTGGCATCCCCGAAGCCTCGAAGAAGAAGATAGTGCGGAGGTTTTGAGACTGGCAAGCAAGATCAGAGTACTTGCCAACTCCGGGTTGTATATAATTGAGGTAATGGCTAGTACCATAACCCGATGCGTTCAGCCGCTCCAATCGAGAGGCCTCCCCATGTGGAATTATAACAGGGAAGACGATGCTTCCCGCTGTCTGCGCAAAGGTCCAGATAATTTTTGCTGCCCTGGTCGCTATCTTAGCTGATCTATACAAAAGGGAGAAGGAGTACTTTGCTCATTTAACGTGCCGGGAAGGCTTTTCCATGTACAACCCCATCCCATGGGTGAGTTTTCCCATTACTGGCTTTACTCAATCTTTTCTCCAGAGTCCATGTTAGTCGAATTTAATCCGGCTGCTTTTTGACAGGAATGGAGAAAGATCGTCAAGGGGATCTACAGCCCCGCTCCGCAGCCACAGGATCATATTCGGGACCTAGATCCCGGATATGAAGAAGATCCGGACATATTTATAGAGCTTAAGGAGGGAGTTTTTTTTATCAGGCGAGCTATGACGGCACGGAAGTAGCCATTACAGCCGATTACCCTAGCCTTCTCCCTTTCTCCCATGTAAGTACCCAGGAGACGTCTCCTCCGAAAGAGTTTTACCATTGCACCTCACCCACCACACTGTCTCATGCTCTGAAGGGGCGACGCTCGTCTCGCCGAGCTGTTCAAAGGTGTCTCCTAAGAAGGTGACACTTGCGCAGGGCGAGTCTTTGAAAAGAAAGGCCAACGGAGATACTACCAAGCCCTTACCGTTACCGAAGAGGTATAGTTTTTAACACACACCCGATGGACAAACCGAATCGTGACGTTTTTTCGTTGGGCCGTCTTGTAGGAAGAGCATACACCGGACTATATCCGGGGACCTCGCTGGCAGTGCATCGACCAATCCGGCCCCGGACCCTGCCATAAGGACTAGGGTCGATACGGGTAAAATGTCGGATTGTCACCTCCAAGAGGATTCGGATAATGTATCTGTCACCAACTCTGAAGTGGAGAGTGCGATGAATCATCGGAGGAGGAAAGAGGCCATGCGCGACCCGAGTTTCACCGAAGAGGCGTTCAATGCCCTCAGCTTAGCGGATGCATACATCCAAGCTGCTCGAGATGGACTTGCCGGAGCCACTCACCAACTTGCAAAAGATATGCGGGTAAAAACTTAATGCGGATTCAATAATCATATGCCAGTAGCCCCAGAGACTTGAATCAGTTGACCCAACTGATTTAAGGGCCGTTTAATGTTATCAGGTACTCACGACGAAAAATAACACGTTGTGTTAGGAGCTTGAAGAATGTCGGACCAAGCTAGATGTTGCCACCACCGAACTGGAAGATTTGAAGAAATCCCAGAAGGCTTCGGATGGTAAGCACGACAGTGTCCGGAAAATACGATCCTGTGCTGACAAGGATTTTGAATATCCATTGTTTTATTGACGGCAACAGGGTCGACAAATCAGTTGGAGGAGAGGCTAAAGGCCGCTCAGGCGGACAAGCAACATGCCGAAGGGAAAGATGCTGGTCAACGTGTATTAACATGGACCATTAATGAGAAGAACAAACTACAGGATGCCAACATTAAGCAAGCTGAGGAGCTAAAGGACGTAAGAGCCCAGCCGTCGAACGCTTTGAAGGAGAACCAAAAGCTGAAAGGCGGCATATTTAATATGTCCCTGAACCTTACATTCATAAGATCTCTTGACAGAGAATTTTTATGAGATTTGTTCCTGTAGGTTTGCTAACTGGGCGGCCTGAAGGAGAAGTGTCCGGATTTCAAGGCGACTTGCTACAAGAGTTATCCAAGGTGCACGAGCAAGCTCGGAAAGCAATGAGGAATATGGCTAAGGCTTTATGGCCATCCGATTCTCCTCCAGGACTAATGTGAGAGCTCGCGGAGCTATTCAAAGGAGCTCGTCTTCGCTTTGAGCTGTGGAAGGTATCAGCATGTCGAGAGGGTGCACGAGAGGCCTGGGCCATGGTAAAAACATGGTATACCGGACTTGATCCAAATCATATGGCCCGGGTTGGACCTAGGGGACCGAACGGACAAGAAATTCTGGTTAGCTTGGTGTATGACCAAGTAAAGATAGCCGCCAAATTTTCACAGCAGGACTGTAAACTAGACAGCCTGATAAATGGCATAGATAAAGAGTAGATTTGTGATTTTATGTGACAATACACTTTATCAGCAAAACTTAGCTCCGGCCGATTTGTAAAAGATTGTCATGGCGGACCTTCCGCTTTTAACCTCCGAAACCCAAGGGTGGAGTGTTTCCGAATACTATACCTGTGAGAAACACTAAGTATGTTCGGGAACCAGGTGGTCCGGTCATAATGCTTGAACAGACAAACAGTATTTGGGGAGTTGTGTTATATTATTTTTTAACATACGAAACATCTTCCATAAAGAATAGTTTCGTTAAGGGTTACTCTTCCTTGGTCGGCATGCATTTATGCATGACTAAGCTGTGATGCGAAAGAATCACAGGAGTCTTTGTATTTTTAGTAGTTTATACAGCTACGAAGGCAATTCGTCTTTTACCCACCGACCAATAATTCCCTTAAGAATGCTAGCTTTTGGCTTCACCCGTCTGAGGTACATGTCCGGATGACTCGGCTGTAACAATCGCAGAGGTGCTCCCTTTATGCCCTAGTCGAACAAGCAGGAACGTAGGGCATAAGCACAGGAGCCAGGCAACCCAGTTTGGCAAAAACTAAAGTCATATAGGTGCATATAATGGCGAAGACAGGACATATATGAGCAAAAGATACACATATATATGGTGAGCCTTATGCTGGAGATAATAAAAAGCTTCTATTTGAAGGAAGCCCCCAGTTAAGGTGGGGTGTGTACATTTAAATATGTATTCCCCACAAGTGTGCGGCTTACCCGAACACACGCTAGAAATCGTAAAACAAATGAAAAGAGAAAAGAGAAAAAATAGAAAAAAGAGAAAAAGGTAACGAACAATGTGTCCGGACTTAGGCGTAGAATCTTTGGAGTCTGGCAGCGTTCCATGGGTTTGGCTCTAAGCAATTGTCCGATGCATTATGAAGGCGATGGGCTCCTCTAGTGAGAACTTCATCTATAATGAAGGGACCCTCCCATTTGGGCTTGAGCTTGTCCTTTTTCTTCTCTGGTAGGCGTAGAAGGAGTTCACCGACATTATAAGTCTTGGCCCGCACTTCTCTGTTTTGGTATCTTCTAGCTTGTTGTTGGTAGAATGCGGAACGAGCTTTTGCGACATCGCGCTCCTCCTCCAGGCCATCTAAGTCGTCTTGCCGATCGATCTTGGCCTCTTTCTCTTTGTACATGCGCACTCGAGGTGAGTCATGAATAATGTCGCAAGGCAAGACGATCTCTGCACCGTACACCATGAAGAATGGTGTGTATCCGATCGTGCGATTAGGTGTGGTCCGCAGCCCCCAGAGTGCGGAGTCAAGCTCCTCGGCCCAGTGTTTGTCCGACTTCTTTAGAGATCGCACTAGTCTGGGTTTAATGCCGCTCATTATTAGGCCATTGGCCCGTTCGACTTGACCGTTTGTTTGAGGGTGATATACAAAGGCGTAATCTAGCTTGATGCCCATATTAGCACACCAAGTTTTTACCCCGTCGGCTGTAAAGTTAGAGCCGTTGTCAGTGATGATGCTGTGTGGGACACCATAACGATGTACGACACTAGATATGAAATCTATCACTGGTCTGGCTTCAGCCATTTTAACTGGTTTGGCCTCTATCCACTTAGTAAATTTATCTACCATAACCAGCAGGTATTTTTTCTTATGGCTCCCCCCTTTAAGGGGTCCGACCATGTCCAGCCCCCAGACTGTGAAAGGCAAAGTAATGGGGATTGTTCATAGGGCGGTAGGCGGCATATGGCTTTGATTTGCGAAGAGCTAGCATCCAACACAGCCTTGGACGAGGTCCTGTGCATCTGCTCGAGCCGTAGGCCAGAAAAAACCAGTACGGAAGGCTTTACTTACAAGGGCCCGAGCTGCGGCGTGATGGCCACCAAGGCCAGCATGGATTTCGGCCAAGAGCTGTCGCCCCTCCTCTTCGGAGATACATCTTTGAAGGACTCCGGTAGTACTTTTCTTGTAGAGTTCTCCTTCATGAACCTTGTAGGCTTTCGAGCGTCGAACGATGCAACGAGCCTCATTCTGGTCCTCGGGGAGCTCCTGCCTATTAAGGTTGGCCAGGAAGGGTTCGGTCCATGGAGCGATTACCTTCATGATTACATGAGCGAAAGGCGTTGGTTCTGTGCCCGAGCCCCCGATGATGTCTGAATCGTGTTCGGCATCTGGGGGTGTGATCGGCGCCGGACTGGTGTTTCCGCTCTTGTCCTGCCATACCACGGATGGCTTGAAGAGCCTTTCCACAAAGGTGTTAGGCGGGACGGGGTCGCGTTTAGAGCCCATTCGAGCTAGGATATCCGATGCTTGGTTACTGTCTCGGGCCACATGATGAAACTTGAGCCCCTCGAACCGAGCTAATATTTTGAGCACGGCATTGCGGTAAGCTGCCATCTTTGGATCTTTTGCATCGAATTCTCTGTTTATTTGGGATATTGCGAGATTTGAATCCCCGCACACCTCAAGGCGTTGTATTCCCATAGAAACAGCCATCCGGAGACCATGCAGTAGTGCCTCATATTCAGCTGCGTTATTAGAGTCCGTATACAAGATTTGGAATACGTAACGGACTGTGTCCCCTGTAGGGGATGTTAGGGTGACACCGGACTCCAATCCGGCTAACATTTTTGAGCCGTCGAAGTACATCACTCAGTTGGAGTATGTTCCATACTCTTTAGGGAGTTTGGCTTCTGTCCATTCGGAGACAAAGTCAGCCAACACCTGAGATTTAATTGCTCGGCGTGGTTTATACGTTATTTCAAATGGTAGGAGCTCAATGGCCCATTTTGCAATGCGGCCGGTGGCATATCGGTTGTTTATGATGTCATTGAGTGCTACCTCGGAGGCCACCGTGATCGAGCACTCTTGAAAGTAGTACCGCAGCTTCCGAGATGCCATGAAAACCACGTATGCTATCTTGTGATAGTGCGGGTATCGGGATTTGCATGGCGTGAGAACCGCCGATACGTAATATACGGGTTTTTGGAGTAGGAATTTATGCCCCTCTTCCTCTCGTTCGGCGACGAGTACTGCGCTCACCACCTGGTGAGTTCCAGATATATACAGTAGCATAGGTTGGCCAATGTTAGGTGCGGAAAGGATTGGATTGTTGGCTAGCAGAGTTTTTATTTCTTCCAACCCGGCCGTTGCCGCGTCCGTCCACTCAAAGTGGTCGGTACGTCGAAGCAGGCGATATAGCGGCAGCGCCTTCTCTCCCAGTCTGGAGATAAAGCGTCTCAAGGCTGCCACGCACCCAACGGTCTGTTGGTATTGCCAACTGAGTCAAGGCTCGGATTTTGGCTGGGTTTGCTTCGATTCCTCTAATGGAAACGATGAACCCAAGCAGCTTTCCGGCCGGAACGCCGAAAAAGCAATTTTCCGGATTGAGCCGTATGTCATATGTTCGGAGGTTGTCGAATGTAAGACGTAAGTCTTTTATTAATGATTTGACATGCTTGGTTTTGATGACTACATCATCTACATACGCCTCCACCGTCTTGCCAATTTGTTTTTCCAGGCATGTTTGGATCATGCGTTGGTAGGTGGCGCCGGCGTTTTTAAGCCCGAAAGGCATAGCGTTAAAACAGAAAGGCCCGTACGGAGTGATAAATGCCATTGCAGCCTGATCGGATTCCTTCATCTTAATCTGATGGTATCCGGAGTATGCATCGAGGAAACAGAGTGAATCGTGTCCTGCAGTTGCATCAATGATCTGGTCAATGTAGTGCAGTGGGAAGGGGTCCTTAGGGCAAGCTTTATTGGGGTCTTTAAAATCGACACAAAGGCGCCAGGATTTGTCCTTCTTTGGCACCATGACCAGGTTTGCTAGCCAATCCGGGTGTTTTATTTCTCGAATAGACCCGGCTTCAAGTAGTTCGGCTAGCTCCTCCCCCATAGCTTGCCGTTTGGGTTCGAAAAATCACCGTAGCGTTTTCTTAACTGGCTTGAACCCCTTTATTATGTTGAGGCTGTGTTCGACCAGTCTGCGTGGGATTCCTGGCATATCCGAAGGGTGCCAGGCAAAAATATCCCAAATCTCGCGCAGGAATGCTCTCAGAGCGGCGTCGATCACCGGATCCAACTGTGCTCCAATAGCTGTTGTTTTATTAGGATCCGTTGGGTGAACTTGGAATTCAACTATTTCGTCTGCCGGTTTGAAAGAAGTGGATTTAGGCCTTTTGTCGAGGATTACGGTGGGTGAACGAATTACTGTTGAGCAATTGACAGAATTGAGCATAGTTATGAGAATATCTAGGTATGATCATGTATATAGGCATCACGTCCGAGACAAGTAGACCGACTCACTGCTGCATCTACTACTATTACTCCGATCGTGACCGCTATCCAAAGATGCATCCGAGTATTAAGTTAATGAAAACAGAGTAACGCCTTAAGCAAGATGACATGATGTAGAGGAATAAATTCATGCAATATGATAAATACCCCATCTTGTTATCCTTGATGGCAACAATACAATACGTGCCTTGCTGCCCTTATAGTCACTGGGAAAGGACACCGCAAGATTGAACCCAAAGCTAAGCACTTCTCCAATTGCAAGAACTACCAATCTAGTTAGCCAAACCAAACGGATAATTCAAAGAGACTTGCAAAGATAACCAATCATACATAAAAGAATTCAAAGAAGATTCAAATATTGCTCATAGATAATCTTGATCATAAACCCACAATTCATCAGTCTCAACAAACACACCGCAAAAAGAAGATTACATCGAATAGATCTCCATGAGAGAGGGGGAGAACATTGTATTAAGATCCAAAAAGAGAGAAGAAGCCATCTAGCTACTAACTATGGACCCGAAAGTCTGAAGTAAACTACTCACACTTCATCGGAGAGGCTATGATGATGATGTAGAAGCCCTTGGTGGTGGATTCCCCTTCCGGCAGAGCTCCGGAACAGTCCCCAAGATGGGATCTCGTGGATACAGAAAGTTGCGGCGGTGGAATTAGGTTTTTGGCTCCGTCTCTGTTCTATTGTGGGTACGTAGGTATATATAGGAGGAAGGAGTACGTCGGTGGAGCTTCGGGGGGCCCACGAGGCAGGGGGCGCGCCCTAGGGGGGCGCACCCTCCACCCTCGTGGCCGCCTTCCTCCTTTCTTGACCGAGGGTCCAAGTCTCATGGATCTTATCTGATGAGAAAATCACGTTCCCGAAGATTTCATTCCGTTTGGACTCCATTTGATATTCCGTTTCTTCGAAACACTGAAATAGGCAAAAAAACAGGAATTCAGGGATGGGCCTCCGGTTAATAGGTTAGTCCCAAAAGTAATATAGAAGTGGAAAATAAAGCCCAATATAGTCCAAAACAATAGATAATATAGCATGGAGCAATTAAAAATTATAGATACATTGGAGACGTATCAGGCATCCCCAAGCTTAATTCCTGCTCGTCCTCGAGTAGGTAAATGATAAAAAAAGAATTTTTGATGCGGAGTGGTACTTGGCATAATTTCAATGTAAATCTTCTTAATTGTCGTATGAATATTCAGATCCGAAAGATTAAAGACAAAAGTTCATATTGACATAAAAATAATAATACTTCAAGCATACTAACAAAGCAATCATGTCTTCTCAAAATAACATGGCCAAAGAAAGTTATCCCTACAAAATCATATAGTCTGGCTATGCTCTATCTTCACCACACAAAGTATTTAAATCATGCACAACCCCGATGACAACCCAAGCAATTGTTTCATACTTTTGACATTTTCAAAACTTTTTCAATCTTCACGCAATACATGAGCGTGAGCCATGGATATAGCACTATATGTGGAATAGAATGGTGGTTGTGGACAAGACAAAAAGGGGAAAGATAGTCTCACATCAACTAGGCGTATCTACGGGCTATTTAGATGCCCATCGATAGATATCAATGTGAGTGAGTAGGGATTGCCATGCAATGGATGCACTAGAGCTATAAGCATATGAAAGCTCACCAAAAGAAACTAAGTGGATGTGCATCCAACTCACTTGCTCATGAATACCTAGGGCAATTTGAGGAAGCCCATCATTGGAATATACAAGCCAAGTTCTATAATGAAAAATTCCCACTAGTATATGAAAGTGACAAAACGAGAGACTCTCTATTATAAAGATCATGGTGCTACTTTGAAGCACAAGTGTGGTAAAAGGATAGTAACATTGTCCCTTCTCTCTTTTTCTCTCATTTTTTATTTGGGCCTTTTCTCTTTTTTTATGGCCTCTTTTCTTTTTTATTTTTCATCCGAAGTCTCATCCAGACTTATGGGGGAATCATAGTCTCCATCATCCTTTCCTCACTTGGGAAAATGCTCAAAAAATGATGATCATCACACTTTTATTTTTCTTACAACTCAATGATTACAACTCGACACTTAGAACAAAATATGACTCTATATGAATGCCTCCGGCGGTGTACCGGGAAATGCAATGATTCATAAGTGACATGTATGAAAGAATTATGAACGGTGGCTTTGCCACAAATACGATGTCAACTAAATGATCATGCTAAGCAATATGACAATGATGGAGCGGGTCATAATAAACGGAACGGTGGAAAGTTGCATGGCAATATATCTCGGAATTGCTATGGAAATGCCATGATAGGTAGGTATGGTGGCTGTTTTGAGGAAGGTTTTATGGTGGGTGTATGATACCGGCGAAAAGTGCGCGGTATTAGAGAGGCTAGCAATGGTGGAAGGGTGAGAAAAATGCGTATAATCCATGGACTCAACATTAGTCATAAAGAACTCATATACTTATTGCAAAAATCTGTAAGTTATCAAAGCAAAGTATTACGTGCATGCTCCTAGGGGGATAGATTGGTAGGAAAAGACCATCGCTCGTCCCCGACCGCCACTCATAAGGAAGACAATCAATAAATAAATCATGCTCCGACTTCATCACATAACGGTTCACCATACGTGCATGCTACGGGAATCACAAACTTTAACACAAGTATTTCTCAAATTCACAATTACTCAACTAGCATGACTCTAATATTATCACCTCCATATCTCAAAACAATTATCAAGCATCAAACTTTTCTTAGTATTCAACGCACTCAAAAGAAAGTTTTACAAATCTTGAATACCAAGCATATTATTATTTTAAGCAAATTACCATGCTATTTAAGACTCTCAAAATAATCTAAGTGAAGCATGAGAGATCAATAGTTTCTTTAATACAAATCCACCACCGTGCTCTAAAAGATATAAGTGAAGTACTAGAGCAAAACTATAAAGCTCAAAAGATATAAGTGAAGCACATAGAGTATTCTAACAAATTCCAATTCATGTATGGCTCTCTCAAAAGGTGTGTACAGCAAGGATGATTGTGGTAAACTAACAAGCAAGGACACAAATAATACAAGATGCTCCAAGCAAAACACATATCATGTAGTGAATAAAAATATAGCTCCAAGTAAAGTTACCGATGGAAGTGGACGAAAGAGGGGATGCCTTCGGGGGCATCCCCAAGCTTTGACTTTTTTGTGTCCTTGGATTATCTTGGGGGTGCCATGGGCATCCCCAAGATTAGGCTCTTGCCACTCCTTTTCCATAATCCATCAAAAAAAAATCACCCAAAACTTGAAAACTTCACAACACAAAACTCATCAGAAATCTCGTAAGCGCCGTTAGCGAAAGAAAACAAAAGACCACTTCAAGGTACTGTAATGAACTCATTCTTTATTTTTTTTGGTGTTAAAACTACTGTATTCCAACTTCTCTATGGATTATAAATTGTTTTACTAGCCATAGATTCATCAAAATAAGCAAACAACACACGAAAATCAGAATCTGTCAAAAACAGAACAGTCTGTAGTAATCTGTAACTAACGCAAACTTCTAGAACTCCAAAAATTCAGCCAAAATAGGAAGACCTAGACAATTTGTTTATTGATCAGAAGAAATTGGAATAACTGTTTTATCACGTTCTGGTGATTTTTAACAATTGTTTTCATGGACAGAAAGTTTCTGGAAATTACAGCAAGATCAAATAACTATTATCCAAGAAGATCCTATAGGTTTAACTTGGCACAAACACTAATTAAACATAAAACCACATCTAAACAGAAGGTAGATGGATTATTTATTCCTAAACAGAAACAAAAACAAAAAAAACAAAAAACAAAATTGGGTTGCTTCCCAACAAGCGCTATCGTTTAACGCCCCTAGCTAGGCATAAAAGCCAGGATAGATCTAGGTATTGCCATCTTTGGTGGGCAATCCATAGGTGGCTCTCATAATAGATTCATATGGTAATTTTATGTTCTTCCTAGGGAAGTGTTCCATGCCTTTATTTAATGGGAATTGGAATCTAATATTCCCTTCCTTCATATCCATAATTGCACCAATCGTTCTAAGGAAAGGTCTACCAAGAATAATAGGACATGAAGGATTGCAATCTATATCAAGAACGATAAAGTATACGGGCACATAATTCCTATTTGCAAAAATAAGAACATAATTAATTCTTCCCATAGGTTTCTTAATAGTGGAAACTGCAAGGTGCAAGTTTAGAGAGCATTCATCAAAATCACGGAAATCTAGCAAATCACACAAAGTTTTGGGAATAGTGGAAACACTAGCACCCAAATCACATAAAGCATAAAATTCATGATCCTTAATATTAATTTTAATAGTTGGTTCCCACTCATCATAAAGTTTTCTAGGGATGGAGACTTCCAACTCAAGTTTTTCCTCATAAGATTGCATCAAGGCATCAACGATATGTTTGGTAAATGCTTTATTTTGACTATAAGCATGCGGAGAATTTAGCACGGATTGTAACAAGGAAATACAATCAATTAAAGAGCAACTTTCATAATTAAATTCCTTGAAATCCAAAATAGTGGGTTTAGCAACATCTAAGGTTTTACTTTCTTCAATCCCACTTTTATCAATTTTAGCATCATACTCTAAAAGCTCCAAATTTTTAAAACGCCTTCTAGGTAAAGGTGTATCATATTCAATCTCATCATTTTCAAGATTCATATTGCAAAACAAGAATTTGATAGGGGATACATCAATAACTTTTAGATCTTCATCTTGATTTTCATGGAAATTGGAAGAACACGCTTTAATAAAGGCATCTTTCATAGCACGCATCCTAGCGGTTTTTTCCTTGCACTCATCAATGGAAATTCTAATGGCTTTGAGAGACTCATTGATATCATGCTTAGGAGGAATAGATCTAAGCTTTAAAGAATCAACATCAAGAGAAATTCTATCAACGTTCCTAGCCAATTCATCAACCTTAAGCAATTTCTCTTCAAGCAAAGCATTAAAATTCTTTTGAGAATTCATAAAATCTTTAACACTAGTCTCAAATTCAGAGGGCATCTTATTAAAATTTCCATAAGAATTGTTGTAGGAATTTCCATTATTATTAGAGGAATTACTAGGATAAAGCCTAAGATTAAAGTTTCCTCTATATGCATTGTTACCAAAATTATTCCTACCAACAAAATTCACATCCATAGATTCATTATTATTCTCAATCAAAGTGGACAAAGGCATATCATTAGGATCAGAAGAAACACTCTTATTAGAAAATAATTTCATAAGTTCATCCATCTTTCCACTCAAAACATTAATTTCTTCTATCGCATGCACCTTTTTATTAGTAGATCTTTTAGTATGTCATTGAGAATAATTAACCATAATATTATCTAGGAGTTTAGTAGCATCTCCTAAAGTGATTTCCATAAAAGTGCCTCCCGCGACCGAATCTAAAAGGTTTCTAGAAGCAAAATTCAATCCGGCAATTTTTTTTTTGTATAATCATCCACAAATTTAAACCATGAGTAGGGCAATTACGTATCATTAATTTCATCCTCTCCCAAGCTTGTGCAACATGTTCATGATCAAGTTGCTTAAAATTCATAATATCGTTTCTAAGGGAGATTATCTTAGCGGGAGGAAAATACTTACAGATAAAAGCATCTTTGCACTTGTTCCAAGAATCAATACTATTTTTGGGCAAAGACGAAAACCAAGCTTTAGCACAATCTCTAAGCGAAAAAGGAAATAGCTTCAATTTAACAACATCATTGTCAACATATTTCTTCTTTTGCATATCACACAAATCCACGAAGCTATTTAAATGAGTAACGGCATCTTCACTAGGAAGGCCGACGAATTGATCTTTCATAACGAGATTCAATAAAGCAGCATTGATTTCACAAGATTCAGTATTGGCAAGAGGAGCAATCAGAGTGCTAAGGAAATCATTATTGTTGGTATTGGTAAAATCACACAATTTGGTATTATCTTGAGCCATAGTGACAAGCAAGCAATCCAACACACGAGCAAAGAAGCGAACAATAAAAAGGCAAACAGAAAAGAGAGGGCGAATAAAACGGCAAGGGTGAAGTGGGGGAGAGGAAAACGAGAGGCAAATGGCAAATAATGTAATGCGAGAGATAAGGTATTGTGACGGGTACTTGGTATGTTGACTTTTGCGTAGACTCCCCGGCAACGGCGCCAGAAATCCTTCTTGCTACGTCTTGATCTTGCGTTGGTTTTCCCCGAAGAGGAGACGATGATGCAACAGAGTAGCGTAAGTATTTCCCTCAGTTTTTGAGAACCAAGGTATCAATCCAGTAGGAGGCCACGCGCAAGTCCCTCGTACCTACACAAAGCAAATAACTCCTTGCAACCAACGCGAATAGGGGTTGTCAATCCCTTCACGGTCACTTATGAGAGTGAGATCTGATAGAGGTGATAGATAATATTTTTGGTATTTTTGGTATAAAGATGCAAAGTAAAATAAAAGGCAAAGTAAAAAATCAAAGCAATAATAATGTGTAGGAAGATTAAAATGATGAAAATAGACCCAAGGGCTATAGATTTCACTAGTGGCTTCTCTCAAGAGCATAAGTATTTTACGGTGGGTGAACGAATAACTGTTGAGCAATTGACAGAATTGAGCATAGTTATGAGAATATCTAGGTATGATCATGTATATAGGCATCACGTCCGAGACAAGTAGACCGACTCCTACCTGCTTCTACTACTATTACTCCACTCATCGACCGGTATCCAGCATGCATCTAGAGTATTAAGTTAATGAAAACAGAGTAACGCCTTAAGCAAGATGACATGATGTAGAGGAATAAATTCATGCAATATGATAAATACCCCATCTTGTTATCCTCGATGGCAACAATACAATACGTGCCTTGTTGCCCTTCATCACTTTGGAAAGGACACCGCAAGATTGAACCCAAAGCTAAGCACTTCTCCCATTGCAAGAACGACCAATCTAGTTGGCCAAACCAAATGGATAATTCGAAGAGACTTGCAAAGATAACCAATCATACATAAAAGAATTCAGAGAAGATTCAAATATTGCTCATAGATAATCTTGATCATAAACCCACAATTCATAGGTCTCAACAAACACACTGCAAAAAGAAGATTACATCGGATAGATCTCCACGAGAGAGGGGGAGAACATTGTATTGAAACCCAAAAAGAGAGAAGAAGCCATCTAGCTACTAACTATGGACCCGAAGGTCTGAAGTAAACTACTCACACTTCATCGGAGAGGCTATGATGATGATGTAGAAGCCCTCCGTGGTGGATTCCCCTTCTGGCGGAGCTACGGAACAGGCCCCAAGATGGGATCTCGTGGATACAGGAAGTTGCGGCGGTGGAATTAGGTTTTTGGCTCCATCTCTGATCTGTTGGGGGTACGTAGGTATATATAGGAGGAAGGAGTACGTCGGTGGAGCTTCGGGGGGCCCACGAGGCAGGGGGGCGCGCCCTAGGGGAGTGCCCTCCACCCTCGTGGCCGCCTCCCTCCTTTCTTGACCGAGGGTCCAAGTCTCCTGGATCTTATCTGATGAGAAAATCACGTTCCCAAAGATTTCATTCCATTTGGACTCCGTTTGATATTCCGTTTCTTCGTAACACTGAAATAGGCAAAAAACAACAATTCTAGGATGGGCCTCCGGTTAATAGGTTAGTCCCAAAATTAATATAGAAGTGGAAAATAAAGCCCAATATAGTCCAAAACAATAGATGATATAGCATGGAGCAATCAAAAATTATAGATACGTTGGAGACGTATCAGTCCCTTCGGGGAAATGTCACGCAGTGACATCCGGAGTCCTGCCTAGCCTGCTATAGCCCGGTTCACCAGAGTCCTGTTATCCTAGTGCTACAGCCTGGATTCGCACACTGCTGACCGACATGCTCGATGTTGATTCATGTATGCATGTCCTCGTAAGTTAGTGCCACTTTGGGTTCACGGCTAGTCATGTCGGCCCGGGTTCTCTGTCATATGGATGCTAGCGACACTATCATATACGTGAGCCAAATGGCGCAAACGGTCCCGGGCCATGGTAAGGCGGCACCCGTGGGAATACCGTGCGTGAGGTCGCAAAGTGATATGAGGTGTTACCGGCTAGATCGATGTGACTTGGAATCGGGGTCCTGACAGCTTTGGTATCGAGCTTTGATCACTGTGGGATTACCAAGCCAAACTGGTCGAAGTTGAGTCTAGAAATTCTTTAGTTATATAAGGGAATTGATTGTGGTAGGGAAGTAAGGCTCTTTTTACTCCTTTACCTTATGCCCTTCTGATCTGAGTCACCCTCTTCTCTTCTACGGGGATTAAGAACTAGGCTTCTCATCTTTTTATCAGGTTCACGTTTTACTAATCTGTAGACTTAAAGGATTGTTGGTTTCAAGCCTCAGTTCAGCTCCTACCACTTTTGTATGTTGACCATTGATCTCGGAACCTTGATACTGTGATGTAAGTGGTTATGCCACCATTTTTGCAGGATGTCTCAAATCTTTTTGAGCATTTACAGCCGTTATGCTGTCCGAGTCATCCGAGGTTTCTAAATAGTCTGATGCATTTGCAAATCCCTTATTCCCGTTCTTGATGTTCCTTTGGGCCAAATTAACCACACTAATCGTTGAGTTGAGGTACTTCGTTGCCTCGGCGTATATGTTGAAGCCATTATTATGACCCTAGGTGTCTTAGAGAACCATTCAGTAATCTAGCCATGCTTTGTGTTCCCGGTGTGATGATTTTGGCCACCATTCTCGAAAGCATCTCGTGATGCCATTTAGTAGTAGGTATTCTACTCTTGGGTTCTTGACCCAAGATTCACTCTACTTACCTCGTGTTGATAGTGTTGCTCGTACCTTTAGGATATTAGTAAACTTTGCAATAGTCCTCGAGGTCCATGGTATTTCCTTCTTCCAAATACCATGAACTGCTTATGGCAGAAGTTCTTTTGAACCAAAAGATCACAACCAGAGTGCTCTTGACGAGTTCTCGATTCTATGTTGTGACTCTGTTAGTTCTACCTTCTTTGCATGGGTTATCCGGAAGAAACCTGTTGAACTTGGTTCGACATACTAATTTATGCATCCACAACTCAAAAAGTTATATGTTCCTTTGAGTTGTCCCTCTTTAGTTATATTCTGACCCACATCTATCAATTGATAGTCAGGAGTAATTGTGCATTCGTGTTATTGATGATTATTATTCTTATGGTCCGTCAAGCCATTCTATTCCAGAATGACTGGGAGAAACAAACTCCAGTACCCTATCCTTTTCTAGGATTGGATCAAAGTAGTTGTATTCCGTAGGTCAAATGCCAAACCAGCTTTTGTTCTATTCTACCTTGGAGTATTACCCTATTTATTTCAAGAATATCATAGGAATTGCACCAACTCTTACGAATTCTTGACGCAGTGATACTTCTTTCCATTATCATTCATTCCTCAGTTTTCCGTGTTTTTGTATCCGGAATACTGACAAGCGAATTGTGATATGTGAAATCAGTACTGCTAGCAACCCCGTTGCTTGGTAGTTAAAGGACAATAATTTCATTCTTAGCGTGCCAGTTATTGAATCATTATTCTAAGATTGATTGTGCTACATGGTCCATATTCTTGGTGCACCCTTCGACCAATGAGTTAGGATTGTATCAATCCCTCGCTCTTTTGTTCATATCAACTTGCCTGGAAAGCAAGATTGTTCTCGAGCTTAATAACATATCGGTGGTTTGTGATTTTCCGTATATCTTCTCGGAAGTATTACCAGGTTTTCCCCTGACTGTTATGTTGAGCTCGTGATCAATTGGTTTTCTTATAAACCACCCCTTCTCCAAGAATCTGTGTTGGATACCCTGAGCTAGTTGGTTAAGCTAAACAACAACTTGGAGAGTTGGAAGATAAAAGCTTGCCTAACTTAGTTCATTTAAAGGGATGTCTTGTGTTGTGTGTGTGTTGAAGAAAGATGATATCTTCATCAATTGGTCCTTGGGATCAATTGTTGGAGCTATTGTCTTGTCCAGATTTTGTTTTGAGCATGGGCTATCATCAAATCAAATCAGAACCAATGATGTTCGTAATGTTGTCTTACTCGTGGTTGATCCCTCGAGCATACACCATTACATCTTTCGGTCTGACCAATGCTATCACCGTGTTCACTTAATCGTGGAACTCCAGTTATACGGAAAACTGGATGAATTGTTGTTGAGCCCATCGGCAACATAATTATCATCTCCATGATTTGCGCTGAACATTAAAGCTAGTGTTGGAAACTTTGTAAGCAATGCCTTTGTGTTCCGTTCATGAAGCATATGTTGGATGAAAGAAGTGACTTTTTCTGATTCATGTGCATTTGGTGCAAGTTGCCGCCATGAGTTCGAGAACGATTGTTTTTGCCTCCTCCAGAATCATCCCAAGTCAGCTGATAACTCACAAGTATAGGGGATCAATTGTAGCCTCTTTCGATAAGTAAGAGTGTCGAGCCCTACGAGGAGCTAAAGGTAGAACAAATATTCCCTAAAGTTCTATCGACCACAAATACAACTCTCACGCGCTTGATGTTAAGCTTTACCTAGAACAAGTACAAAACTAGAAGTACTTTGTAGGTGTTTTGGATAGGTTTGCAAGAAAATAAAGAACACGTAAGTAAAAAGTAGGGGCTGTTTAGATAAAGAAACAACTAAATTAGTTTTAGTAAAGAGCTTGTTGTCACGAGAAAGTTATTTGTCCCTAGGCAATCGATAACTAGACCGGTAATCACTATTGCAATTTTATTTGAGGGAGAGGCATAAGCTAACATACTTTCTCTACTTGGATCATATGCACTTATGATTGGAACTCTAGCAAGCATCCGCAACTACTAAAGCTCATTAAGGTAAAACCCAACCATAGCATTAAAGCATCAAGTCCTCTTTATCCTATATCCAACAACCTACTTACTCGGGTAACATATCGGTGGTTTGTGATTTTCCGTATATCTTCTCGGAAGTATTACCAGGTTTTCCCCTGACTGTTATGTTGAGCTCGTGATCAATTGGTTTTCTTATAAACCACCCCTTCTCCAAGAATCTGTGTTGGATACCCTGAGCTAGTTGGTTAAGCTAAACAACAACATGGAGAGTTGGAAGATAAAAGCTTGCCTAACTTAGTTCATTTAAAGGGATGTCTTGTGTTGTGTGTGTGTTGAAGAAAGATGATATCTTCATCAATTGGTCCTTGGGATCAATTGTTGGAGCTATTGTCTTGTCCAGACTTTGTTTTGAGCATGGGCTATCATCAAATCAAATCAGAACCAATGATGTTCGTAATGTTGTCTTACTCGTGGTTGATCCCTCGAGCATACACCGTTACATCTTTCGGTCTGACCAATGCTATCACCGTGTTCACTTAATCGTGGAACTCCAGTTATACGGAAAACTGGATGAATTGTTGTTGAGCCCATCGGCAACATAATTATCATCTCCATGATTTGCGCTGAACATTAAAGCTAGTGTTGGAAACTTTGTAAGCAATGCCTTTGTGTTCCGTTCATGAAGCATATGTTGGATGAAAGAAGTGACTTTTTCTGATTCATGTGCATTTGGTGCAAGTTGCCGCCATGAGTTCGAGAACGATTGTTTTTGCCTCCTCCAGAATCATCCCAAGTCAGCTGATAACTCACAAGTATAGGGGATCAATTGTAGCCTCTTTCGATAAGTAAGAGTGTCGAGCCCTACGAGGAGCTAAAGGTAGAACAAATATTCCCTAAAGTTCTATCGACCACAAATACAACTCTACGCACGCTTGATGTTCGCTTTACCTAGAACAAGTACAAAACTAGAAGTACTTTGTAGGTGTTTTTGGATAGGTTTGCAAGAAAATAAAGAACACGTAAGTAAAAAGTAGCGGCTGTTTAGATAAAGAAACAACTAAATTAGTTTTAGTAAAGAGCTTGTTGCCACGAGAAAGTTATTTGTCCCTAGGCAATCGATAACTAGACCGGTAATCACTATTGCAATTTTATTTGAGGGAGAGGCGTAAGCTAACATACTTTCTCTACTTGGATCATATGCACTTATGATTGGAACTCTAGCAAGCATCCGCAACTACTAAAGCTCATTAAGGTAAAACCCAACCATAGCATTAAAGCATCAAGTCCTCTTTATCCTATATGCAACAACCTACTTACTCGGGTCTGTGCTTCTGTTCACTCACTCCACCCACCATAAGCAAATCATGAACATATTGCAAACCCTACAGCGGGAATCCCTCAAGCTTGCGCGACACGGAGAGCACCATAGGACAACACCAATAATAAAACATGCAACTCAGACCAATCTTGATCATCAAATAGCCCATAGGACAAAACAGATCTACTCAAACATCATAGAATAGCCATACATCATTGGGAAATAATATAGCGTTGAGCACCATATTTAAGTAGAGATTACAGCGGGTAAGAGAGAGGTTACACCGCTGCATAGAGGGGGGAAGAGTTGGTGATGATGGCGGTGAAGTTGTTGGTGAAGATGGTGGTGATGATGATGGCCACGGCAGCGCTCTGGCGCCACCAAAAGCAAGGGGGAGAGAGCCCCCCCTTCTTCTTCTTCTTCCTTAACCTCGTCCCTAGATGGGAGAAGGGTTTCCCCTCTGGTCCTTGGCTCCCATGGCGTGGGAGGGGCGAGAGCCCCTCCAAGATTGGATCTATCTCTCTGTCTCTCTTTGTTTCTGCGTTCTCCTCGGCTGCCCTTTTGCCGTTTCTTTTATATCTGGAGATCCGTAACTCCGATTGGACTGAAACCTTCGCCGTGATTTTTTACCAAAAATTAGCTTTCTTGCTGCCGAAGGAGGGCATCAACCGCCTTCGGTGGATCATGAGGGTCGGGCGCGCCTACAGGGGGTAGGGCGCGCCCCCTACCTCGTGCCCACCTCGGACACCGTTTCGCGATGATCTTTCTTCTAGACTTTGAAATATTCCAAAAAATCTCTGTCGTTTTATCCGTTTGACTCCGTTTGATATGGATATTCTGAAACCAAAAACATGCAACATACTGAGGCTGGCTCTGGGCCTTTGGATCAATATGTTAGTCCCAAAATAGTATAAAAGTTGCCAAAAGTATATGAAAGTTGAATAATATTGGCATGGAACAATAAAAAAATTATAGATACGACGGAGACGTATCAGCATCCCCAAGCTTAATTCCTGCTCGTCCTCGACTAGGTAAATGATAAAAAAATTGATGTGGAATGCTACCTAGCATAATCTTGATCATATGTCTAATCATGGCATGAACATTAAGACACGAGTGATTCAAAGCAATAGTCTATCATTTGACATAAAAAAAATAATACTTCAAGCCTACTAATAAAGCAATCATGTCTTTTCAAAATAACATGGCCAAAGAAAGTTATCCCTACAAAATCATATGGTCTGGCTATGCTCCATCTTCACCACACAAAATATTCAAATCATGCACAACCCCGATGACAAGCCAAGCAACTGTTTCATAATTTTGACGTTCTCAAACCTTTTCAACTTTCACTCAATACATGAGCGTGAGCCATGGACATAACACTATAGGTGGAATAGAATATGATGGTGGGGAGTATGTGGAGAAGACAAAAAGGAGAAGATAGTCTCACATCAACTAGGCGTATCAACGGGCTACGGAGATGCCCATCAATAGATGTCAATGTGAGTGAGTAGGGATTGCCATGCAACGGATGCACTAAGAGCTATAAGTGTATGAAAGCTCAGACTGAAAACTAAGTGGGTGTGCATCCAACTTGCTTGCTCATGAATCGGGCGTTTGAGGAAGCCCATCACCGGAATATACAAGCCAAGTTCTATAATGAAATTCCCACTAGTATATGAAAGTGAAAGCATAGGATACTCTATCTATGAAGAACATGGTGCTACTCTGAAGCACAAGTGTGGTAAAAGGATAGTAACATTGCCCCTTCTCTCTTTTTCTCTCTTTTTTTTATTTTTTTATTTTGGTGGGCTTCTTTGGCCTCTTTTTTTTATTTGGGCTTCTTTGGCCTCTTTTTTTTTGTAAAGTCCGGAGTCTCATCCCAACTTATGGGGGAATCATAGTCTCCATCATCCTTTCCTCACTGGGGCAATGCTCTAATAATGATGATCATCACACTTTTATTTACTTACAACTCAATATTACAACTCGATACTAGAACAAAGATATGAATCTATATGAATGCCTCCGACGGTGTACCGGGATGTGCAATGATCTAGCATAGCAATGATCTCAAAAAACGGACAAGCCATGAAAACATCATGCTAGCTATCTTACGATCATGCAAAGCAATATGACAATAAATGCTCAAGTCATGTATATGATGATGATGGAAGTTGCATGGCAATATATCTCGGAATGGCTATGGAGATGCCATGATAGGTAGGTATGGTGGCTGTTTTGAGGAAGGTATATGGTGGGTTTATGGTACCGGTGAAAGTTGCGCAGTACTAGAGAGGCTAGCAATGGTGGAAGGGTGAGAGTGCATATAATCCATGGACTCAACATTAGTCATAAAGAACTCACATACTTATTGCAAAAATCTATTAGTCATCGAAACAAAGTACTACACGCATGCTCCTAGGAGGATAGATTGGTAGGAAAAGACCATCGCTCGTCCCCGACCGCCACTCATAAGGAAGACAATCAATAAATAATTCATGCTCCGACTTCATCACATAACGGTTCACCATACGTGCATGCTACGGGAATCACGAACCTCAACACAAGTATTTCTACTAATCCACAATTACCCACTAGCATGACTCTAATATCACCACCTTTATATCGCAAAACTATTGCAAGGAATCAAACATATCATATTCAGTGATCTACAAGTTTTATGTAGGATTTTATGACTAACCATGTGAATGACCAGTTCCTGTCATCTCTCTAAATAGATATAAGTGAAGCAAGAGAGTTTAATTCTTTGTACAAAAGATGTGCCCAAGCTCTAACAAATATAAGTGAAGCATAAGAGCATTCTTCAAATGGCGGTTGTCTAAGTGAAGAGAAACATGCAATCCAAAATTCAAATGATATAAGTGAAGCACATGAAGCATTCTATAAAGCCATACTCAAAAGATATAAGTGAAGTGCAAAGAGAATTCTATAAATCAACCAAGTACCATCTCATACCAGCATGGTGCATGAAAGAAAAAAAGAAAACTAAAGCAAAAGAGGCTCCAAGATTTGCACATATCGCATGAACGAAACGAATCCGAAAACATACTGATACTTGTTGAAGAAAGAGGGGATGCCTTCCAGGGCATCCCCAAGCTTAGACGCTCGAGTCTCCTTTAATATTTACATGGGGTGCCTCGGGCATCCCCAAGCTTGAGCTCTTGCCTCTCTTCCTTCTTCTCACATCGAGACCTTCTCGATCATCGAACACTTCATCCACACAAAACTCCAACAGAAAACTCGGTAAGATCCGGTAGTATAATAAAGCAAATCCCTACTCTAAGTACTGTTGCAAACCAATTCATATTTTGTTTTTGCATTGTGTCTACTGTAATATAACTTTTTCATGGCTTAATCCACTGATATAAATTGATAGTTTCATCAAAACAAGCAAACTATGCATCAAAAACAGAATCTGTCTAAAACAGAACAGTCTGTAGCAATCTGAACATTGAACATACTTATGATACTTGAACAATTCTTCCAAAATTAAGAAAAATAAAAATTTGTACAGCAAGACAGTGCAAAAAGAATCAGAACCATTTGACGTTCCAGTAAAAAACTAAAATCCACGCACTACAGCCAAAGTTTCTGTCCTGCACCGCACAAACCAACAAGCATTGTAAACATCCTAAAGGCAAACCTTGGCACATTATTTTTATAATACAATGGAATTGTACAAGGGGATAATTATTTTTGTTGAAAAGTTTCTGTAATTAAGATTCACAAAGTTCCCATGGGCATGAACAAAGTTCAAGGACGTCCCCCACTTTCACAATGCTCGTCTCTCTCACTTTCACTTTTCTTTTTGAAAAAGTATTGGGTTCCCCTCTTTATTTTTGTTGTTTTTAAACTATATGAAAGCAGACAACATAAATAAATGACTCTCTAAAACTTCCGGGTTGTCTCCCTGGCAGCACTTTCTTTAAAGCCATTAAGCTAGGCATAGAGTGCTCAAGTAGTGAATCCACCCGGATCCCAAGGTATATCAAAGCCAATTTTAATTAGCAATGATTTGTAATTTAGTAGTGAGCACAAAGCAACATATATCATGTAATGAAGAAGTCTAACTCTCTTCCTATGCATCGGCATGTCAGAAAAGAACAATTCGTGCACACGTAGTAAAGGCCAACCCATAGTATAAACAGTTTCTTGCAATTTTACCATGTTGGAAACATAGAGAGGTGGAGATATAGTTCCTCTCTCATAATAATTGCAAGTAGGAGCAGCAACCACATGCATATTATATCTATCAAAATCATCATGTGTAATAGTAAAAGGCAACCCATCAATATAATCCTTAATAAGAGCAAACTTCTCCGATATAGTACAATCGGGAGAATTCAAAAAGATAATAGGACTATCATGCGTGGGGGCAATAGCAACAATTTCATGTTTAACATAAGGAACTATAGCAAGTTCATCTCCATAAGCATAATTCATATTGGCATCTTGGCCACAAGCATAGCAAGCATCATCAAAAAGGGATATTTCAAGAGAATCAACGGGATCATAACAATCATCATAGCAATCATCCTTCGGTAAGCACGAAGGGAATTTAAACAATGTATAAGTTGGAGGGTTACTCTCATTAGAAGGTGGGCACGGGTAGCTAATCCGCTCTTCCTCCTTTTGTTCTTCGCTCTCCTCATCATCTTTTTCATCCAATGATCTCACAGCTTCATCAATTTCTTCTTTCATAGACTCCTGCAAAATATTAGTCTCTTCTTGGACAGCGGAGTAGTCCTCAATATATGGTTAAACATAGGCATTAGAAGCATAATTATCATAGCAATATTTAAGTATGGCAAAATTTTCAGATTTGTAAGGAGTAGCACCATACTTTTCAATCAAAGAAGCAATTTCATAAGTACCCTTAAAAGCAACAAATTCTTCAATTTGTTGAACATCATAGTAACTATAAACACCCTTAGCATACGAAGATACGATTCCATTATCACTAAATAAACATTGGTAGGGAAGGTGTTTCTTAGGGTCTTCGGAACAACAAGTAAAATCATATATTAACATAAATTCCAAGCATAGCATTGCAAACAATGAATTTGATCCAGTAAACGTTTCCCCTTTTCAGATATACGGTGTCGCACATAACAAGCATGCTCATCTAAAGATTTGCCATCAACTAAGCTAGTTGGGGTTTCAGCACGAGCACATAGGGATCGAAGATGATCCAAGTAATAAGCTTCAGGAGTGTGATAGATTTTGAGTGGTTCTTCAACCATTGGTTCAGTAGGTACAACTAATTTTTTTCGTATTTTGCATTTCCTACCCATACCTAAAGATAGAAAACAACTAATAATAGCAAATAAAATTACTTAGTGATAAAGCAAACAAGCACACACGAGAATATTCACCCCACGCTATTGCTCCCCGGCAACGGCACCAGAAAAAGGTCTTGATAACCCACAAGTATAGGGGATCAATTGTAGCCTCTTTCGATAAGTAAGAGTGTCGAACCCAATGAGGAGCTAAAGGTAGAACAAATATTCCCTAAAGTTCTATCGACCACCGATACAACTCTACGCACGCTTGACGTTCGCTTTACCTAGAACAAGTATAAAACTAGAAGTACTTTGTAGGTGTTTTTGGATAGGTTTGCTAGAAAATTAAGAACACGTAAATAAAAAGTAGGGGCTGTTTAGATAAAGACACAACTAAATTAGTTTTAGTAAAGAGATTGTTGTCACGGGAAAGTTATTTGTCCCTAGGCAATCTATAACTAGACCGGTAATCACTATTGCAATTTTATTTGAGGGAGAGGCATAAGCTGACATACTTTCTCTACTTGGATCATATGCACTTATGATTGGAACTCTAGCAAGCATCCGCAACTACTAAAGATCATTAAGGTAAAACCCAACCATAGCATTAAAGCATCAAGTCCTCTTTATCCCATACGCAACAACCTACTTACTCGGGTCTGTGCTTCTGTTCACTCACGCCACCCACCATAAGAAAATCATGAACATATTACAAACCCTACAACGGGAATCCCTCACGCTTGTGCGACACAGAGAGCACCATAGGACAGCACCAATAATAAAACATGCAACTCAAACCAATCTTGATCATCAAATAGCCCATAGGACAAAACAGATCTACTCAAACATCATAGGATAGCCATACATCATTGGGAAATAATATATAGCGTTGCGCACCATGTTTAAGTAGAGATTACAGCGAGTAAGAGAGAGGTTACACCGCTGCATAGAGGGGGGAAGAGTTGGTGCTGATGGCGGTGAAGTTGTTGGTGAAGATGGCGGTGATGATGATGGCCCTGGCAGCGCTCTGGCGCCACCGGAAGCAAGGGGGAGAGGGGCCCCCTTCTTATTCTTCTTCCTTGACCTCCTCCCTAGATGGGAGAAGGGTTTCCCCTCTGGTCCTTGGCTCCCATGGCGTGGGAGGGGCGAGAGCCCATCCGAGATTGGATCTATCTCTCTGTCTCTCTCTGTTTCTGCGTTCTCCTCTGCTGCCCTTTCACTGTTTCTTTTATATCCGGAGATCCATAACTCCGATTGGACTGAAACCCTCGCCGTGTTTTTTTACCCAAAACTAGCTTTCTTGCGGCCGAAGGAGGGCATCAACCGCCTTACGGGTGGACCACGAGGATCAAGGGCGCGCCCCCCTACCTCGTGCCCACCTCGGACACCATTTCGCGATGATCTTTCTTCCAGACTTTCCAAATATTCCAAAAAAAAATCTCGATCCGTTTTTATCCCGTTTGGACTCCGTTTGATATGGATATTCTGCGAAACCAAAAACATGCAACAGACAGGAAGTGGCAGGGGGCACTGGATCAATATGTTAGTCCCAAAAATAGTATAAAAATTGCCAAAAAGTATATGAAAGTTGAATAATATTGGCATGGAACAATCATAAATTATAGATACGACGGAGACGTATCATCAGCCATGCATGTGCAAAGTATTTTGTGATCTGTTGACTGATCATCTTTGTTCCATATGAATTCCGTAGCACACCAAGCCACTGACTGATCTGTTCGAGGAAAATGAGTTAAGTGCCAATCCATGGTAAGGCACAAGACTTCAATATCCTCGATGATGTTTCCCCACCTGAACTCGGTAGTGTTTCGTTGTAAGACTATTGTGTGGTCGTGCTTGTCTGGGACAGCGTGTTCACATGCGTGTAGCAGAACCAGCTCATGTTTTGGAGCTTTCTATCATAGTTCATCTCCCAAGAATCTCGCAATGTCATCTCATCAATTTGTCTTGCAAACTTTCATTTTTTCCTTCTAGACTCGATGAGTCTGGAATATCCTGACACCAACCAGATCTGAATCTCAGGCAGATGTGATGGTTGGAACGTTTCCCAAGAGCTATAATTGGTCTCTCTGTAACCGGTAGAGTGGATGTCGTGGTCAACACACCCAACCAGAAGACCTATTATTGTCGTGTTCCCGAAGTCCGACCTTTTACTTGATGATCTAGATATCAAACCATATCTATGAATGGATTACGCTAGCACATCAAGCAGAACATTAGAAGCGGAGTGCTAAATGTCTCTCGGTCGATCATCCAGATTTTGTTTCCTTGGCCTCGCTAAGGTGAAATCTGAGAAGGTGTTATGTTCCTTTGCATCTGCATCATCCATCACTATTCATCATGGTAGTATGTTGTGTTGCCAGGATCCTTGACACGGATGCTGGTAGAACCTTGATGAATATGGAAATGCTCAATTCCTTGAGAGCACGCGCAAGCACTAGGATATATCGTCGGCATTAATTGGGATCTGCTCTCAGTTTCTTCGATAATGCCATAACCTTTCAAATAATGGAATCACTCTCTATTGTTGAGTTTCTCCCAGTTACTAGAATCATTCCCAGCATTAGCATTTTGTTCCTAGCTTGCACCGCCATTGGGCCATTCGACCATGGACTACCCTTCTTGGTAATTTCTGGTCAGGATCATCCTCGAAAGTGGTCCTACCATGGGTTCCATCCATTTTCGATGATAAGCAAAATCATCCATTGTGTTGTCTTCAACAAGGTAGTCCACATCATCCATTCTAGTCTAGGTAAGCCATACCTTCTTACTCCGCCAAATAATTGTTGTGATTTTCCTTAGGTTGGTATAAGAGTTTCAATGATCTCTGAATCAAAAGTAATTCTTTTTCCACTTAAGGGAATATTTCTGCAAGTCACCTTCCCTATGGTGCCATTTTGGAATCATGGCAGATAACTCCTCGTCATCTTGAAACCATGCACCATCTTACTCAAGCGTGGAATTCTTGCCTACCAAATTAAACCTTCGTCATCAGATACTTACCATCATCTCTGATGTGTTTTCTGTGTCTCAGCTCAAGAGATGTTCAACGCCTCATTCCGTGAGTTGATCATGAGTTGCTCGATCTTTAAGAAGATCGATTCTTGTAGAGTTTCTTATGTCGTCACTGTGTTCGACAAAGATCTCAAAAGCAAGGATGTCAAGATAAACATGATGAAAGCAGTCAACATTCTTATGAAGTGCAGGTAGATCATGAGAACGTGTTAGCTTTGTGTCCCCTCTTTATACTTACCTCATGTCTTGAATCTCGGGACGAGATTCTCGTTTAGTGGGGGTGAGTTGTCACATCCCTAGGTTTACCTTGCACTAGGATAGCACTTGTCTGTTGCATCATGTTTAAATTTTATGTAAAGCTGAAATGGGGACTCATAAACCCTAGCAGCAAATGAAATTCAACTAGGGTCAAAATTAAATCTTTTCAATGAACCCAAAATGCCCTTCATAAATCTCCATCATTTTTGAATTGGTCTAGAACCTCTGCCGAAAATGATGCACATATTTTTAGGCCATTCTGGATTTTTGAATTAACTCATATTGTATTTGAATTGGGGCATTTAAATACTATAAATATTTTTAAATGCTCCAACATTTTTGGAATTAGTTGAGGGCCTTTGGAATAATTCATTTTGTGCCCATAACTATTTTCAGAATTTTTAAAAGTGATTTGGTTTGAAAACCAAATTAAAACAAATTTACATAAATAGAAAACAGAACAAAATTAGAAAAGTCAGAAGAGAGAGCAGGCTTACCTGGCTTACCTATAGTAGCCCACCTGGCCAGGCCGCCTGGCGGCCCAGTTGGCTGGCCCAGCCCAGCTAGTGCTGCCTGCTTCTTCAACCTTCTGCCAGAAGGAGAAGCAGGTGTGTGGCGAGCGCGCAGCAGAACGCGGCCACCTCCTGCTTGCCACCGAGGCGCCCCCGACGCGTCTGGAGACTCCCCGCAGCCCCCTCTGCCTCTCCCCTCACTCTCTTCTCTCTCCCTCGCCCTCTAGCCCCTTCCCCGAGCTCACTCAAGAGCGACCGCCGCCGCCATTCGCCATGGCCGCGCTCACCGGCCACCCCACGTCTCCCCGTTGTGTCCAGGCGCTCCGCCTCGACGCCATGGAGCACCAGGACGAAGCACGCGCCCGCGGGATGCCTGAAGCAGAGCCGTCGTCTTCATCTCCGTCGTCGGCCGCCGGAGATCCCTCACGCTGCCCCGCTTGCTCCGGCTTGTCCCCGACTCCTCCGACCCGCTCGTCCGACACGCCGTGAGCCCTGCTACCTCCTCCTTCTCTCCGTTTGCCTTCTCATGCACCACAGCGACCACACTGAGCTCACCCGCACGCGCCGCCGCCTCTGCACATCGCCGTCGTGGCCACGGCCACGCTGGCTCGATTCCGAGCACGCCATCGCGTTCGCCGCAGCCCAAGCAGCCCGTAGCACTGCTCCATGCACCTCGCCGTGCCTCCTAGCGACGAGTCCGAGCTCGTCCGAGCTCCGGCCGCCGCCTCTGTGCTCACCGTCATCATTTCTGGCGACCCTGAGGCCTCCTGCTCACTTTGCTAAACGCGGTCGAGCATGGGCTACCTTCTGGTGGCCTTCGCGCGTCCAGCCGCCGCCCGTAGCGCAACCCCGATGAATATCCGCCACGTTTTTGGTCGCCGCCGGTAGAACTCCTGCGACTGCCGACGTAGCCATGATTAGGGCCTAATCAACTCTCTAACCAACCCCTGGGCCACTGACGCATGGGCCCCATGCCCTAATTAAGCGCAGTTTTATTTCTGCCTAGCTTAGTTATAACCCAACGGGACCCACACGTCAGAGTTGAGCGTGCTCACGATGCCGTTGACCGGACCCACATGTCCGTGACAATAATGACGTCGGGTCACTGACAAGTGGACCCCACTGGTCAGGTTTGACCCTGGTCAGTTCTAGTTAACCCACTGACGTCAGCATGATGTCATGCTGACGCTATAAAGCTTTTCTGGCATTTTTATTTATTCAGAAAATTCTAGAAAATAGTATAAACTTCTAAACATCATATAAAATCAACTGTAGCTCAGAATGAAATAATTTATATATGAAAAATTATCAAAAAATTCGATCTATCCATCTATACTATTTTCATGCATGACAAACCAACCTAAACCTGCTGTATAGATGAAAACACATAAAGGGCATTTAAAATGCTTAAGTTTGGAGTTGCATTTGAATCCTTGATTCAAATGAGCTCCATTGAACTTGTTGCTGTTTGCATTAGCACAAACAACATCACATATACATGCCATGTTCATGCATCATATTGTGCATTGCATTGGTTGTGTTTATTCTCTATTTGCCGGTGTTGTTCCCCCTTGGTAGACGTTGTTCCGACGCTGTGATCGTTGACACTGATGAAGACCCAATGCTATCTTCAGAAGTGTCAGGCAAGCAAAACCCCCTTGTTCATTCCGATACAATCCCACTCTCTCGCTCCTGCTCTCTTTTACTGCATTAGGACAACAACGATTCAACTGTTACATGCTGCGGTAGTTGAACCCCTTTCCTCTGCATGACCTGTCATTGCCATAGTAAATAGATGAAACCCACTAGCATGAGTAGGAGTTGTTTGAGCCCTGATGTGCCAACTCATTCATGCTTGTTTGTCATGCCTGCTACTGCTTAGAGTCAGGTCTGATTCATCGGGGATGAATTAGAGGTGTGTGAACATGTCCTACTGTTGTGAGCTAAGTGCGTGAACACGATTTGGTAAAGGTATCGGTGAGAGGCCATGTAGGAGTACATGGTGGGTTGTCTCATTGAAGCCGTCCTCAGGAACCGAGTTTTGTGTTTGTGATCCATGAACAGTTACTACCACACATTGGGCTCCGGGCGCTCCAAGCTCTCTCAACTTATTAATCAACTTGATCTCTGTCCAGGAGTTGCAACTAGTTTCTGGTGTTTGTAGGTAGTGTTACTAGTATACCAAGTGGCACCCGGTACAGGTGGTCTTGGGACAGACTAGGCACAGTGGCACGGTGTACCAAGTGGCACCCGGATGGTGGGCTTGGGAACCCTGCTCACATCGTCTGGGACCAAGAGCGACACCTCGGTTGGATCTCCTTGCGGATGGAACCCGAATAGGCGATAAACCTAGACTAGAGACTTGTGTGGTTAGTCAGGTCGTGGCCAACTCCCTCGCCAGGATTTTGCTTGAAGGTTGCCGAGATACACGGCGTGTACATGGTGGTAAGTGGCGAGAGCGTGTGTGAAGAAGTACACCCCTGCAAGGTTAACATCATCTATTCGAATAGCCGTGTCCGCGGTAAAGGACTTCTGGGTTGCCTGTACATTTTATAGACAAGTGAAAGTGGATACTCTAAAATGCGCAAGATAAGTGTGAGCGCTCTGGATGGCCTTCTCGTAGGGAGACGGGAGCGGATCCATAGCGGTGTATTGATATGGTGAATATGTGGACTCATGTGCACCACCTTGAAAGAGTTACCAGCAGTCGTAGTTTAGGATAGCCACCGAGTCAAAGATGGCTTGCTGCAGTTAAACTCCACCACCCCCTTTATTGATACCGATGCATATGTAGCTAGTTCTGATGTAAGTCTTGCTGGGTACATTTGTACTCACGTTTGCCTATTTTATGTTTTACAGAGAGACGTCAGTCTCGCTAGTAGTTCCGCGTGGACTTCGACGTTTAGCTTGATACCTCAGCTACAATCTTGTGCCATCGGTGGGATCTGGTAGATAGTCAGGCTTCTCAGCCTTTTTAATTTGTAAATGTTTGTACTCAGACATGTTAAGCTTCCGCATGTGCTTTGACTTGTATGCTCTGAATGTTGGGTCATGAGACCCATGTTTGTAGTATCTCGCTCCTCGGAGCCTAATGAATAAATACTTTGAGTCATAGAGTTTTGTTGTGATGCCATGTTGTATTTACACATATCGAGCATATTGTGTGTATGATTGAAATGCTTGGTATGTGTGGGATCTGACAAACTAGTTGTTTATACTTGGTAGCCTCTCTGATGGGGAAATGTAGTCTTGTGCTCCGGCCCGGTTCACCGGAGTCCTGCTAGCCCAGCATTACTGCTCTGGAACACTTGATTGGCCGACATGTGATTCACTTCGTTCCTGTGTCTGTCACTTCGGGAAATGTCACGCGGTGACATCCGGAGTCCTGCCTAGCCTGCTATAGCCCGGTTCACCAGAGTCCTGTTAGCCCAGTGCTACAACCCAGATTCGCACGCTGCTGACCGACATGCTCGATGTTGATTCATGTATGCATGTCCCCGTAAGTTAGTGCCACTTTGGGTTCACGACTAGTCATGTCGGCCCGGGTTCTCTGTCATATGGATGCTAGTGACACTATCATATACGTGAGCCAAAGGGCGCAAACGGTCCCGGGCCATGGTAAGGCGACACCCGTGGGAATACCGTGCGTGAGGCCGCAAAGTGATATGAGGTGTTGCCGACTAGATCGATGACTTGGAATCGGGGTTCTGACACCGTGGCTCTTGCTGTTCGCGGAGGAGGACAGCCGCACGTTTTTCTTGGTCAGCGGCGTGCTCGACATGTCGGTCGTCTGCATCAGAGCGGGGGCGTCCCCACCGCCGCACTACGTGGCCAAGCTGTGGGCGAACGGCCCGCCGGGGGAGCCCAAAGGCAGGACCGACGCCGTCAAGGTGGAAATCGAGGTGGCAAGCAGCAAGGATCCCGACGACATCACCGTGCAGGAGCTGACCTTCTTCACAGTTCCGCCCAATCTGCTGGCCGGAGCTGGGTTGTCAAGGACGGTGCCCCTTCACATTCAGATTGACAAGCTCACCTCCTAAATGATTCTACAGTGCCTTCTGTTTATCTTAGTAATATGCTAATATAGGGGTTAGCATGGTCTACTTTAGCTTATTAGATGGTGGGTTTTGGTGGCGATGCAACAATTACATTGACATCAGGTCGGCGGTTAAAGTAATTTCCAACAGTTGAACGGATATTTTGTGTCTGTTGGATACAAAGATCCTTTGGGTAAGAAGTATAAGCAGCTTATATGCTTGTTCGTAGAGGAAGTGTTGCATACTTCTGTGAGTTGATGTGACACATCAAAGTACTACTACTACTAGTAGTACTCACCCGACTGCGCACCAGGCAGACGAAACTCGTGTCGTGTTGGTGCCGTGTGCGGCCCGCACATTAACCAAAACCTTGCACCTCCAGCTTAGCCTCTGAATCAATCTTAAGGCCAAGGAGCAACGGGAACCTATGATAGAGCCAATCGGATGGTTGAGAACACTACAATTCGTAGCTACAGATGCGTGTGTGAGAGAGGACAAGTGCGTGCGTGCACCACTTCTCTTCGATATAACGTACTAAACTCAGAGTACAAGTGTATGTGGGTGGCATCGACCTAGGGAGCTAGAGATGGTGCGTGCGAGAAGTCCCGAGAGACTAGGTCTGTGTGTGGGAAAGAGGGACATAGATGATATGTGTTGTAGCGACCCGACCCGAATGGATCAAGTCTCTGTGCTTAAGTGTCATCCCTAGATCGGTATGCTGACACACACAGTACTCGAGGATTTATAACAGAGGTAAATCACATGTATAAAATAACGTAAATACTGTTACCTCAAATCCATATAGCGGAAGTAACAAGGTTGTGGATTCCCATCAACACCAACGGCAAAGTTGAGTGTAGAAATCGTAACCCTAACGTATCACTTACTCGTCGTAAGATCCTGCAACATGAGACGTTGCAGCCACAAAGGGTCAATTACATTGAATGTCTTGGCAAATTCACAATGAGAGCAATGCTAAAATATGGTTATCACTACATGCATATATGGCTGGTGGAAAAGCTCTATGGTTATAAGGGTTTTGCGAAAAGCCAATTTTTCCCTACTGCAAAGGAATAAATTTTATTTAACTATCATGGTGGTTGTTCAACATTGAGAATGGTTGACAGCATCCTCAATCCCAATTAAAAGTACTCATTAACAACCCAACAATATTAATTAGAGTAACATGATGAGATTCACATGATATCCAAGTACTAGATACTCAAGATGTCCATAACCGAGGACACGGCTAACCATGATTAGTTTATACACTCTGCAGAGGTTTGCGCACTTTTCCCCACAAGACTCGATCTCCTCCGTTTGATTTCTCGCACTACATGGTGTTTGAGAAACGGATGACCGAGACATAGTCTTTCAGAAGCGCTAGCACCTTACATGTGGGTAGACCGGTACACCTACTTTCCCCTACATCTGCTAGACTACTCGTAAGAGTTCGCACGACTTAATCAACTATGCCAGAGCCCATAATGGCTTGTGGATGCACATGGAAGTTTCTAGCATGAATAATCTCATGATTGCTTTGAGCCTGGGTGGCGGTCCGAAGAAAAACAGGCAAGTCCTGATGGAAACCAGGTGCCTCAATCCACCCAGATGTGTGTTTAAGTTGCCACCTTAAATAAACCATTAATTTAACAATCTCACATCTGTCATGGAATACACTCACCCAGTCCACGTCTACTAGCATAGCATGGCATAATAAGCAAACGTAGAAGTAACCCCCAAAGGTTTGATAATAAAACAGGTAATAGGTACTACCTCAACTACTTCCCAAAACCCACAATTTAATTAGATCCTAATCATGCAATGTTTGAGGATCGATCCAATGCATAAAAACTGGGTATGAAAAGTATATGATCAAAGTGTGAACTTTCCTGCAATGTTGATGAAGATGATTCGCACTCAAAACTCTTGATAGTTTTACTCGTCACACTCCGGTCAATCTATCGTAATCAAGCAATAGTAGCCACACATAAGCAATCACTCAAAAGATCAGAAAGAACTAAGAAGACGATTCGAAAAACATCAAAACCAAGCAAATAACTCTTGCAACATAAAACAATTTCTAACAGTACCAAAATTATGTGAATTTTGCCTTATCAGAAAGTTTAGGTCAAGAGCTTCGATTTGCAAAAGAATCAACTAAATCGGAGTTACGAAACTCAAGTTATGATCAAACGAAGTTTGAATACAAATCTAATCTAATTCAAATTTTAAAACTTTCAAAAACATGTTTGAGTTGGATTACTGGATAGAGGAGATCATAACGGAGAAGTGGGCGTTGGTTTCATTGGATTTGGATAAACGGTTGAAACGTAGTGAGCGTTTGAAGATTAGGGACTAATCTGTGAAGAAACTAATTACATACGGATCCCTGGCAGAAAACTAAAATAAAACGAAAAGGCTATTTAGCGAACGTTCGCTAACGAACGGAAAAACCATTCGGTGCAAACCCTAACTAACGAACATTCACCGAATAATAATTAAAAAATGTTTAAAAAAACAGAACAAGATCTGGATCGCTCGATCCAGATCCAATGGACGGGAGGCGGCGATTACCACGGCGATCGCCGGAGTCGGGGAGGACGGCGGCGGCGGCTTCGGTCTTGGCCGGGGCGGCAGCGGCCGGAGGCACGGGGTGAAGCGGCTCGGCGAGGCGGAACCAAAGGTGGTGGCGGCGCTCGACTTCGGCATCGGAACGGCGCGGGAACGGCGAGCAGATCTCGCCGGCGGCGGCGGGTTCCGACGAGTGCGGCGGTGGCTGCGGCGCGATGCGCGGGGGAGGAGAGAGAGGGGCGGCGGCTTTATAGGGGAGGGGTGGCCTCGGGAGGCGTGCGGAAGGGGTCACGGGAGGCGTGGCCAGCCGAGACTCGGACGGCGGCGGCGGCTCCGAGCGGAGTCCCGCCGGGGGCGGTGGCGACGGGCGACGTGGGCTGGGCAGCGGCTGGCTCTGAGCCGGGCCGCCCAACATGCGGAGGCAAGTTTTTTTTTAACATTTTGCAGACATCAAAAATAATAGAAACCAAAATAAATAAAAATATTATATAGACATATAATATATCAAAATTTTCAGAAAAAGATTTTCTACAACATGAACATTTTTCTAGAGTCAAATAAAATACACACAAATTCAGATAATTCAAAGAGTGCTTCTGGTCTAATAAAGTCCAATAAAAATCATTTTAAAAATACCAAAATTAATTCAAATTTATTTCTCTCCAATTTTCTGACGTAGGGAATCATGTTACCCTATTTTCCATATATTTTATTTTTGGAAAAAAATATTTGAATAAAACTCAAATAACTCCAAATTGAAAATAAATTCAAAAGAACTTTGATTTTAATTCTTTGAAACTCCCAACTCATATTTCATATAATTTGAAGAAGTCATTTTATCTTCGCTCGTGAAAATCATTGAGTTGCATAAAGTTCCTGGGTTGGAAATATTTTCCAAATGAAATTCAAATATTTTCAACACCCCTTGTCATTTAAATAAATGGAAGAAGTCATGTCATCTTCTCTCCAGGGTTTTGTGGTGAAAAGAATTTGAATTCACTAAGATCATAAAAGCAAAATGAAAGTTTGGGAAAGTCCTTTTATTCCCTCTCATTTAACTTTCAAAAAGTTTCAAATTCACTCACTTTCAGTCAGTCAATCAAACAATCAATCAAAACTATCTATTTAATATAACATTCCAAAAATTTAGAATTTTGGGATGTTACAAAACTACCACCCTTAAAATGAATCTCGTCCTCGAGATTCGGAGAGGCTAGACAGAAATAGGTTAGGGTTGGGGGTCTTCTCAAAATCCATCGATCGTCTCCGGGGTCTCGGGTGCTACCAGCCTTAGAAGCATGATTACGGTTCCATCAAAACTCATATACTCCATCCTTATTACTGACAGTGTCGGTCTTCTCAGATCGCAAGGATAATTCCTTCTCTGGGCTCTTCCAGTAGTGGCATAACCTTTTCCTCAATTCTTTTGTCCTTTCATCTTGGTAAGGTTATCCCGAAACTGGGTCCTCTTTAGCTGACGGGTCTGGCGCCAATTCTAAACAACTATCGATATCTCATGGTGGTCATCAATTTATGGTTTGTCCTGCAGGAAATGGGTCTGGGTTGATCCTCACCGTATATCCTACGGTTGGCAACAACTGCCTTGTACAAGGGGGAAAATGTTTATACCATTCTAAGGTTCAACAAGGTTTAATATCGTCGTCACTCTACTATAGGTAGGCCACTCAGATTTACCATCCCATATAGCAAAGCGAATAATAAGAGTAAGTCGGTATGGTGATCAATCCATCCCGCACCCAAATCATTACCTTGTACATGGTTTAGCGAATCTCGCATTCTAACACTCAGTCATCCTCACAAGCATTGCAGAATTTCTCTCGTCGATGAACTAAGTTTGGAAAAATCCATTGATTCTGCAAGCCAACAAACATCTATCGTTTCATCACAACTCTCAGGTTTTGCGTAAACTCCTATAGAATCGTCAGTTGAGAAAATCGTAACCTCTTCCAGGGTTTTTTTCCTTCAACAAGAATGTGCTTGCTTCTTGGCAGGTCCTGGGGCCTGTGGGTTATGGCCCATCTAATCACTTGTAGTCCTTGAACTTATCCTCGGGCTTCTGATCATTATTCCAACTTCAATCTTCCTAGTATTCTTAAATCCATCCAATTGTACTGTCTTCCTTCCTTCTATTGGCACCAAACTAGTACATGATTACTCAGACTCATCATGGAATTTACCTTGATCCATATTTCCAACATCATACCTCCTTTATATCCAATAGTAATTCATCTCTTCATCCTAGTGGGATATCCCACTTACCGAGATAAAAACTTATACTTATGAAGTCCATTCTCCACTTCGTGGAACATCATTATCCTTTCCAGGGTCAAGCGTCCTTACAGGGGAATATTGGCCATCTCTGCATGGCACTTCTTCAACTGGGAAACGTGAAACACATCATGAACTCCTGACAGTCCTTTGGGTAATTTCAACTTGTAGGCCACTTCTCTCATACGCTCCAAAACTCGGTATGGTCCTACAAATCTCGGGGCTAACTTTCCCTTAACTCCAAATCATTTAAATCCTCGCAGAGGGGACACACGAAGACATGCTCTGTCTCCAATTTCATAGACTACCTCCTTGCATTTTTGAGTCCGCATAACTCTTCTTCCTGGACTGAGCTACCATCAGTCTATCTCGAATCAACTTAACATTCTCTTCTGACTCCTTGATCACATTTGGTCCAAACAACTGACAGTCTCCAACTTCATCCCACATCAATGGTGTCTGGCTCCTTCTCCCATACAAAGCTTCAAAAGGGGCCATTTTCAAACTGGCTGGGTAACTGTTGTTGTATGAGAACTCCGCGTAAGGTAGATTATCATCACTACTAGATCCATAATATAGCGCGCACGCTCTCAACATGTCCTCCAGAATCTGATTGACTCTCTTGATTTATCCATCTGTCTGCGGATGAAAGGTTGTACTGAACTCTAGCCTAGTACCCAAAATCTGGTGCAGCTGATGCCAAAACTTTGAGGTAAATTGTGTTCCTCTATCTAATACGATGGTCCTCGGAACTCCATGCAGACATATGATCCTGGTCAAATATATCTTGGCTAACTTCTCACTTGTATAGGTGGTTTTCACTGGGATAAAGTGAGCCACTTTGGTCAAGCGAATCAACTAATACCCAGATAGAATCATATCCCGTTCGGGTTCTTGGAAATCTGGTAATGAAGTCCATGCCAAGCTTATCCTGCTTCCATTCGGGTATCGGCATAGGCTGTAGTAATCCGACTGGCTTCTGATGTTCTGCCTTCACTCTCTGACATACATCACATACGGCTACATACTCGGCAATATCCTTCTACATACCAGTCCACCAGAAACGCTCCTTCAAATCCAAATACATCTTGATGTTTCCAGGGTGAATCGAGTATAGCGAATCGTGGGCCTCCTGAAGTATTAACTTCCTAATCTCTGCATTATTGGGTATATGTACACTGTCCTCAAACCATAAGGTGTCGTGCTCATCCTTACGAAAACCTTTGGCCTTTCCTTTGCTCATCCTCTCTTTTATCTCAGCAATCTCTTTGGCATCCGTCTGAGCTTCACGGATCTTTTCCAACAATGTAGACTGAACTTCCATTACTGCAACAAAACCTTTGGGAACAATCTCCAACCGAAGTTCCATGAGATCCTCGGCTAACTCCTTTGGTAATCCTCCGCTTATGAGGGTATCCATCCTGGTGTTCTTTATGGTTGTGTCCTATTTCTCCACAAATCTTGCATGCAGTTTCTTCATATCATTTCCATAAGGCTTCAACTTCTGGGTCACAAGCCAAGACTTTAGCAGAGTCAACTTAAATTCTTTCCAAGTGGTTATTCCTTGCCATCCGTTGATGTTTTGGTACATCCTCCACCAAGTAGCAGCACCTCTTTCAAAGCCCCGAAGAGCATGCTGGGTCATATACTTTCCAGCTATAGGGTTATTCTCCATGCGATCCTCCATGTTCTGAATCCATTGGTCCATCTCCAACTGACTCATCGGTCCAGAAAATACAAGCTCATCTCCATTCATCCTCTATGGGGTCCAGGGGTTTTGGGGTGGGATAAGAGAGATAGAGAGGGGTGCACACAGTACAAACAAAAGTTTTGAAAAGACAGATTTTATTGAAAACATCAAACAAATGACAGCTCACAATCGTCGCATCTAACGCATGTATATAATAGGGGTTTGGGGTTCTAATGGTCAATAAATCTTCCAAGTCATCAAACTCTTCGATTCTTGTTCATGTCTACGATGGCTTCTTCCGATCGTACTTGTCTTTCTCAAGTTCTTCTGCCAGATCATCTCTATTGACACGAAGTCTCTTGTGACGTCCTTTAATAATCCTGGAGTTGCATTCCAAACTTCTGGGTTTCAACATCCTTGGCATGTTCCATGGTCCTACTGTCCTTCAGTTCCTGACGAATCTCCGGTATCTTGAGGTTTGGCTCCTCTAGCTTGGCTACTTTCAGCTTCAGGTTCCTGAATTCTTCATGAATTGCCTCCTTGTCAAATATAGCTTCCTGCATGTCCATCTTAAACTTCTTGATGTAATACTCCAGATCCTGGTGATGCACCAGCTATGTTAAAACTGCATGCTTCGCTGACAGATGCTCCTTCGGCCTTCTACCATCCAGTTCTTCCATGCATCTGCATGCTTAACTCCGCATGGTGACAATAGCATAGGCGGTTAACAACATCATGGATAGCGTGTTTCTGCTCTTGTCATTTCCATGAGCTATCTCTCCATAGTTGATATCTCCTGCCTTAGGGTTTTCCTTGACAGAACTTTGAGTTCTAATGCTCCATGTTCCAGTCTTACTCCAATACACCTTGATCTCGGGTATTGACAACTTCCTTAGTCTGACAAACTCTATCAGAGTAGCCTTCCTAGGTCATACCAATCTGGAAATTCTTCAGAGCCTTCAAAATCTCCTAGTCTTCGGAGTCTTCAACAGTTGTAGTTTCCATTTACACGGTAAAATCCTCTTCATTCCAAATGGTCATAGTTGTCCTGATATCTTGTACTCCTTGGAGTGGTCTCATTGAGTGGTCAAAAGGGAAAAGGGGTATGGTCTCACTAAAAGGGAATATTTGAATAAGCTCAGAAGAGAAGAGAGGTAAAAGATCTTTTTGAAAAAGAAAGTTGTAGAGAAAAAAATCTTTCATATGGGCTTGCCAGTTTCTAGGGTGACGTCCTACAGTCAACATGTGCTCTGATACCATCTTGTAGCGACCCGACCCGAGTGGATCAAGTCTCTATGTTTAAGTGTCATCCCTGGATCGGTATGCTGACACACACAGTACTCGAGGATTTATAACAGAGTTAAATCACATGTATAAAATAACTTAAATACTATTACCTCAAATCCATATAGCGGAAGTAACAAGGTTGTGGATTCCCATCAACACCAACGGCAAAGTTGAGTGTAGAAATCGTAACGCTAACGTATCACTTACTCATCGTAAGATCCTGCAACATGAGACGTTGCAGCCACAAAGGGTCAGTACATTGAATGTACTGGCAAATTCACACTGTAGAGCAATGCTGAAATATGGCTATCACTACATGCATATATGGTTGGTGGAAAAGCTCTACGGTTATAAGGGTTTTGCGAAAAGCCAATTTTTCCCTACTGTAAAGGAATAAATTTTATTTAACTATCATGGTGGTTGTTGAACATTGAGAATGGTTGACAGCATCCTCAATCCCAATTAAAAGTACTCATTAACAACCCAACAATATTAATTAGAGTAACATGATGAGATTCACATGATATCCAAGTACTAGATACTCAAGATGTCCATAACCGAGGACACGGCTAACCATGATTAGTTTATACACTCTGCAGAGGTTTGTGCACTTTTCCCCACAAGACTCGATCTCCTCCGTTTGATTTCTCGCACTACATGGTGTTTGAGAAACGGATGACCGAGACATAGTCTTTCAGAAGCGCTAGCACCTTACATGTGGGTAGACCGATACACCTACTTTCCCCTACATCTGCTAGACTACCCGTAAGAGTTTGCACGACTTAATCAACTATGCCAGAGCCCATAATGGCTTGTGGCTGCACACGGAAGTTTCTAGCATGAATAATCTCATGATCCCTTTGAGCCTGGGTGGCGGTCCGAAGAAAAACAGGCAAGTCCTGATGGAAACCAGGTGCCTCAGTCCACCCAGATGTGTGTTTAAGTTGCCACCTTAAATAAACCATTAATTTAACAATCTCACATCTGTCATGGAATACACTCACCCAATCCACGTCTACTAGCATAGCATGGCATAATAAGCAAACGTAGAAGTAACTCCCAAAGGTTTGATAATAAAACAGGTAATAGGTACTACCTCAACTACTTCCCAAAACCCACAATTTAATTAGATCCTAATCATGCAATGTTTGAGGATCGATCCAATGCATAAAAACTGGGTATGAAAAGTATATGATCAAAGTGTGAACTTTCCTGCAATGTTGATGAAGATGATTCGCACTCAAAACTCTTGATAGTTTTACTCGTCACACTCCGGTCAATCTATCGTAATCAAGCAATAGTAGCCACACATAAGCAATCACTCAAAAGATCAGAAAGAACTAAGAAGACGATTCGAAAAACATCAAAACCAAGCAAATAACTCTTGCAACATAAAACAATTTCTAACAGTACCAAAATTATGTGAATTTGGCCTTATCAGAAAGTTTAGGTCAAGAGCTTCGATTTGCAAAAGAATCAACTAAATCGGAGTTACGAAAATCAAGTTATGATCAAACGAAGTTTGAATACAAATCTAATCTAATTCAAAATTTAAAACTTTCAAAAACATGTTTGAGTTGGATTACTGGATAGAGGAGATCATAACGAAGAAGTGGGCGTTGGTTTCGTTGGATTTGGATAAACGGTTGAAACGTAGTGAGCGTTTGAAGATTAGGGACTAATCTGTGAAGAAACTAATTACATACGGGTCCCTGGCGGAAAACTAAAATAAAACGAAAAGGCCATTTTGTGAACGTTCGCTAACGAACGGAAAAACCATTCGGTGCAAACCCTAACTAACGAACATTCACAGAATAATATTAAAAAAACGTTTTAAAAAAACAGAACGAGATCTGGATCGCTCGATCCAGATCCAACGGACGGGAGGCGGCGATTACCACGGCGGTCGCCGTAGTCGGGGAGGACGGCGGCGGCGGCTTCGGTCTTGGCGGGCGGCGGCTCGGTGGCCAGCGGCAGCGCCGGAGGCACGGGTGAAGCGGCTCGGCGAGGCGGATCAAAAGGTGGTGGCGGCGCTCGACCTCGGCGTCGAACGCGCAGAACGGCGAAGCGGATCTCGCCGGGCGGCGGGTTCCAGCGAAGTCTGGCGGCGGCTGCTGGTGCGATCTGGGAGGAGAGAGAGGGCGGGGCTTTATAGGGGCGGGTGGCCTCGGAGGCGTGGGAAGGGGTAACGGAGGCGTGCCCGGCCGGGACTCGGACGGCGGCGGCGGCACCCAGAAGCGGAGCCCCGCCGGGGACGGTGGCGACAGGCGGCGTGGGCTGGGCAGCGGCATGGCTCGAGGCTGGGCCAGCCAACAAGGCGGAGGGAAGTTTTTTTTTAAACATTTTGCAGACAGCAAAAATAATAGAAACCAAAATAAATAAAAATATTATATAGACATATAATATATCAAAATTTTCAGAAAAAGATTTTCTACAACATGAACATTTTTATAGAGTGAAATAAAATACACACAAATTCAGATAATTCAAACAGTGCTTCTGGTCTAATAAAGTCCAATAAAATCATTTTAAAATACCAAAATTAATTCAAATTTATTTCTCTCAATTTTTTGATGTAGGGAATCAAGTTACCCTATTTTCCATATATTTTATTTTTGGAGAAAAATAATTTGAATAAAACTCAAATAACTCAAAATTGAAAATAAATTCAAAAGAACTTTGAATTTAATTCTTTGAAACTCCCAACTCATATTTCATATAATTTGAAGAAGTCATTTTATCTTCGCTCGTGAAAATCATTGAGTTGCATAAAGTTCCTGGGTTGGAAATATTTTCCAAATGAAATTCAAATATTTTCAACACCCCTTGTCATTTAAATAAATGGAAGAAGTCATGTCATCTTCTCTCCAGGGTTTTGTGGTGAAAAGAATTTGAATTCACTGAGATCATAAAAGCAAAATGAAAGTTTGGGAAAGTCCTTTTTATTCCCTCTCATTTAACTTTCAAAAAGTTTCAAATTCACTCACTTTAAGTCAATCAATCAAACAATCAATCAAAACTGTCTATTTAATATAACATTCCAAAAATTTAGAATTTTGGGATGTTACATGTGTCGATGCAATGCATGTGAAAAAAAGACTAGTCTATAGCTCGCCACGAGGCTATTCCTATCGAACGCCCCAATAACCGTAAGATATGTATCCGGCGGTGCCGGCTATTGCACGTACCCAGCAGTAGAAAAAAGAAGCACCATGGCATATTACAAAACTGCTACACCACGGCCGAGAACACGTGCCCACGTTACGCCATCCGGGAATAGTGCTGCACTTCGAAACTAGAACCGGTAATAAGTTTTGAGCTTGCGTCTCGCCACATTCCAAATTACTACCACGCTATATTTAATTGCAAACCTGTTCACGCTGATCACAACCTAATCGGTTTCCCACTTAGGAGCGTATTAGTACCCGGTTATCAATACTACTATACCAAGATGACTGTACATTCCTCCTCAACTCCTCATCCACAAAAAAAAAACAAGTCATTCATCATCATCCCCTTGCATCTGCCATGGTGAGCGTGAGTTCTGGGTCGAGAGATTACCACCAGGGAGAGGCGAGCATGGAAGTGGAAGCATGAGAGATGTCCCCCCTTGCCACAAAAGCAGCCGACATGTCTCGCCACGTGGCCGTAGCCACACAGAGGTCTCGCTGCGCCGCCGAAGTAGCACGAAGGTCCCACCGCACCGTTGACGCAGCAGACTGGTCCGGCCACGCTGCGAAAGCAGTAGAGATGTCCCGTCGCGCTGCAAATGCAGTAGAGATGTCCTCCCGCGCCGCGGCGCCTAGGAAAATGTCTCGCGGGCAGGCGAGGACTCTTACAGGCGCATGCATGCGATCGTCCATAGCTATATGAAAGAGCTCTGGCTGGGCGAGGTTGCAGGCCGACATGAAACCCTCGTTTGAACAGGCTACCGGCATCATCCGGCAACTAGGGGAGGGCAATGCGAAGCTCCGGGCTGAGCGCGACTTGCTGAGGGCGAAGATCGCCGAAAGGGCGAAGCAGGCGGAGGAGACCGCTGCCTTGTTGAAGAGGACGGGTGTCATCGTCAAGAAACTTATGGATGAGAATGCCATGCTCCGCATCTAGCGTGAAAGGCTGGTGGAGGAATCTGTGGATGCTGCCAAGCAGCTTATTAAGGACATGAAACTATTGAAAGAGATCATCGCCGCTCGCCGCGAGAACTAGTCTCCGCGACCTGCAGTGCACCAAGAAAGTAGAGATCAGCGACCCAGGTCATTGTATGTGTCTTCCTTCTTCTTTTGCCCTTGTGTATTAGGGCGTAGCCGCATGTGGATTTTTTAATTATCTTCCTAAATATGTAAGACAATTATTATCCACTGTTTTTGTCCGTATATATTCACCAGTCTTGCTATAAGTCACAGCAGATGCTATATAGGTCCGTCGGATCTTACATCAAGATCCGTGCAAAATTTTCTTTTCAAATTTTCTTTTTTCTCTCTTAAATCTCAGTTGAGTAAGGCATAGCCACGCCATTAAACACGGGCTCGGGCGCCATTAATGAAAACCTCGGGAGAGAGGTGGGCGACAAATGAAGGTCAAAGGGCTCTCCTCCCGATAAGCATGCACAGGGGTCTGATCGCACGCCTCCCGTACTCAAATAGCTACCCCACATGGCGCCACCTAGCCATTAAGAAAAGGAGACGCGTGGCGGCACGTAAATGGTAAGTAGAACGCCCACCGTTTCAATAATACTTGTGTTTCCGATTGTAACGTGACAGCACTTGTTCCAAAATGACTTTGTTGATTGTTAGTGTGTGTGCCTTTGCAAATCGGATAGCAAAATTACCACAGCATGTTGGTGCCATGTCATGACACCAAGCCAAGTTTCATGATTTTCATGCGTGTTTTGGATTTACAGGAATTAAAAAACCAAGTTTCTCAATGTTTCCGGCTAAGCCACGACGCCAAGATGTTTGAATTTCATTCCCATTTCTTGCATGGGACGTAGAAATTCACCCGAGGACACACATGTTATTTTTCAACCAACTTTGGTGCACTGGAGCATGTGCTTGTAGTTCAAATTTGAATTATGCACATTAAATGACCAGAAACTCAATTAATGTATAAAAAGGCCAAACAAACCCGGAATAATTCCAAAATTTAACACGACACTCAAATAGTTCTATGTTGCCTCTGTAAAGAAAATCGAGGGGGGTAGCGTATATCGTTACGCACACAAAGGTGACACGTTCCCTCTCAGAACCACGAGCCTTATTGAGAGAAGTTCCAGTTTGCAAGAAGCTTATACCAAAACTTGTTACAATTTGGCCAAATGTTTTACCATAGCATGTTAGTGCCATGACATGGCACCATCCCAAGTTTCATGATTTTCAGGCGTGTTTTGGATTTACAAGGATTTAAAAACCAAGTTTCTCAATGTTCTCGGCCGAGCCACGACGCCCAGATGTTTGAATTTCATTCCCATTTCTTGCATGGGACCTAGAAATTCACCCGAGGACACACATGTTATTTTTTAACCAACTTTGGTGCACTGGAGCATATGCTTGTAGTTAAAATTTGAATTATGCACATTAAATGACCAGAAACTCAATTAATGTATAAAAAAGGCCAAACGAACCCGAAATAATTCCAAAATTTAACACGACACTCATATAGGTCTATGTTGCCTCTGTAAAGAAAATCAAGGGGGGAAGCGTATATTGTTTTGCACAAGGTGATACGTTCCCTCTCAGAACCACGAGCCTTCTTGAGAGAAGCTCCGATTTGCAAGCAGCTTATACCCAAACTTGTTCCAATTCGGCCAAATTTTTTACCACAGCATGTTAGTGCCATGACATGACACCATGCCAAGTTTCATGATTTCCAGGCGAGTTTTGGATTTACAGGAATTTAAAACCAAGTTTCTCAATGTTCTCAGCCGAGTCACGATGCCCAGATGTTTGAATTTCATTCCCATTTCTTGAATGGGACCTCAAAATTCACCCAAGGACACACATGTGATTTTTCAACCAACTTTGGTGCACCGGAGCATGTGCTTGCAGTTCAAATTTGAATTTGGCACATTAAATGACCAGAAATTCAATTGATGTATAAAAAAGGCCAAACGAACCAGGAATAATTCCAAAATTTAACAGGGCGCTCATATAGTTCTATGCTGCCTTTGTAAAGAAAACCAGGGGGGAGGCAATGTATATCATTTCGCACACAAAGGTGACACATTCCCTCTCGGAACAACGAGGCTTGTTGAGAGAATCTCCAGTTTGCAAGAAGCTTATACTAAAACTTGTCCAAATTCGGCCAAAAATTATACATATGAAAACAGGGTTTAAATTATCCCGAACATCTCGCTACCTAGACCAATGTACTGTGATTTGAATTCAACATAAAATGGATACAAATATTTAAATTGGAGATCGTATGGTACATGTAGTTCATATTGAAATATGATACTACTATATGCATGTTTTTTGGTATCAAGATAATATTTAAATGATGTATAACTTGACAACAATCGTATTCAAACAAGGAAAATGATTCAAATTTTGTCCATATGGTAGACGACAAAATGTTCATATAAGATGGAAGATCAAAATGTAGGACTACATCCATTATATACTGCAAGATCACCTAACGATATATTCGAATTCAACATAACGTGGATTCAAAAATTGAAATTCGAGATCCTGGAATTTGTAATCATATAAAAAGGGACATGACTCTTTCTTGTTGTGGGAATTGATTTGTTTTTTGTTGTTGTTGAGGGAAGTGCGAATTGATTTGATATTGTACATGCTAATCATGTTCTCTTGATTTTTTTACATTTTTCTTGTAGTTTCTTCAATGGCATTTGTAGCAATATAGTAAAAGGGGACATGACTCTCTTGTGTCTTGTATGAATTGTTTTTTGTACACGTTAACTTTGTTCTGCCGAACATGGAATCCGCGCCTTGTTATCCCGAAGAGTATCTTTTGTCTCTTCTGTTGTGAAACTCTCGCCTCTTCAACCCGCACCATGCCTTGTCATTCTGAAATTTTGACGGGCACGAACACTCCCTCCTCATCCGAAATCGCTCCCGCAGCCCAGAATGCGAAATCCCCCTTCTACCCCTCAGCCGGAAATGCCGCCTCGACGTCGTGTGGTCAAAACTGGTGGGGGTACGTTCGTAACTTACCCCAATTTTCGGACAAGCACGTCCCTAAGCCATGGCTCCCCTACCTTCCCCTTTGTCCCCTCCCCCCCCACCATTCGTACACCGAGGCCGCCAGAACCCACGAAACCCCATGCTCCTCCCTCGGCCTCCTGACCGGCGCCCAGCCGGAGACTCTTCCCCGACGATGTCGTCCACAGCAACAGCTCAACGTCCCTCATCCACCACACCAGATGATGATCCATCGTCGATCTCGTCGTCCCGCCGGATCATCCACCCCGTCCTCCACCTCCAAGGAGTTGCCCCAATGTTCTCCTCGTCTATCGCGCCACTTCCATCCCCACAGCGCCGTCTTGACCTGCCTCACCGGAACAACAGCGCCCTCACTAATTCCTCCGATGAAGACGAGGCCTACTCGGCGCCACCAAGGAGGTTCTCCACTCACCGTTGCATTTTATATTTTATTCGATCTCATGGGGCTGTCGGCTCTTGATACCGAGCAGCCATGGCGGGTCTCCATCGACGGCGCCGTCGCCGGCCACTTCCTCCACGGCGTCTCTCCCTCATGTCGTTGCTTCCTCGGCGTCGACTTCCACACCAGCACTCGTTGTTGCTGCTCTAGCTCTTGCTCGCACTGCTGCTGCTGCTGCTCCGGCTCTCGCTCATGACGCGGCTCTGTTCTTGCTGTCGGTCGCGCTGCTGCACTGCTCTTGCTTTTGTCCGTGCTACTGCTGCTCTACTATTGCTGTCGGTCGCGCTACTGCTCCGCTCTTGCTCTCTTTCATGTTGTTGCTCTGCTCTGCTCTTGTTCTCGCTCGTGCTGCTGCTGCTGCTGCACAACCTGTGGCAGCTATAGGAGTTGCTGCTTTAGCACTCGCTCGTGGTGCTGCTACACGAGTTGCTCTCTGTGAATGCGTTCCCTGCTCGAGCGGTTGCAGATTTAGATCACGACTTCTCTGCTACTAGTGCTCGGACGCCCTACACTTCTATTGCAATGCTCTGCTACTAGTTCAATCAGTTTTGATAGTAAAATTCAGTTTCGACTTTAAAGTTCAGTTTCTTCAGTTAAGTTCAGAGTGAACATTGTTTACATCATCTATGGGAGTGGCCGTGGCGCGGTGATACTTCTCTAACGTATCGATAATTCTTGATTGTTCCATGCTATTATATTATCATTCTTGCATGTTTTGCAATAATTTTATATCATTTTTTGGTACTAACCTATTGACATAGTGCCAAGTGACAGTTTCTGTTTTCTGCTTGTTTTTTTACATCGTAGGAAATCAATATCAAACCCTGCCGGATTTCCTTGCAGATGGAACCCGAATAGGCGATAAACCTGGACTAGAGACTTGTGTGGTTAGTCAGGTCGTGGCCGACACCCTCGCTGGGCTTCCGCTGAAGGTTGCCGAGTACATGTCGTGTAAACGACGATAAGTGGTGAGAGCGTGTGTGAATAAGTACACCCTTGCAGGGTAATATGATCTATTCGAATAGCCGCATCCGCGGATATGGACCACTTGGAACACTTACATTGTTCATAGACAAGTTGAAGTGGATACTCTAAAATACGCAAGATAAGTGTGAGTGTTGTGGATGGCCTTCTCGTAGGGAGATGGGATCGGATCCATAGTGGTGTATTGATTTGGTGAATATGTGGACTCATGTGCGCCACGTCAAAAGAGTTACCAGCAGTCGTAGTACAGGATAGCCATTAAGTCAAAGCTGGCTTGCTACAGTTAAAATCCACCACCCCTTTGTTGATATTGATGCATATGTAGCTAGTTATGATGTAAGTCTTGCTGGGTACATTTGTACTCAGGTTTGCTTAATTTATGTTTTTGTAGAGAGACTTCGGTCTCACTAGTAGTTTCGTGTGGACTTTGACGTTTAGCTTGTTACCTCAGCTATGATCTTGTACCCTTGGGAGGGTCTTGTAGATAGTCAGACTTCTCAGCCTTTTTCATTTATAGTTGTCCGTACTCAGACATGTTATGCTTCCGTTGCTTGTATGCTCTGTATGTTGGGTCATGTGACCCCTGTTTTGTAATAAATGCTATGTGGCTCTTCTGGGGCGTTATCTATATGAGTGTTGAGTTATTTTGTGATGCCATGTTATACAACACATACTTGCATGTTATGCGTACGTGTAACGTGTATTGCTATGTGTGGGATCCGACACCTAGTTGTTTATTCTTGGTAGCCTCTCTTATGGGGAAATGTCTCCTAGTGCTTCCACTGAGCCATGGTAGCTTGCTACTACTCCGTAACACATGGGATAATCGGCATGTGTCCTTCTTTGCTCCTGTGTTTGTCCCTATGGGGAAATGTCACGCGGTGCTTACTGGAGTCCTGCTAGCTTGCTACAGCCCTGTTTCACTCGCTGCTCACCGACACGTGAATTGTTGGGTCATGTATGCCTGTCCTTGTAAGTTTGTGCCACCTTGGTTTTACGACTAGTCATGTCGGCCCGGGTTCTCTGTCATATGGATGCTAGCAACACTATCATATACGTGAGCCAAAAGGCGCAAAAGGTCCCGGTCCAGGTAAGGTGGCACCCGTGGGGATACTGTGCGTGAGGCCGTAAAGTGATATGATGTGTTACATGCTAGATCGGTGTGACTTAGGATCGGGGTCCCGAAAATGATTCGATCTATGTTTTTATCCATGAAAGTCATTTGAGTCTTCTTTGATCTCTTATATGCATGATTACTTATGGCCTCGTATTTCTTCTCTGATATTTGGGTTTTGTTTGGCCACCTTGATCTATTTATCTTGCAATGGGAAGAGGTGCTTTGTGATGGGTTCGAGCTTACGGTGCTTGATCCTTGTGACAGGAGGGGAACCGACACGTACGTATCGTTGCTATTAAGGATGACAAGATGGGGTCTATTTCTACATAAATAGATCTTGTCTACATCATGTCATCATTCTTATTGCATTACTCCGTTTCTCCATGAACTTAATACACTAGATGCATGCTGGATAGCGGTCGATGTGTGGATTAATAGTAGTAGATGCAGGCAGGAGTCGGTCTACTAATCTTGGACGTGATGCCTATATAATGATCATTGCCTGGATATCGTCATGATTATTTGAAGTTCTATCAATTGCCCAACAGTGATTCATTTACCCACCGTTTGCTATTTTTCTCGAGAGAAGCCACTAGTGAAATCTACGGGCCCCGGGTCTCTTCTTTATTATATTTTCCTTCGCGATCTATTTTTATTTGCTTTTATTTTCAGATCTATTAAAACAAAAATGCAAAAATACCGTGCTGTAATTTATTGTTATTTATTTTATCTCACGCTCCCGCGAGATCTATTTATCCAATCTGCTACAATTTTATCTATCCTTTTACGTGTGAGGTATTGACAACCCCTCTCTTACGTCGTGTTGCACGTATTTGTTCTTTGTGTGCAGGAGCTGTTTACGTGGTGTTGCGTGGTTCTCCTAATGGTTCGATAACCTTGGTCTCATCACTGAGGGAAATACCTACCGTTGCTGTGCTACATCATCCCTTCCTCTTTGGGGAAGTACCGACGTAGTTCAAGCAAACATCAAAAGGAATGCCTGGCGTCGTTGCCAGGGAGGACATCATCAACATCTACCAGGTTCCTAATCACAAATCTCATCTCCTTGCAATTTACATTATTTCCATTTGCCTCTCGTTTTCCTCTCCCCCAATTGACAAAAATTTGCCGTTTTATTCGCCCTCTTTTTCGTTCGCCATTTTCTTGCCAGATCTGTTTTTTTAGTGCAATCTTGTTGCATAGTCACAATGACTCAAGAGAACACCAAGTTGTGTGATTTCTCCAATACCAACAATAATGATTTTATTAGCACTCCGGTTGCTCCTCCCACCACTAGTGCGGAGTCTAGTGATATTAATACCGCTTTGCTAAATCTTGTTATAAAAGATCAATTTTCTGGTACTCCTAATGAGGATGTAGCGTCCCATCTTAACACATTCAAGGAATTATGCGATATTCAAAAGAATAAAGATGTGGACAATGATGTTGTGAAGTTGAAATTATTTCCTTTTTCTTTGCGAGATCGTGCAAAAATTTGGTTTTCTTCTTTGCCTCGCAATAGTATTGATTCTTGGGATAAGTGCAAGGATGCTTTTATTACTAAGTATTTTAAGCCCGCAAAAATTATTTCCCTTAGAAACCAGATCATGAATTTCAAGCAACTTTAACATGAGCATGTTGCAAAATCTTGGGAAAGGATGAAATTGATGCTAAGGAATTGCCCAAATCATGGGGTAAATCTTTGGATGATCATACAAAAAAAATTATACGGGGTTGAATTTTGTTTCTCGTAATCTTTTAGATTCCTCCGCGGGTGGTACTTTTATGGAAATTACTTTGGGTGAATCCACCAAATTTCTTTATAATATTATGGCAAATTATTCACAATGGCATGCCGAAAGAGCTCCAACTAGTAAAAAAAGTTAATTCGGTTGAAGAAATTTCTTCTTTGAGTGAAAAAGTTGATGCTCTTATGAAATTGGTTGCTAATAAAAGTTCTCCTATTGATTTTAATGATGTGCCTTTGTCTACTTTGATTGAGCAAAATAGTGATGCCATAGATGTGAATTTTATCTCGTGCAACAATTTCAATAACAATGCTTATAGAGGTAATTTTAATCCTAGCCCTTTTCCTAGTAATTCCTATAATAATTATGGTAATTCCTATGGTAATCCTTCTTATAATAATAATAGGAACACCTCTGATCTTGAGAATAATATTAAAGAATTTATCAATACTCAAAAAGTTTTCAATGCTACAATAGAAGAAAAGCTGAATAAGATTGATGATATGTCTAGAAGTATTGATAGAATTTCGCATGTAGAAAATCTCAAGATGAAATTTTTTGTGCCTAAGGTTTGAGGAATCAATTAAGGCTCTTTATGTTTCTATGGATGAAAGTAAGAAAAGAACCTCTATGCTTAGAGCTAGAAGAGATTAATTAGAACAAGCATTTTCTAGTGATTGCTTTCATAAAAGTGATGAAGACCTTAAAATGATTGGTGTCTCTTCTATTGATTCTTTGTTTACTGAAATTAAGATTGATGAAAAAGGGACTGAATAAGAGTCAACTTTAGCTAGAAGGCGTCCCGATAATTCGGAGGGTGAAAATCTTGTTGAGAAAATTGATAAAAGTGGGTTTGAAGAAGTCAAAACTTTAACTAGCGATGTTCCCTCTCTTTTGGATTACAAAGACTTTAATTATGATAGTTGCTCTTTGATTGATTGTATTTCTTTGTTGCAATCCATGATAAATTCACCCCATGCTTATGAACAAAATAAAGCTTTTACTAAACATATTGTTGATGCTATGATGAAAGCTTTAGAAGAAAAGTTGGAATTAGAGATTTCGACTCCTAGAAAATTACATGATGAATGGGAACCTACTATCAAAGTCAATATTAAAAATTATGAGTGTTTTGCTTTATGTGACTTGGGTGCTAGTGTTTCTATAATTCTGAAATCTTTATGTGATGTGCTTGGTCTTACAGATATTGAAGGATGTTCTCTAAATTTGCACTTGGCGGATTCAACTATTAAAAACCCTATGGGAAGAATTAATGATGTTCTTATTTTTGCAAATAGGAATTATGTGCCCATAGATTTTATTGTTCTTGATATTGATTGCAATCTGTCTTGTCCAATTAATCTTGGTAGACCGTTTTTACGTACTATTGGTGTCGTGATTGATATGAAAGAAGGCAATAGTAAATTTCAATTTCCACTAAGGAAGGGTATGGAACACTTCCCTAAAACAAGAATTAGGCCACCATATGAATCAATCATGAGGGCATCTTATGGACATAGAAACAAAGATGACAACACTTAGATCCTTCGCATTATGCCTAGCTAGGGGCGTAAAACGATAGCGCTTGTTGGGAGGCAACCCAATGAAAAAAATTATTTTTCTATTTTGCTTTCTGTCCTTGAGTGTTTGCACAATTACGCTACTGTTATGATTGTGTTTTTTGTGTTTTAATTAGTATTGGTGCCAAGCAAAGCCTTTGGGATCATGTTGGGTGATAGTTGATTTGATCTTGCTGAAAAACACAAAATTTTGCGCAGTAATTCTCATTTTTAACGGAAGGGTGATAAAATACCAATTCTTTTTGCAGAAGATTAATAAACAAATTGCTCAAGTGGTCCTAAATTTTGGAATTACAGAAGTATTCGAAATATCCAGATTGCTACAGCCTGTTTTGTTTTTGACAGATTCTGTTTTCTTTGCGTTGTGTGCTTGTTTTGATGATTCTATGGTCTTATTTGAAGAGTTTTTGCCATAGAAAAGTTGGAATACAATAGATATAATGCAAGAATAAAATATGAATGGGTTTGCAACAGTACTTATAGTAGTGATTTGCTTTCTTATACTAACGAATCTCACGAAGGTTTTGTTGAGTTTTGTGTGATTGAAGTTTTCAAATTTTGGGTGATATTACGATGGATGAAGGAATAAGGAGTAAGAAGAGCCTAAGCTTGGGGATTCCCATGGCATCCCAAGCTATTATCCAAAGAGAAGCAAGCAACTAAGCTTGGGGATGCTCGAGTGGCATCCCCTCTTTCTTCTAACGACCATCTGTATTTTACTTGGAACTGTATTTTTATTCATCACATATTATGAGTTTGTCTTGGAGTGTCTTGTATGATATGAGTCTTTGCTTGTTTTGCTTTTTGTTTTAAGTAATGAATTCTTGCTGGACACACCTATTTGAGAGAGCCAAAATTATGCTATGACTTGTTAGAATTGCTCTCTATGCTTGACTTAAATCTTTATGAGCTATGGAATTGCTCTAGTGCTTCACTTATATCTTTTTGAAAACACGGTGTGCTTTGTTATTTTTGGATAAATGCTCTCATGATTCACTTAGATTTATTTGAGAGTTAGTAAATTTTTTAAGAAATTCTCTCTTGCTTCACTTAAATTATTTTGGGAGAAAGAAATATGATGCTCATGATCTTCACTTATATTTGTTTGAGCTTATTAAAAAAGCAACATATGAAATCTAGTCCCAAAGTAATAGATACCCAAGGAGGATATACTAAAAACTTTCATGAAGATCATTGGACCAAATTAACTTGATTCTTTGTAATAGTTTTGAGATATGATGATATGATATGTGAGTCATGTTGATGAGTAATTGTCCTTTAATAAGAATATTGTTGTTAAGGTTTGTGATTCCCTATGCGAGCACGAAAGTCAATAGTTATGCAATAAAATTATATCCTACTTGTGGTGCATTATTCGGTGTTATTTATGCTTAATGCTCGCTTATGAGATTTTTCGTTTCTTGGTTGGTCGCTTCTCAATATTTTTGCTAGCCTTCATTTGCACTAAGTATGATCACTACTTGTGCATCCAAAATCCTTTAAACCAGTTTTGCCATATGATTCCACCATACCTACATATATGCAGTATTCTTTTGCTGTTCTAAGAAAATTTATATGTGCCATATCTAATTTTCAAACTAAATTTCTCTTTTGTGTGCTCGTACCGCTCATGAAACGGTAGGGGGTGGCTAATATATTTCCATGTTAGATGTGTTATTCTCAAGATGAGTGTTTATTCACTTGTCATTGCACGAGAGTACGGCAAAGGTATTAGGGATGCCCAGTCCCGAAATGAAAAATGAATTTACATTATGTTGTCAAATAATAAATTCCTTGGAAAGTGTTGGTATGGAAGGCACCCGTGGATACGACTAGCCATGGAAAGTGAAAGTATGGTTGAAAAAGGAATAAACTTTATTATCTATTTGGGAACCGCCTATGATATATCTAGCATGGAAAGTATTGGGAACTACTCGGTCATTTTCGTTAACAGGAAAAGCATGCCTCCCAAAATGTTATTATCTATCTTTTTCGCTTTGAGCTCTAGTGTCTCTACAAATCCCTAGTTCCCTTTGTGAAGGGCCTTTCTTTTACTTTATGCAATTTTTATTTGAGTCTGCATCTTCTCTTATAAAGCACCAACTAAGGGGAACTATGATCGTGCTTGAGCATTGGGTGTAGCTAATATGCGAGTGTGTTTGATGAATGGATCAATGATTGAGCATAATGGGCTAGGGTTAACTTGCTTTAGTGTTGATATTTTGAAAGACATAGTTGCTTGTTGATATGCTTGAGTATTAAAGTCCTCATGTCAAACTAGACTATTGCTTTGAGCCATATAAAAGTCCAAATGTCCATGCTACAAACAAAAGAATATGTGATGAACATGTTTGGCAGCATTCCACCTCAAAAATTCTATTTTTACCATTTACCTACTCGAGGACGAGTAGGAATTAAGCTTGGGGATGCTGATACGCCTCCAACATATCTATAATTTTTTTATTGTACCATGATGTTATATTATCATTCTTGGATGTTTTACAATCATTTTATATCATTTGTTTGGTACTAACTTATTGACATAGTGCCCAGTACCAGTTATTTTTTCTGCTTGTTTTTTACATCACAGGAAATCAATATCAAACGGAGTCCAAATGCAACGAAACTTTTTGTGGAATTTTTATGGACCAGAAGACACCCAATGGGCCGAAGAAGCGCCTGGGGGGTACCCCGAGGGGGCACAACCCACCAGGGCGCGCCTGGGCCCCCAGGCGTGCCTAGGTGGGTTGTGCCCACCTCGATGGCCTCCCGCACCGTCTCTTTGCTCTATAAATATCCCAATATTCCAGAAACCATAGGGGAATTGACGAAAATCAATTCTAGCTGCCGCAAGTTCCAGAACCACCAGATCCAATCTAGACACCATCACGGAGGGGTTCATCATGCCCATTGGTGCCTCTCCGATGATGCGTGAGTAGTTCATTGTAGACCTACGGTTCCATAGTTAGTAGCTAGATGGCTTCCTCTCTCTCTTTTGATTCTCAATAAAATGGCTCTAGGATATCCATATGATGTAACTCTTTTTGCAGTGCTTTGAGTTTATGATCAGATCTATGTTTTTATCCATGAAAGTTATTTGAGTCTTCTTTGATCTCTTATATGCATGATTACTTGAGGGCGCGGACCGTGTCCTCCTTGTCATCGACGATGGTGATAACACCGCTGTAGCCAAGCATCTTGATAATGTTGTAGCAGGGGTGGGTCTCCGCCATGAACTTAGCGAGCGCTGGATATCCCAGGATGGCATTGTACGGCATGTGGATTCACGCCATGTTGAAGTCAATGAGCTCGGTGTGATAGTTCGACCAAGTCCCAAATGTGACGGGAGTCGCGCTTGCCCGAGGGGGTGGTAGACCTGTCGGCCACCCCGGAAGAAGGGCCAGGTCGTCGCCAGCTGGTCATAGGGTACCTGGAGTGTCTCAAAGGTCTCGAGGGAGATCACGTTGAGGCATGCGCCTCATCAATGAGGGTCTTGGTGACCGCAACATTGCTGATGGTGGGGGTGCACAGCATGGGAGCGCGCCGGCAGCGGCCGCGGACTTGGGGTGGTCCCTAGAATTGAAAATGATGGCGCATTGAGACCACCTGAGGGGCCGCGAGGCCTCCGGCTTGGGTTGGGCGGCGTTCGCCCCGCGAAAAAGCTGCTTGGAGTGGCGGCTGGACGCAGGGGCCTAAGCTCCGCCGAGGATGCACACAACCGCGTGGGGCCCCTGGAGGCCCCCGGCAGTAGCACCAAGGGGCGCGAAACATGCGACGAACCTGTGTCGGAGCTTGCCCCAAGAAGAGACTAAAGCCCTGATACGTGTCCAATGTATCTATAAATTATGAAGTATTCATGCCATGTTTACAAAAAATTTATATGGTTTTGGTATGAACTAACCCGTACTGACACTGTTTTTAGCACAACTACTGTGGTGTCATTTTTTGTGCAGAAATAAAAGTTCTCGGAATGGGCTAAATATTTACAGTAATTTTTTATGGACCAAAAGAAACCCCTAAGCACCAGAGCTTGGCCAGGAAGTGACCGAGGTGGCCACAAGCCACCAAGACGCGCCCTGGGGGGTAGGGCGCGCCCCTACGACTTGTGGGCCCCTCAGCCACCCCCTTGATGTGAGACCGACGCCAAAAATTCTTATAAATCCCCAAACCTCTGAAAAGAACCCTAGATCGGAAGTTCTGCCGCCGCAAGCCTCTGTAGCCACGAAAAATAAATCTAGGCCCTCTCCAGCACCCTACCAGAGGGGGTCATCGTCACCGGAGGCCATGGAGGAGGAAGCTGTAGGGGACCATCATCGACATGGAGGCCAAGGACGAGAGGGAGAACCTCTTCCCATCTAGGGGGGGCATGGAAGAGGAAGCACAAGTGGGAGACTCTCTCCCCCTCTCTCTCGGTGGCGCCGGAGTGCCGCCGGGGGAACCATCGCCATGGTGATCCCTTCATCAACATCATCATCTTCATCACCTTCCACATCTCTTTTAGGCGGTCCACTATCCCACACCCTGCTGTAATCCCCTACTTGAACAAGGTGCTTTATGCCACATATGTTATGATCCAATGATGTGTTGCCATCCTATGATGTTTTGAGTAGTTTCTTATGCCTTTTGGGTTGATTGATGATTTAGATTGGTTTGAGTTGTATGTTTTATTTTGGTGCTATCCTATGGTGCCTTTCGTGCCGCGCACACGTGAAGGATTCCCATTGTAGGGTGTTGCAATGCGTTCATGATTCGTTTTATAGTGGGTTGCTAGAGTGACAGAATCTTAAACCCAAGTAAGGGGGTTATTGCGTATGGGATAAAGGGGACTTGATACTTTAATGCTATGGTTGGGTTTTACCTTAGTGATCCTTAGTAGTTGTGGATGCTTGCTAGAGTTACAATAATAAGTGCGTATGATCCAAGTAGAGAAAGTATGTTAGCTTATGCATCTCCCTCATATAAAATTGCAATAATGATTACCGATCTTGTTAACAATTGCCTAGGACAATTCGGCACACCATTCCTTCATTATTCCACACTCGCTATTTGTAATATATTATAATATATTCTAACTATATGATAACAGCACCTACTTTTATATTTTAGTTCTTCAATATCATGCCAAGCTATCCTCTTCATACCCACAACGTAGTTTTATTTCTAGTTTCTAGATGAAAGCAAACGATCTATGTACGTAGAGTTGTAGCAGTGGCAGATAGGACTTGAGAGAATATTGATCATACCTTTAGCTCCTTGTGGGTTCGACACTCCATACTTATCACTTCCACCTTTGGAAATTGCTACGATGATTCCTTGCACTTGGGGATTATCAAGCTCTTTTCTAGCGTCATTGTCTGGGAGCAATAGCGTGGGATTGATATTCTCGTGTGCGCTTGTTTGCTTTCTTCACTAAGTAGATTTTGTTTTCCTTTTTGTTTTTTTCTTTAGTTGTGGGTGAAACAAAAAAATATATTAAAGAATGTGAAATACAAAAAAAATTACTTGCTCTTATACCTAAAAACTTTTTCAAAAAGAGAAGTGATTGGAAGGTTATGCATTGGAGAAGTGAGGGTCGACCTTGAACACTTATGTTCATGCTCATGGAAACAATGTAGAATTTTTCATGGAAGTTTATCAAAAATAATTATCCCCTGTATATATCCATTGTATTATAAAAATAATGTGCCAAGTTTTGGCTTTAGGATGATTAGATTGCTTGTTTGCTATGTGCGGTGCAAAAACAGAAACTTTAGCTATAGTGCGTGAATTTACATTTTTTGCTGGAAACGTCAAAAGTTTTTGAAAATTTTACACAGTACTGCTATACAAATTGTTTATTTGTCCTAATTTTTTAGAATTTTTGGAGTTAAAGAAGTATACGAAGTTTCCAGATTGCTACAGACTGTCTTGTTTTTGACAGATACTGTTTTCTATGTGTTGTTTGCTTATTTTGATGAATCTATGGGTTGTATCGGGGGGTATGAACCATGGTGAAGTTGGAATACAGTAGATATAATGCTAATATTAAATTGGAATGAGTTTACAACAGTACCTAAAGGTAGTGATTTGCTTTATTATACTAACGGATCTCATAAGGTTTTTGTTAAAGTTTTGAGTGGATGAAGTGTTCGAAGATTGAGGAGTTATCGATATGAGAAGAATAAGGAGAGGCAAGAGTTCAAGCTTGGGGATGGCCAAGGCACCCCAAGTAAATATTTCAAGGATACTCAAGCATCTAGGCTTGGGGATGGCCCGGTTGGCATCCCATCTTTCTTCTTCAACAATTACCGATGTACCTCGGTTTTTGTTTTGTTCACGTGATTTATGTCTTTTGTGTTTATTTTTCTTTTCCTTTACCTTATGCACCATGCTAATATGAGATAGTCCTTCATTGATTTATAGAATGCTTCGTGTGGTTCACTTATATATTTTAGCTTGGGTATTGGTCAATCTATATTAATTGTAGAATGCTCTATGAACTTCACTTATATCTTTTAGAGTTTGAATAAAATTATCATCAAAATTGGGCTTTGAAGGGTATCATTAAAATATCACTATTTAGCTAAAATGCTTTAAAGAAAAATACTTGTTGGGAGACAACCTAACATTTATACCTACTGTTTTTGTGTGTTAACATGATTAAGCTACTGTAGTAATCATGTTTTATAGTTTTTGTATCAATAAAGTGCCAAGTAAAGCCTTCGAGGTAGTGTGGATGATAGTTGACTTGATGCTGTGCAAAAATAGAAACTTTTCTGCCCAGTAAGAATTGTTTAAAATTACTGGTGCGTCAAAAAATTCTAAATTTTTTATAGATGATTGATATATAAATTTTCTACGTTGTCCTAATTTTTCAGAGTTTTTGGAGTAACATAAGTATGGTTGTTGTTCATATCATTACAGACTATTCTGTTTTTGACAGATTATGTTTTCAATGCATAGTTTGCTTGTTTTCTAGTTTCTATGGCTTATATTGCTCAATATAAATTGTAGAAATGATATGGTACAGTAGGCATTGTGTGAGAACAATTATGAATCTTATCTTGACAGTACCAAAGTGAATGATTTGCTCTTTATCATACTAACCCATCTCAGGAAGCTCCGTTAAGTTTTGTGTGATTGAAGTTTTCAAGTTTTGGGTGAGATATCGATATGAGGAGAATAAGGAGTGGAAAGACCCTAAGATTTGGGATGCCCAAGGCACCCCAAGGTAATATTTAAGGAAGAATCAAGCGCCTAAGCTTGGGGATGCCCCAAAAAGCATCCCCTCTTTTGTCTTCAAAACTATCGGTGTACCTTACTTGGAGCAATATTTTTATTCGTCACATGATATGTGTTTTGCTTGGAGCATGTTTTAGTTTTACTAGCTGTTTGAATAAAATCATTGGATCTGAAATCTTGAATGAGAGAGAGTCCTCACATGGCTATTTAACTATTTGACTACTCATTGATCTTCACTTATATATTTCCGGAGTAGTTTTGTCATTTACTCTCGTGCTTCACTTATATCCTATGAGTAAATGGTTGAATGAATTGAATATCATAAATCTAAAATTATATATGCTTCGTATGCTTATACCATGGGGAGTAATGGATTCATATATAAGAAGTATAGGTGGTAAAATTTGTTGAAAGTTAGCAAACTCAGCATTGGTCACTTGAACAATTCATGAAAGAATATTGAAGGAAGAGAGATTTCACATATAAATATACTATCTTGGACATATTCTATGATTATGAGCCCCATTAATTATTTTCAAACTTGAGCAAATTAGTTGAAGTTGGACAAGGAAGACAACCTAATGACTTTATGTTTGGGTATATTTGTATAGAAGTTATATTGTTATGGATCCTCCAACATGTGGTGCTTGCTTAGGATCTTTTGCTAGCCAAAAAATTGTACTAAGTAGAGATACTACTTGTGCATCCAAAACCCTCAAACCCAGTTTCTTGCCATGAGTGTCCACCATATCTACCTATGGATTGAATAAGATCCTTCAAGTAAGTTGCCATTGGTGCAAAAAGCAATAAAAATTGCTCCTAAATATGCATGATCTTTTATTGTAAGGGAAAATAAGCGTTGTAAAAACTTGTGATGGTAAATAAATAAAAGTGACAGACTGCATAATAAAGGTTGCTATCACAAAGGGCAATATGCTACTTCTTGAGCTTGCGTTGGTTTTCCCCCTGAAAAGGAAAGGGTCGTCCCGCAGAGTAGAGTAAGTATTTCCCACAGTTTGAGAACCAAGGTATATATCCAGTAGGAGACAATGCACAAGTCACCGAATACCTGCACAGACAGTCAAACAACTTGCACTTGTCAATCCCTTCACGGTTACTTGCAAAGGTGAGATCTGGTAGAGATAGATAAACGGTAAAGTAAATATTTTTGGTATTTTTGGTTTATAGATCGGAAAGTAAAAGATTGCAAAAAGAGTAGATTAGAAACTTATATGATGGAAATTAGAAACTTATATGATGGAAAGTAGACCCGGGGGCCATAGGTTTCACTAGAGGCTTCTCTCAAGATAGAAAATATTACGGTGGGTGAACAAATTACTACCGAGCAATTGATAGAAGAGCGCATAATTGTGATGATATCTAATGCAATGATCATGAATATAGGCATCACGCCCGTGTCAAGTAGACCGAAACGATTCTGCATCTACTACTATTACTCCACACATCAACCGCTATCCAGCATGCATCTAGAGTATTAAGTTCATAAAGAACAGAGTAACGCATTAAGCAAGATGACACGATGTAGAGGAATTAACTCAAACAATATGATGAAAACCCCCCATCTTTTTATCCTCGATGGAAACAATACAATACGTGCCTTGCTGCCCCTACTAAGGACACCGCAAGATTGAACCCAAAGCTAAACACTTCTCCCATGGCAAGAAAAACCAATCTACTTGGCCAAACCAAACTGATAGTTCGAAGAGAATTACAAAGATATCAAATCACGCATATAAGAATTCAGAGGAGATTGAAATAATATTCATAGATAAGCTGATCATAAATCCATAATTCATCAGATCTCGGCAAACACACCGCAAAAATAGTATTACATCGAATAGATCTCCAAGAACATCGAGGAGAACATGTTATTGAGAATCAAAGAGGGAGAAGAAGCCATCTAGCTACTAGCTATGGACCCGTAGGTCTATGGTAAACTACTCACGCTTCATCGAAAGGGCATTGGAGTTGATGTAGAAGCCCTCCATGATCGAATCCCCCTCCGGGAAGACGCCGAAAAAGGCCCCTAGATGGGATCTCATGGGTACAGAAGGTTGCGGCGGTGGAAAAGTGTTTTTGTGGATCTCCTGGTTGGTTTTGGGATATATATATGGGAATATATAGGCGTAAGAAATAGGTCGGTGGAGTCACGAGGGGCCCACAAGGGTGGGGGCGTGCCGTTCGTCCTTGTGGCCGCCTCGTGGCTTCTCTGACTTGCACTCCAAGTCCTCTGGATGTCTTCTAGTCCAAGAAAAATCATCGAGAAAGTTTTATTCCGTTTGGACTCCGTTTGTTATTCCTTTTCTGTGAAAAATCAAAAACAGGGGAAAAACAAGAACTGGCACTGGGCTCTAGGTTAATGGGTTAGTCCCAAAAATAATATAAAATAACATATTAATGCATATAAAACATCCAAAACACATAATATAATAGCATGGAACAATAAAAAATTATAGATACATTGGAGACGTATCAAGCATCCCCAAGCTTAATTCCTGCTCGTCCTCGAGTAGGTAAATGATAAAAACAGAATTTTTGATGTGGGATGCTACCTAACCTATTTATCCATGTAATTTCTTTATTGTGGCATGAACGTTCAGATCCGTATGATTCGAAACAAAATTTTAATATTGACATAAAAACAATAATACTTCAAGCATACTAACAAGGCAATTATGTCTTCTCAAAATAACATGGCCAAAGAAAGCTTATCCCTACAAAATCATATAGCCTGGCTATGCTCCATCTTCATCACACAAAATATTTAAATTATGCACAACCCCAATGACAAGCCAAGCAATTGTTTCATACTTTTGATGTTCTCAGACTTTTTCAACTTTCACGCAATACATGAGCGTGAGCCATGGACATAGCACTATAGGTGGAATAGACGGTGGTTGTGGAGAAGACAAAAAGAAGGAGATAGTCTCACATCAACTAGGCGTATCAACGGGCTATGGAGATGCCCATCAATACATATCAATGTGAGTGAGTAGGGATTGCCATGCAACGGATGCACTAGAGCTATAATTTTATGGAAGCTCAAAAAGAAACTAAGTGGAAGACCTAGGGCAATTTGAGGAAGCCCATCATTGGAATATACAAGCCAAGTTATATAATGAAAAATTCCCACTAGTATGTGAAAGTGACAATATAGGAGACTCTATATCATGAAAATCATGGTGCTACTTTGAAGCACAAGTTTGGTAAAAGGATAGTAGCATTGCCCCTTCTCTCTTTTCTCTCATTTTTTATTATTATTCACTACAAAAAAACCCCTCTAGAGCAACACATGTCTAGCAACGATGATAGCATGATGTGTTGTTTTGTTGAATCTCCCACCTTCCCCACTTAGCGCTAACCTCTCTATGCCCACCTCCATCTCGTTTCATGCTAACCTCTCACGCACGAAGAGTTTTTCTTTTCTCCCTTCATTTTTACCTCGCACCAAAAAAAGAGAGCGAGAGACATGCCCAGCAGCTAGGGTTCCCACCACGGCCGCCGTCCCCTCGCTCACGGTCGTCGTCCCCTCACCCTCGGTTCATTAAAGGACCTCAGCGAAGGCCCGCCTCCATCGCCACTTTGCCCACGCATCGGGGACGCACGGGTCGTCGTCGCCCATCTTCCTCGCGTGGGGGAAGGGGTCACCGCCGCCGTTACTCCGCTCGACCGGAGATGGAGATGTCGCCGTTATTCCTCCGACAGCGAGGAACAACGCAAACACGGACGCACCCATCCAACTCAACTGCAATAGTTCAGCAGGTCTTATTCTGCCCCTCGCTCATCTGCAGATCTGAAATTTTATCCCTTAAAAATTATATTCTCTGTTGCCCTCGCCCATCCTTGATTTTCCTTGCTGGCCGCACCTTACAAGCTACAAAATCGATGTAGTACATCCTCATAGAGGATTGTCCTTGCCGCACAGCAATACATGCTGACTTCAAACCTATACTTAGTTTTCCTATTTTACTCGGATAACTAAAATAAAAAACATGGTTTCTGCTGAGAGACCACAAGTTGATGAACGTGTCAAGTTGACGAACAAGTTGATGTGCGGTACTTTGCTTGTGTCCCCATGCTTTCTCTCTTGAAAAATATTGTGCTCACCTCTTTCTATAGCCCGCAGGTTTGCTTTGGAAGTGACAATAATTTCATGGTCAACCAAAAGGGCGTTGATCCTCCACCACTGGATCTCCTATCCGAAGCAGGGGTAATCAATTCTGACTTGGTACAACATGATGGTTCTACACTTACATTCAACCTTGATCTGTTTGGGGTTCCAGTTTAGTTAAGAACGTGTCATGGTGTCACCAGCTGAACTAGGATTCCTACATGGGCCAATGCATGTATGTATCGTTTGTAACTATACTAAGGCCTAAGCATAACGATTGATGTTCCTAGTGATGCCGGCACATCTCTCTATGGCCCTTAATTTTTACTTATGTCCTAAAGATGCCAAGTAACATATATGTTTTGTTCCCAATGAAGACTGCTACTAATTTCCTCAGTAGTTAGTGGCTGGGTACATATGAATTTATTTTATAACAACCATTTTCAGATGTTGATTAAGCTTCTTGCTTGCTATCGGTAGAAATATGGATTCAACAATAAACCTTCTACCACACTATATGCTCCTATACAAAATTACAAAGTCCTGATTATTTCACCAACATCTCTAATTCAGTTCAGACCAACAAAGAGAAAGTAGTCGATTCTACAACCAAAGGTCAGCTGCCAAGACGCGTACTAGCAAAAATAATCACAATAAATCTTTCCTCAAAAGTACATAATTGGAATATGTTTATTTTGCATGATTGGTTGAGTCAGTCTGGCCAAACAAGTTCAAAAAAGACTTGGTGCTCAAGTATAAATGTATAATCCCATGTGCCTAGTAGCAGTCTAGCTTCTGAACTAAAAAATACTACTCTCTCCGTCAGAAAACAAGTCTTTGATTCAGTACAACTTTTGTTGAGTACAAGATAAGGGTAGGCGTGATGACGAGCAGAAGTGGATTAGATAGTTCATATTAGTCTTGCTTTTGGCCTTTCTATTTATTAGTTCATTAAGTATGTCTTCTCTCTATGCATGAGTTGATTACTCCCAACTGTCCAAATCTGATGATGATATTTTTGCGTTGTCGATTCTGCAGGTTCTAAGAATTTTATTCATGGATCAGGAAATTATAATGTGTGACTTTGTAATTATCAGGTAAATATGAAGTTTTACGTGATGTAGATTATTTAAAGATTTTCAAGTTGTTGGCACTGAGATTTCTCCTAATACACCATAAGAAGCATGACTAATGAATTATCCCAAGCATGAGTGGTACGAGAGTAAGGTGATGCAAAGCTAATTAGTGCAGAGACCTCTGGAATATGGAAATACTCAGTTCTGTATAGTCGGTACTGTTGGTTACCTAGATGCAAAAACAGGACCTAGATTACAAGCATGGGGATGACCTGTGTGTATTATTGTTATTTAGATGCAAAACAAGGACATGAATATAGGTTGCCTAATCTGCAAAGTTTTTTCATAAATTCATGTTGAAGAAGTATTTGTATTCAGATTATTAATTAGCCCCACATCTAAGTATAAATTTACGTCTTGGCAAATCAAATTTGAACTGTGCACATTTAGATTTTTCTACTCTATTAACCTGATTTTCTGTACTGTAAGTTACTCATCCCATATTGTTGTTGTAGATCACCAAGACAAATTGATGATGCATGGCTCAGATGTTGATTGCAAGGTTAAGAATGGAGCTACCACAAGACAATTAGAATTGTTATTTTTAGGATAAATTATCCAGACATTATAGTTGATTGCAAGGTCAAGAATTGAACTACTACTAGATAGTTTCACCAAGATAAATTGACGATGCATGGCTCAGATGTTGATTGCAAGGTTAAGAATGGAGCTACTACAAGGCAATTAGAATTGTCATATTTGGGGTCAATGATTTAGATATTATAGTTTATTGCAAGGTCAAGAATTGGGCTACTACTAGATAGTTTCACCTCTTGTAATCTTTGGATATCTTTGTAATGCTGATTGTTGATTCAATATATAAGATCTTTTCGTTTATTATATTCTGGAAACTCTGCACTATTGGTATTGACCTAATGATTATGTTATATGTAATGTCCATTTGAGAATCCTTTTGTGTAGGGTACCAACAACGCATACGAAGTGTTGTTGGTCTCTAGGTCTATACGTTGCTACCTAACAACGTTTTTAGACGTCGTTTACCAACACAAGCATATACGTTGTTGTAGCTCCTTGCAACGCCACCAACGGCAACGCATACTAATTCGTTGGTATAGACCTTAGCAACAGATATATGGACATATGACAACACGTCGATGCGTTGCTGAAGGGGGGTTCCTGTTGTAGTGATTTGGGCCTTCTCTTTGGCCTCATTTTTTGTCTGAAATCTCATCCTGACTTGCGGGGGAATCATTGTCTCCATCATCCTTTCCTCACATGGGAAAATGCTCTAATAATGAAGATCATCACACTTTTATTTACTTACAACTCAAGAATTACAACTCCATACTCAAAACAAAATATGACTCTATATGAATGCCTCTGGCGGTGTACCAGGATGTGCAATGAATCAAGAGTGACATGTATGAAAGATTATGAATGGTGGCTTTGCCACAAATACGATGTCAACTACATGATCATGCAAAGCAATATGACAATGATGGAGCATGTCATAATAAACTGAACGGTGTAAAGGTGCATCACAATATATCTCGGAATGGCTATGGAAATGCCATAATAGGTAGGTATGGTGGCTATTTTTAGGAAGGTATATGGTGGGTTTATGGTACCAGCGAAAGTTGTGCCGCACTAGAGAAGCTAGCAATGGTGGAAGGGTGAGAGTGCATATAATCCATGGAGTCAACATTAGTCATAAAGAACTCACATACTTATTGCAAAAATCTATTAGTTATCGGAACGAAGTACTACGCACATGCTCCTAGGGGGATAGATTGATAGGAAAAGACCATCGCTCGTCCCCGACCGCCACTCATAAGGAAGACAATCAAAAAATAAATCATGCTCTGACTTCATCACATAACGGTTCACCATACATGCATGCTACAGGAATCACAAACTTTAACACAAGTATCTCTCAAATTCACAATTACTTACTAGCATGACTCTAATATCACCATCTTCATATCTCAAAACAATCACAAGGAATCTAACTTCTCATAGTATTCAATGCACTTTATATGAGAGTTTTTATTATATCCCTCTTGGATGCCTATCATATTAGGACTAAATTTATAACCAAAGAAAATTACCATGTTGTTTAAACACTCTCAAAATAATATAAGTGAAGCATGAGAGTTCATCAATTTCTATAAAATAAAACCATCGTCGTGCTCTAAAAAGATATAAGTGAAGCACTAGAGCAAAATTGCCTAGCTCAAAAGATATAAGTGAAGCACAAAGAGTATTCTAATAAATCACGATTCAGGTGTGTCTCTCTCAAAAGGTGTGTACAACAAGTAAGATTGTGGCAAACTGTCAGGACCCCGATTATAAGTCACAACGATCTAGCATGTAACACCTCATATCACTTTGCGGCCTCACGCACGGTATTCCCACGGGTGTCGCCTTACCATGGCCCGGGACCGTTTGCGCCTTTTGGCTCACGTATATGATAGTGTCGCTAGCATCCATATGACAGAGAACCCGGGCCGACATGACTAGTCGTGAACCCAAAGTGGCACTAACTTACGGGGAAAGGCATACATGAATCAACATCGAGCATGTCGGTCAGCAGCGTGCGAATCCGGGCTATAGCACTGGGCTAATAGGACTCCGGTTAACCAGGCTGTAGCAGGCTAGGCAGGACTCCGGATGTCACCGTGTGACATTTCCCCGAAGGGACAGACACAGGAATGAAGTGAATCACATGCCGGCCAGTCAAGTGTTCTGGAGCGGTAGTGTTGGGCTAGCAGGACTCCGGTGAACTGGGCTGTAGCGGACTACTATGGCTCATGGAAGCACAAGACTACATTTCCCCATAAGAGAGGCTACCAAGGATAAACAACTAGGTTGTCGGATCCCACACATACCAAGCATTTCAATCATACACACAATATGCTCGATATGTGTAAATACAACATGGCATCACAACATAACTCTACGAATCAAGTATTTATTCATTAGGCTCCGAGGAGCCAAGTATTACAAACATGGGTCTCATGACCCCAACATACGGAGCATACAAACAACAAGCACATGCGGAAGCTTAACTTGTCTGAGTACAGACAACAACAAATGAAGAAGGCTGAGAACCTGACTATCTACAAGACCCTACCGAGGGCACAAGATCGTAGCTGAGGTATCAAGCTAAACATCGAAGTCCACACGGAACTACTAGCAAGACTGACGTCTCTCTGCAAAACATAAAATAGGCAAATGTGAGTACAAATGTACCCAGCAAGACTTACATCAGAACTAGCTACATATGCATCAGTATCAACAAAAGGGGGTGGTGGAGTTTGACTGCAGCACGCCAGCTTTGACTCAGTGGCTATTCTAAACTATGACTGCAAGTAACTCTTTTGAGGTGGCGCACACGAGTCCACATATTCACCATATCAATACACCACTATGGATCTGCTCCCGTCTCCCTACGAGAACGCCATCCATAGCACTCACGCTTATCTTGCGCATCTTAGAATATCCACTTTCACTTGTCTATGAACTGTTACTGTTATAGGCAACCTAGAAGTCCTTTACCGCGGAAACGGCTATTCGAATAGATGATATAACCCTGCAGGGGTGTACTTCTTCGCACAGGCTGTCACCACTTATCGCCGTTTACACGAAATGTACTCGGCAACCTTCAAGCGGAAGCCCGGCGAGGGTGTCGGCCATGGCCTACCTAAACACTCAAGTCTCAAGTCCAGGTTTATCGCCTATTCAGGTTCCATCCACAGGGAGGCCGGCCAAGGTTTCCACATACGGCCCCGAATGATGTGTACAGGGTTTCGAGACACCAAACGGGCGCTCGGAATGCCCGGCCACGTGCCTACCACATCACAGCCCACCTCTCGGGTCAGCGCTGCGCACGGCCTCCAGCATACTACAAACACCAGAAACTACTTGCAACTCCTGGACAGAGGACAAGGGTGGTTAAGAAGCCGAGAGAGTCAATTAAGGATCCCAATGTGTGGTAGTAGTTGATCATGGATCACAAACACAGAACTCAGTTCCTAAGGACGGCTTCAATGAAACAACCCACAATGCACTCTTACATGGCCTCTCACTTTACCAAATCGTGTTCACACACTTAGCTCTCAAAAGTAATACATGTTCGCACACCTTCAATTCATCCCCGATGAATCAGACCTGACTCAACTCTAAGCAGTAGCAGGCATGACAAACAAGCATGAATGAGTAGGCACATCAGGGCTCAAACAACTCCTACTCATGCTAGTGGGTTTCATCTATTTACTGTGGCAATGATAGGTCATGCAGAGGAAAAAGGGGTTCAACTACCGCAGCATGTAACTGTTGAATCGTTGTTGTCCTAATGCAGTAAAAGAGAGCAGGAGCAAGAGAGTGGGATTGTATCGGAATGAACAAGGGGGTTTTGCTTGCCTGGAACTTCTGAAGATAGTATAGTTCTTCATCGGTGTCATCGAACTCATCGTCGAAACCACGTTTACCGAGAGGGGACAAATACCGGCAACAGAGAAAGAAACACAATCAATGCAATGCACAATATGATGCATGATCATGACATGGTAAAATGAATGTGTTGGGCTAATGCAACTATAACCAGATGGGTTTGAGCTATTTTGAACCAAAGATTCAAAGTTCAAACTCATTTGTGATCTTAAATAGTGCCTTATCATGTTTTGCACTGAACAACAAGTTAACTTGTTTAAACATGCATGAAACCAGTACAGATGGATAGATTGGATTTTTATGATCATTTTTCATATATAACACTTTGCATTTGGAGTTACAGATTAGTTTGTATGATTTTTAGAAGTTAGCTCTATTTTCTGGAATTTCATGAATAAGAATAAATCCAGAAAATAATTAATCGATCAAGATCAAGGCGTCACGGTGACGTCAAGAGGTCAATCGGGTCGCCTAGGTCAAACCTGACCACTGGGACCCATCGTCGATGACCCATCAACTAACTAAGTTAGTTAGCCTAACTAATCGGGCAGGGCCCACTAGTCAGTGACTGTAGTAACTAACCTAACTAGTTAATTAGTGCTAACTAGAGTAATTAGTCGGGCGGGGCCCGCAAGTCAGTGAGTGTCACAGCCCCAGAATATTGCTTGTATTAGTTGCATGATAGAGCACTCATGCATCATGTCTAATTTCTGAAACTTGGAATTGAGGAAAGTGGAAGCCTAAAAAAACTTAAATGAAACAAGGGCAAAGAACCTTGGAAATCTCATTCTTTGTTTCTAAGATGTCCTTTTGCAATGTTTGAGAATTTTGGCAAGAGCTATATATCAAACCAAAATTTAGGAACATTTTTAAGGAATTATTTTTGGGACTTTGAATTTAAAACAATAGCTATTTGATTTGAAGTTATATTCATAATATATAATGAATATATTTTCAAATGATCTGAGATATTTTAAGTATATGTGGAGAAGTCCATTAAGTGACATAAAAAAATCCAGGGGGTTTGGCACTGTTTTCAATTTGTTTGAATTTGATTTCAGTGGCAATTGAATAAAAGAAAAACAAAACAGAAGAAAATAAAACAGAGACAGAAACTTACCTAACCTCACCTGCGGCCCAGCTTCTGTGCAGCCCAACCAGCCCAACACTGTTGGCCCAGCCCACCTCCTCCCCTTGTCTTCTTCCAGCTCGCGCCAGATGGATTGGGCACGTGGTCGCCGCGCGCCCGGCCACCTCCTCCCTCCCTGCCTGCTTGGATACTCCTCGACGCGCCCGGACGACACCACGCACCCCCTGCACCGCTCCCCTCTCCCCCTGTACCCCTTCCCCTCCTCTGCTCTCTCCCCAAACGCGCTCGAGCGGAGCTCGTCGCCGCCATCACCGTCCGACGCTACCACAGCCACCCCCTCGCCTCTCCGACGCGCCCCCGAGCTTTGCCATGCCTCCCTCGTCCTCTTCGTCGGCCCACACGACCGGAACATCCCTGACGCGTCGTCCTCGACCTCATCTTCTTCCTCGGCCATAGGAGATCGCCGTCGGGATTCCGACGCCGACAAGCCTTCCCCGAGCCCGCTGACCCTCTCACCATCCTCCCTGTGAGCTGTTGCGTCCTCCCCCTCTCTTTCCTCTACCGTTTATGCGCCCTAGCTAGCTCCACCACCGAGCCCGAGGGCTCATCACCGCCGGCCATGTCACCGCTGCCGCTGCAACCACTCGAGCTTGAGTATGAGCGCGTCTTCATGTTCAGAGCATCTCCTGGAACCCGTAGCACTCGCGAGTTCGCCCTGCCGTGCCCTGTTGCGCTACCTATGAGCACGCCCGAACTCCGGCCACCGTGCAAGTTGCCTCTGCCGTTGATTTAGATCACCTGAGCTGCTGCTGCGTGCACCACAAGACGCGGACGAGCTCCAGAATCACGTAGAGCCTCTCAGCCATCGATTTGGTCACCGGAGGAGCTTTTTCCGATGCCCTCCGCCGTCTCTGGCGTCGCCGGTGATGACACGCAGGTCAACTCTAGCGAGTTTGACCCAGCTAACCAGGGGTTTGACCTCCCCTGGCTCACTGACATGCGGGCCCTGCCCGACTAACCAAGTTAGTTAGGGTTAAATTTAATTAGGTTAGTTAGTCTAATCACTGACACGCGAGACCCACTGGTCAGTTTGACCTAGGCTGCCCCGTTGACTCGCTTACGTCATGCTGATGTAGTGCTGACGCAGCAATTCATTTTCTGGACTTAGTTTAATTCTAAATAATTAGAAATTCCAGAAAATGTCTAAAACTTGTAAAAATCATAGAAAATAATCTATAACTCCAAATGAAATAAATCATATATGAAAAATTATCAGAAAAATACAAAGAATTTGTTTATGGCATTATCATGCATGTTTGAACAACTTATGCCTGCTGATTAGGTCAAATCAAATAAGTGGCATTTAAATATCACATATGGAGTTGAATTTGAATCCTTGGTTCAAACAACTTCATTTAATATGGTTTTAGTTGCATTACACTACTAGGGAAAATCTTATACATAGAACTTTAGCAGCAGCGAGGGTCAAAAAAGCACGCTGGTGCTAACTAGCGATAGCTACCTTTGCCAAACCGCTGTAGATAAAGTTCTAGCGATGGCGCGTGCTGCCCTAAACACTTTACTACTAAAATTCCCACGGCTTAGCCGATAGGCTTCACATAGTAGTAGCGACCTATAATGAACAAGCTACACACATTCTTTGTAGCAGCGCGTTTTATTTTAAACTCGCTCGCTAAAGGATATAAAATTAAATGGAAAGCAAATAGAAAGGTAATTGAAAATGAAAGAAATAGAATAAGGTGAAAGGAAAAAAATAAAATGTGAAGACAACTAAATGAAAAAGGGGAAAAGAGAAAGGAGTAGCGATGGCGTGTATCCCGAAAGCGCAGTAGCTAACGTAGCGATGGCGCTCTTCCTCGAACGTGCTACGCTACCTCGACTTAACCACGGGTTCGTCCTTCCCCACACGGCCACTTCCCAAATCCAACTGTCCACACTCCTCGCCGCCGCCGTCGCCGGTCCGCCGCCCCGACGCCTCCGCACACCCTCTCGCCGCCCAACCACAGATTCAACGCCGCCCGCCCCGACCTCAACGCCGCCTCGGACGCCGCCCCCGACCTCAACGCCGCCCGACGCCGCCCCCGACCCTGACCTCGATGCCGCCATCCGCCGCGTGCCCGAGCCCCCGACCCGGACCTCGACGCCGCCTGCCCCTCCCTCGTCGCAGGCACCTGAGGTGAGCACGCCTGCTCCTCCCTCTCCCCTACCTATGCCTAGGGTTTTTTTTATATTTTAGTTGCATCAAATTAGTTAGGATTCATGTAAGAGTGGAAACAAATCGGATGCGGATGCGGCAAATGAGTTAGGGTTCATGTAAGAGTGGAAACGAATCAAATTTCTAAGATGAATCATAAAACGAGCAAAATTTGACCACTTATTTCACTTTATAGTTGGATAATTGGAATATCCACTACCACTTTCCACCCCTATAGGTTCATCAAATTAGATGGTAATTAAGGCAGTAGTTCCTAGGTACTAATTAGTTAGTAAGAACTAGGTACTAATTAGGTATTAGAATATTTTTTATTTATAGTAAGTTTATTTTTAGTAAGAACTAGTTGAATTAATAGAACTAGTTAGTAAGAACTTGTTGCTATTTTTTAGTTAAATCAATTTTTCCCGCATCAACGTGGACGATGCCTATCCCGCATCCTCGTCGTCGAGTCGGCGGAGGACGACACCTGCTTGACCAGATGGGCCATGTCCGGGACTGTGCTCCACCGGGGTGGTACTGGGAGGCGCTACCTACCGGGGGGCGCAGGTTGGTGAGGAGCCAGCCTGTCGTTGACCCGAACCTTCTTTGGTGGCGTCGCGTGGGCCAGTGACGGTCCAGAGGCTCGAGGACTCTGCGGAGGTGGTGCGCCACCGTGTCGATGAGGAGGACGCGCACGTCTGTCGCTACTTGTTTGCGTTGGAGCACATGTTCTCCAATACCGGCAGGTTCTCGAGGATCTCACCGAGCTATGATCCCGTGATGGTTCCTTCTCTGTGGGTGTCCACCGCCCGCGCGATACCGTCGTGTGCTAGGGTTTTAGTTGTATTAGTGATGTTATATGTATGACACTATTCGTGATGTATTAGTGATAATATTCGACGATGTACGGACGCATGAGATGATTTACTTTTGCTTATTGAATGCATGCTAATTTGAGTCCTATGAGATATTTTGAAATGTATATCTTGTGTTGCTCAATATCCAAGTGGCCGGTCATGTTTGCAGGTTACACCTCCGAGTGGCCTACGTTTTGCCGGAGTGTTAATTCATTTCCGTTCCGGCAAATTTCAGGAGCTCGATATGTCCTATTTTAGCAAAGGTCATGCCGGATTTTTCGTTGAATTTTGGCATGACTTGTGCCAGATTCTATGTAGGAAATATCGAGTGCCCCGGATTTGTGTGTTGAGTATCTTGGTAGTTGTCTTCGATCGATTTTCAATTAATGTTTTAACTATGAACATAGGAAATGTCTGACGACGAAAAGGATTTCGGTATTTGCAAATCTGCGAAAGACGAGCGCGACTTGTGCGACGGAATCTTCCTAGATGATGATAGGCGCTTCAACATCAAGCTGGACGAGAACTTGAAGTGGATCTGATGAAGTCATAACGACAAGTCTTATTTCGTAATTAAGCATGACATCTGCTTCATTTGCTTCAACTTATATTTTTTTTACTATTCTACTAGCGTATCCCCTGCCATGCAAGAGTTTTTTTATTGGATAAGATAGGTTTCAGTCATACTACGGAGGTAAATAAAGTTTATTTGAAGACCGAGAATGGTTATATTTTCCATGCAAAATTATACAGTTCAGACGACTACACCTATTTTGGATGCAAAACATGGCGAGCACTATGCAAGACTTATGCATTTGAGCCTGATATGGTTATCACCTTTGATATTCGTCCGGAAGATGATATTGAAGGTAATACCGACATCTGGGTCGATGTGCGACGCCTCGATTATACCATTATGTAAGTTTCTCAACCATATTTATGTCTTTGATATTGTTTATTCAAAATAGTTGACAACTAATTTGTATTGTCACTTATTTCGGTGCAAGCAGACATGTCCAGTAGCTTGGTAGACGGGACCTACTACTGCCTCGAGGCTGAACTAAACTGCGAGGAGCTAAGTCATTATGTTTCATGGCTTGAGGATCTTGATACTGTCAAGACAAATTTTCTTCTGGATTTAGAAATGTTAGTATGAAAACGTGCGACCAATAGTGTTCGTAATGAACTACGGTCACATCTATTTAGGAAGGATGGTAAGATTTTTACTATTTGTCCTCAGTGCATCTTTTCCATACATTATTTTTGAAGCTAAACTTCATTGCTAGGTATGTTACCATACGATGTTCTTCAACAGGGACTCCCGATGAATGTTGTGCCTTATGGGATCGAGACTAAAGGTACCATGAGTATTATCAGCTTACAGCCAAGATATCCTACAGATTACTTTAGTGCATTCAAGATTAGCGACGGATGCTTAATAGTGCAAGACTGGACCAAATATGTGATGGGGGAGCGCAGAGAAGTACTAGGGAGCAAACAGAGGCGCTACCCATGATTAGGAGACAGGTTCATCTGCATGCTCCAACTTGATCAAGGAGGAGAGCTACACATGTTTTATGTTTTTTTACCTAAAAAAGAGCAGCAAGAGTGATTAGCTAGATAGAAATGAGTTTCAGGATGATGATGTGCTACACTATTACTATGATGATAAAATAGCTAGTGTTGGTGGTAATGACTATGATGATTATTATTAGCTAGTGTTAGTGGTGATTAAATAAATACTGTTGGTGGTAATGACCATGATGATGATTTAATATCTTGTGCTGGCGGATTAGATTCAAGTGGAGGCAACATGTGGTGCACATCGAAAGTACTACTAGTCCAAACTAGATCAAGTTTGGATTAGTAGTATACTTTTGACATGCACCACATATTGCCTCCACTTGAACCTAATCCACCTTTATTTGACAATGTTATGGACATAATGATGTAATCCTCATAACTGGTATTGTATCAATATTTGTACGATGGCGAATAAATAAACTAAAAATAAAAAAATAAAAAAAGAATACTAGTAGCGCTGGAGAGAAAACACGCTGCCAGTAGTTACATTAGCAGTAGTGCTGGAGTGAACAGACGCTGCAGCTATTCGTCCTAGCGATGGCCAGCGGCACGCGTTCTTGCTAGCGATAGCTATGGCGCCTTATTAGTAGCGCGCCTACCCGCGCAACCAGTGAGCACAAAGCCAGCGCTACTGCTAGGGTTTTCCCTAGTAGTGTTAGCTCAAATCACAACATCTTGCCATGTCATGATCATGCATCATATTGTGCATTGCATTGATTGTGTTCCTTCTCTATTGCCTGTGGTTGTTTCCCCCTCGATAGACGTATGTTCTGAAGATGAGATCGATGACACCGATGAAGAGCTATACTATCTTCAGAAGTGCCAGGCAAGCAAAACCCCCTTGTTCATTCCGATACAATCCCACTCTCTCGCTCCTGCTCTCTTTTACTGCATTAGGACAACAATGATTCAACTGTTACATGTTGCGGTAGTTGAACCCCTTTCCTTTGCATGACCTGTCATTGCCACAGTAAATAGATGAAACCCACTAGCATGAGTAGGAGTTGTTTGAGCCCTGATGTTCCTACTCATTCATGCTTGTTTTCATGCCTGCTACTGCTTAGAGTTGAGTCAGGTCTGATTCATCGGGGATGAGTTGGAATGTGGTGAACATGTCCTACTGTCGAGAGCTAAGTGTGTGAACACGATTTGGTAAAGGTAGCGGTGAGAGGCCATGTAGGAGTACATGGTGGGTTGTCTCATTGCAGCCATCCTCAGGAACTGAGTTCTGTGTTTGTGATCCATGAACAGTTACTACCACACATTTGGCTCCGGGCGCTCCAAGCTCTCTCGACTTATTAACCAACCTGATCTCTGTCCAAGAGTTGCAACTAGTTTCTAGTGTTTGTAGGTAGTGTTACTAGTCTACCAAGTGTCACCCGATACAGGTGGGCTTGAGACAGACTAGGCACCGTGGCCGGGTATGCCAAGCGCCGCCTGTTTGGTGGGCTTGGAACCTCAGACACATCGTTTGGGGCCGTGGCGACACCCGGCCGGATCTCCTTGCGGATGGAACCGAATAGGTGATAAACCTGGACTAGAGACTTGTGTGGTTAGTCAGGTCGTGGCCGACTCCCTCGCCAGGCTTCCGCTTGAAGGTTGCCGAGATACACGACGTGTACATGGTGGTAAGTGGTGAGAGCGTGTGTGAAGAAGTACACCCCTGCAGGCTTAACATCATCTATTCGAATAACCGTGTCCGCGGTAAAGGACTTCTCGGTTGCCTGTACAGTTCATAGACAAGTGAAAGTGGATACTCTGAAATGCGCAATATAAGCGTGAGTGCTATGGATGGCGTTCCCTTAGGGAGACGGGGGCGGATCCATAGTGGCGTATTGATATGGTGAATATGTGGACTTGTGTGCGCCACCTCAAAAGAGTTACTTGCAATCATAGTTTGGGATAGCCCCCAAGTAAAAGCTGGCTTGCTGCAGTCAAACTCCACCACCCCCTTTGTTCATACTGATGCATATGTAGCTAGTTCTGATGTAAGTCTCGCTGGGTACATTTGTACTCCCGTTTGCCTATTTTATGTTTTCCAGAGAGACGTCAGTCTCGCTAGTAGTTCCATGTGGACTTTGACGTTTAGCTTGATACCTCAGCTACGATCTTGTGCCCTCGGCAGGATCTGGTAGATAGTCAGGCTTGTCAGCCTTTTTCATTTGTAGATGTCTGTACTCAGACATGTTAAACTTCCGCATGTGTTTTGACTTGTATGCTCTGAATGTTGGTCCATGAGACCCATGTTTGTAATATCTCGCTCCTCAGAGCCTAATGAATAAATTCTTTGAGTCGTAGAGTTTTGTTGTGATGCCATGTTGTATTTACACATATCGAGCATATTGTGCGTATGATTGAAATGCTTGGTATGTGTGGGATCCGACAGCCTATTTGTTTATTCTTGGTAGCCTCTCTTATGGGGAAATGTAGTCTTGTGCTTCCATGAGCCATAGTAGTCCGCTACAGCCCGGTTCACCGGAGTCCTGCTAGCCCAGCACTACTACTCCGGAACACTTGACTAGCGGCATGTGATTCACTTCATTCCATGTTCATCCCTCAGGAAATGTCACGCGGTGACATCCGGAGTCCTGCCTAGCCTTCTACAGCCCGGTTCATCGGAGTCCTGTTAGCCTAGTGCTACAGCCCGGATTCGCACGCTGCTGACCGACATGCTCGATGTTGATTCATGTATGCCTGTCCCCGTAAGTTAGTGCCACTTTGGGTTCACGACTAGTCATGTCGGCCCGGGTTCTCTGTCATATGGATGCTAGCGACACTATCATATGCTTGAGCCAGAAGGCGCAGACGGTCCCGGGCCAGGTAAGGTGGCACCGGTGGGAATAATGTGCGTGAGGCCGCAAAGTGATATGATGTGTTACATGCTAGATTGGTGTGACTTAGGGTCGGGGTCCTGAGAGCGTTGGTATCAGAGCCTGACTGCCTGTAGGATTACCAACACAAACTGGTCGAAGTCGTGTCTAGAAATGCTTTAGATATGTAAGGGAATTGATTGTGGAACAGAACATAAGGCTCTTTTTACTCCTTATACCTTATGCCCTTCTGTCTGAGTCAGCCTCTTCTTTTCTGCGGGGATTAAGAACTAGGCTTCTTGTCTTTCTATCAGGATCACGTGTTACTAATCCGTAGAATCTTAGGATTGATGGATTCAAGTCTCAGTTCAGTTCCTAGTATTTTCCTGTGTTAGCAGTTGATCTCGGAACCTTGATATTGCGATCTTAAGTGGTTATGCCACCATTTTGCAGGATGTTGCATATCTTTTTGAGCATTTACAGCCGTTATGCTGTCCGAGTCATCCCAGGTTTCTAACTAGTATGATGCATTTGCAAATCCCTTCTTTCCGTTCCCGATGTTTCTGTGGGCCAGTTAAACCACACTAATTGGTGAGTTGAGGTACTCTGTTGCCTCGACATATATGTTGGAGCTATTATTATGACCCTAGGTGTCTTAGAGAATCATCTAGTAATCTAGCCATGTTTTGTGTTCCCGGTGTGATGATTCTGGCCACCATTCTCGAAAGCATCTCGTGATGCCATTGAGTTAGTAGGCATTCCACTCCTGGGTTCTTGAACCCCAGATTCACTCTACTCATTCATGTTGATGGTGTTTGCTAGTTCCTTTAGGATATTAGTAACCTTTGCGATAGTCCTCGAGGTCCGTGGTATTTCCTTCTTCCAAATACCATGAACTGCTTATGGCAGAAGTTCTCCTGAACCAAAAGATCACAACAAGAGTGCTCTTGATGAGTTCTCCATTCTACATTGTGAATCTGCCAGTTCTACCTTTCTGCATGGGTTATCCGGAATAAACGTTGAGCTTTGCTCGACATACTAATCTATGCATCCACAACTCAGAAAGATATATGTTCCTTTGAGTTGTCCCTCTCTTTAGTTGTATCCTGATCTCCGTCTATCATTTGATAGTCAAGAGCATGTCATGCATTCATGCTCATCGATACCTCATATTCTTGTGGTTTGTCAAGCCATTCTATTCTGGAATTACTAGGAGAAACAAACTCCAGTACCTCATCCATATCTAGGATTGGGTCAAAGTAGTTGTATTTCGCTGATCAAAATGCCAATCCAGCTTTTGATTCTGTTCTACCCTGAAGTATTACCGTCTTATGTCAAGAATGTCATGGGAATTGCACACCATCTTATGAATTCTTGATACAGTGATACTTCTCGCCATAGCTATTCATTCCTCGGTTCCCGTGTTATTGTAACCGGAATGCCGACAAGTGAATCATGATGTGTGAAATCAATACTCCTAGCAACCATGTTGCTTGGTAGTTAATGGACAATATTCTCATTCTTAGCATGCTGGTTATTGAATTATCATTCTAAGACTGATTGTGCTACCTAGTCCTTATTTCTGGTGTACTCTTCGATCAGTGAGTCAGGATTATTCAATCCCTTGCTTATTTGATCATATCGTCTTGCTCTGAAAAGCAAGATTGTTCTCGAGCTTAGTAACATATCGGTGGTTCGTGATGTTCTGAATATCTTCTCGGATGTATTACCAGGTTGTCACCTGACCGCTATCTTGAGTTCGTGATCTATTGGTTTTCCTCCAAACCACCCATTCTCCAAGATTCTATGTTGGATACCCTGAACTAGTCAGTTGAGCTAAACAACAACTTGGGGAGTTGGAAGATAAAGCTTTATCTGACTTAGTTCATTCCAAAGGTATATCTTTTTGTGTGTGTGTGTGTGTGTGTTAGTTGAAGAAAGATGATATCTTCATCGATTGGTCCCTGTGATCAGTTGTTGGACCTATTGTCTTGTCAAAACTTTGATTTGAGTATGGGCTATCGTCAAGTCAAATCAGAACCAATGATGTTCGTAATGTTGTCTTACTCGTGGTTGATCCCTCGAGCATACACCATTACATCTTTTGGTCTGACCAATGCTATCACCGTGTTCACATGATGGTGGAAGTCCAGTGATATGGAAATTCCGATGAGTTGCTGTTGAACCCACCAGCAGCATTTTGTCTCCCCCATGATTCATGTTGAACATTAAAGCTAGCATTGGAAACTTTGTAAGCATTGCCTTCATGTTCCTCTCATGAGGTATACATTTGGATGGAAGGAGTGACTTCCTCTAATTCACGTGCATTTGATGTAAGTTGCCGCCGTGAATTCGTGAAAGCTTGTTTTTGCTTCCTCTGGAATCATCCCAAGTTAGTCACGCATATGTGCGACGTACTCTATGGTTTGATAGGTTGGCCGCCTCCATTCTATATGTGTTTCCTAGCACACCAAGCCACTGATTGATTTGTTCAAGGAGAATAAGTTCCTTCTTAGGATCCGGACTTATGCAAGGGCTTCGATATCCTCGATGATGGTTCCCAACCAGAACTCGGTAGTGTTTTATTGTAAGACTACTCTGTGGCCATGCTTATCTAGGACAATGTGTTCACATGTTTTTAGCAGAACCCGCTCATGTTTTGGAGCTTGCTACCAAAGTTCATCTCCCGAGAATCTCGCAACGCCATCCCATCGGTTTGTGTTGCAAACTTCCTTTTTCTGGACATGCTGTCTGAAATATCCTGTTACCAGCCCGATCTGAATCTCAGGCAGATATGATGGTTGGAACGCCTCCCAAGAAATATAATATTGGTCTCTGTAACCCGGTAAGTGGATGTCGTGGCCAACACACCCAGCCGGAAGACCTATTATTGTAGTATCCTGATTGATAAAGTTGGCCACCTCCCCATAAGGATTCCGTAGGATTTTCTTCCGTAGTTATTCCTTATGGATTCTTGCGCTCCCGAAGTACGACCTTCTACTTGATGTTCAAGATATCAAACCATATCGAATGGGTTATGCTAGTACATCAAGGAGAACATTACAAGCGGAGTGCTAAATGTCTCTCGGTCGATCATCTGGATTTCATTCCCTTGGCCTCGCTAAGGTGAAATCTGAGAAAGTGTTGTATTTCTTTACATCTGCATTGTCCATCACTATTCATCATGGTAGTATGGTGAGTTGCCAGGATCCCCGACACGGATGTTGGTAAGACCTTGATGAGTATGGAAATGCTCAAGTTCTTGAGAGCACGCGCAAGCAAAATCATCCATTGCGTTGTCTTTAACAAGGTAGTCCACATCATCCATTCTAGCCGAGTGTGTCGTTCTCCCGAAGTCCGTCAAACGGTCGTTCGTAAATTGCCTCAGGCTGGTGAGAAGAGTTTCAATGATCCTTGTATCAAAAGTAATTCTTTTTGGCACTTAAGGGAATAATTCTACGAGTCACCTTCCCTAAGGTGTCACATTACGGAATCATGGCAATTATCTCCTTGCTACTTTGAAATTCATGCTCCATCTTATTCAAGTGTGGAATTGTAGCCTGCCAAATTGAACCCTTGTCATCTGGTTCTCTCCTTCCCACTCGATGTGTGTTTCGTGTCTCAGCTCGAGTGATGTCCCTATGTATCGCTCCATGAGTTGATCTTGAGCTGCTCGATCTTTGAGAAGATCGATTCTTCTACAGTTTTCCCTTTCTTCTCGTTGTCATCTTCGATGGAGTTCTCAGAGCAACACGCTGAGACAAAGATGATGATCGAATCAACGTTCTTATGAAGTGCACCCTGGATCGTGAAGATTGTGCTAGCTTTGTGTCCCCTCTGTCTTCTTACCTCGCGTCTTGAATCTCGAGACGAGATTCTTGTTTAGTGGGGGTGAGTTGTCATAGCCCCAGAATATTGCTTGTATTAGTTGCATGATACAACACTCATGCATCATGTCTAATTTCTGAAACTTGGAATTGAGGAAAGTGGAAGCCTCAAAAAACTTAAATAAAAGAAGGGCAAAGAACTTTGGAAATCTCATTCTTTGTTTCCAAGATGTCCTTTTGCAATGTTTGAGAATTTTGGCAAGAGCTATATATCAAACCAAAATTTAGGAACATTTTTAAGGAATTATTTTTGGGACTTTGAATTTAAATCAATAGCTATTTGATTTGAAGTTATATTCATAATATATAATGAATATATTTTCGAATGACCCGAGATATTTTATGTATATGTGGAGAAGTCCATTAAGTGACTTAAAAATATCCAGGGGGTTTGGCACTGTTTTCAATTTGTTTGAATTTGAATTCAGTGGCAATTGAATAAAAGAAAAACAAAACAGAACAAAATAAAACATAGACAGAAAATTGCCTAACCTCACCTGCGGCCCAGCTTCTGTGCAGCCCAACCAGCCCAGCAATGTTGGCCGAGCCCACCTCCTCCCCTTGTATTCTTTCAGCTCGCCTGTCACGCCCAATATGCGACCCTATCCAAAAGGAACTCGACGGTCCCACCAAGGATAGACCCGCATATTGAAACGCTTTTGCAAGGTGGATATCATTACATCAACATTACATAATACATAGGGATACATACATAAGGAACAAGTGCCACAAGAATACATCAACATCATATACAAGATCAACATCCGACTACGGATGAAACATAAACAGAAAACTCAAACGACATCCACCACCTAGCCCAGCTGCCGACGACTGGAACCTATCCCCGATCGAAGAAGCGGATGAAGAACCCAACGCGAGCAAGCATCGCTCTCGCGTCATGATCATCGCAGAACTCTGTACACTGCAATCGGTGGTGTAGTAATCTGTGAGCCACGAGGACTCAGCAATCCCATTACCATGGGTATCAAGACTAGCAAAGCTTAATGGGAAAGGAAGGATAAAGTGGTGAGGTTGCAGCAACGACTAAGCATATATGGTGGCTAACATACGCAAATGAGGCGAGAAGAGAAACAAAGGAACGGTCGTCAACTAGCAATGATCAAGAAGTGATCCTGAACTCCTACTTACGCCGAGACATAACCCGAAACCGTGTTCTCCTCTCGATCAACCCCGAAAAGAGACACTCCGCATTTACGCATTACGGTTGGTGTATTTTAATTAAGATCAACTTCGGGTTTTCTACAACCGGACATTAACAAATTCCCATCTGCCACATAACCATGGCACGGCTTTGAAAGTTCAAAACCTGCGGGGTGTCCCAACTTAGCCCATGATAAGCTCTCGCGATCAACGAAGGATATTCCTTCTCCCGGAAGACCCGATCAGTCTCGAATCCCGGCTACAAGACATTTCACAGCAATAAAACAAGACCAAAAAACCGCCCGATCGCCGACAATCCCGATAGGAGCTGCACATATCTCGTTCTCGTGGCAACACCGGATGAGACTAGCTACGAGTAAAACCAACCCTCAAGTTGCCCCAAGGTGGCCCATGAGTAGCTCGGTTCGAACCAGCACTTAGAGAAGCACTGGCCCGGGGGGGGCTAAATAAAGATGACCCTCGGGTTGGCCGACCCAAGGGAAAGGTAGGTGGTGGTGAGGCAAATGGTAAAACCAAGGTTGGGCCTTGCTAGAAAAGTCTTATTCAAAGCGAACTGTCAAGGGGGTCCCATAAATCACCCGACCGCGTTAGGGACGCAAAATCCAGGAACATAACACCGATATGACGGAAACTAGGGCGGCAAGAGTGGAACAAAACACCAGGCATAAGGCCGAGCCTTCCACCCTTTACCAAGTATATAGATGCATTAATTAAATAAGATATATCGTGATATCCCACCAAGTAAACATGTTCCAACAAGGAACAACATCTCCATGTTCCAACAAGGAACAAACTTCATCTTCACCTCCAACTAACAACGCTATAAGAGGGGCTGAGCAAAGCGGTAACATAGCCAATCAACGGTTTGCTAGGAAGGGTGCAACAGGTTAGAGGTTCATGGCAATTTGGGAGGCTTGAGCAGCAAGTGATAGGTAGCGCAGCATAGCGATAGAACGAAGCAACTAGCATAGCAATGATAGTAGTGAGATCCAGGGTGACGGTCATCTTGCCTGAAATCCCGCAAGGAAGAAGAACGAGTCCATGAAGAAGACGAACGGAAGTAGTCGAACGAATCCTCACAATCGCAACATTACCGGAACCGAGAAGCAACACCGGAAAGAAACAAGCAACATGATAAATGCACAAGCATAAACATGGCATGATGCACAATCAAGTATGATGCATGTCCGGTTTTATGAGGCATGGCATGGCAAAGTGCAACAAACAATACTACAAATTAAGTGGAGCTCAATATGCAACGAGTTGCATATTGACGACACACCACGTTGACATATTTAGTTTGATCTCGTTTAGGTACTCAACAATATTAAATGTTGATTATCATGGCAAGGGGTGAAGCACAACAAAACTACCTAACTAGGCAAGTTTAAATGAGGCCGGAAACAACGAACAACAAGTCCGGAAAATCCCCATGAGCAATATTTCAGATTCGGTACTGATCTGTCCTAAAATATATTTTAAAGTTGTTAAACATGAAAATAAAGTGGACCATGTTAAACTAGGCATTTTTCTACCCCATTTACATATAAAGAACATTTAATTCCGAGTTACGGTTAATTAGTTATGAATTAAATCATTTTAACATGGCATATTAGCAAATTAATGCAAACATCAATTTAAATATTTTAAACATGGATGGAAATGACATATTATTAACCTACACAATCTTCTGAGCATTTTACATATATAAATTATTTACATAAGATGCACAGATCATGAGTTATTATATGCATGAAGTGCAAGGGGGTTTATGCAAATCTGCAATCTCAGGAAAAAAATAGCTAAATTGTTCAGAAAAGGAAAAAAAACACATGAAGGCCGAATCTAACTGAACTGGGCCAGCTACTGCGAGCGCTGCACACGGGTGGGCTTCGGGGGCGTCTCACTTGGGCGAATCGGCTTGTTTGGTGGAGAGGGGTGGTGGGCGGATAAGGCTGGGGCGGCGCTGGGCCTTGGAGGCGCTGGGATGAGGCAGCCCACGCAGAAGGGCGACAGGTCAACGGCCACGGGCGAGCGGAGCGAGCGGCGTCTCGTCCTCTGCTCGTTTCTGAAACAGAGAGAGAGATATACAGAGAAGCAGAACGGGGAAGAAGAGAGAAAGGCGAGGGCGACGGCACGCGACCTGCAGGACTCCGGTGGCGCGGCCGGGCATACGCGAGGAGGAGGCACGGGGTTGCGGATCGGAACGACGGGGGTCCTTCGGGTCCTTGCTCCGGCTTGCAGAAGAACGAGCAGCCATGGCGGGGAGGACGCTGGGCGGCGGCGGCGACCGCGGCATCCTGCAGGAGAGAGAGGGGAACGGGGTCAGAGAGAGAGGAGGAAACCGGACGGGGGCGGCGCGCAGCTCACCGACGGCGGAGATCCGGCAGTGTTCCGGCGGCCTCGGGCTCGCGGGACGCAGGGCCGGCGACGCGCTCCTGATCCCATCGGGATCGAGCGGGAGGGGCGAGGCGAGCGCCAGGGGCGCGGGCGCTGGGCCTTGGCGCTGATCTGGCCCATGTGGGCAAGGCGCGCGATCAATGGGGCGAGCGGCTGCGCTTGCGGGACAAGCAGGCGAGCACCTACTCGATGCAGAAGATGCAGAGGCCGCGACGTGGACTTGGCGGCATGGACGTCGCGGGGACGACCGGATCCAAGGCGGGGGTTCCATTCTCGGCGTCGGAATGGAGGCGGGATGCACCGGCAGGGGAGCTTGGAGCTTCGAGTGGTTCGGGCGTCCATGGGTCTCCTGTTGACGAACAGAGATAAAGGGCGATGTGAGAGAGAGAGAGAAAGCACGGGAAGGAGGAAGGGCGCAGGTGAGGTGACGGCCTAGTCGTGGTCGTCGCCGACGGGATGAGGCCTCGGCGCGAGGAGATCGGGAGCTCCCTCCCGATCGAGCTCGTTGGGGTCGGCCTTCGAACCTGGATCGGGAGGAGGAGCTCGGGCGTTGGGAGCAGAGGAGGTGGCGGTTGTGGTTGGTCGGCGTCGCAAATCCGGGAGGTGGCCGGGCGCTGGTTGGGTGGAGAAGGATCGGGAGGAGATCCCGAGAGGATTTGGTGGAGTGGCGGCGAGAATAGGAAGGATGGGACAGCTCCCTACGCTTTTAGGGTTGGACCTCTTATATAGCAAATGAAATTTAGGAAGGGGTCTAGAATGACCCTCCGATTTAGATCGGACGCTCGAGATAAATAGGTTGGGGAGTCCAACAAAAACACGAAGATGTTTAAGGGATGTTTAAGGGATGTTTGAGGATGAATCGGACCCATCGGTGACGACTGAAGGTTCGGGTTCGGATAAGTTTCGGACGCGCACACGAGGGGGGTCTAAGAGAGGTGATGGAGGCAAAGGGGGAAATGGCAACGACGAACGAATGCAAGTTTTATGAAAACAATGCCGATGCAATGCATGGCATGAACAAAATGCAAATGATGCAATGATGAATGCAACGAACAAAACAAAAAGCAAAACAACAAAAAAACAAAAACCCAACCACGGAGGAAATAAAAATCACATAACCGGAAATGGCAAGAGTCGGAGTTACGAATATGGAAAGTTGTATCCGGGGTGTTACATCGCCCCAGAAGGATTGGGCGCGTGGTCGCCACGCGCCCGGCCACCTCCTCCCTCCCTCCCTGCCTGGCTACTCCTCGACGCGCTCGGACGATGCCACGCACCCACTGCACCGCTCCCCTCTCCCCCTGGACCCCTTCCCCTCCTCTGCTCTCTCCCCACACGCGCCCGAGCGGAGCTCGTCGCCGCCTTCACCGTCTGACGCTACCACAGCCACCCGCTCGCCTCTCCGACGCGCCCCCGAGCTTTGCCATGCCTCCCTCGTCCTCTTCATCGGCCCACGCGACCGGAAGATCCCCGACGCGTCGTCCTCGACCTCATCTTCTTCCTCGGCAATAGGAGATCGCCGCCGGGATTCCGACGCCGACAAGCATTCCCCGAGCCCGCTGACCCTCTCACCATCCTTCCTGTGAGCTGCTGCGTCCTCCCCCTCTCTTTCCTCTGCCATTTATGCACCCTAGCTAGCTCCACCATCGAGCCCGAGGGCTCATCACCGCCGGCCATGTCACCGCTGCCATTGCAGCCACTGGAGCTTGCATATGAGCGCGTCTTCATGTTTAGAGCATCTCCTGGAACCCGTAGCACTCGCGGGTTCACCCTGCCGTGCCCTGTAGCGCTACCTATGAGCACGCCCGAACTCCGGCCGCCGTGCAAGTTGCACCCGCCGTTGATTTAGGTCACCTGAGCTGGTGCTGCGTGCAGCACAAGACGCGGACGAGCTCCAGAATCACGTAGAGCCTCTCAACCATCGATTTGGTCACCAAAGGAGCTTTTTCCGACGCCCTCCGTCGTCTCGGGCGTCGCAGGCGACGACACGCGGGTCAACTCCGGCGAGTTTGACCCAGCTAACCAGGGATTTGACCTCCCCTGGCTCACTGACATGCGGGCCCCGCCCGGCTAACCAAGTTAGTTAGGGTTAAATTTAATTAGGTTAGTTAGTCTAATCACTGACACGCGGGACCCACTGGTCAATTTGACCTGGGCTGCCCCGTTGACTCGCTTACATCATGCTAATGTAGTGCTGACGCAGCAATTCATTTTCTGGAATTAGTTTAATTCTTAATAATTAGAAATTCCAGAAAATGTCTAAAACTTGTAAAAATCATAGAAAATAATCTCTAACTCCAAATGAAATAAATCATATATGAAAAATTATCAGAAAAATACAAAGAATATGTTTATGGCATTATCATGCATGTTTGAACAACTTATGCCTGCTGATTAGGTCAAATCAAATAAGTGGCATTTAAATATCACATATGGAGTTGAATTTGAATCCTTGGTTCAAACCAACTTCATTTAATCTGGTTTTAGTTGCATTAGCTCAAATCACAACATCTTGCCATGTCATGATCATGCATCATATTGTGCATTACATTGATTGTGTTCCTTCTCTGTTGCTGGTGGTTGTATCCCCCTCGATAGACATATGTTCCGACTATGAGATCGATGACACCGATGAAGAGCTATACTATCTTCAGAAGTGCCACGCAAGCAAAACCCCCTTGTTCATTCCGATACAATCCAACTCTCTCGCTCCTGCTCTCTTTTACTGCATTAGGACAACAATAATTCAACTGTTACATGCTGCGGTAGTTGAACCCCTTTCCTTTGCATGACCTGTCATTGCCACAGTAAATAGATGAAACCCACTAGCATGAGTAGGAGTTGTTTGAGCCCTGATGTGCCTACTCATTCATGCTTGTTGTCATGCCTGCAACTGCTTAGAGTTGAGTCAGGTCTGATTCATCGGGGATGAATTGGAATGTGGTGAACATGATTTGGTAAAGGTAGCGGTGAGAGGCCATGTAGGAGTACATGGTGGGTTGTCTCATTGCAGCCGTCCTTGGGAACTGAGTTCTGTGTTTGTGATCCATGAACAGTTACTACCACACATTGGGCTCCGGGCGCTCCAAGCTCTCTCAACTTATTAACCAACCTGATCTATGTCTAGGAGTTGCAACTAGTTTATGGTGTTTGTAGGTAGTGTTAGTAGTCTACCAAGTGGCACCCGGTACAGGTGGGCTTGGGACAGACTAGGCTCCGTGGCCGGGTATGCCAAGCGCCGCCCGTTTGGTGGGCTTAGAACCCTGTACACATCGTTTGGGGCCGTGAGCGACACCCCGGCCGGATGTCCTTGCAGATGGAACCCGAATAGGCGATAAACCTGGACTAGAGACTTGTGTGGTTAGTCAGGTCGTGGCCGACTCCCTCGCCAGGCTTCCGCTTGAAGGTTGTCGAGATACACGACGTGTACATGGTGGTAAGTGGCGAGAGCGTGTGAAGAAGTACACCCTGCAGGTTAACATCATCTATTCAATAGCCGTGTCCGCGGTAAAGGATTTCTGGGTTGCCTGTGCAGTTCATAGACAAGTGAAAGTGGATACTCTAAAATGCGCAAGATAAGCGTGAGTTCTATGGGTGGCTTTCGCGTAGGGAGACGGGAGCGGATCCATAGTGGCGTATTGATATGGTGAATATGTGGACTCATGTGCGCCACCTCAAAAGAGTTACTTGCAATCGTAGTTTAGGATAGCCACCGAGTCAAAGCAGGCTTGCTGCAGTCAAACTCCACCACCCCCTTTGTTCATACTGATGCATATGTACCTAGTTCTGATGTAAGTCTTGCTGGGTACATTTGTACTCACGTTTGCCTATTTTATGTTTTGCAGAGAGACGTCTGTCTCGCTAGTAGTTCCCTCAGCAAGATCTGGTAGATAGTCAGGCTTCTCAGCCTTTTTCATTTGTAGATATCTGTACTCAGACATGTTAAGCTTCCGCATGTGTTTTGACTTGTATGCTCTGAATGTTGGGTCATGAGACCCATGTTTGTAATATCTCGCTCCTCTGAGCCTAATGAATAAATTCTTTGAGTCGTAGAGTTTTGTTGTGATGCCATGTTGTATTTACACATATCGAGCATATTGTGTGTTTGATTGAAATACTTGGTATGTGTGGGATCCGACAACCTAGTTGTTTATCCTTGGTAGCCTCTCTTATGGGGAAATGTAGTCTTGTGCTTCCATGAGCCATAGTAGTCCACTACAGCCCGGTTCACCGGAGTCCTGCTAGCCCAGCACTACTACTCCGGAACACTTGACTGGCCGGCATGTGATTCACTTCATTCATGTGTCTGTCCCTTTGGGGAAATGTCACGCGGTGACATCCGGAGTCCTGCCTAGCCTGCTACAGCCCGGTTCACCGGAGTCCTGTTAGCCTGGTGCTACAGCCCAGATTCGCACGGTGCTGACCGACATGCTAGATGATTATTCATGTATGCATGTCCCCGTATGTTAGTGCCACTTTGGGTTCACGACTAGTCATTTTGGCCCGGGTTCTCTGTCATATGGATGCTAGCGACACTATCATATACGTGATCCAAAAGGCGCAAACGGTCCCGGGCCAGGTAAGGTGGCACCCGTGGGAATACCATGCGTGAGGCCGCAAAGTGATATGATGTGTTACATGCTAGATCGGTGTGACTTAGGATCGGGGTCCTGAGAGTGAGATAGAGGGGGAAGTCAAACCGGGCAGTGGGGTCAACCCACGCCGGTCAACGGGTCAGCGGTCGCCGGTGTTTAGCTGCCGGCGAGTCCAGACACGGTGTTGCACTGCGGGATTCGCGTATAGAGCGCCGTTTGGCGCACAGAGCACAGCTACGGGATGCGGACGCTCGTCCGCATCCAACCGTGGTGGTGGCGCGGCCGGGGGGTGGCCTGAGTGGCACTGGCGACGAGCTCGGCGGCGGCCGAATCTCGGTCGAGCTTGGGCTCGTTGCTACAGTGGCCTAGGCGGGGCGGCGGTAGCACCTACGGCTCCTACACGATGCGGGGAGTGCAATGGGCACAAGCCCGGGACCAAATGGTCACCGGAGCTGCGTCGGCGACGAGTGCGGGCGGCGGCGCAGTCGGGCGAGAGGGGCGCGGTGGCTATAGAGTGCAAGAGAGAAAACAGAGAGGGGGAGGATGATCAGCAGCTCACGATGAACACGAGGAGCGAGTCGGCGAGCTCGGGGAGGGGCTGGCGACGACGGGAGGTCGCCGACGATCTTAGGGCAGAGGCGGCGAAGTTGGCGGCGCAGAGGGTGATGCAGGGCATTCGGCGTCGCGCGGGTTGACGGAGAGGCGCGGGGGGGTGGAGGGGGAGCTCGTGGACAGCACGGGGAGACGAGGGGAGCATGGTGGATGCGGCGTTATGGCGGCATGGCTGCGGCTGCGCTCGGGCGCGAGAGGGAGAGAGAGCAGAGGAGGAGGAAAAAGGTCCGGAGAGAGTGAGAGGGTTCCAGGGGGTGTCGGCATCTAGAGGCTCGGGGGCAAGCAGGAGGTGGCGGAGCGTGTGCTCGCGCACGGCGGCCACACGCGCGTTGTCCTCCTGGCGGGAGGTTGGTGATGACTGGCAGAGGCCAGTGGGCTGGGCATCTGCTGGGCCGTGGTGGGGCGCCAGGTAAGTGGCCCAGGTAGGCTCTCTCTCTCTCTGGTTTTCCTATTTTAGTTTCTGTTTTCTATTATTCTGTAGTCTTTAGGGCCTTATTAAAAATACCTAAACAGATCCAAAAATCATGAAATTCCTCAAGGTCACTGTTTGGAATATAACCAACAGCAAACATTTTAGTTTATTATTATTTGAGCATTTAAAATATCTAATAGCATTTATATGCCCAAATGCAAATACTATATGATTTAATTCAGAGCCCAAATATGTCATGGAAAAGTGTGCAACACCTCTGGTTATTGCTTCTAGCATTTTCCAGAAATGATGAACATTTTTGGAAGCCATTTGGATTCACTGAGAATATTTTAGTTGAACCTAGTGAATTCCTTTAGATGCTAGGGTTTAAACAATCCCCATTTCAAGTTCATTTGAAACTTAAACATGATGACACTCATGAGGCTAGCCTAGTGCACTGCCAGAAGTTAGGGATGTGACACAAACTAAAAAGCAAAGACTCAAATCATACAAGACGCTCCAAGCAAAATACATATCATGTGGTGAATAAAAATATAGCCTCAAGCAAAGTTACCGATAGATGAAGACGAAAGAGGGGATGCCTTCTGGGGCATCCGCAAGCTTAGGCTCTTGGTTGTCATTTAGTATTACCTTGGGGTGCCTTGGGCATCCCCAAGCTTAGGCTCTTGCCACTCCTTATTCCATAGTCCATCAAATCCTTACCCAAAATTTGAGAACTTCACAACACAAAACTCAACAGAAAATCTCATAAGCTATGTTAGTATAAGAAAATAAACCACCACTTTTGGTACTGTTGTGAACTCATTCTTTATTTGTATTGGTGTAATATCTATTGTATTCCAACTTATCCATGGTTCATACCCCCCGATACTAGCCATAGATTCATCAAAATAAGCAAACAACACATAGAAAACAGAATCTGTCAAAAACACAATAGTCTGGAGCAATCTGGATATTTCGGATACTTCTGTAACTCCAAAAATTATGAAAAATTAGTACAACCTAAGCTGCTTGTTTATTAATCTTCTGTAAAAATAATCAATATTTTATCACGCTTCTGTTAAAAATGAGAATTTTTCCTGAGCGCAAAAGTTTCTGTTTTTCAGCTAGATCAAATCAACTATCACCGTAAGCTATCCCAAAGGTCTTAGTTGGCACAATCACTAATTAAAACATAAAACCACATCTAACCAGAGGCTAGATGAATTATTTATTGCAAAACAGAACCTAAAAAGCAAAAAAAAAATTGGGTTGCCTCCAACAAGCTATTGTTTAACACCCTTAGCTAGGCATTGAGATTTTAATAATGCTCACATGAAAGATGATAATTGAAACACAAAGAGAGCATCATGAAACATGTGACAAACATATTTAAGTCTAACATAATTCCTATGCATAGGGATTTTGTAAGAAAACAAATTATCAAGACAAGCAAAACCCACCATATGCAAGGAAGAAGAAAGAAACAGTAGAAATCTCAACATAAAGAGAGGTAATTTAGTAACATGAAAATTTCTACAACCATATTTTCCTCTCTCATAATAATTACACATAGTATCATAAGAAAATTCAATAATATAGCTATCACATAATATATTCTCAACACAATCCACATGCATGCGAAGTTGACAGTCTTCCAAGATAGTGGGATTAACATTAACTAAAGTCATGACCTCTCCAAACCCACTTTTATCAAAAATTTCATGAGATTGAACATTCTCCAAATATGTGGGATCTAAAGTTGACACTCTTCCAAACCCACTTTCAATATTATCGCAAACAATATTATCAATATCATATTCATCATGGGGCTTAAACAAATTTTCAAGATCATAAGAGGAATCACCCCAATCATGATCATTGCAACAAGTAGTAGACATAGCAAAATTAGCATCCCCAAGCTTAGGGTTTTGCATATTATTAGCACAATTTACATTAATAAAATTTATAATAACATCATTGCAATCATGCTTTTAATTCAAGGAACTATCAAGTATGAGTGCAATAGCAATAATCTCATGTTTAACATAAGGAACTATAGCAAATTCATCTCCATAAATTTGGCATCATGGCCATAAGAATAGCAAGCATCATGTTCATGAAGGGATATTTCAATCAAATCATCGGAATCATAATTATCTATAGATTCATGCATATCATTATTTTCTTCCAAAGCAACGGTCATTTTCTCAATAAACTCCTTAACATAGGCATTATGAGCATAGTTTTCATAGCAATATTTAAGTATGTCAGAATTTCCAAATTTGTAGAGAGTAATATCATACTTTTCAATCAAAGAAGCAACTTCATGAGCACTGTCGTGGTTTTGTCACGGCAGATCTCCTCATGAAAGGACTTAGTCGTGGAGCCATCGCTACAGGTTAGCTTAAAGGGGTTAAAGTGGACAAGGGACGCAAGAGAGTTTTATACTAGTTCGGCCCCTTACGATGAAGGTAAAAGCCTACGTATAGTTGTGATGGAATTGATGGGGTTTCGATGACCAGGGAGCGAATACGCTTTGCCTGAGTCTCGAGTTGTTGTCTGTTCTCTTGAACCGCCGCCGGGTCGTCCCCTTATATACATAGGTTGACGCACGTCGGTTTACAGAGTCCCCCGGCCGGCTCATAAACGTGTCCGGCTCGGTCTCCGCTCTTTCTACCTTACAATGCAAGTTACATATCAATGCCGGTTTATAGCTACAGTCCTTAAACCGGTTCTGGGCCTTGGGCCTCTACTCAGCGTCACCGTCTGTCTTCATGGGCTTCAAGTTAATCCGGCCTCACCTGGCCGGTTTACGCCCAGTAGTAATATCCCCAACATTAGGCCCGAGACTGATTTGAACTGGTTCATGTCAGTCCTCAAGAAAACTTCGTCTTCAACATTTTCACATAATTTTGTAAACCGCCGTGACGTCATCTTCCCAAATCGTGGTAAACCGTCGTGACGTCATCTTGTTAAACTGTGCATGACACATCTTCATTAATGGGTCTCCGACAATCGAGGCGACAGCTCCACTTTCCAAATTTTTGGCTCCTCGATTTTTGCGCCTGACACTTATCCCTTGCCTTTATAAATAGGGCCGAGGGGTCATTTTCACCTTTCCCCCTCGTGCCTCTTCGCGTCGTCATCTTCCTTGCGCCGCTCAGCCCTTGGAGCTCTGCCGCCACCATCGGCCGTCGCCTCTGCTTCGACTCTGGCTGCTGCATCACCCTGAACGCACCAGAAAACTGTGGCGCCTCTCCACTTCTTCATCAGCACAGGTAAGCTCTCTGCTCTTTCCGCCATAGATCTGTTATAGGGTTTCGGTGTTCGTCAATGCTCTTCGGTGTTCGTCAGTGCCCATTGCCTGCATAATAGGGTTTTGATCCAGACCTTGATAGTTATCCTGTTCAATGATAACCGTAGCTCCTTTTTCCCATCTAGTGCGCTTTGCTAAGATAGGAAATCCCATCTGAATCTTCATCTACTGTTTCGGCACCGCTCCTTAGGTCTGAATATATTTTCCTTTTCTGATATGCCACAGATCCAAAATTGTAATACCAACTTGTGAGATCTATTTTCCTTCACTTATACATCTGCAGTCTTGACTCTTCAATGTTTAGCCTAGGCGGTTTAACTTCGTAGAAAAAATGACAACCCGGTATATACCATTAGTCCCCTTGTTGAACCGCCAATGTATTTCCACTTATCACCTCCACTGGTGTACTGTTTCACTGTTAAACTCCGGTTTGTAAATAGCTGACTCCGGTTTAGCAATATACTTACATCTTGTATCACTGTATAGCTGTCCAATGTAAATCTTAAACCGGAAATCATTATATTGTAGATCTTCATTGCCATGGCCAAACAAGTGTATGAATGCAATTGGGTCCCTTCTCGAGTAATAGAGGAACAGTTAGACAACCTTGTCAAAACGGGCGCTTTAAGCAAGAAAGATGTCATTCACTGGAGGGTCCCTGGCCCAGAATGTCCTCCTACTCCCAAAGACGGAGAAGTTGTTGTTTTTGCTGATCACCTAAGCCGGGGTTTCATCCCTCCCGGTTCAAAATTCTTCCGGGATGTACTGGCCAACTTTCAGCTTTGCCCACAAGACATCGGCCCTAACTCTGTAACCAATATCTGCCACTTTCAAGTGTTTTGTGAGGTTTACCTTCAAGAGGAACCTTCCGTAGAGCTATTCAGGGATTGCTTTCATCTGAACCGCCGCACAGAATTCAAAGATGGGCCTAACACAGAACTGGGCAGGATGGCGATTCAGAAAAGAAAAGAAGTCACCTTTCCTCACGCCAATCTCCACAGTCACCCAAAGATTGGAACCAGACCTGGTTTTACTGCAAGGACACATCTCCAGCTGATGAAAACCCCCTGCCGGGTTACCGTCCTGAATGTCTGAGCAACACACACCCCTTTCCTCAAAGACTGACTGCTAAAGAAATAAGCAAATATGCTCCTCAACTATCCAAGCTTAGGGCCTTTATGGCCAACGGTTTGACATGAGTTGATTTTGCACGCTGCAGGATAAGCTGGAGTGTTTTCCCCTTGAGCCAACGCCCCAGTTTGATGTGTGAGTACACAGGGGAATTGAATGATGATCAGCGGCACATTGATATTCAGCTTATAGATGACGAAGTCACTGAGGCTGTAAAAAGATGCTGAATGAACCGGAGGGAACCTGTGCTCAAACCGGACTCCCCCCTTTCTACACCATCAACAAACCGCCAGTTGTAAGAATCATACTATCTGTTTCATCTGAATTTGCTTCTGCCCCAATATGTTTTGAAAATGTGATGACTTTTTGGCAGGACAATGATCCATTCTGGAACAAGAAACCTCCACAAGACAAACTGGTGAAGCCAACCCGCCAAAAGACCAAAGCTGTGAAAAGACCTGCTAATCGGAAGAGAACCACTGCATCCTCCGATCCACCGATTGATGATGATGTGGGTAACTCGGATTTTGAGGTAGAAGTTGACTCACTTGGTTCATTTTTCATACGCCTTATTGATGATGATTATTGCCAGGACGACGCTGAAGTCAGTCACGCCGATGCTGCAGAGGTAATCGTCCTTTCCTCCGATTCAAACCCTTTACCTTCACTAAAAACCCGTCGAGCAAAACGGAAAGTTAAATTTTCACATCCTCTTGCTTATTTGGATCCAAACTTTCTTGTGAAGACACAACAGCACGAGGCTCGCCGCACAACCCGGCATAGCGGCCAGGTAGTTACCTCCGCCGGTTTACCGAACATTATGGTTCGGAAACGCCGATCAGAGGTCTCTAACTCCTGTGACATGTCATGCCCCAAAGTAGGTTGTTTTCGTCAACCTCTTAATCCGTCTGATTCCAATTATCAGGGCACTTCTCATTCATCCTCTGGCGAATCATCAGCCACCAAACTTCCACCTCTCAAAATGGTTATTGGGTAAGCTGTTTTACTTGCCTTTATTCCTGATATGCATTTTATACGCTATACTGACCTTCATGTTTTACTGTCAGCGCTAAGCCCGCACCGAGCAAGAAAGCTCATCAACAAACCGATGAAGAAGATACACCGCTGAACCGAGAAAACTCCAGATCCTGTAGAAGCCAACCTTGATGATGTGCTGAATGATCCACCGCTTCAAGACTATGACTTTGTTACTGAACCGGCAGAAATTGACACCACAGGCCACGCTGACGAACCGGCCAGTCCTCTCCGGACTGACAAACCAGCAAGTCCTGCAAGGAATATCAACAAACCGGCGACCCCAAAGACGAAGCTATCGGAGAAGGATGATGATGTTCGACATCGGGCGCTATTATATAGATCCAGGGAATCATGTCGCTTTGTCGAAGCATACCACCAAGGACGAATTTTCTGCAATTGGCAAAGGCAAATGGAATGCCGATATGTCCGCCTACACCCATCTGAACGCTCAAGACCTTCATTCCGGCTATCTGAATCGTCTGTTCACGAGCCGTGACTATGAAGCCGGTCTGGTCAATATGATGAAGGAAAAATATGAGGTAATTTTATGCATGCTTCTCTTTCTGTATTGTTTTTGCAGTTTATCAACTGTAGTAGCCCCCAAGTGACGGTTTAAGATAGCAACTTAAACCGGGACTTTAATAGCAATCTTTGAGCTTGCAACAATGCATTTTAACTTCACTGATGTAGCATCCAAAGGCCGGTTTAACAGTATAGATATGAAGCGGGACTTTATAGAAGAATTCCCTTTTTAGCAAGTTACGAGCAAATACACATTAGCCCCCAAGTGCCAAGCTTAATACTTGTATTGTGCTTTGGGACTTTGAAAAAATTATCTGATAGAGCAAATATGCATTAGCCCCCAAGTGCCAAGGGCATAACTTTTTATGGGCTTGGTACTTCAAGTATTTACTGTTACCTGACCAGATGACTGTCTCTTTGTAGGCTGAGTTGAGCAAAAAGGAGAGCCAAACCGCTGATCTTCAGGAAAACCTTAAATTGCAACAAGATGAAACCTCCAAGGTGAAAGCAGAGCTGACCAGCACTCTAGGCGTGATGGAGAAACTGAAAGAAAGCTTCAACAAGGAACGGTCAGATTGGGAGAATGAAAAATCCAATTTGATCAAAAGAGATGAGAAAGCAAAAGCTGCTCTTAAATCGGTAGCTAATGAACTGACCAACATAAAGCGGCAGGTTCATGCCATGACCGCAACCGTATTTGGTAAGCACTGTAACTTCCGATTTGACCATATTCTTTCATGTATCCACTTACTAACCCTTGCAATGATATAGGAACTCGTATTGGCCACTTGGGATCTGATGTTCAGAAGAAGTTTAAAGCAGCCTATACGCTGATAGAGCAGCTTTATACCGGCGCGCAACGGATCATATATACTGCTTCTCACAACAATCCTCCTCCCACCTTGATTAAAGATACTTTAGAAAGGTTATCCATGCTACCTGCCTGGGTTGATGGACTGAAAAAGTCTGCTGCTAGGACGGGCACTTTGGCTACACTGACCCGGGCAAAGGCATGGGTACCTGACTTTGATCCAATTGAAGCGGCTCAAGGCTACCCCAATTTGAAGGAAGACGGGACAGAATTCGGAGAAGATGATCTCCGGATCATAAACTGGGAGGTACGCCCATTGGCTTGTCAACTAGTTGAAGAAGCGGACCTGTCATACTATCAAGCAAACTATGATGACAAGAACAAGCGGGTTGTTGCCCCAATCCCCGAAGCTCAGAATCTCATCCTGCCAATCCGTAAGCACACTTATGCCCCTGACATTGAACCGTCGACGTTGATAAGTGATGAAGCTGTATTCCAATCCCTAATTGGGATCGACTGGGAAACTGTTGACTTCCAGCCACTGGGTAGAGAAGAAGCTGAACCGGCGCGAGATGATCCGCAACCGTCACGCCAAGCCGGTGACCAATGATGAACTGGAGGCCGGTTTAATCTCGTACATGCTGCGACATGTATTTTGAGAAAACAATGATCCCGTTGAGCACTGGAAAGCCTTGTAATAGGCTTAGTTAAAATATTTGTTCTGATATGCCTTCGCGCAGACTTATCTGCAATTGACGCCGGCTTGATTTGTCATACATAAGATATGATCTACATATTCATTTGTCCAAGCTGTTTCTGCAGACAAGAAGCTTAAAGTACCCTCGCGGTTTACCACCGGGCGGGTCATGATACCCATATATATATATATATATATATATATATATATATATATATATATATATATATATATATATATATATATATATATATATATATATATATAACCAAAGATGATAACTTAGGTTGTAACATATAACCAAAATGGAAATATATAATACCTGCGACTTTTATGCATGATGTTGGCTGGCCAACCTTGTAACGGGGCTTATAACCAAAATCTTTTTAGGAGAAAACCACTCCTGTTGATATAAGGTCAGTTTACACCGTTCCGGGTTATGATAAACACCGGTTTACTCCTTAATAAATTTTTTATTGAAAATCAGACCGGGCGAATAGCCTTCGGACTATGATTTGATCGTATACCGTTAATTTATAGTAGACAGTCGGAACGGGTTGTTTAATGCTGTTCTAAAAAGCAACAAAAAGTCTTTATCAAAAAAGAAAACAGAACCCATAACAAAGGCGAATAAAAACCATTGTAGGCGAGGCTTTAAGCTGATCAAGAGGCGTAACCATGTTTCGGACACGACCAAGCCCCCAAGAAGGCGTAGCTATGGTTCGGGTTCGATCAGGCCCCCAAATGATGTTGTGGCATTACGCCGATCAAGAGGTGTAGCTATGGTTCGGGTTCGACCAAAGCCCCCAAGTGATGTTGTGGCATTGCACCGATCAAGAGGCGTAGCTATGGTTCGGATACGACCAAGCCCCCAAGTGATGCTGTGGCATTGCGCCGATTAAGAGGCGTATCTATGGTTCGGATACGACCAAGCCCCCAAGTGATGTTGTGGCATTACGCCTACCAAAAGGTGTAGCTATGGTTCGGATACGACCAAGCCCCCAAGTGATATAATATAAAGCCTTTGAAAGACCAAAACCAAGGGGTAAACCGGACGCCGCTTTAGCAACAGAAGCTCCATGTAACCACACATGATGTAAGAAAACAACAGATACCCCGCTTTAGCTGAGGTTCCGGTTTATTATATTGATCATAATATATACATAGGCATAATATGTACATAAGCAGAGCCTATAGCTCAAGTATAGTAAGGCCGAAGATGAGCCATATTCCACGGCCGGTTGGTCTCCTCCTCCGATTTACGTGAGTCTTTGCGCTCTCGAACATCGATTAAGTAGTATGACCCGTTGTGTAGATTCTTGCTGACCACAAAAGGTCCTTCCCTAGGTGGGGATAACTTATGCATATCCGTCTGATCCTGGATGAGCAGAAGCACTAAGTCTCCTTCTTGAAAGGTTCTGGTTCTAACCCGGCGGCTATGATAGCGACGTAGATCTTGCTGATAAATCGCCGAACGGGCGGCCGCTATGTCACGCTCCTCATCCAACAGGTCGAGAGCTTCTTGTCGTGCCTTCTCGTTGTCAGCTTCAACATATGCCGCTACACAAGGTGAATCATGACGGATGTCACTAGGAAGAACCGCCTCCGCTCCATAAACCATGAAGAATGGCGTGTATCCTGTCGATCTGTTGTGTGTGGTATTGATGCTCCATATCACTGAAGGTAGCTCCTCAACCCAACAACCCAGCGTCCGCTGCAAAGGAACCATAAGCCGGGGTTTGATGCCTCTCAAAAATTCTTGATTGGCCCTCTCCGCTTGACCATTGGACTGTGGGTGAGCCACTGATATTACATCAAGCCGTATGTGCTCACGTTGACAGCACTCCTTCATGGCACCCTTTGACAGATTGGTACCATTGTCAGTGATAATGCTATGTGGAAAGCCAAACCGGAAAATCACCTTTTTGATGAATTGAACCGTCATGGCCGTGTCACACTTACTAACTGGTTTTGCCTCCACCCACTTTGTGAACTTGTCAACCGCCACCAAAATGTGGGTCTTCTTGTCTTTGGACCTCTTGAAAGGCCCAACCATATCCTGTCGGTGTTCTGGGAACGGGGGTCCCCAGACTTGCCTGCCTGCGGCCTGCGGCGTGGCTCAAAGGAGGCCCAGGATAGCCCATCTTCATCAACACAAGCTCAAGACCCTCGCGAGGGGCAAGCCTCATGGGCGGACGACCAAGAGCTTCTCAGCGCGCCTCGTCAGTTGGCTCATGAGGAGGCGGAGAGTTCAAGGCGAGTACCTCGCGAGGTGCCCATGACGCAAGACATGATGACCAAGGGCGCCCGGCCGGGCGCCAGCAAGCTGCGTCCTCCTTTCCTCTTTGGTGCAAAGGGAGCAAGCGCAGCAAGAGCATCAAGCAAAGGCATCCGCTTGATGCAACAAGACCAAGACCAACCCCAACGACTGAATGCAGTCATTGTGGAGCCCAAGCAAAGGCCATCACCAGAGCCTTTGGCAAAGCGAGGACCAACTTTAGTCAGATAAGTGTACCCATGTTCCCCTTCAAATGGCCAATTGTTGGCGCCCTTCCCGCTCAATATTTGGGGAGAGGCCCAGGGCCTTCGTCTATATAAGTAGAGCTAGCCACCATAGTAGAGATGATCGGATAGAGTGGGAAGCACCCAAAGAGAGAGAGAGAGAGAGAGAGAGAGAGAGAGAGAGAGAGAGAGAGACCCGATCCTCAAGCTAGAGCGACGGGGCACCACTTAGCAGTTCATCGCTTCCACCAAGAACAGACCCTCGCGAGGCTGTTCTTCCCTGTACTGTTCTTCATCAGCCCAAGAGGCAATCCACACACCACACACTGGAGTAGGGTATTACACCACGATGGTGGCCTGAATCAGTATAAATCTTGTGTCTCTTGTGCTGTTCTTGTTAGTAGTTTAGGTCCCTCGCGATTCGGGCGAGGCACGAGACGGTGGAGGGTTGGGTCTCCGGGCACCCAGTTTCGAACCTTAAGGGTCTGCGGAACCCGAAATCCGACATTTGGCGCGCTGTAGGGTGCACTGAATCTGCCTTTCGCTTCGCCTCGTTCTTCCTCGACCACTGCGAACCATGTTCGACGCTGTCGGGCTCGCGCCCGCGCCGAGCCGCTCTCGCCTCCCATGTCGCCCAGACGGCTCCCATCGGCGGGCGTCCTCGCTGTTCCCGTCACTGCCGCCAACGCCGCCGCTGCCGGCAAGAGCAGAGCTGCCAAGAAGTTCTCGCCCGCAAGAAGCTGCCCGAGCGCTCCCGCTCCAAGACGCTAAGACCCTACGCTGCCCCCACCAAGGCGCAGGAGGCCTGCAAGACCAAGCTCTCGCCGTCCGAGGCCCCCAGCGCCACGGCGGGCTGCCGCGCTTTCACCGCCGAAAGGCGCAGCGTCGCGTAGGTTCGCCAAGTTCGCCGACCTGCCTCCACGCTACGACGGCATGGCTGACCCTACGGAGTTCCTCCAGCTCTACGAGCTAGGCATCGAGGCTGCCAACGGAGATGAAAAGGTCATGGAGAACTGGTTTCCCATGGCGCTCAAGGACGGAGCCCCGCACCTGGCTCCTGAATCTGGCCCCAGGCACGATATCTTCCTGGGCCGAGATGCGCACCCGCTTCATCGCCAACTTCCAAGTACTCGCGACCGCCACCCGCCGTGAGCGACATGCGCCGGATCACAGCAGCCGGGAAACCCTGCAAAGTACATCCAAGGCTTCAACAACGCACGCCTCAAGATCCCCGTAGTAACGGAGGAGGCCATCATCTCGCTTTCTCCGACGGCGGCGCGACGCCAAGATGAAGGAGAAGTCTGGCGATGCATGAAGATCTGTGCACCTCCTCGAGCTGTTCAACTTGGCGACCAAGTGCGCCAGGCTGAGGAGGGCGCCCTCCTCGAGCTGCCCGCCGCAGATCCCAAGAGAAAAGTCCAAGGCCAAGGACGTGAAGCGCAAGGGGGCTGCCGTGCTCGCAGCTGAACCAGACACCAAGCGAGGCAGAGATCAGCCCGAGTCTTCCAAGGGCAGCCGGTACTGCGTGTACCACGACCTCCACACCCACAACACCAATGAATGTCAAGAGCTCCGGCCGGCGCTGAGGAAGGGTCGGCAGACGCCCTGAGCGCAGCGACCGGGGCTACGACCGAGGAGGAGGAAGAAATGCAGGACGCTGGGAAGACCGTGGCCCGCGCCAAGGGTGGCGCGACCAACCTCGCGAGGATCGCTGGCAAGACCCACCTCGCGAGGATCGCTGGCAAGACCCACCTCACGAGGGGGGCTGGAGGGATCACCCTCGTGAGGATCGTCCGCAAGGGAACGCAGGCCTCCCTCCACTGCAGCCACCGCCAAGGAGAATCGAAGACCGTCATCAGATTTAGGGGCTGGGGGGCTTCCAGAAGCGCGCAGCGATCGCTCAGATCCTGGGCGGAGCTCAAGCCCCAGCCTCTCGCCGCATCTTCAAGCAGTTTTCCGCCGGTGAATGCAGTCCTCCCAAGCTCGAGTCCATGCGCCTCTCGTGGTCGCCAGCGCCATCACGCTCAGCTCAGCGGATCAGCTCAAGTGCACAGCCACAGCCGGAGTTCTCCCAATGCTTTGCTCCCCAATCATCGCAGCGTGCTTGGTCACCAAGACCTCATCGACGGGCGGAGCAGGGCTCAACGCCCCGTCCCCGGAGACATTCAACAATCTTCAAGTGCCCTATACCAGCTTCACCAACCAAGCCCTTCTCCAGAGTCACCGACGGCTCCACGTCCCGATCGGGCAGGTCCGCCTTCCCGTCACCTTCGGGCCCGCGACAACTACCACACCGAGCTCATCGACTTCGACGTCGCCCACATTCGCCTCCAGATAACGCCATCCTCGGTACCCAGCGCCGGCCAAGTTCATGGCCAGAACTCCACCATGGCTACAACATCCTCAAGATGCCAGAAGCGGCAGGGTCATCACGGTGCCCCGTGAAGAGAGAGATGCGCAGCTCCCCGGAGCAAGCTTTTCAGCCGCATCACTGGAAGACACAGCACCACACCGCAGGACGCCTCCCGAGGCAGCACCCAAGAAGAAGAAGACATCGGCCGCCCGGCTCTTCAAGAGACAGTTCTCAGGGCCCGTGACGGCCGGGGGAGCCTCCTTCCATCGAGATAGGAAAGCGCGCCGCGCCTCCTCAGTGCGGGCTCGGGGCTCCCCTGAGGGCCGCTGACCTCGCCAAGGTCTCGAGGGAGGCGCTTGGGCACCACGTGGAGGCGTGTTCCGAAGCACGTTTCCCGCAAGAAGGAGCAAGATCGGGAGGACAGAACCCCCGAGAGTTCATCAGCAAGGCCATTCAGGAGTTACAGGGGTCAAGGGTCCTGAGGGGTAGCCGCCGCCTACCTGCTGTGGCCCCCCATCCAGGCGCGGATGGTGGGCTGCGCGTCTGCATCGACATACCAGGGCTCAACCGAGTCGCATCTCAAGAGCGCCTCTGGCCCTCGCGAGTGGGACGCTATGCGAGGGTCCGCCCACAGCCACGCACGCATGCCTTATGGCCCGCCAAACGCGGCTATCGCACACCAGCTGCCTCATGAGGACCATCCCGAGGCTCAAGAGGTCGCACGCACGCAGCCCTCGGGCGGAGATGGAGATGGCCCATGAGGAGCCGCCAGCCTCCCGAGCCTCCCGAGGCCCCGGGTCCGGGGCTCGGAGGATCGGCCCGCAGCCCACCGAGTCTGCTACATCAACGACCCTTCATCCCCAACATCACCAGTGACATCTTTAAGTTTTATTCCGCTGGGAGCGCCTTCAGGTCAGATTATTCCCAGGCCGCGTGGGCCCGCCCTCGGCATGTATCCTTTTATTTCATGTCTTTAGCTTATCCTGTTGGGGGCGCCGGGCAAGATTATCCCAAGCCGCCGGGCACCCCAGCTGCATGTATCCTTCACGCTTTCCTTAGGATTATGCTCGCGCTCCACCATGCTTGTTATTTGGTGCCTTCTCCTGGTGGCGAAAGCTTGCGCTAAAGGGGGCGCCGAGCATCGCGACTCAGTGGCTCCTACCGGCTCTCCGCCCTCACCTCCGGGTCTTGTCCATGGCATCGCGACCGGCTTGCCAATGACGGTAGAGACCAGCCCGAGAGCCGGACTCGAGGACGAGTTGCGCTATCCAATCCAGCTTATGCTGCTAAAGGGGGTGCCCGAGCATCGCGACTCAGGGCTCTTACTGCTCTCCGCCCTCACCTCCGGTCTTGTCCATGGCATCGCGACCGGCTTGCCACGACGGTAGAGACCAGCCTGAGAGCCGGACCCGAGGACGAGAGTTGCGCCATCTAACCTAGCTTATGATTAAAGGGGGTGCCTCGAGCATCGCGACTCAGGGCTCCTACCAGCTCTCCGCCCTCACCTCCGGTCTTGTCCATGGCATCGCGACCTGGCTTGCCAAATGACGATAGAGACCAGCACGAGAGCCGGACCAAGACGAGAGCACCGCATCCGCCAATTTTGCAGAACACACTCAAGATAAGGCCTGAGCCAGCGCAACCCGCCTTTGAGGTAGGGCCTCGTGAGTCCCGCTGGGCTGGCTCACGGGTGCCCAGACACACCTCGCCTAGCCCTACCGTGCCAGCCCACGTGTCGTGGTGGGGCAGATACGCCTGGCTCCTCCCGGAGGGGAGCCCTCCCACGCTCCAAAGGAAGCACCATGCCCGCTGGCCGACGACACTACCGAGGAGCGGCTATGCCCAGACGCATGCGAAGCGCTTATGCTCACCTGGTGATAAACAACTAAGGGTGGCCTCCGGTCGATCAACCTCGTGGAGCCCAGAGCTCAAGAGTCTGCCTCGCCGCAACGCCTCTCGAGCGCCACGCTGGGCTGGGCACGGGCTGCGCCTGGTCACGCCCAGCCGACGCCACCCAGCCAGTGCCTCGGCCTGGTTCACACGCCACTCCCCGAGCGGAGCTAAGGTACGATGCCGCTTGAGCGTGGCAAGGGGACTCTCGAGCATCGCGACTCAGAGCCTAACTGGTCACGTAGCCCTCACCCCTTAGTTTCGAAGGCTAAAGGTGGCTGGGGTATGCTGGGCCGGGCTCGCAGACGAGAACGGTGGATCCGCCACGCCACCTCCCTACTTGTTGTTCGTGTTCAAGGGGGACTCTCGAGCATCGCGACTCAGAGCCTAACTTGTCACATAGCCCTCACTCCTTGGTCCCGCCCCGGTTTCCGGTCGGGCTAACGGCGGCCGAGAGAGCAAGTGGCAATGGCTCGCCGCGAGAACATAAGCAAGTAGGAAGCACAAATTTCAAGGAATTCAAAAGCAATATTATAGTCCACATCGCTATCGCAGTACCAAACGCAGTTTAAACGCCTCCCGAGGCATGATACATGTGCAGGAATCAAAAGCAAGACAGAGCCGCAGCCGAGTCACTTGTCGGCGGTGGAGCAGCGCGAGCGGCTCGCCATGAAGCAGCAGGCTGGCAGCGCCGCTTCGCTTGGTGTCAAGGTCTGAACTTCCCAACAGAGCCTCACACGACCCTTCACAGCCTCGCAAGCGGCAGCTGCGTGCTCGCCGGGCGCCGGCCCAAAGAAGGCTGTCCATGTCGACGCCTGGGATCGCAAGATAGATGTGGTGAGGATCCGCTGCTGCCGCAGAAGACAAGACACGCCTCGGCCTCACCTGTGGGGCCAAGACCAAGGGAGACATCTTCAAGAGCGCTGAATCAGAAGGGAAACAGCTTACAGGCCATCCTCTCGGCCGCCAAGGCTCTCCAGCCACTGTCATAAAGCTCCTCAAGAGACACGAGCCTTCACCTCCATATCCATGAAGGCCACACGATCTTCAAGAAGAACCCGCGCTTGGCGCCCAGCTCGACCTTCCTCGCCTCCAGCTCCTGCTCCAACAAGGCTTAGGCGTCAAGGGCGCTTCTTCAGCTTGGCCTCACGGTCCTGATGGCCGCCATGAGCCTTCATGCCTTCCTCCTGCTCTGGCGAGGCGGGCCTCTCGGCGAGCTGGTTCTCAGCCCTTCACCGCCTCCAGCGCCTCACAAGAACTCCGGATGTCGGCTGCCTCCCAAGGCAGCATCGCGGCTACCTTCACCTCGCTGAACAGTCTGCTTCTCCTCGCCACAAGCCGCCGGGCTTGGACTAGTGCCGCCTAATCGCGCCAATGAATCCAGCCGTGAGGCCAGCCTCCAAGCCGGCCACCAAGCGAGGGTCGGCCTCAAGATCTCGCCAGCCGGGTCCAAGGCCAGCAGAGCTGTCCAGACCGCTGGAGGAGTCGGAGAGGCAACAGTTGGCGTGTAGGAGGAGTTGGCGGCGGCAGAATCCATCGCGCCTCGAGGCGGAACCAGCGGGCGCCACGGCAGCGGTGGACGAGGCCCAGAAGGCCACCTCAGAGTCGCCTGGGACAAGGGGATGAGCTCGCCTGGGCTGGCTCAAACCAGCCTCGCGAGGACGCCTGGGCAGAGAGGCCTGGGTGTCGGGTCGCCTTCCTTTTCGGCAAAGGCACTCACACGGATGGGGCCTCAGAGCCCCTTTAGCTTTTTCACAGCAGCGCCACCGGTCAAGAGCATGGACATCAGGTCTCATCGACAAAACAATAATCAAGACAGAAGGTGCACTTACAAATCGTCATTGTGGACTCGAGCAGCCTCCGCCGCATTTTGAAGCCCGAGAGCCGCTGCAGGATCGGCTTCAAGGAGACCAGAGCGGAGGCGTCTGCTCATGATCGCCTGGGCAGGGCAGACCTGCTGGGGACCAGCCCAGTCCGTCCTTCTTCGATCGGGGCAGGCTTCGCCCCCCGCCACCCTCATCCTCGCCATCGCCGCCTCGGGAGGCGGAGAACGCGGGCCTACGCCGCAGGAGGGAGCCCTTGACTCTGCCCGAGTCAACCCCTCTCCCTGCTCCTTTCTCCACCTCTTCGCGAGTCGGAAGAGGACACGCCCACCAGTCCTCCGGAGCTCCGGCACGAGCCCGCCCCCATTGAAGGCGGCACGACCCCACAACCTGCTCCCAATCTCGCGAAGGAACAAGGCGCTGGGCACCTCCGCCTAGCCACATCGCCTCCAACCAAGGACCGGAGGACTGTCACCAGATCCTCGCTGCCGTGGCCACGGAGCTCGGGTTAGGCCTCCACATCGGAAGCTTAGTATCGCGGCGGAGCTAGTTGGTGCTCCAGAACTCCTCAAAGAACGACGACCGTCAGCAGCCCGCCACGCCGAGATCGGGCCGGCTTCAGATATGCATCCATCCTCTCCAAAGACCAGCCACATGAGGATCCCGGCTTCGCCGGGACCGCCGTTGAACTCTCGGCTAGTCCGTGGCAGGATCACCGAGGGTGGATCTCGCCTGCATCCACCAAGACCCACTTGCTCCTGAAGCCCTCAATCCGCTTCCCAGTGTTTGAAATGGCAATGGCTCCGCCATATGCGACGAAGCTCGCGCACGCGGAGACGGGACCACGGGAGAATCGAAGGAAGAAGTAGTGGCGCAGCAAGGCCACTGAGGGTTTCACCCCAACATGGGCCTCATAATAGTAGGCAAAGATTGCCAGAAGAAGGACGGAGTTGGGATGAAGGTGCAGAGCGTGAATGTTGTAATGGCGAAGGACGGCGAATAAGAACTCAGAGAAGGGAGGCGCCAGACCAGCAATGATGGCGCCCGCGAAGAACGGGTAGAAGGTACTCCCCCGACCCTCAGGGGCGGAGGAGCCGGCCTTGAACACCATCGCTCATTGCCGCCTCGCCCGCCACCGGGCGATCAGTGGCAAGGCTCGCTGCTGACACATTCGGCGGGTCCAAAGTAGGAGAGTACCAGGCTCCGGCCGGGGTTTGACGAGGAGCCATGGCTGGCTAGGGCACGACGGTGGAGTGGATCTGAAGGTCTCGAAAGTAGGGAGGATAGGCGCAAGAAAGGGGATCTGAGCAGCAACTGGCGAAAGTAAACAAGGCAAGGAAGATGCCGCTCTATTATCAACCCGCGCGGTTGCAGAGGCGCCCACGTCCAATCAACCGCCACGGAGCGCCCAATGCCACAGTTGTTAGGGCCCACAGCGCTTGACTTGCCCTTCGCCTCGCCGCCAAGTTCGGAGGCCAAGGGCCCGGGCTACTGCCGGTGTTCTGGGAACGGGGTCCCTGACTTGCTCGCTCGGCCTGTGGCGTGGGCTCAAAGGAGGCCCAGACAGCCCATCTTCATCTACACAAGCTCAAGACCCTTGCGAGGGGCCAAGCCGCGGAGCGGACGACCAAGAGCTTCTCAGCGCGCCTCGCCAGCTGGCTCATGAGGAGGCGGAGAGTTCAAGGCAGGGTACCTCGCGAGGTGCCCATGACGCAAGCCATGACGCACTAAGGGCGCCAGGCTGGCGCCAGCTGCAAGCAGCGCCCTCCTTTCCTCTTTGGTGCAAAGGAGCAAGCGCAGCAAGAGCATCAAGCAAAGGCATCCGCTTGTGCAACAAGACCAAGACCAACCCCAACGGCTGGAATGCAGCCATCGTGGAGCCCAAGCAAAGGCCATCACTGAGCCTTTGGCAGGCGAGGACCAACTTTAGTCAGATAAGTGTACCCGTTGTTCCCTTCAAATGGCCAATTGTTGGCGCCTTCCCGCTCAATATTTGGGAGAGGCCTGTGGCCTTCGCCTATATAAGTAGAGCTAGCCACCATAGTAGAGACGATCGGATAGAGTGGGAAGCACCAAGAGAGAGAGAGAGAGACCCGATCCTCAAGCTAGAGCGACAGTGGCACCACTTAGCAGTTCATCGCTTCCACCAAGAATGCATCTCATGAGGCTGTTCTTCCCTCAGATCGTTTCTTCATCAGCCCAAGAGGCAATCCACACACCACACACAGGAGTAGGGTATTACACCACGATGGTGGCCTGAACCAGTGTAAATCTTGCGTCTCTTGTGCTATTATTGTTAGTAGTTTAGGTCCCTGCGATTCTGCGAGGCACGAGACGGTGGAGGGTTTGATCTCCGCGCGCACCCCAGAGTTCGAAGCTTAAGGGTCTGCCGGAACCCGAAATCCGACATATCCAGCCCCCAAGTCACAAATGGCCAAGTAATTGGAATCATCCTCAATTCTTGAGCCGGTACATGAGCGCGCCTTGAAAACTTCTGACAGCCATCACATCGTCTGACCAAGTCGTCGGCATCAGCATGAGCTGTTAACCAATAGAAACCGTGACGAAACGCCTTAGCCACCAAAGATTTTGAACCGGCGTGGTGACCACAATCTCCTTCGTGGATCTCACATAAAATTTCACAGCCTTCTTCAGGAGACACACAACGCTGAAACGCCCCTGTAACACTGCAATGATGCAGCTCTCTGTTGATAATAGTCATAGACTTGGACCGCCGGATTATCTGCCTGGCCAATGTCTCATCCTCTGGTAACTTGCCTCGGTTCATGTATGCAAGATAAGGAACCGTCCAATCCGGGATAACATGTAGAGCCGCCACCAACTGAGCTTCCGGATCAGGAATAGCCAAATCCTCTTCACCAGGGAGCTTGACGGACGGATTATGCAGAACGTCCAAGAAGGCATTAGGCGGAACCGGCTTACGTTGAGAACCCAGGCGGCTTAAAGCGTCCGCCGCTTCGTTCTTCCGCCTGTCCACATGATCCACATGATAACCCTTAAAGTGACCTGCAACAATGTCCACCTCACGACGGTATTGTACCATGAGTGGGTCCTTGGAATCCCAAGTGCCGATACACTGCTGAGCCACTGTGTCCGAAGTCACCAAGCACTTAACTCGGCTTAGGTTCATCTCCTTAGCCATCCAAGACCTTGGAGTAAAGCTTCATACTCAGCTGCATTGTTAGTGCAAGGAACATTAAACGGAGAACATAACAAAATTATCACCGTGGGGAAGTTAATATGACTCCAGCCCCCGAGCCCTCCAATTGCCTGGACCCATCAAAGTGAATGGTCCAATAAGTGTGATCCGGCTTCTCTTCAGGCGCTTGTAGTTCTGTCTAGTCGTTGATGAAATCCACAAGTGCTTGAGATTTGATCGCTGTTCGGGGTATATACTTCAACCCGTGAGGCCCAAGCTCCATGGCCCACTTGGCAATCCGGCCAGTTGCTTCCCTGTTCTGGATTATATCTCCCAAAGGAGCAGAGCTAACCAATGTGATAGGATGACCTTGGAAATACTGCTTTAGCTTCCGGCTTGCCATGAAAACTCCATATACTAGCTTCTGCCAGTGTGGGTACCTCTGCTTGGACTCAATAAGCACCTCGCTGATATAATAAATCGGATGCTGAACCGGATACTCTTTTACTGCCTCCTTGCGTTCCACCGCAATAGCCACACTGACAGCCCGAGCATTAGCTGCCACATATAGCAACAACGGCTCCTTGTCAACTGGGGCAGCAAGAACCGGCGGATTAGCTAGCTGCCGTTTTAAATCCTCAAATGCTTCATTCGCGCGCTACCTGCACGGTTATCCGCTTTTCTTCAAAGATCGATACAAAGGAATGGCCTTCTCGCCAAGGCGGCTCATGAACCGGCTCAACGCGGCAATCCGGCCCGCCAAGCGTTGAACGTCATTGATACACTTCGGTTTAGCCAAGGAGGTGATGGCCTTGATCTTTTCCGGATTAGCCTCAATGCCCCTGTTAGACACCAAAAAGCCCAAGAGCTTGCGTGCAGGTACACCAAAAACGCACTTAGCCGGATTAAGCATCTTCTTGTAAACCCGCAGGTTATCAAAGGTTTCCTTTAAGTCATCAATCAACGTCTCCTTTCTTCCTTGACTTGACTACAATATCATCCACATAGGCGTGAACATTACGGCCGATTTGTGTATGAAGACAATTCTGCACACACACCGTTGATAAGTCGCCTGGGCACTCTTGAGCCCAAAGGACATAGATATATAGCAGAAGGCTCCAAAGGGGGTTATGAAGGCCGTCTTCTCCTGGTCCTTAACTGCCATCTTGATCTGATGATAACCAGAATATGCATCCAGAAAACTCAAACGCTCGCAACCCACCGTAGCATCAATAATTTGATCAATACGGGGAAGGGCAAAAGGATCTGCTGGGCAAGCCTTGTTAAGATCAGTGTAATCCACACACATCCGCCAAGTGCCGTTCTTCTTAAGGACCAGCATCGGATTAGCCAACCACTCAGGATGGAATACTTCAATGATAAACCCAGCCGCTAAGAGCCTGGCCACTTCTTCTCCAATAGCTTTGCGTCTTTCTTCATTGAACCGGCAGAGAAACTGCTTGACCGGTTTATACTTAGGATCAACATTAAGTGTGTGCTCAGCGAGTTCTCTCGGTACACCTGGCATGTTAGAAGGCTTCCACGCAAAGATGTCTTGATTCTCACGGATAAACTCGATGAGCGCGCCTTCCTTTTTTGGATCCAAGTTAGCGCTGATGCTGAACTGCTTGGACTAATCGCCAGGCACGAAGTCAACAAGCTTAGTCTCATCGGCCGATTTAAACTTCAAGGCCGGATCATGCTCGGTAGTTGGCTTCTTCAATGAAGTCATATCTGCCGGATCAACGTTGTCCTTGTAAAACTTCAACTCTTCTGTGGCACAAACCAACTCAGCATAAGCCGCATCACCTTCTTCACACTCCAGAGAGATCTTGTGGCTCCCATGGACAGTTAAACTTCCCTTGTGACCCGGCATCTTGAGCTGAAGATAGACATAATAAGGTCGTTCCATAAACTTAGCATAAGCCGGCCATCCAAACAAGGCGTGATACGGACTTCTCATCTTTACCACTTCAAAGGTTAAAGTTTCTGATCTTGAGTCATGCTCGTCCCCAAAAGCCACCTCCAGAGCTATCTTGCCAACAGGATACGCCGATTTGCCAGGCACCACACCATGGAACACCGTACTGGACGGTCTAAGATTTTTATCTGTTAACCCCATGCGACGGAAACTTTCATAATACAGGATATTGATACTGCTCCCTCCGTCCATGAGTACCTTTGTGAACTTATAACCTCCTACCTGAGGTGCCACTACCAATGCCAGATGAACCGGATTGTCAAACCAGGGTGGATGATGCTCCCTGCTCCACACAATCGGCTGCTCAGACCACCGTAAGTAACGGGGCACCGCCGGTTCAACGGAGCTTACTGCTCTCCTATGAAGCTTTTGGTCACGCTTGTCCAAGCTAGTGGTGAAGACATGATATTGCCCACTATTTAACTAATTTGGCTTGCTCTGGTAACCCGACTGCTGCTGCTGATTATTGTAGCCAACTTGGTTGCCCTGATTACCTTGATTGGTATGTCTGCCCTGATTACCATGGAATCCTGAACCGGAATTTCCTTCGCCACAACCCGGCCCATGAGACCCGGAGCCTGAACTATCACCCGGTCCGTGATCATACCAGAAGTCATTAGAATTTTTGAACTCTTGCATGATATAGCAGTCCTTCCAGAGGTGTGTAGCTGGCATCTCCTTCGTCCCATGTTTCGGGCAGGGCTGGTTCAATAGGTAAGACAGGCGGTCCGGATTAGGGTTAGGTGCTCCACTGTGCTTGGACATTTTACCCTTGCGCCGTTGGCCCTTATCATGTGCGTTGGCATTGGCTACAAAATCCATGCTGTGATCTGCTTTACGTTTGCCGCCGTTTCCATGACCCGCCAGGCTGTGGTGCTGCCCCTTGGCGTTGCCGCTCTTCTTTCCCTTCCCTGTCTTATCATCATCTGACTCGGGATCCTTGGTACTATCAGAGTCAAGATACTTTACTAAAGCGCCATGAGGGTTCCCATGTCAGTGCAATGGCGTTTCATCCGTCCCAACTTCAACTTCAGAGGCTTAAACCGGCAATTGCCTCCCAAAGTTAGAACTGCGGTGTCAGCGTTGATGCGGTCCGATGAATGCAAAATTTCAGAGACCCGGCGCACCCACTGGGTTGTTGATTCTCCTTCCTCCTGTACACATGCAACTAAGTCCACAATCGGCATGGGCTGCTTGCATGTATCTTTAAATTTTTGGATAAACCGGGTTCTCAACTCGGCCCATGATCTGATAGAATTAGAAGGTAGACTCTTTAACCAAGTACGAGCCATCCCTTCTAGCATCATGGTGAAGTACTTCGCACAAGCTGCATCATCCACATCCAGCATCTCCATGGCCATCTCATAGCTTTCAACCCATGTCTGTGGAGGTAAATCGGCACTTTAATTTGGCACCTTGCGCGGGCCCTTGAAATCCTTGGGCAGACGTACATTGCGTAACGCCGGGACGAGACACGACACCCCCAAAGAGCTAGAGGTAACTCCCGGCTCTACCGACGTGGTCGGACGAACCGGAGTAAGCTGGCGAGCTTCATATCAAGGCCGCTAACTCAGCCTCCTCACATATACGAGCCCGTCCACCACGCCCCGAGCATCACTGGCGCCCCTGCGGGTTGTGGCCACGGGCGTTCGCGGTTCCGCATTGCTTGACACGGCGGTTCATCCATACACCTGCTGAAACTCCGGCTTGGACGGGGGGGGGGGGGGGGGTGGAATGAATCCGATCACGACTGTATGAATAAGCCTCCTGTTGCACCAAGGCTGTCCGAAGAAGCTCTTTAACCTGACGCGTCTTGACCGCTGCTGGAGAATCACCTTCAATTGGGATAGCCTCCAGCCGTGAAGCGGCAGCAAGTAAATTGTCCATTGGAGTAGAATAATGGCCCGGCAGTGTTGGGACAGGCTGTGTTACAATGTCATTATGACGAGGCGGATCCATCAAACGGGGCTGAACCGGTGCCCCCGCTCCAGGTACCTCTGCCCGGTTTGCTACCGGCGGTTATCGTCCTCGCACAGGGTGTTAAAGAGGTTCCTAGCATCATAAACCGGAGGTAGGCGAGACTGGTGCCTTCTCTTTAGGACTTCGTGCGATGCATTCTCGATCCAAAGATAAGCCGTAAGCTCGCATCCAAAGCGGCCGCTTCGCTGCCATCCCGGCATCCTCACCGCCAAATCAGCCTTGGCCTGAGTAATCTGATCCCTTACTTTCACGATTTCCGCATTGTGCGCACCCTGATCCGCCGGGTTAGCCTCTGCCATCAGCGTTGCCAACGCATCAAATAAATCAGTTAAAACCTGAGCCGGCGGCCGCACAGGGCCTCCTGCCCCGGCTGCCGTCGCCGCCACCGATCCAGAGATCATTGCTGGTGCGGTCGAAGAGTGGAGCGCCGGCTGTGTACCGTCCATGAAGATTCCAACCCGGTTTGGCAGATCAGAGGGGTCTGGAATACTGTCGCCATCGGAACAGCCTCCAATCCGGCCATCTTGTAGCTGATATAACGACTCGGTCTCTCCGGTGGATGACTCGTCGCCGGAATAAATGACGGTTTCACCACCAGATTCCGATCTGTCCTCGTATTCCCCTCCATGGATGACTCCCACGAAGGCACGCTTCACGGCAGGCTTGACCCGGGCAGATCGCGACGCTGAGCCGCTTCGACGAGGTCGGTGCAGATGTCCGCTCGTGGCCTGCTCACGATCTTGCCAATGAAAACGTGTATGCCACCAAAGGGGACCCGGTACTCGTACTCGATTGAGCCGGCCTCGGGGCCCCACCCTGCATCATCGATGTAGAGCTTGCCGCGATGATTTTTTGTCATCCGGCCCACAGCATAGCCCTTGAGTCCTTCGAAGCTGCTCTCCAAGATCTTGAAACCATCGTGCGATAGCCCCACGGTGGGCGCCAACTGTCGTCGTTTTGTCACGGCAGATGTCCTCATGAAAGGACTTAGTCATGGTGCCATCGCTACGGGTTAGATTAAAGGGGTTAAAGCGGACAAGGGACGCAAGAGAGTTTTATACTAGTTCGGCCCCTTACGATGAAGGTAAAAGCCTACGTATAGTTGTGATGGAATTGATGGGGTTTCGATGACCAGGGAGCGAATACGCTTTGCCTGAGTCTCGAGTTGTTGTCTGTTCTCTTGAACCGCCGCCGGGTCGTCCCCTTATATACATGGGTTGAAGCCCGTCGGTTTACAGAGTCCCCCGGCCGGCTCATAAACGTGTCCGGCTTGGTCTCCGCTCTTTCTACCTTACAATGCAAGTTCCATATCAATGTCGGTTTATAGCTACATGCCTTAAACCGGTTCTGGGCCTTGAGCCTCCACTCAGCGTCACCGTCTGTCTTCATGGGCCTCAAGTTAATCCGGCCTCTCCTGGCCGGTTTACGCCCAGTAGTAATATCCCCAACAAGCACCCTTAAAAGCAACAAATTCTTCAATTTGTTTGATATCATAGTAACTATAAACACCCTTTTCATAAGAAGATAAGATTTCATTATCATTAAACTCACATAGGTAGGGAGATATTTTTTAGGGTTTTTAGAGCAACAATTAAAATCATAAATTTCACAAATATTCCAAGCATAACACAGCAAAGAGTTTATTCGCTTCCATAAGAGTCTCCCTTTTGCAGACAAACGGTGACGCAATGAGCATGCTCATCTAAATATTTTCCCTCAACTAAACTAGTGGGGATTCAGCATGAGCACACATAGATCGAAGATGATCCAAGTAGAACACTTTAAGTGGATCCATATCAATAGATTTTTAGCAAGCAAAGATGCAAGAAAATAGAAGGCACATGGAAACGCAAACAAAAAGACATATGGAAAGAAGGCAAAGAAAAGGCAAATCTTTTCGAAAATCGTTTTACAAGTGGGGGAGAGGAAAACGAGAGGCGAATGGCGAATAATGTAATGCAAGAGATGAGAGTTTATGATGGGTACTTGGTATGGCTTGACTTGGTGTAGATCTCCCTGGCAACGGCGCCAGAAATTCTTCCTACTACTTCTTGAGCTTGCGTTGGTTTTTCCCTTGAAGAGGAAAGGGTGATGCGGCAGAGTAAAGTAAGTATTTCCCTCAGTTTAAGAACCAAGGTATCAATTAGGTAGGAGACAATGCACAAGACGCTGAATACCTGCACAAACAATCAAACAACTTGCACCCAACACGATAAAGGGGTTGTCAATCCCTTCACGGTTACTTGCAAAGGTGAGATCTGATAGAGATCGATAAACAGTAAAGTAAATATTTTTGGTATTTTTGGTTTATAGATCGGAAAGTAAAAGATTGCAAAAAGAGTAGATCTGAAACTTATATGATAGAAAGTAGAAACTTATAAGATGGAAAGTAGAAACTTATATGATGGAAAGTAGACCTGGGGGCCATAGGTTTCACTAGAGGCCTCTCTCAAGATAGAAAATATTACGGTGAGTGAACAAATTACTACCGAGCAATTGATAGAAGAGCGCATAATTATGATGATATCTAAGGCAATGATCATCATATAGGCATCACGTCCGTGTCAAGTAGACCGAAGCGATTTTGCATCTACTACTATTACTCTACACATCGACCGCTATCCAGCATGCATCTAGAGTATTAAGTTCATAAAGAATGGAGTAACGCATTAAGCAAGATGACATGATGTAGAGGAATTAACTCAAACAATATGATGAAAACCCCATCTTTTTATCCTCGATGGCAACAATACAATACATGCCTTGCTGCCCCTACTGTCACTGGGAAAGGACACTACAAGATTGAACCCAAAGCTAAGCACTTCTCCCATTGCAAGAAAAACAAATCTAGTTGGCCAAACCAAACTGATAGTTCGAAGATAATTACAAAGATATCAAAGCATGCATATAAGAATTCAGAGGAGATTCAAATAATATTCATAGATAAGCTGATCATAAATCCAAAATTCATTGGATCTCGCCAAACACACCGCAAAAAAAGTATTACATCGAATAGATCTCCAAGAACATCGAGGATAACATGGTATTGAGAATCAAAGAGAGAGAATAAGCCATCTAGCTACTAGCTATGGACCCGTAGGTCTGTGGTAAACTACTCACGCTTCATCGGAAGGGCAATGGAGTTGATGTAGAAGCCCTCCATGATTGAATCCCCCTCCGGCAGGACGCCGGAAAAGGCCCATAGATGGTATCTCACGAGTACACAAGATTGCGGCAGTGGATAAGTTTTTTTGTTGCTCTCCTGGTTGGTTTTGGGATATATGGGAATATATAGGCGGAAGAAATAGGTCAATGGATTCACAAAGGGCCCACAAGGGTGGGGGCGCGCCCTCCGTCCTTGTGGTCGCCTCGTGGCTTCTCTGACTTGCACCCCAAGACCTCTTGATGTCTTCTATTCCAAGAAAAATCATCGCGAAAGTTTTATTCCATTTGGACTCCGTTTGGTATTCCTTTTCTGCGAAACTTAAAAACAGGGAAAAAACAGGAACTAGCACTGGGCTCTAGGTTAATAGGTTAGTTCTAAAAATAATATAAAATAGCATATTAATGCATATAAAATATCCAAAACAGATAATATAATAGCATGGAACAATAAAAAATTATAGATATGTTGGAGACGTATCACAATACAACGTGATGTTCCTTTGCATTAAGGGCTTGCACATCCAAAATTAAAAAGCGCATGACAACCTCTGCTTCTCTCTGCGAAGGGCCTATCCTTTATTTTCGTGTATTTACTTTTATGCAAGAGTCGATAGTATTCCTTCTTAGTTCAACCTCAATTATTATTTAGTGGGCAAGCATCATGTGGCGGGGAAAGTGTCAGGACCCCGATTCCAAGTCACATCGACCTAGCCGGTAACACCTCATATCACTTGGCGGCCTCACGCACGGTATTCCCACGGGTGTCGCCTTACCATGGCCCGGGACCGTTTGCGCCTTTTGGCTCACGTATATGATATTGTCGCTAGCATCCACATGACAAAGAACCCGGGCCGACATGGCTAGTCGTGAACCCAAAGCGGCGCTAACCTATGGGGACAGGCATACATGAATCACATCGAGCATGTCGGTCATCAACGATATATTCGGGCTGTAGCACTGGCTAACAGACTCCGCATCCCGGCTATAGCAGGCTAGGCAGGGCTCCAAATACCAACGCGTGACATTTCAAGGGATGTATATAGGAACGGTGAAACACATGCCGCCACCAAGTGTCCAAGCAAGAGTGCCGGGCTAGCAGACTCGTGAACTGGGCAGTAGCGGACTACCATCGCCGTAAGCACGAGACTACATTTCCCCATATGAGAGGCTGCCAAGGATAAACAACTAGTTTGTCGGATCCCACTCATACCAAGCATTTCAACCATACACGCAATATGCCCGATATGAGTAAATACAACAAGGCATCACAACAAAACTCTACAACTCAAAGTACTTTATTTAAGAGGCCCGAGGAGCCATACATAACATATCCATACAGGTAGGGGTCACATGACCCAACACTCAAGTCATACAAGCATACAAGCACATGCGAAGCAAACTAGTCTCGAGTACGCACTCTAGAAAGAAAGAAAGCTTGTTGAGCCTTTCTATCTACAATGGCCCTTCACAAGCCTGGGATCACCACTTGGGTGGCTAGCTCACTGCACAAAGTCGAGATCTACATAGAACCCATCGGAGGGGGCAGTGTTGTCCTCTCAAAAACATTAATTACAAACATGAGTACGGAGGTACTCAAAGAAGTCTTACCACGTAATCCTATCATACATGCACATTCTCAAGAAGGTGGTGGAGTTATTTGCAAAGAAGCCAGCTTTGACTCTTGGCTAAGCTATCCCACGTGACACCACTTGTAAAGCATTTGTCGCACACCAGTCCACTAATCACCATCACAATACTCCACCAGGATCCTCTCTCGTCACCCACGAGAGGGCCATCCACTGTACTCACACTTATCTTGAGGCTTTTAGTAGTGTCCATTTACTTGTCTATGAACTGATATAGGCAACCCAGAAGTCCTTCTCCGTGGACACGGCTATTCGAATAGATCATATTAAAAACCCTGCAGGGGTGTACTTGTTCACACACGATCTCACTACTTACCGCCGTTTAGAAGACATGTACTCGGCAACCTTCAAGCGGAAGCCCAACGTGGGTGTCGGCCACAGCCTACCTAAACACTCAAGTCCCGAGTCCAGGTTTATCGCCTATTCGGTTCCATCCGCAGGAGTCCGCCGAGGTTTCCCATACAGCCCCGAACGATGTGTGCAGGGTTCCCGAGATACCAAACGGGAACTCGGTGCACCGGGCCACGTGCCTACCGCAACACAACCCACCCCTAAGGTCAGCGCTATGCGTGCGGCCCCCAACATGCTACAAACACCAGAAACTACTTGCAACTCCCGGACTGAGAACAAGGGTGGTTAAGAAGCCGAGAGGGTCAATTAAGGATCCCAATGCGTGGTAGTAACTGTTTCATGGATCACAAACACAGATCTCAGTTCTAGGATCGGCTTCAATGAAACAACCCACCATGTACTCCTACATGGCCTCTCATCGATACCTTTACCAAAGCGTGTTCAACACTTTCACTCTCGAACCAACACAACCTTTCACTCCAGCTCATCATCCCGATGAGCCGACTGACACAACTCTAAGCATAGCAAGCATAGCATGGTAGGAATCACAAACATGGCTCAATCAACTCCTACACATACTAGTGGGTTTCATCTAGTTATCGTGGCAATGACAGTCATGCAAAGGAAGTGGGTTCAACTACCGCAGACACACAACAGTTTGAATCGCGTTGTCTTAATGCAGTAAAACAAGAGCGAAGCGAGAACATGGGTTTGTATCGAATGATCAATGGGTTGCTTGCCCGATGGAATGGTGGAAGAGTACGCCTTCGATGGATAGTCGAGATTATCCTCGGGCGTAACCTATCACTTAAAGCATACCGAAGTAAACACACATGACAATATGCAGCAATATGATGCATGCTATGACATGGCAATATGGATGTGTGTTGGTCTAATGCAAGCTAAAACAAAAGGATGAACCCATTTGAATCAATGATTCAAATGCTAGCTCATTTGAGATAGCCCTAAAGGTGCATTATCTTATTCTGTTTAAACAGCAAGGTTAACTTGTTTTAACATGCATGAAACCTGTACCAATGGATAGAATGGATTTTTCTGATCATTTTTCATATATAGATCTTTACATTTGGAGTTACAGATTAAAAGTTATGAATATTTGAAGTTTGAATTATATTCTGGAATTTACTATATTTAGAATAAATCCAGAAATTAAATTATTGCGTCAGCCATGCGTCAGCATGACGTCAGGGTCAACGGAGACGTCCAGGTCAAACCTGACTGTGGGTCCAGGGTGTCAGGGTAATTAGTTTAACTAATGTTTAATTAAAACCAAACCTGTTTAGTTAACAGGGCTGGGCCCCATCTGTCATTGACTCATCAGAGTCAACCAGGGCGCACCGTGGTCAAAGTCCACGTCGGCGGCGGAAGTGCGTTTGGCCATTCCGGCGACCAAACGAGCCGCGGAGGGTGGCTATGGGTAGCTGGGGACATGCCGCAGCTACTGGTGGAGTCGGTTGGGGTCGGGGTGGCCGGAATCGGCGCCGGCGACGACCTAGGCGGCCGCCGGAGTTCGGCCGAAGACGAACTTAGGGCTAGAGGGGTCGGTGAGGTGCGGGAAGTGCATAGTTAGACTCCATGGGGTGCGGTGAGTGTGAAGGACACCAAGAGGTGGTCGGAGGGTGACCGGGAGCACGTCGGCGACGAGCTCCAGGCGGCGGGTGCGGGTGAGCTCTGCTCGTTGCTACGCTGCTCGAGAGCGAGAGAGAAAGGGAAGGGAGGTAGATGGGCTCACGGGCAACTCAGAGAAGCGCTTCGCTGAGGTCGGGACGGGCCGGAGCGACGACGGCGTTGAAGGGGATCTCCGCGACGGTGGACTCGGCCGAGGTCGGTGGGTGGACTCGGTTCACTTGAGCAAAGGGCTCGGCTAGTTCGGGGTAGTGGAGAGCGCGGAGCTCCCGGACAAGGTGAGGAGGAGCACGGACGGCGGGAGCGCGGTTACTGGCGATGGTCTTGGGCGGCGGCAAGGCCGCCAAGGCGGGGAGCGAGAGAGGAGCCGGGAGGAGAGGAGGTGTCCAGGGGTTCGGGAGAGAGAGGAGGTGATCCCGTCGGCAGCTAGCGAGAGGAGCGGCGAGGCGGCAACCAGGTGCGTGGCACCCATGCGGTGCTCGCCGCCGAAAGAGCACTGGCTGCTGCTGGCAAGCCAAGCAGCTAAGCCCAGCAGCTGGCTGGGCTGGGCAGCAGGTGGGCCGTAGGTGGCGCCTGTAAGTTCTTTCCTGTTTTATCTTTTCTATTTTTCTGCAACTTTGTGGAGTTTTTAAAATACCAAAACAGTTTTAAAATTCACCAAAATGCTCCTGGTCCATTGTTGAAATATTTCCAACATGAAACATTTTGGTTTGGCAATTTTGGGCATTTGAAATATTTTATATAATTTGAAATGCTCAAGTTCAAAACTTATGAATTAATTCAAAGACCTTTGATGACCTAGAAAATGATGCACCACTTTTGACATAGGCTCTGAACCAAAGCAAAGATGATGAGCATTTTGAAGGGCATTTCAGGTTCATTGAAATAATTTTAGTAAACCCTAGTTGAATTAAGGGGGGTTCTGGGTTTCTGTCTTCCCCATTTCAAATTCAAATGAAATTTAAACATGATGCACACCCTAATGCATGGTCTAGCTAGGATGTGACAACTCACCCCACTCAAAAGAATCTCGTCCCGAGATTTAGGATCTGTTGCGAAAAAGGTAGGATACTCAAGTCGTAGACGATCCTCCCTTTCCCAAGTTGCTTCTTGCTCGGAATGGTTTGACCATTGAACCCTTAGAAACTTGATATTCTGACGTCGAGTGGTACGCTCGGCTTGATCGAGAATACGAACGGGATATTCTCGATAGGTGAGGTTATCTTGGAGATCAAGCGTTTCGTGGTCCACTCCACGGATAGGATCCGAGAAGCAACGCCTGAGTTGGGAAACGTGGAAGACATCATGGACTCTGGAAAGATGCGGAGGTAGTTCCAATTGGTAGGCAACTTCTCCTTGTTTGGCAAGAATGCGAAAGGGTCCAATGTAAGGAGGAGCCAACTTGCCTTTGATACCAAATCGATGGGTTCCCTTCAAAGGAGTAACCCGGAGGTAAGCCTTCTCGCCAATTTCATAAGCCATAGGCTTATGCTTGCGGTCATATTGGCTCTTTTGACGAGATTGGGCTGTTTTCAATTTCTCACGAATAACGCGAACCTGCTCTTCTGCTTCCTGGATCATATCCGCCAAAGAGTTGTGTCTCCCGGTTTCACCCGTTAAGAGGCGCTCACATTTCCGCCCATAAAGAACTTCGAAGGAGCTTTGCCCAAGCTGGCTTGATAACTATTGTTATAAGCTTAACTCGGCGAATGGAAGGCATTTCTCCCAATTCATGCCGAAAGAGATGATGAAGCTCAAACATATCCTCTAGGATTTGATTGACTCGTTCTACTTGACCACTTGATTGAGGATGGAAGGCGGTGCTAAAGGAGAGACGAAGTTCCCATAGCGCTTTTGGAAACTTTCCCAAAATCGAGAGGTGAAGAGACTTCCACGGTCTGAGTTAATCTCCAATGGAACACCATGGAGAGACACTATTCGAGAGATGTACAAATCAGCTAGCTGGCTGGCGGTTATACTCTCACGAACGGGTAGGAAGTGGGCTACTTTGGAAAGACGATCAACGACAACGAAGATAGCATTATTCCCTCTCTTGGTCCTGGGAAACCCGTAATGAAATCCATACCGATTTTATCCCATTTCCATTCAGGAATTTCCAAAGGTTGAAGGGTACCAGCAGGCGATGATGCTCGCTTTAACTCGACGACGACGCCGCAGATTAGCAATGTATTGAGCGATTTCTCTCTTCATCCTAGTCCACCAAAACCTCTGGCGAGGTCTTGATACATTTTAGTACTACCGGGATGAATGGTGAGAGGAGAGTCATGAGCTTCCTTAAGGATCAATCGCCTCAAGTTGCGCACCTTGGGAACCACTAGACGGTCTCCAAAGAACACGACACCTTGTTCATCAATGGAGAAACAATCATGACTCCTTTCTTGATGTTTCTCCCGATCGGAGATTCCCGATCTACCTTCCGTGCTTTGATGATCTGATCCGTAAGGGTAGGTTTCGCCACCGTGGTGGAAAGGAACCTCGAGGAACAATGTGGAGATTAAGCTTACGAAATTCCTCGTGGAGAAATGGTTGACTTTGTTGTAACATCAGGTTGTTACAAGAAGATTTGCGACTTAGTGCGCCAGCCATGACATTGGCTTTGCTCAGGGTGTAAGATATTCCTAAGTCGTAATCTGTATCAACTCGACCCAACGCCTTTGCCTCGAGATTCAAACCGTTGGGTGAAGATGTATTTCAGACTTTGGTGATCGGTGTAGATTTCGCAACGATTACCAAGAAGGTAATGTCGCCAGGTTTTGAGTGCATGAACCATCGCCGCAAGCTCTAGATCGTGTGGGGTAGTTATCCTCATGTGGACGAATCGCCGAGAAGCGAGGCAATCACATGACGATCTTGCATGAGTATGCAACCTAGTCCTTGTCGCGAGGCGCCGCAATAGATAATAAAGTCCTTAGAAAAATCTGGTGGAACAAGTACGGAGCAGATGTCGCGCCTTTTTCAGTTCCTCGAAAGCTGAACTCGCCTTTGTGGTGTCCATTCAACTTTTTATCTTTCTTGAGGAGTTCGTTAGAGGTTTAGCAACTTTAGAGAAATTCTCGGCGAAGCGGCGGCAATAGCTCGCTAAACCGAGGAAACTCCGAACTTGCTTGACCGATTCGGTGGAGTCCAATCAGGACGGCTTGAACTCGCCGATTGACAGAATGCCCTTACCGAGATTACATGGCCTAGATAGGTCACTGCAACCAGAATTCACACTTAGAGAATTTGGCATAAAGGCGGTGCTCTCGAAGTTTCATCAATACTAGCCGTAGATGTTCGGCATGTTCTTCCTCATTCTTGGAGTAGATGAGTATATCATCGAGGTATACCACTACTAATTTATCCAAATACTCCATGAAGATTGAGTTCATTAACCGAGAGAAGGTGGTGGAGCATTGGTTAAACCGAAGGACATGACGGTGTACTCAGATTGGCCATAACGAGTAACAAAGGCCGCTTTAGGAATGTCCCGTTTTGATTTTGATTTGATGGTAGCCCAACCTCAAATCCATCTTGAAAAGATCGAGGATCCAGCGAGCTGATCATACGATCGTTGATCCCGGGAGCGGATACTTGTTCTTGATAGTGACCAAAGTTGATGTGTCGGTAATCTACAACCATCCGATCCGCTCCATCCTTCTTCTTGACGAAGAGGACGGGCAAGCCCATGGAGATGAACTAGGACGGATGAAACCCTTTTGCAAGGACTCATCGAGTTGTTTCTTAAGTTCGCTAGTTCTAGGGTGCCATCTTATAAGGTCTTCTAGAAATTGGGACGGTTCCGGAACAAGATCTATCACTTAACTCGACATCCCTGTCGGTGGAACACCGCAGTTCCTCCGAAAGACATCCGAAAATCACGGACTACCGGAATATCTTCGAGGTCCGGAAGGGGTTGGCATTTAAGGAGTAAAGTCGGCGCTTAGACACTCGGGTTAAAACATTCACCGCCTTGCCCAAGGATGGGTGAGCTGAACAGTTCTAGTAGAGCAATCAATCTTAGCATAATGGGCTGACATCCAGTCCATACCCAAGATGATGTTTATGTCCGAGGACTTGAGAGCTATTAGAGAAGCAAGAAAGACTAATCTGTCGACAAGAATTTCATTCCCATGACTTATTCTAGAGGTTTGCCATCTAGAACCAGGGGTTTGAATTTCCATGGAGGTATGCATGTCACAGAATGTGGTGTTGTGCAATCGAGCATAGCTCTCAGAAATAAATGAATGAGATGCTCCAGTATCAAAAAGAACAGTTGCCGGATGGCAATTAACAAGGAGCGTACCGAGAACGATGTTGGGATCCTCATAAGTTTCTTCAGCAGAAACATAGTTGACGTGGCCACGAGCAGTGGCAGCTGGTTTAGCATAGAGCACCTTTCCTGCTGGCTTGCCACGGCCAACAGACTTTCCAACTTGACTGGGGTTGTTTTGGGGATACTCACGGATGTAGTGGCCCGTCTCTCCACACTTGAAACAAGTTATCATATTGGGGCGTGGAGCAGCATTAGCAGTGGGGCCTCCATAAGTCTTGGGCGGAACATACTGCTGGTTGGGGCGAGGCGCCTCAAAGGATGGCCTCGGGGTGAACCTGGGTGGTAGAGCAGTATTTGAATCCAAACCCGCGCTTCGGGATCCAGAGCGGATGAAGATCTAGAGTCACGGACGTGTTTATGTGTAGCCTCAAAATCAGATCGCCTGGCCAAGTGCCGATAGCCTTATTGACTAGCTTCAAAAAGAAGTGCACTCATGCGCACGAAGGTCTCGGCGTAGCTCGTGGCTAAGTCCTTGCGGAACCTTGCCTCGCTTCTTGGCGCCGGTAGAAACTTCTTCGAGCATAACGTGCTAACTTCCCAAATTCACGGCTGTAAGCATCCACCGTCACCTACCTTGGGTGAAACTGCAGAATTCCTCCCTTTGCGGTCCATAAGATCTTCCGGGATGTGATGCTCACGAAGGCGGCACTGAATTCAGCCCAAGTTGTAATTTGTCCAACCGGACGATAGCCTCATAATTCTCCCACCGAGACTAGCAGGGCCTTCAAGATGATAAGCGGCAAAGGTAACCTTGTCAGCTTCAGCCACGCTTAGCGTAACGCAGCTTGTGGTTGATGCTTGAGCCAATCATCCGCGTCGAGAGGCTCAACGGAATATTTGAACTTCGGTGGATATAGCTTGACGAAGTCATTGAGTGAAACCAAATCATTTCTTGGCTGGCGTGCGGTGTTTTGCTCAATCCGCTCCAGTAATCGATTGGTCTCACGCTTATTGCGCTCGCTTCCAAAGATAACCTCGCCAAAGATGGCGGTTGAGGCAGATTTGCATTTCCAGCTGCGCTGGCTTCTCCTCGCCCGAGCAGCAGGATTGTTATGGTGTTGACCATCCTAGGAAACAAAGCAACGGTTTAAACCAGGATGTCAGAAATCAGCAAGGAAGTGCGGAATGTAATGGATAACACGGAATGCAAGGATGTTCATCCGTATGACATGGTAATATAAAACTGCCATATATATACCAACGGTCATACACACCATTCATAGTTTAGTACAAGCCTGACGGAGTACAACTATAAGAAAAGGCGTTACATCTCATCGGAAGCATTCCAACTCCTATACATTATTTTTCTACACTTCCGGAACGATGCACACTAAGTCATATTCCACAAGTCACGCAGGACGGTGGAAATACAACTATTACCATACTAGGAATACTACTACTAACTCAGGCAGCTCCATAGTAGTCCTCATAGAAGTCACCACCCAAGCCTGGAAGTGGAACATGATCATCCGGAAACAGATGATCCTGTGGAGCCTGTGGACCATAGGGACTCGGATGTGGCCGTGGTCCAACAAACGGAGGCAGACGAGGCCCACGAGGAGGAGTGATGCCTCCAACCTCACGCCACTCCATAAAGTCCGCAGACCAGCCCGCAAAGGGTACAAGTCCTCATGTCCATATATCCGCTTGCACGGCAGTGCAAACCGAGTCGAGTAGCCCAAAGGATCGAACGGCATTAAAAAGCTCCATACGCAAGGCCCGGTTCTCACGGTCCTTGTCTTCCAAAGATCTCGGTAGTAGTGCGAAGGAGTGAGTCCTCATGGGATGCATCGCTGTACATACCTCAAGGTAGCCATGCGCCCGTGGAGGGATGCCGGCATGTAGCGAAAATCGGTGTTGCCCAAAGCAAGGCAGTTCGCTCAATAATAGTCATCATAGAATAGGCTGCATCTTGCACGGACATTCCAATAGTGATCCCGAGCCCATAAGAACAAAGGAGCGGTTCAAGAGTCTGGATAAGATGGATAAATCTGACCGCGTACGATATTGGCTTTGATTGAAATCCCTAAACTGCTCCTCGACGGTATATTCAGGATACCATCGGTAACCGGTCTCGATCATCACCCGAACCAGCATTGCCGTGTGACCACACACATCAATGCAACGGGTCAGACGAACCACTTGGTTCTGGGAACGGGTGGCCATCTGAAAGCACAGCCACAATGCAAAGACATTAGAATTTCTAGGGAAAATCGGGCAGCATAACATCTGTAAATGCTCAAAATTAGATTTGAGACATTCAAAATCAGATTGCAAAACCGCTCAACAACATCATATCAAGGTTCTGGTTCAACTGATAGCATACTAAAAATTAGTAGAACTGAACTGAGGAGGTAACCAACAATCCTATAAGTTACTACGGATTAGTAACACGTGAACCTGATAGAGAGAAGAGAGCCTAGTCCTATACCCACGTAGAATGAGAAGAGGATGACTCAGATTAGAGGGCATAAGGTAAAGGAGTAAAAAGAGCCTTACGTTCCCTCCCACAATCAATTCCCCTACATATAACTAAAGCATTTCTAGACTCAACATCGACCAGTTTGGCTTAGCGAACCTACAGGCAGCCCTGCTCTGATGCCAACGCTGTCAAGACACCGATTCCAAGTCACATCGACCTAGCCGGTAACACCTCATATCACTTTGCGGCCTCACGCACGGTATTCCCACGGGTGTCGCCTTACCATGGCCCGGGACCGTTTGCGCCTTTTGGCTCACGTATATGATAGTGTCGCTAGCATCCACATGACAAAGAACCCGGGCCGACATGGCTAGTCGTGAACCCAAAGCGGCGCTAACCTATGGGGACAGGCATACATGAATCACATCGAGCATGTCGGTCATCAACGATATATTCGGGCTGTAGCACTGGGCTAACAGGACTCCGGTATCCCGGCTGTAGCAGGCTAGGCAGGCTCGAATACCACCGCGTGACATTTCCCGGGGATGTATATAGGAACGGCGAAACACATGCCGCCCAAATAAGTGTCCAAGCAGAGTCTGGGGCTAGCGGGACTCCGTGAACCGGCAGAAGCGGACTACTATCGCCGTAAGCACGAGACTACATTTCCCCATATGAGAGGCTGCCAAGGATAAACAACTAGTTTGTCGGATCCTACTCATACCAAGCATTTCAACCATACACGCAATATGCCCGATATGAGTAAATACAACAAGGCATCACAACAAAACTCTACAACTCAAAGTACTTTATTTATGAGGCCCGAGGAGCCATACATAACATATCCATACAGGTAGGGGTCACATGACCCAACACTCAAGTCATACAAGCATACAAGCACATGCGAAGCAAACTAGTCTCGAGTACGCACTCTAGAAAGAAAGAAAGCTTGTTGGAGCCTTTCTATCTACAATGGCCCTTCACAAGCCTCGGGATCACCACCGGTGGCTAGCTCACTGTCAAGTCGAGATCTACATAGAACCCATCGGAGGGGGCAGTGTTGTCCTCTGAAAAACATTAATTACAAACATGAGTACGGAGGTACTCAAAGAAGTCTTACCACGTAATCCTATCATACATGCACATTCTCAAGAAGGTGGTGGAGTTATTTGCAAGAAGCCAGCTTTGACTCTTGGCTAAGCTATCCTACGTGACACCACTTGTAAAGCATTTGTCGCACACGAGTCCACTAATCACCATCACAATACTCCACCGTGGATCCTCTCTCGTCACCCACGAGAGGGCCATCCATGGTACTCACACTTATCTTGAGGCTTTTAGTAGTGTCCATTTACTTGTCTATGAACTGATATAGGCAACCCAGAAGTCCTTCTCCGTGGACACGGCTATTCAATAGATCATATTAAAACCCCGCAGGGTGTACTTGTTCACACACGCTCACCACTTACCGCCGCTTAGACGACATGTACTGCAACCTTCAAGCGGAAGCCCAACGTGGGTGTCGGCCACAGCCTACCTAAGCACTCAAGTCCCGAGTCCAGTTTATCGCCTATTCGGTTCCATCCGCAGGAGTCCGCCGAGGTTTCCCATACAGCCCGAACGATGTGTGCAGGGTTCCCGAGATACCAAACGGAACTCGGTACACCGGGCCACGTGCCTACCGCAACACAACCCACCCCTAAGGTCGGTGTTGCGTGCGCCCCCAAAGATGCTACAAACACCGTAAACTACTTGCAACTCCCTGACCGAGAACAAGGGTGGTTAAGAAGCCGAGAGGGTCAATTAGGATCCCAATGCGTGGTAGTAACTGTTTCATGGATCACAAACACAGATCTCAGTTCTTAGGATCGGCTTCAATGAAACAACCCACCATGTACTCCTACATGGCCTCTCATCGATACCTTTACCAAAGCGTGTTCAACACTTTCACTCTCGAACCAACACAACCTTTCACTCCAGCTCATCATCCCGATGAGCCGACTGACACAACTCTAAGCATAGCAAGCATAGCATGGTAGGAATCACAAACATGGCTCAATCAACTCCTACACATACTAGTGGGTTTCATCTAGTTATGTGGCAATGACAGTCATGCAAAGGAAGTGGGTTCAACTACCGCAGCACACAACAGTTTGAATCGCGTTGTCTTAATGCAAAAACAAGAGCGTAGCGAGAACATGGGTTTGTATCGAATGATCAATGGGTTGCTTGCCCGATGGAATGGTGGAAGAGTACGCCTTCGATGGATAGTCGAGATTATCCTCGGGGCGTAACCTATCACTTAAAGCATACCGAAAGTAAACACACATGACAATATGCAGCAATATGATGCATGCTATGACATGGCAATATGGATGTGTGTTGGTCTAATGCAAGCTAAAACAAAAAGGGATGAACCCATTTGAATCAATGATTCAAATGCTAGCTCATTTGAGATAGCCCTAAAGGTGCATTATCTTATTCTGTTTAAACAGCAAGGTTAACTTGTTTTAACATGCATGAAACCTGTACCAATGGATAGAATGGATTTTTCTGATCATTTTTCATATATAGATCTTTACATTTGGAGTTACAGATTAAAAGTTATGAATATTTGAAGTTTGAATTATATTCTGGAATTTACTATATTAGAATAAATCCAGAAATTAAATTATTGCGTCAGCCATGCGTCAGCATGACGTCAGGGTCAACGGAGACGTTCAGGTCAAACCTGACTGTGGGTCCAGGGTGTCAGGGTAATTAGTTTAACTAATGTTTAATTAAAACCAAACCTGTTTAGATAATAGGGCTGGGCCCCACCTGTCATTGACTCATCAGAGTCAACCAGGGCCCACCGTGGTCAAAGTCCACGTCGGCTGCCCGGCGTCCCGCCGGCGAGCCCGACGCGGCGGCGGAAGTGCGTTGGCCATTCCGCGCACCAAACGAGCCATGAGGGTGGCTATGGGTAGTCGGGGACATGCCGCAGCCATCGGTGGAGTCGGTTTGGTTCGGGTGGCTGAATCGGCGCCGGCGACGACCTAGGCGGCCGCCGGAGTTCGGCCGAAGACGAACTTAGGGCTAGAGGGGTCGGTGAGGTGCGGGAAGTGCATAGTTAGACTCCATGGGGTGCGGTGAGTGTGAAGGACACCAAGAGGTGGCGGAGGGTGACCGGAGCACGCCGGCGACGAGCTCCAAGGCGGGCGGGTGCGGGTGAGTCTGCTCGTTGCTACGCTGCTCGAGAGCGAGAGAGAAAGGGAAGGGGAGGTAGATGGGCTCACGGGCAACTCGTAGAAGCGCTCGTTGAGGTCGGGGACGGGCCGGAGCGACGACGGCGTTGAAGGGGATCTCCGGCGACGGTGGACTCGGTCGAGGTCGGTGGGGTGGACTCGGTTCACTTGAGCAGGCGGGGCTCGGCTAGTTCGGGGTAGTGGAGAGCGGCGGAGCTCCTGGACAAGGTGAGGAGGAGCACGGACGGCGGGGAGCGCGGTTACGGCGATGGTGCGGCGGCGGCGGCGGCGGCCAAGGCGGGGGAGCGCGAGAGAGAGGAGCCGGGGAGGAGAGGAGGTGTCCAGGGGGTTCGGGGGAGAGAGAGGAGGTGATCCCCGTCGGCAGCTGGCGAGAGGAGCGGCGAGGCGGCAACCAGGTGCGTGGCACCCATGCGGTGCTCACGCCGAAAGACACTGGCTGCTCGCTGGCGAAGCGAGCTAAGCAGCCACTGCTGGCTGGGCTGGGCCGGCCCAGTGGGCCGTAGGTGGCGCCTGTAAGTTCTTTCCTGTTTTATCTTTTTCTATTTTTCTGCAACTTTGTGGAGTTTTTAAAATACCAAAACAGTTTTAAAATTCACCAAAATGCTCCTGGTCCATTGTTGAAATATTTCCAACATGAAACATTTTGGTTTGGCAATTTTGGGCATTTGAAATATTTTATATAATTTGAAATGCTCAAGTTCAAAAACTTATGAATTAATTCAAAGACCTTTGGATGACCTAGAAAATTATGCACCACTTTTGACATAGGCTCTGAACCAAAGCAAAGATGATGAGCATTTTGAAGGGCATTTCAGGTTCATTGAAATAATTTTAGTAAACCCTAGTTGAATTAAGGGGGGTTCTGGGTTTCTGCCTTCCCCATTTCAAATTCAAATGAAATTTAAACATGATGCACACCCTAATGCATGGTCTAGCTAGGATGTGACAGAAAGATCCAAGGATATATGGCCATTCAAATATATTTGATCATGAATTATTTTTGTTGACAATTATCTATATGATAATTAAGTTGGGAGGCGAAACATTAAGCCCCTATCTTTCTCTGTGTTCGACGAATGCTATTTGTTCTAAAAATATGCTTTGAGTGTTAGTAATCATGGAAGACTATATGATAGTTGAGTATGTGGAATTTGCTAAATCAAAGCAATTATGGAGAACACGTTGAGGCCTGTGCCTCCGTCGATGAGGGTCTTGGTGACCACAACGTTGCTGATGGTGAGGGTGCACAACATGGGGAGCATGCCGGCAGCGGCCGTGGACTTGGGGTGGTCCCTGGAATCGAAGGTGATGGCGCAATGAGATCACCTGAGGGGCCGCGAGGCCTCCGGCTTGGGCTGGGTGGCGTTCGCCCCGTGAAAAAGCTGCTTGGAGTGGCAGCTGGATGCAGGGGCCTGAGCACCAACGAGGATGCACGTGACCGCGTGGGGCCCCTGGAGGCCCCCGGCGCTAGCACCAAGGGGCGCAAAACGTGAGACGAACCTGTCTCGGAGCTCGCCCCAAGAAGAAACTAAAGCCCTGATACGTCTCCAACGTATCTATAATTTATGAAGTATTCATGCCATGTTTACAACAATTTTATATGGTTTAGGTATGATTTGATTAGAACTAACCCGTACTAACGTTGTTTTCAATAGAACGACCGTGGTGTCGTTTTTTGTGCAGAAATAAAAGTTCACAGAAAGGGCTGAAAAATTACGGTGATTTTTTATTGACCAAAAGAGACCCCCAAAGCACCGGAGCTGGGCCAGGAAGTGATCGAGGTGTCCACAAGCCACCAGGGCGCGCCCCTACGGCTTATGGGCTCCTCAAGCACCCCCTTGGCGTGAGACCGATGTCAAAATTTCTTATAAATCCCAAATCTCCGAAAAGAACACTAGATCGGAAGTTCCGCCACCGTAAGCCTCTGTAGCCACGAAAAATCAATCTAGGCCCTCTCTGGCACCCTACCAGAGGCGGCCATCATCACCGGAGGCCATGGAGGAGGAAGCCGGAGGGGACCATCATCACCATGGAGGCCAAGGACCAAAGGGAGAACCTCTCCCCATCTAGGGGGAGGCCATGGAGGAGTTAGCACAAGGGTGAGACTCTCTCCCCATCACTCTCGGTGGCGCCGAAGTGCCGCCGGGGGAAACATCGCCACGGTGATCGCCTTCATCAACATCATCTTCTTCATCACCTTCCTCATCTCTTTTAAGCGGTCCACTATACCGCACCCCTCTGTAATCCCCTACTTGAACAAGGTGCTTTATGCCACATATTATGATCCAATGATGTGTTGCCATCCTATGATGTTTTGAGTAGTTTCTTTTGTCTTTTGGGTTGATTGATGCTTTATATTAGTTTGAGTTGTATGTTTTATTTTGGTGTTGTCCTATGGTGCCTTCCATGCCGCGCACACGTGAAGGATTCCCGCTATAGGGTATTGCAATACATTCATGATTCGCTTATAGTGGGTTGCTAGAGTGACAGAAGCTTAAACCCGAGTAAGGGGGTTGTTGCGTATGGAATAAAGGGGACCTGATACTTTAATGCCATTGTTGGGTCTTACCTTAATGATCCTTAGTAGTTGCGGATGCTTGCTAGAGTTCCAGTCATAGGTGCATATGATCCAACTCGAGAAAGTATGTTAGCTTATGCCTCTCCTCATATAAAATTGCAATAATGATTACCGATCTTGTTAACAATTTCCTAGGACAATTCCGCACACCATTCCATCATTATTCCACACTCTCTATATTATAATATATTCTAACTATATGATAACAACATCTATTTTTATATTTTAGTCCTCCATTATCATGCAAAGCTATCCTCTTCATATCCATAATGTAGTTCTATTTTTAGTTTCTAGATGAAAGCAAACGATCGGTGTACGTAGAGTTGTATCGGTGGCAGATAGGACTTGAGAGAGTATTGATCTTACCTTTAGCTCCTTCTGGGTTCAACACTCCATACTTATCCCTTCCATCTTTGGAAATTGATATTATGATTCCTTGCACTTGGGTATTATCAAGCCCTAGGAAGGCTGAAGAGCCAAGAGCACGGCATGCCCATGAGGGCCATGGGGAGCCAGTTCGCCATGGCCTTGTCGTCGCCGCCCGCCACCAAAGTGCTCTGAGTATAGAGTTGGAGGAATTCTGCGAGGCCTGGAATGTCGTCATAGCACGGTGGCAACTCTGGCTTGAACTTCACCGGCCAATCCACCCGGCGCAGCTCGGTGGTGAATGCTCGGCAACCGATGAAGCTCAGGGAAGCGCCGCTTGCATGGGGAGCGCCATGCCGACCATCGCTGCATGGTGGGCCTCGGGCCGCGACTTAGGAGATGGAGGAGGAGGCCGCGGTGGTGCGGCCGCCCGCTCGCCTGGAAGGGTGCCGGGAGGGAGTCCTGCTGCTCATGGGTGGCATGGTCGGTAGCAGCGGCAGCCGCGGCTCTGGTAGAGTGGTGGTGACCGTCACGGCCCACGGGCGCCAACTGGGCGACTCAAGCCACCCAGTGCTCGGCACGCACACGGCAAGCGTCAACCATGGAGTTGGTGAAGTGGAAGTCAGAACGGAGCGGAAGACGGCGGCGCACCCCTACCTGGCGCGTCAAATGTTGAAATCAGGGCTCCGGGGACTAATGTCTACTATGCAAATTTATTCTTGTAGACTCTTGTTGGGCCTCCAAGCGCAGAGTTTTGTACGACAGTAGCAATTTTCCCTCAAGTGGATGACCTAAGGTTATCAATCTGTGGGAGGCGTTGGTTGAAGATGGCCTCTCTCAAACAACCCTGCAACCAAATAATAAAAAGTCTCTTGTGTCCCCAACACACCAAATACAATGGTAATTTCTATAGGTGCACTAGTTCGGTGACGAGATGGTGATACAAGTGTAATATGGATAGCAGATATTGATTTTTGTAATAGGAACAATAAAAAAACAGCAAGGTAGCAAGTAACAACAGTGAGCACTAACGGTATTGCAATGCTTGAAAATGAGGCCTAGGGTCCGTACTTTCACTAGTGCAATCTCTCAACAATGCTAATATAATTGGATCATATAACCATCTCTCAACGTGCGATGAGGAATCACTCCAAAGCTCCTATCTAGCGGAGAACATAAGAAGAAATTGTTTGTAGGGCACAAAACCACCTGAAAGCTATTCTTTCCGATCAATCTATCCTAGAGTTCGTACTAAAATAACACCAAGCTATTTTTTCAGACCGATCTAACAAGAGTTCGTACTAAAATAACACCATATGATACACATCAAGCAACTCTAATGTCACCTCGATACTCCAATGTCACCGCGACTATCTGTGAGTTGATTATACGATATGCATCAAACAATTTCAGATTCATAATACTCAATCCAACACAAAGAACTTCAAAGAGTGCCCCAAGATTTCTACTGGAGAAACGAAGACGAGAACATGCATCAACCGCTATGCATAGATTACCCCAATGTCACCTCGAGAATCCGTGATTTGAGTGCCAAAACACATATCAAGTGAATCAATATGATACCCCATTGTCACCATGGGTATTCATAGCAAGAAATACATCAAGTGCTCTCAAATCCATAAAAGTATTCAATCTGATAATAACGAAATCTCAAAGGGAAAACTAAATTCATCACAACATGATAGAGAGGGAGAAACACCATATGATCCAACTATATTAACAAAGTCCGTGATACAACAGAGCAGATGTTCCATGGGTACACTTGGTTTGGGACTCTTATTATTTTCCGAGAGTTCCTCATGACACCACAGTCTGTGATTCTTTTTGGTGGAGAGATATTTGTATGTTAATGGATAAATTCAGGGATGTTACCTCTGTCATAGTCAGAAGAGGAGACATAGTGCTTTTTTGGTCGGATCATTGGATGATTAACAACTCTTGTGCCCCTCTTCAAGATAGATTTCCAAGGTTGTTTTCTTTCTACTTGCAGAAGAATCTTTCAGTTATGGAAATGTTTCAGGCAGGAAATTTGCAGCAGTTGTTTTCCTTGCCACTGTCTGAATTGGCCTTTCAGGAGCTCAACCAGCTTTCATCTATGCCGAGAGAGATCTCTTTGAATAATGATGACAAGGATACCTGGACTTGGGGACATGGGAACAAGTCTGAATATTCTGCCAAGAAGTTCTATGACTTTGTGCACCAACCAGTCCTGGCTAACCCTATACTCAATTGGGTCTGGAAGAGTTGTTGCACCATGTCGATTAAATTGTTTGCCTGGCTAGTCATAATGGACAGAGATAACACCAAGGATATGATTCAACGCAGACATTGGAAAATTAATGATGGGTCGGAATGTGTTATGTGTTTTACTAGAGTGCTTGAAGATAGAAATCACCTCTTTTTCCAATGCGACTTTAGTATGTGTATTTGGAATTACCTTCAAATCACTTGGCTGAATAGTGATGACATGGTGGAAATTGCCCTTCATGCCAGGAATGAATTTAATAAACCTTTCTTTTCAGAGATGGTCTTTCTTGCATGGTGGAACATTTGGAAAGTCAGGAATGATAAGGCTTTTAGGCACATTAGGCCTTCTTTCAGGCAGTGGAGAAATGGCTTCATACATGATATTACCCTCCTCTCTCACAGGATTAAGAGAAGATATAAGGAGGCTCTGCTCAAGTGGATTGATTTCCTTTGTCAGGACCCCGATTCGAAGTCACATCGATCTAGCCAGTAACACCTCATATCACTTTGCGGTCTCACACACGGTATTCCCACGGGTGTCGCCTTACCATGGCCCGGGACCGTTTGTGGCTTTTGGCTCATGTATATGATAGTGTCGCTAGCATCCATATGACAGATAACCCGGGCCGACATGACTAGTTGTGAACCCAAAGTGGCACTAAATTACGGGGACATGCATAAATGAATCACATCGAGCATGTCGGTCAGCAGCGTGCGAATCCAGGCTGTAGCACTGGGCTAACAGGACTCTGGTGAACCGGGCTATAGCTGGCTAGGCAGGACTCTGGATGTCACCGCATGACATTTCCCGAAGGACGTATACACGAACGAGTGAATCACATGCCGCCGATCAAGTGTTCCGGAGCAGTAGTCTGGGCTAGCAGGACTCCGGTGAACCGGGCTGTAGCGGACTACTATGGCTCATGGAAGCACAAGACTACATTTCCCCATAAGAGAGGCTACCAAGGACAAACAACTAGGTTTTCGTATCCCACACATACCAAGCATTTCAATCATACACACAATATGTTCGATATGTGTAAATACAACATGGCATCACAACAAAACTCTACGACTCAAAGTATTTATTCATTAGGCTCTGAGGAGCGAGATATTACAAACATGGGTCTCATGACCCAACATTCAGAGCATACCAGTCAAAGCACATGCGGAAGCTTAACATGTCTGAGTACAGACATCAACAAATGAAAAAGGCTGAGAAGCCTGACTATCTACCAGATCCTGCCGAGGGCACAAGATCGTAGCTGAGGTATCAAGCTAAACGTTGAAGTCCACATGGAACTACTAGCGAGACTGACGTCTCTTTGCAAAATATAAAATAGGAAAACATGAGTACAAATGTACCCAGCAAGACTTACATCAGAACTATCTACATATGCATCGGTATCAACAAAGGGGGTGGTGGAGTTTGACTGCAGCAAGCCATCTTTGACTCGGTGGCTATCGTGAACTACGACTGCAAGTAACTCTTTTGAGGTGGCGCACACGAGTCCAAATATTCACCATATCAATACACCACTATGGATCCGCTCCCGTCTCCCTACGGGAACGCCACCCATAGAACTCATGCTTATCTTGCGCATTTTAGAGTATCCACTTTCACTTGTCTATGAACTGTACAGGCAACCCAGAAGTCCTTTACCGCGGACACGGCTATTCGAATAGACGATGTTAATCCTGCAGGGGTGTACTTCTTCATACATGTTTCCACCACTTAGCGTCTGCACACGACATGTGCTCGGCATACTTCAAGCGAAAGCCGACGTGGGTGTAGACCACGACCTACCTAAACACTCAAGTTTCTAGTCCAGCTTTATCACCTATTCAGGTTCCATCCGCAGGGAGTCCGGCTGAGGTTTCCACATACGGCCCCGAACGATGTGTACAGGGTTCCGCAACACCAAACGGGCGCCCGGCACACCCGGCCACGTGCCTACCGCATCACAGCCCACCCCTCAGGTCAGCGCTGCGCACGGCCTCCAGCATACTACAAACACCAGAAACTACTTGCAACTCCTGGACAGAGGACTAGGGTGGTTAAGAAGTCGAGCGGGGTCATATTTCAGGGCCCAATGCATGGTAGTAGTTTTTTCATGGATCACAAAAACAGAACTCAGTTCCTGAGGACGGCTTCAATGAGACAACCCACCATGTACTCCTACATGGCCTCTCACTGCTACCTTTACCAAATCGTGTTCACACTATTAGCTCACACACAATAGGACATGTTCATCACCATTCCAATTCATCCCCGATGAATCAGACCTGACACAACTCTAAGCAATAGCAGGCATGACAGACAAGCATGAATGAGTAGGCACATCAGGGCTCAAACAACTCCTACTCATGCTAGTGGGTTTCATCTATTTACTGTGGCAATGACAGGTCATGCAGAGGAAAAGGGTTCAACTACCGCAGCATATAACAGATGAATCGGTGTTGTCCTAATGCAGTAAAAGAGATTAGGGGCGAGAGAGTGGGATTGTATCGGAATGAACAAGGGGGCTTTGCTTGCCTGGAACTTCTGAAGATAGTATAGATCTTCATCGGTGTCATCGATCACGTCGTCGGAACATGTCTATCAAGAGGGAACAACCACCGACAAACAAAGAAGAAACACAATCACTGCCATGCAACAATATGATGCACGATCATGACATGGAAATATGAGTGTGTTGGCTTAATGCAACTACAACCAGATGGGTTTGGGTCATTTTGAACCAAAGGTTCAACCCCAAACTCAAATTATGAATTTAAATAGTGCTTTATCATGTTTTGAACTAAACAGCAAGGTTAAGTTGTTTAAACATGCATGAAACCAATGCAGATGGATAGATTGGATTTTTCTGATCATTTTTCATATATAATTTATTTCATTCTGAGCTATAGATTAATTTCTATGATTTTTTTGAAGTTTATACTATTTTCTGGAATTTTTTGAATCATTTTAAATCCGGAAAACCAATACTGCGTCAGCGTGAAAACAACATTGCGTCAACAGGTCAACCAGGTTGACCCGGGTCAAACATGACGTGTGGGGTCCACATGTCAGTGACTAACTAACTAATCTAAGTTAATTAGTGTTAAACTACTACTAACTAAAAAATGTCAATGGAGTTAATTAAACTTAATTAAAAACTAAACTAGGATTAGCTGGGGCCAGGGCCCACTTGTCAGCGACCCACGGGAGATCAAACCTCCTGGTCAGCGGGGTCAAACCCGGGTCAGCGGGGTCAAACCCGCCGGCGTCCACAGACGCGGCGGAGGGCTCGGGTTCGCTCTCCCAGCGCCCAAATGAGCGGCGGAGAGCACCTACGGGGAGCCGGAGCTCGCCCGCATCCAGCGCAGCAAGCAGCAGCGGCTAGGGAGGCCGGAGCTCATTGGAAACAAGCTCGGGGCAGTGGCCGGCATTCGGGCGCGGGCGGGGATGCGGCTGCGGTGGACGTGGCGGTGCGTGCTTAGCACCTACGGCATCTACGTGGTGCAGTGAGTTCGATGGGCGCATGCCCAGGACCAAATGGTCACCGGAGCATCACCGAAGACGAGCGCGGGCGGCGGCACGTTCGGTTGCAGCCGAGGCGACGGCTACGGCGCATGAGGGGAAAAACAGAGAGGGGGAGCAGGAGCAGGGGCTCGCGGTGGGTGCGACGAGCTGCTCAGCGGGCTCGGGGGAGGTCAGAAGCGAGCGGGGCGGTGGAGGCGATCTCGTCGTCAGGAGGTCGAAGACGAGCTCGGTGAAGACGTTTGGGGGCCTCCGACGGGGCGTGGCTCAGTGAGGCAGTCGAGGAAGAAGTGGCGGAGCTTCTGGGCGCGTCGGTGAGGCGTGGGGTGGCCGGTGGCCGCGGTAGAGCACGGTGCGCCCTCTAGTGCGCTCGAGAAGAGAGTGGGAGGGAGCCAGAGGAGGGGAGGAGCTGCGGGCATGAGAGAGAGAGAGGGGAGCGGTCGAGGGGGGTCCAGGGTGTTGCGTGGCGTCGTCCAGGGCGTCGAGGCGGCAGCCGGAAGCAGGAGGCGGCGGGGCGCGTGCTCGCGCGCGGCGGCCACACACGCGCTGTCCTCCTGGCGGGAGGTTGGTGATGACTGGCACTGTGGGCCAGTGGGCTGCACAGTGCTGGGCCAGCTGGGGCGCCAGATGGGCTGCAGGTAGGTTAAGTAGGTTTTCTGTCCTTTCCTTTCTATTTCTGTTTTCTAATTCTTCTATAATTTTAGGGCTTTAATTAAAATACTAAAACTAACTCAAAAATCATGAAACTTCTCAAGCCCACTGTTTGGAATATTTCCAACTGTAAACATTTTAGTTCATGATTATTTAGAATTTTAAAATATTATATAGCATTTAAATGCGCAAATGCAAATAGAGTATGATTTAGTTCAGTGACCCAATGTTGTCCTAGAAAAATGTGAACCATTTTTGACAGAGGTTCTGGACCAAGGCAAAGATGATGAACATTTTAGAAGGGCATTTCAGGTTCATTGAAAAGGTATTTTAGTAACCCTAGTTGGTTTAAGTGGTGCTGGGGGTTTCTGTCATCCCCATTTCAACTTCCTGAGAAAATTTAACATGATGACATGATGATCATGCAAGGACAAGCAAAGGCTAAGCTAGGGCTGTGACAACTCACCCCCACTAAACAAGAATTTCGTCCCGAGATTCAAGACGTGATGTAAGAAGACAGAGGGGGCACAAGACCAACACAATCTTCGCGATCCAGGTTGCACCCCATAATGTTGTTGATTCGTTGCATGCGTTGATCTTGACATCCTCGCTTTTGAGATCTTCATCCACGCGATGACGACGGAAAGAAACACTACTAGGATTGATCTTCTCGAAGATCGAGCTATACAAGATCAACTCGCGGAATGAGATGTTGAAACATCTCGAGTTGAGACACAAAACACATCGAGAGGGATGGAAGAACAAACGGCGAGGTTTGATTTGGTGGGCAACAATTCCATGCTTAGAGAGATGGTGGATGGTGTCAAGGTGGCGAGGAAATAATTGACATGATCCCATAACGGGGCACCTTGGGGGAGGTGACTCGTAGAGTTATTCCCTTAAATGGCAAAAAGAATTACTTTTGATATCTATATCATTGAAACTCTTTATACCAGCCTAAGGCAATCACAATCGATCGTTTGGCGGAGTTCAAAGGGATGGCATATTCGGATTCGAATGGATGATGTGGACTACCTTGTTGAAGACGACGCGATGGATGATTTTGCTTATCATTGGAAATGGATGGGACCCATGGTAGGACCACTTCTGAAGATGATCCTGAACAACAATTGCTGAGAAGGGCAGTCCAAGGGAGATTGGCGGAAGGCGGTGCAAGCTGGGAACAAAATGCAAATGTCGGGAATGTTCTAACCATCATATCTGCCTGAGATTCATATCTGGTTGGTGTCAGGATATTCCAGACTCATCAAGTCTAGAAAGAAAAATGGAAGTTTGCAACACAAATCAACGAGATGACGTTGCGAGATTCTCGGGGAGTGAACTACGATAGCAAGCTCCAAAACATGAGCTGGTTCTGCTACATACATGTGAACACGTTGTCCAAGAAAAGCATGACCACGTAGAAGTCTTATAATAAAACACTATCGAGTTCAGGTTAGGATCCATCATCAAGGATTTCGAAGTCCTTGCATAAGTCATATGATTAGCTCTTATGAAGAAACTTCTTCTCCCTGAACAAATCAGCCAGTGGCTTGGTGTGCTAGGGAATACATATGGAATGGATGTAATTAATCTACCAAACCACAGAATACTTCACACATGCATGACTGACTTGGGACGATTCCAGGGGAAGCAAAACTAACTTTCTCAAATTCACGGCGGCAACTTGCACCTAATGCACGTGAACTTGGAGAAAGTCACTTCTTACACCAAACATGTATTTCATAAATGGGACATGAAGATAATGCTTACAAAAGTTTCCAACACTAGCTTCATGTTCAACATGAATCATGGAGGAGACAAGATGCTGCTAATGGGCTTAATAGCAACTCATCGAAATTTCCATATCACTGGACTTCCACCATCATGTGAACACGGTGATAGCATTGGTAAGACCAAAAGATGTAATGGTGTATGCTCGAGGGGTCAACCACGAATAAGACAACATTACGAACATCGTTGGTTCTGATTTGACTTGATGATAGCCCATACTCAAGTCAAGGTTTTGACAAGGCAATAGATACAATAACTGATCACGAGGACCAATCGATGGAGATATCATCTTTCTTCAACACACACACACACACACACACACACAAAAGATATCCCTTAACATGAACTAAGTCAGACAAGCTTTTATCTTCCAACTCTCCAAGTTGTTGTTTGGCTTAACCAACTAGCTCAGGGGTATCCAACACAGATTCTTGGAGAATGGGTGGTTTGGAGGAAAACCAACATGATCACGAACTCAACATAGCGGTCAGGTGACAACCTGGTAATACCTCCAAGAAGATATTTGGAACATCACGAACCACCGATATGTTACTAAGCTCGAGAACAATCTTGCTTTTCAAAGCAAGACGATATGATCAAATAAGCAAGGGATTGAATAATCCTAACTCCTTGGTCAAAGAGTGCACCAGAAATAAGGACTAGATAGCACAATCTATCTTAGAATGATGACTCAATAACCAACACGCTAAGAATGAGAATATTGTCCATTTACTACCAAGCAACTAGTTGCTAGGAGTATTGATTTCACACATCACAGTTCACTTGTCGGTATTCCGGTTGCAACACACGGAACCAAGGAGCGAATAATGATGGCGAGAAGTATCACTGCATCAAGAATTCATAAGAGTTGGTGCAATTATCATGACATTCCTGACATCAAGAGGGCAATACTTCAGGGTAGAACAGAATCAAAAGTTGGGTTGCATTTTGATCTATGGAATACAACTGCTTTGACCCAATCCTGGATATGGATGACGTACTGGAGTTTGTTTCTCCTAGTCATTCTGAAATAGAACGGCTCGACGGACCACAAAGATAATAGACACTGACGAACACGATGGAACAACTATTCCTGACTGTCACTTGATAGACGGAGGTCAGGATACAACTAAAGAGGGACAACTCAAAGGAACATATGTTTTTCTGAGTTGTGGATGCATAGATTAGTATGTCGAGCGAAGCTCAACATATCTTCCGGATAACCCATGCGGAAAGGGTAGAACTGGTAGATTCACAATATATAATGGATAACTCATCAAGAGCACTCTGGTCGTGACCTTTTGGTTCAAAAGAACTCCTGCCAAGAACGGTTCATGGTAATTGGAAGAAGGATGTACCACGAACCTCGAGGACTATCGCAAAGGTTACTAATATCATAAAGGGACTAGCAAACACTACCAACATGAATGAATAGAGCGAATCTCAGGTTCAAGAACCCAGGAATGCAATGCCTACTAACTAAATGGCATCACGGGATGCTTTCGAGAATGACAGCCAGAATCATCACACTGGGAACACAAAACATGGCTAGATTACTAGGTGACTCCCTAAGACACCTAGGGTCATAATAATAGCTCCAACATATATGTCGAGGCAACGAAGTGCCTCAACACACCGATTGGTGTGGTTAATCTGGCCTAAAAGGACATCGGGAACAGGAGAAAGGGATTTGCAAATGCATCAGATTGTTTTGAAACCAGGGATGACTCGAATATCATAATGGCTGTAAATGCTCAAAGGATTTGAGACATCCTGCAAAACTGGTGGCATAACCACTCAGAAGCACAATATCAAGGTTCCGAGACCAACTATGAACACACGGAAGTAGTAGCAACTGAACTGGGGCTTAAATCCATCAATCATGTAAGTCTCTATCATAGTAACTCGTCATCCTGATAGATAGATAAGAAGGCCTAGTTCTTAATCCCCGTAGAAGATAAGAGGATGACTCAGATCAGAAGGGCATAAGGTCAAGGAGTAAAAAGAGCCTTACGTTCCCTTCCACAATCAGTTCCCTTACATAACTAAAGAATTTCTAGACTCAACTTCGACCAGTTTGGCTAGGTAATCCTACACGCAGTCAGGCTCTGATACCAAACCTGTCAGGACCCCGATTCCAAGTCACATCGATCTAGCCCGTAACACCTCATATCACTTTGCGGCCTCATGCACGGTATTCCCACGGGTGTCGCCTTACCATGGCCCGGGACCGTTTGCGCCTTTTGGCTCATGTATATGATAGTGCATCCATATGACATAGAACCCGGGCTGACATGACTAGTCGTGAACCCAAAGTGAAACTAACTTATGGGGACAGGCATACATGAATCACATCGAGCATGTCGGTCAGGAGCGTGCGAATCCGGGCTGTAGCACTTGGCTCACAGGACTCCAGTGAACCGGGTTGTATCAGGCTAGGCAGGACTCCGGATGTCACCGCGTGACATTTCCCCGAAGGGACAGACACAGGAACGAAATGAATCACATGCTGGCCAGTCAAGTGTTCTGGAGCAGTAGTGCTGGGCTAGCAGGACTCCGATGAACCGGGCTGTAGCGGACTACTATGGCTCATGGAAGCACAAGACTACATTTCCCCATAAGAGAGGCTACCAAGAACAAACAACTAGGTTATCGTATCCCACACATACCAAGCATTTCAATCATACACACAATATGCTCGATATGTGTAAATACAACATGGCATCACAACAAAACTCTACGACTCAAAGTATTTATTCATTAGGCTCCGACGAGCGGGATATTACCAACATGGGTCTCATGACCCAACATTCAGAGCATACCAGTCAAAGCACATTCTGAAGCTTAACATGTCTGACTGCAGACATCTACAAATGCAAAAGGCTGAGAAGCCTAACTATCTACCAGATCCTGCCGAGGGCACAAGATCGTAGCTGAGGTATCAAGCTAAACGTCTAAGTCCACACAGAACTACTAGCAAGACTGACGTCTCCCTGCAAAACATAAAATAGGCAAACATGAGTACAAATGTACCCAGCAAGACTTACATCAGAACTATCTAAATATGCATCGGTATCAACAAAGGGGGTGGTGGAGTTTGACTGCAGCAAGCCAACTTTGATTCGGTGGCTATCCTGAACTACGACTGCAAGTAACTCTTTTGAGGTGGCGCACACGAGTCCACATATTCACCATATCAATACACCACTATGAATCCGCTCCCGTCTCCCTACGAGAAGGTCATCCATAGCACTCATGCTTATCTTGCGCATTTTACAATATCCACTTTCACTTGTCTATGAACTGTTATAGGCAACCCAGAAGTCCTTTACCGCGGACACGGCTATCCGAATAGATCATTTATAACCCTGCAGGGGGTGTACTTCTTCACACATATTTCCACCACTTAGCGTCTGCACACGACATGTGCTCGGCAGACTTCAAGCGAAAGCCGACGTGGGCGTAGACCACGACCTACCTAAACACTCAAGTCTCTAGTCTAGGTTTATCGCCTATTCAGGTTCCATCCGCAGGGAGTCTGGCCGAGGTTTCCACATACGGCCCCGAACGATGTGTACAGGGATCCGCGACACCAAACGGGCGCCCGGCATACCTGGCCACGTGCCTACTGCATCACAGCCCACCCCTCGGATCAGCGCTGCGCACGGCCTCCAGCATACTACAAACACCAGAAACTACTTGCAACTCCTGGACAGAGGACTAGGATGGTTAAGAAGTCGAGCGGGGTCATATTTCAGGGCCCAATGCATGGTAGTAGTTGTTTCATGGATCACAAACACAGAACTCAGTTCCTGAGGACGGCTTCAATGAGACAACCCACCATGTAGTCCTACATGGCCTCTCACCACTACCTTTACCAAATCGTGTTCACACACTTAGCTCACACACACTAGGACATGTTCATCACCATTCCAATTCATCCCCGATGAATCAGACCTGACACAACTCTAAACAATAGCAGGCATGACAGACAAGCATGAATAAGTAGGCACATCAGGGCTCAAACAACTCCTACTCATGCTAGTGGGTTTCATCTATTTACTGTGGCAATGACAGGTCATGCAGAGGAAAAGGGTTCAACTACCGCAACATATAACAGAGCAGGAGCAAGAGAGTGGGATTGTATCGGAATGAACAAGTGGGCTTTGCTTGCCTGGCACTTCTGAAGATAGTATAGCTCTTCATCGGTGTCATCGATCACGTCTTCGGAACACATCTATCGAGAGGGAACAACCACCGACAAACAAAGAAGAAACACAATCAATGCCATGCAACAATATGATGCATGATCATGACATGGAAATATGAGTGTGTTGGCTTAATGCAACTACAACCAGATGGGTTTGGGTCATTTCGAACCAAAGGTTCAACCCCAAACTCAAATTATGAATTTAAATAGTGCTTTATCATGATTTGAACTAAACAGCAAGGTTAAGTTGTTTATACATGCATGAAACAAGTGCAGATGAATAGATTGGATTTTTCTGATCATTTTTCATATATAATTTATTTCATTCTGAGCTATAGATTAATTTCTATGATCTTTTTGAAGTTTATACTATTTTCTGGAATTTTCTGAATTATTTTAAATTCAGAAAACCAATACTGCATCAGCATAACAGCAGCATTGCGTCAGCAGGTCAACCAGGTTGACCCGGGTCAAACCTGACATGTGGGGTCCACACGTCAGTGACAAACTAACTAATCTAAGTTAATTAGTGTTAAACTACTACTAACTAAAAAATGTCAGTGGAGTTAATTAAACTTAACTAAAAACTAAAGTAGGATTAGCTGGGGCCAGGGCCCACTTGTCAGCGACCCACGGGAGGGCAAACCCTCCTGGTCAGCGGGGTCAGACCCGCCGGCGTCCACAGACACGGCGGAGGGCTCGGGTTCGCTCTCCCGGCGCCCAAATGAGCGGCGGAGAGCACCTACGGGGAGCTGGAGCTCGCCCGCATCTAGCGCAGCAAGCAGCAGCGGCTAGGGAGGCCGGAGCTTGTTGGAAACGAGCTCGGGGCGGTGGCCGGCATTCGGGCGCGGGCAAGGATGCGGCTGCGGTGGACGTGGTGGTGTGTGCTTAGCACCTACGGCATCTACGTGGTGCGGTGAGTTCGATGGGCGCATGCCCGGGACCAAATGGTCACAGGAGCATCACCGGAGATGAGCGCGTTCGGTTGCAGGCGAGGCGACGGCTACGGCGCATGAGGGGAAAACGGAGAGGGGGAGCAGGAGCAGGGGCTCACGGTGGGTGCGACGAGCTGCTCAGAGGGCTCAGGGGAGGTCAGAAGCGAGCGGGGCGGCGAAGGCGATCTCGTCGTCAGGAGGTCTAAGATGAGCTCGGTGAAGACGTTCGGGGGCCTTCGGCGGGGCGTGTCTCGGTGAGGCGGTGGAGGAAGAAGTGGCGGAGCTTCTGGGCGCGTCGGTGAGGCGTGGGGTGGCTGGTGGCCGCGAGAGAGCATGGCGGCGCCCTCTGGTGTGCTCGGGAAGAAAGGGGAGGGAGCCAGAGGAGGGGAGTAGTTGCCGGCATGAGAGAGAGAGAGAGGGGAGCGGTCGAGGGGGGTCCAGGGTGTTGCGTGGCGTCGTGCAGGGCGTCGAGGCAGCGGCGGGAAGCAGGAGGTGGTGGGGCGCGTGCTCTCGCGCGGCGGGCACACGTGCGTCGTCCTCCTGGCGGGAGGTTGGTGATGACTGGCACTGTGGAACAGTGGGCCGCACAGTGCCGAGCCAGTTGGGGCGCCAGATGGGCTGCAGGTAAGTTAGGTAGGTTTTCTGTCCTTTCCTTTTTATTTCTGTTTTCTAATTCTTCTGTAATTTTAGGGCTTTAATTAAAATACTAAAACTAACTCAAAAATCATGAAACTTCTCAAGCCCACTGTTTGGAATATTTCCAACTGTAAACATTTTAGTTCACGGTTATTTGGACATTTAAAATATTATATAGCATTTAAATGCCCAAATGCAAATAGAGTATGATTTAATTCAGTGACCCAATCTTGTCCTGGAAAAATGTGAATGATTTTTGACAGAGGTTCTAGACCAAGGCAAAGATGACGAACATTTTAGAAGGGCATTTCAGGTTCATTGAAAAAGTATTTTAGTAACCCTAGTTGGTTTAAGTGGTGCTGGGGGTTTCTGTCATCCCCATTTCAACTTCCTAAGAAAATTTAACATGATGACATGATGATCATGCAAGGACAAGCAAAGGCTAAGCTAGGACTATGACATCCTTCCCCCTTGATGTACTTGCAGATGTATTTTTCTTTTCTTTTTCAGGTTTGTTTTAGTGTAGCCTGCCCTGTATAGTTTTATTTTCTTTATTTTGTTTTTGTTCCTCTTCTTGAGGAACCTCTTGTATTCTTGGTTGGTGAGGTTTTAATAAAATGCTGTGGGGTGTAAGCCCTGCAGTCTTCAAGGTAAAAAAAAAAGTCTGGGATACATCAAGATCGTGCCAAGTGAAGAACACGAGAGAGAGAGAGAGAGAGAGATTAAACACATAGCTACTGGTACAAACCCTCAGCCCCGAGGGTGGACTACTCCCTCCTGATCATGGGGGGCGCCGGGATGATGAAGATGGCCACCGGTGATGATTTCACCCTCTGGCAGGGTGCCAGAACGGGGTCTAGAATTTTTTTTCATGGCTATAGAGGCTTGCGGCGGAGGAACTTCTGATCTAGGGTTATTTCTGGGGGTTTGTATATTTATAGGATTTTTTGGCGTCGGTTTCACGTGAATATGGGCCTCGAGGTGACCATAGCCCACTTGGGCGCGATTGGGCCTCTTGGCACACCCAGGTGTCTTGTGCTCACCTCCTTCACCTTCTGGTCCTCCCACGAAGCTTCTAGTGCCTCTTTTGTTCCAAAAAAAATCGTCAAAAAGTTTTGTTGCATTTGGAGAACTTCTATTTCTGCACAAAAAACAACACCACGGTAGTTCTGCTGAAAACAGGGTCAGTCCGGGTTAATTCCATGCAAATCATACCAAAACCATATAAAATTGTTTGTAAACATGGCATGAATACTTCATAAATTATAGATACGTTGGCGACGTATCAGCATCCCCAAGCTTAATTCCTACTCGTCCTCGAGTAGGTAAATGATAAAAGAAATACTTTATGAAGTGTGAATGCTAGCAGAGTACATAAGTTTGATCAATTCTAATTTTAGTTACTTTTCCTAGCATCATAACAGCAACTCTTTCTCATAAAACTCATCATGATAAAGTAGTAATCAATTCACATATTATGGTTCAAACAATGAGTTCTCTTAAAATTCAACAACCTATATTCTTAGTCACCAAACAATTGCAATTCCACTTATTCAACAAAGTCTAAGTAAGAGCTCCACATACTCAATCATCATATAGTCTTACATGATTGCTAGTACTCAAAGCAAATTCTTAGAACAAATGGCATATATCGAACACAGAAAAGATAGGGGCTTAATGTTTCACCTCCCAACTCATTTATCATAGAGATAATTGTCAACAATAATAAATCATGATCAAACATATTTGACTGGCCATATGTGCCTAGATCTTTCCCCACCACATGATGCTTGACAACTAGAGGATAATTGAGGTTGAAATGAGAATGCATACTATTGACTCTTGCATAAAAGTAAATACTGAAAAGTAAAAGATAGGCCCTTCGTAGAGGGAAGCAGAGGTTGCCATGCGCTTTTTATTTTTGGATGCCCAAGCTCTTAATGCAAAGGAACGTCACGTTATATTGCCCCTTAATATTGCAACCTTTATTATGCAGTCCATCACTTTTATTACTTTTCCATCACAAGTTCGTACAACGCTCAATTTTCCCTTACAATAAAAGATCAAACATATTTAGGAGCAATTTTATTGCCTTTTTGCACCGATGACAACTTACTTGAAGGATATTATTCAATCCATAGGTAGGTATGGTGGACACTCATGGCAACAAACTGGGTTTAAGGGTTTTTGGATGCACAAGTAGTATCTCTACTTAGTACGAATTTTTGGCTAGCAAAAGATCCTAGGCAAATACCACATGTTGGAGGATCCATAATAATATAACTTCTATGCAAATATACACGACCATAACCCATTACGTTATCTTTCTTGTCCAACTTCAACTAATTTGCTCAAGTTTGAAAATAATTAATGGGTATTCACAATCATAGAAGATGTCCAAGATAATATATTTGTATGTGAAAGTTGTCTTCCTTAAACTACTCATGCATGAATTGCTTGTATGACCAATATTGTGATTGTCAAGCTTCAAGACATTTCGTTTTCTAAACCCGATGTGAAGCCACTACTAGGCATGATATGAGCATATAATTTCAACTTCATGATATTTAATTCATTCAACAATTTATTCATAGGATATAAGTGAAGCACAAGAGTAAATGACAAACTACTCCAAAAAGATATAAGTGAAGATCAAGCGAGTAGTTAAGTAGAGGTGTAGCTAATTGCGGACTCTCTCTTATTTAAAAACTTTCAGATCTAAATATTTTATTAATACAGCAAGCAAAATGAATATAAAATGACACTCCAAGGATAGCACACATCATGTGAAGAAGCAAAAACTTAGGCTCAACCGATGCTAACCGATAATTGTTGATGAAGAAAGATGGGATGCCTACCGGGGCATCCCCAAGCTTAGAGGATTGAGACTTCTTGGAATATTATCTTGGGATGCCTTGGGCATCCCCAAGCTTGAGCTTTTGTGGCTCCTTAATTCCTTTTATATCAAGGTTTTCCTAAATCTCAAAAACTTCATCCACACAAAACTCAACAAGAACTCGTTAGATGAGTTAGTATAAATCAATGCAAAAACTTTATCATTCTCTACTGTAGCAAATCACTAAAATTATTATTTAAAATTTCATACTAAATTCCTCTACATATTTAATACTCCCATCCTCAAATAGAATCATTAAACAGACAAACATATGCAAACAATGCAAACATAACAGCAATCTGTCTAAACAAGACAATCTATAAAAATGCAAGAATATTCATACTTCCCTAACTCCAAAAATTTTGAAAAATTACCACACAATATAAGCTTTGTTTTAGCTTATTGTGTAAAAATTTGAAAATTTTATCACGTTCTGACTTTCCAGAACAATTCGGAAAATGATAGAAAACTTCCTGTTTTCAAACAACAACATGTAGACTTGCAAAATAAGCATGGTAAAGGCTATACTTGACATTTTTATTGAAGTGAAAGATAGAAAACATTATTATAAATAACATCAAGCAAATCCTAACAAAATAAAATGACGCTCCAAGCAAAACTCATATCATGTGACGAATAAAAATATAGCTCCAAGTGAGGTCGCCGATAATGTTGAAGACGAAAGAGGGGATGCCTTCCGGGGCATCCCCAAGCTTAGTTGCTTGGATCTTACTTGAATATTAACTTGGGGTGCCTTGGGCATCCCCAAGCTTAGGGTCTTGCCACTCCTTATTCTCCTCATGTCGACATCTCACCCAAAACTTGAAAACTTCAATCACACAAAACTTAACGAAACTTCGTGAGATAGGTTAGTATGATAAAGCAAATCATTCACTTTGGTACTATCAAAGACAAGATTCATAATTGTTCACACACAATGCCTACTATACCTTATCATTTCCACAATTTATATTGAGAAATATAAGCCATGGAAACTAGGAAACAACCAAACTATGCATTGAAAACAGAATCTGTCAAAAACAGTACAGTCTGTAATGATCTGGTCAACTACCATACTTATGCTACTCCAAAAATTCTAAAAAATTAGGACAACGTAGGTAATTTGTATATCAATCATCTATAAAAAAACTCAAGAATTTATCACGTTCAGCAGAGCAGATCAACTATGTTACTGGGCGCGAAAGTTTCTGTTTTTGCACAAAATCAAATCAACTATCATCCACACTATCCCAAAAGCTTTACTTGGTACTTTATTGAAACAAAAGATATAAAACATGATAACTACAATAGCCTAATCATGCTAACACACAAAACAATAGGGGTAAATATTGGGTTGTCTCCCAACAAGCGCTTTTCTTTAATGCCTTTTAGCTAGGCATGATGATTTCAATGATGCTCGCATAAAAGATAAGAATTGAAACACAAAGAGAGCATCATGAAGCATATGACTAGCATATTTAAGCCTAAACCACTTCCTATGCATAGGGATTTTGTGAGAAAACGACTTATGGAAACACGAATCAACTAGCATCGAAAGGCAAAACAAGCAAAACTTCAAGATTTTCAACACATAGAGAGGAAACATGATATTATTGCAATATGTAAAAGCATATGTTCCTCTCTCCTAATAATTTCAGTAGCATCATGAATGAATTCAACAATAACGCTATCACAACATTCTTTTCATGAGCCACATGCATAAATTTTTTATTACTCTCCACATAAACAAATTTATTCTCATCAATAGTGGTGGGAGCAACCTCAACAAAATAACTATCATGGGATACTTGATTGAAATAGTCCAATTGAAAATTAAAATAATGATGACAAGTTTCATGGTTATCATTATTCTTTATAGCATACGTGTCATCACAATAATCATCATAGATAGCAACTTTTTTATCATAGTCAATTGAAACCTCTTCCAAAAGAGTGGATTCATCACTAAATAAAGTCATCACCTCTCCAAATCCACTTTCATCATTATAACAATAAGATTCAACACCCTCCAAAATAGTGGGATCATTACTACCTAGAGTTAACACTCTTCCAAACCCACTTTCATCAATATAATCATCATAAATAGGAGGCATGCAATCATCATAATAAATTTTCTCATCAGAACTTGGGGGACTAAAAATATCATCTTCATCAAACATAGCATCCCCAAGCTTATGGCTTTGCATATCGTTAGCATCATGGATATTCAAAGAATTCATACCAACAACATTGCAATCATGCTCATCATTCAAAGACTTTTTGTCAAACATTTTATAGAATTCTTCTTCTATCAATTGAGCACAATTTTCCTTTCCATCATTTTCACGAAAGACATTATAAAGATGAATAATATGATGCAACCTCAATTCCATTTTTTGTAGTTTTCTTTTATAAACCAAACTAGTATAAAACAAGAAACTAAAAGATTCAGTTGCAAAATCTAAAGATATACCTTCAACCACTCACCTCCCCGGCAACGGCGCCAGAAAAGAGCTTGATGTCTACTACACAACTTTATTCTTGTATACTCTTGTTGGGCCTCCAAGCGCAGAGTTTTGTAGGACAGTAGCAATTTTCCCCCAAGTGGATGACCTAAGGTTTATCAATCCGTGGGAGGCGTAGGTTGAAGATGGTCTCTCTCAAACAACCCGTCAACCAAATAATAAAAAGTCTCTTGTGTCCCAACACACCAAATACAATGGTAAATTGTATAGGTGCACTAGTTCGGCGAAGAGATGGTGATACAAGTGTAATATGGATAGCGGATATTGATTTCTGTATAGGAACAATAAAAAACAGCAAGGTAGCAAGTAAGAAAAGCGAGCACAAATGGTATTGCAATGCTTGAAAATGAGGCCTAGGGCCCGTACTTTCGCTAGTGCAATCTCTCGACAATGCTAATATAATTGGATCATATAACCATCCCTCAACGTGCGATGAAGAATCACTCCAAAGCTCCTATCTAGCAGAGAACATAAGAATAAATTGTTTGTAGGGTACGAAACCACCTCAAAGTTGTTCTTTCCGATCAATGTATCCTAGAGTTCGTACTAAAATAACACCAAGCTATTCTTTCCGATCGATCTAACCAAGAGTTCGTACTAAAATAACACCATATGATACACATCAACCAACTCTAATGTCACCTAGATACTCCAAATTCACCACGAGTATCCGTGATTTGAATATACGATATGCATCAACCAATCTCAGATTCATAATAATCAATCCAACACAAAGAACTTCAAAGTGTGCCCCAAGATTTCTACCGGAGAAACGAAGACGAGAACGTGCATCAACCCCTATGCATAGGTTACCCCAATGTCACCTCGGGAATATACGAGTTGAGTGCCAAAACACATATCAAGTGAATCAATATGATACCCCATTATCACCATGGGTATTCATAGCAAGACATACGTCAAGTGCTCTCAAATCCATAAAAGTATTCAATCTGATAATAATGAAATCTCAAAGGGAAAACTCAATTCATCACAACAAGATAGAGAGGGAAAAACACCATATGATCTAACTATATTAACAAAGCCCACGATACATCAAGATCGTGCCAAACCAAGAACACGAGAGAGAGAGAGATAGAGAGAGAGAGAGAGAGAGAGAGAGATTAAACACATAGCTACTGGTACAAACCCTCAGCCCCGAGGGTGGACTACTCCCTCTTCATCATGGTGGCCGCCGGGATGATGAAGATGGCCACCATATATGATTTTGCCCTCCGTCAGGGTGCCGGAATAGGGTCTAGATTGGCTTTTCGTGGCTACAGAGGCTTGCGGTAGCGGAACTTCTGATCTAGGGTTATTTCTGGGGGTTTATGTATTTATAGAATTTTCTGGCGTCGGTTTCACGCGAAGATGGGTCTCGAGGTGAGCACAACCCACCTGGGCGCGCCTGGGCCTCCTGTCACACCCTACATTTTGTAAAATTTCATCTGCATCAATAGCATGAAAATTTGGACCAACAAAAACTTTTGCTTTATTTGGCTTTTATGTGGAGTTGGTTTTTCTCTCTGTGTTTTCAAGTGCTCTTTAAAGTCAACACAACTCCACCTTATATACTTCATCTCCTTGCCCCAAACTTTTGCCCAATGATCATGCCATGGTATAGTGCAATATAGTATTGTCTTACAAAAATAATTTGGCCAAATAGTGTTTTCAAAAGTTAGTTTTCCAAAAACCCCTGAATCGAGGTTTGCACTACAAGTACTTGATTTGGGGTATGAAAAATATTTCAAAGAGTATATTTGAAACCTATTAGATATAGGACTTCCATAAACCACAAAAATATAATTTTAAATGTTATTTTCCTATTTTATTTAAAGGCTTTTTCTTAAGGTCAGAAATGGTCTTTAATAGGTTAAAATTATTTTAAAGCTTTAAACATATTTGAGAAAAATTAGGGAGACTCAATGGACATATGTTTACCATATATATGAGTTCCAACACATGGTAATGATCAAAATATTGGACAAAACCTCCCAAAACCATTTCTGCTCATTTCAAGGATTTGAACTATTTCTACAGGAAATATTCTCCAAAAATTCCAAGAAAATTTTAGCATGTCACATATGACATGTTTTGATGATCTTGGCAAGTATCATGTCATGTAGAATAATATAACCCCATGAAATTCCCCCAAAACCCCCTCTGGCCAGAATCAAATTTGAACTACTTTGTACTACCAACTTCCTCTCCTTGATCCCAACTTTTGTGAGCATGATCACACGACCAAATGAGGCCACCAAGTGGTGCATCAAGGAGAAGTGATTTACTCAACTAGATCTGCACAAGTCCATTCCTGCCAGTTTCTAGGGTTTACAAAAGTTGCATTGGCAACTTTGCCCAAATAAGCTCCAAATGGGTGGAAGGCCCTAATTATGTGTGACATTTCACCCTGTGGAGTCTCATGACAAGTGAAAGTCATCTACTTGCCCAAACCATGATCAAACACCTTCTGGCAGAATTTTAAAATGCAAATTCCAGCCTCTTCCACTAATCTCCTTGAGCCCCGCTTTTACCACAACCCTCCTAGTTCCCTCTATCACTGGGATGCTTCCCTGCCCGAGGAAGCAATGATGAAGGGAGGGGGAACCCCATTTTTCTTCTCTGGACAGCAGATTTCCCTCTCCCTCTCAACCTCCTTCTCTCCCCTCAGCTTTCCAGAGCATCCAAGGCTCTCCCCAGCTTTTGCCCACACCCCCTGCAGCCTCCAGACACTAGTGGACACGCGCGGACGCGGGAAAATCGCGGATGCCGGCCAAAGTCGCGCTCTGGAGCGCCTGGCAGGGCATCCGACCGTTGACGCCGCGTCTCCCGGCCACCTTGATCCTCCCCCGCGCGCCAGTCGATGCCCCTCGATGTCCGCTCCACGCCAGCAGGCCGCCCACTTGCTCCCGCATCCTCCTCTCTCTCCTGCAGCTCGCGCCAAAGCGCCACCCCGCTCGGCCAATGCTCACGCCACTCCTGTGGCCCGCTTGCAGCTCGTCCCGCTCCTCCTCTCTCTCCCTGGCACCCTACACCACTCCCACGAACGCCCCCGAGCTCTCCATTCCCTCCCTAACGGCCACCCGAGCCGATCCCGCGGGAACCCATAGGCCGCGCCCACGGTGGACCTCGGCCAGCCTATTAAAGGCGACCCCGAGCCTCCCTCTCACCTCCTGTCGCTCCCCCACGCTCCTAATCCACCTCCCGCAACACCCAGTTGCCTCCAGAGCCGCCCGAGCTCGAGATCGAGCTCGAGCTCCGCCGCTTCGGGTCGTCGACGTCCACGCGGTACAGGCCTCCTCCGCCCTTGTTCTCTCTCGATTTGGAACCGCAAGCGTCACCGACCCTTTCCCTCTCTTTCCCACTCTTTGGCAGCCGGAACGGCCGAACCATCGACGCCCAAGCACCTCCGCCGCGTGACCTCGTCGCCGGCGAACCAGGCTGCTCCGGCGACCATCTCCACCACCACCCGAACGGCGACATCCTCCCGAGTCCAACGGTAACACCCACGCACCCTCCCATGCCCTGTATCGCCGCCGTCGAGCTCGCCGTTGCCTCTAGACGGAGGTAGACGATGACGGCCGTGGGCCCTGACCGGTTCGCCGTCGGCCGAAGGCGTACTTCGCCTTTACGCCTTCGACGTGGCGGCCTCGCGCGGGCTGATTTCCCTCTGGGCCTGTTGCCCCGTGGCCTCTGTGGCCCAGTGGCACAGTGCCGCTTTTCTTTTTCTTTTTCTGCCTGTTTTACAAAAATTCCAAAGGACAGAATACTTATCCAAATAAAATAATTCCAACTCCTAAAATCTCAGAATGATCCCATCTATTTATTGATGTAACTTTCGTGCACATCCATTACACTTTTCTGCTCAGTTCAAATTTAAGTTCAAATTTGAACAATAGAGCCTCTGTTTGAAAATCCACGACTCTGTTTCCCTAGCTCCAAATCCAAAACCAAGAATTTCCCCTTCCTAGTTTTCCTCATAGTATTTTACAAAAATAAGTTGACATTTTTCTGAGCACTTTGACTTTTCTGTTTTTATTATTGTCTCATTTATCCGTTGTTTTCTTGCGAGATTAGACCCCGTGTTTGACGAAGTAGTTAGAGAAGAAGGAGGGGAAGGGCCTGAAGACTTTGAAGACCAAGCCAACCAAGGCAAGCAGCCCTTTGACCATGCCCATGAAACCCTTTTTATACATGTCTTATAGCACTTATTATTGTTGCATCGGAATCATGATGAGATGGTAAACCACGTTGGTTGGTTGCCTCTGTTACTTCCTCGTTGATACTTGCATTGTGCATGACCCTACCTTCCTATGAGGGTTATGCCGGTGGGAGTAGATAGGATGCTAAAGTAGATGCTACGCAAAAAGGGACGGGTATACGCATGGTGAAGGAGATAAGGTATTTTCAAAGGACTTTTCAAAAACCCCGTCGGGTGCCACTTATGCCCGAGGGAGATGATGAGATGGGTAACCGCTTGATGACGAAGTGGTGTACCGAGGCAAGTATGTGTGTTACTTTGAAAAATGGACTGGTTTAAGTTGCGACCGTTATTCCAACCTTACATGTGCAACCACTCCACCCTTATATGGGAAAGGGCATTGTTGATTACCTAGGCTGATACTAGCTCGGAGCCCACATTACTAGTGACGGGGGAGAGTTGGTGCTCTCTCTCGGGACGGGGTCGTGCCAGGTAGGGCGACCATGACTATTTTCACAGGGCACCGGATACACCGTTGTGTCCCCTCTCGGATGTTACGATCTCGAGTGAGTCTCGTATGATGTACATCGTGAGGATTCAGAACAACGAGTGGACTCCTTGTTAGTGTCGTCTAGGGAAAGATAGTGATCGGGTGCTTACCCCGAGTACTTGAGGTACCGCGGGTCGTGGATGACAGGAAGTTCCCCGGATCTTGTGGGTAAAGTGTGCAACCTTTGCAGAGTGTAAAACTATTCGAATAGCCGTGTACACGGTCAAGGACAGTTGGGTAACCACTCTTGGGCTACGTCCATGTATTTACAAACCAGTGTGTGTATTTGGATAACTACTTGGGTTAAGTCAAGGGACTTGACATGATTGAGTTGGGTTGGTGCCCACTCTATTTATGTTGATATCTGTAACCTGTCCTCATGGTTACTTGAATTCTCCTGATGCATGTCTTGCAAGTTGTTGAACATGTCATTGCACTCAAAACTAGCTTTCTGCAAAAATTTACCTATATCATGCATCGTTACATCTGGAACCAAAACATGGGTTGCTTGCGAGTACATTCAAAGTACTCATTGGCTTGCCACTGGTTATTTAATTGGCCAGGCATGGAAGAACCGGTGTTCGAAGAAGAGTTCTATGGAGACGAACATGCGAACTAGGACGTTTCCCAGTCAGAATGCCTGTAGGGTTAAGGAAAATGGCATGGGTTCTACTTATCAACGAAGATTTCCGCTGCTTGTGTTTTATTTGATGTTCAGCCCTTAAGGCTTTATCAATGTAAGACTTGACCATAATGGTCATAATTTGTGTAAGACGGTATGTATGGATGTAAGACTCTTGTTATTCAGCTTCTGTGTGTTCAGTGAGCATTGATCTCTGGGATCACTGTACACGTGCATTCGGTGATCACGACTTATGAGTCAGGGTCCCCACAGAGCTTGTATCAGAGCCAGGTTGACTGTAGGAAGCCTTAGTTAGCATGGACGTTAGTTAGAGTGAGACTATCTACAAAAATTACCTATATGCCTACGTTTTCTAAATATATCCTAAACATAGGTCACATTTCCTCTATTGACCCTTTCCCTTCCACTTTTGTAGATGTCCGTTGTACCCGAGGTCCTCCTGACCACCGGGTTTCCCGTACTTCTCGAGGACTGTCACATCCTAGCTAGTCCATGCATTAGTGTGTGCATCATGTTTAACTTTCATCTGAAATTTGAATTGGGAAGGACAGAACCCCCAGAACCCCTTTTGATTCCAACTAGGGTTTACTAAAATTATTTCAATGAACCTGAAATGCCCTTCTAAAATGCTCATCACCTTTGCTTTGGTTCAGAGCCTCTGCCAAAGTGGTGCACAATTTTCTAGGTCATCCTAAGGTCTTTGAATTAAATCATAAGTATTTGAGTTTGGGCATTTAAAATTATATAAAATATTGCAAATGCCCAAATATTCTAAACAAAATGTTTCATGTTGGAAATATTCCAACTATGGACCAGAGCAGTTTGGTGAATTTAGGAGCTGTTTTAGTATTTTTAAAAACTCCACAAAGTTACAGAAAATTAGAAAAAGAAAAACAGAATGAAAACCTTACAGGCGCCTACCAACTGCCCACTGCTGCCCAGCCCAGCCGCCAAGGCCAATGAGCTGCTTGGCTTGGCCAGGCAGGCAGGCAGGTGCTCGGCGGCGAGCACCGCATGCACGCCACGCACCTGGTCGCCGCCTCGCCGCTCCCCTCACCGAGCCGCGACGCGGATCACTCTCCCCCGAGCCCTCAGACATCTCTCCTCCTCCCCAGCTCCTCCCCTTCGCGCTCCCCCGCCATGGCCGACGCCACCGCAGCCACGCCACACCGTGGTCGCGCTCCCGTCGTCCGTGCTCCTCCCCGTCGTGTCTAGGAGCTCCGCCGCCCTCCTCTTCGTCGAGCTAGCCGAGCCCCGTGCGCTCGCGTATCCCGAGGCCACTGCACCGACCTCGCCCGACCCCGCCGTCGCCGGAGATCCCCTTCAACGCCGCCGTCGCACCAGCCCGTCCCCGACCGCGCCATGTGCTTCCCCGAGTGCCCCGTGAGCTTAGCTATCTCCCCCTCCTTTCCTTTCTTGCTCCCGAGCTATGTAGCGACCGCACGAAGATCAACCAGACTTCGCCCGCCGGAGCTCGTCAGCCGACGTGCTCCCGGCCATCCACCGCCACCACTCGGTGTCTAACGACTCACCACACCGCTTAGCATCTAACCCACTACTCCACGCACTTCACCGCGACACCGTAGCTCGAGTTCGTCTTCGCCCAAACTCCGCGGCCGCCTAGGTCGGCGCCGGCGCCGATTCCGCCGCCCAGCTCCACTAACTCCACCAAAAGCTGCGGCTTGTTCCCAGCTCCACCTAGATGCCCTCCGCGGCTCGTTTGGTTGCTAAAATGACCAAAACCACTTCCGCCGCGCGTCTGCTCGCTGGCGGCTAAACGCCGTGTAGCCGACTTTGACTTTGACCACGGGTGGGCCTGGTTGACTCTGTTGAGTCTATGATGTGGGGCCCAGCCACAGTTAACTAATTAGGATTAGTTTTAATTAAATTTTAGCTAAACTAATTATGCTGACATGCGGGACCCATCAGTCAGGTTTGACCTGGACGCCTCCGTTGACTATGACATCACCTCGACGCATTCTTGACGCGATAAATAAATTCTGGAATTATTTTGTTATAGGAAATTCGAATATAGTTCAAACTTCAAAATTCATAGAAATTAATCAGAACTCCAAATGCAAAGATCTATATATGAAAAATGATCAGAAAAATCCATTCTATCCATTGGTACATGTTTCATGCATGATAAAACAAGTTAACCTTGCTGTTTAAGCAGAATAATATAATACACCTTTATGGCTATGTTAAATGAGCTAGCATTTGAATCTTTGATTCAAATGAGTTCATCCCTTTTTGTTCCAGTTTGCATTAGGCCAACACACATCCATATTGCCATGTCATAGCATGCATCATATTGTTGCATATTGCCATGTGTGTTTATTTTCGGTATGTCTTTCGTGATAGGTTCGCCTCAGGATAATCCGAATATCCGTCTCAAGGCGCGATCCTACCACCACTCCATCGTGCAAGCAACCCATTGATCATTCCGATACAAACCCATTCTCGCTTCGCTCTCGTTTACTGCATTAAGACAACGCGATTCAAACTGTTGTGTGCTGCGGTAGTTGAACCCACTTCCTTTGCATGACTGTCATTGCCACAAGAACTAGATGAAACCCACTAGTATGTGTAGGAGTTGATTGAGCCATGTTTGTGATTTCTACCATGCTATGCTTGCTATGCTTAGAGTTGTGTCAGTCGGCTCATCGGGATGATGAACTGGAGTGAAAGGTTGTGTCGGTTCGAGAGTGAAAGTGTTGAACACGTTTTGGTAAAGGTATCGATGAGAGGCCATGTAGGAGTACATGGTGGGTTGTTTCATTGAAGCCGTCCCTAAGAACTGAGATCTGTGTGTGATTTAAGACTTAGCTACTACCACGCATTGGGATCCTTAATTGACCCTCTCGACTTATTAACCACTCTTGTCCTCGGTTCGGGAGTTGCAAGTAGTTTCGTTGTTTGTAGCATCTTTGGGGCCGCACGCAACGCTGACCTTAGGGGTGGGTTGTGTTGCGGTAGGCACGTGGCCCGTGTACCGATTCGCCTGTTTGGTGTCTCGGGAACCCTGCACACATCGCTCGGGCTGTATGAGAAACCTCGGCGGACTCCTGCGGATGGAACCTGAATAGGCGATAAACCTGGACTCGGGACTCGTGTGTTTAGTCGGTCGTGGCCGACACCCACGTTGGGCTTCCGCTTGAAGGTTGCCAAATACATGTCGTAAACGGCGTAAGTGGTGAGCGTGTGTGAAGAAGTACACCTGCAGGGTATAAACTATTCGAATAGCCGCGTCATGATAAGGACTACTTGGTCACCTATACGGTTCATAGACAAGTAAATGGATACTACTAAAAGCCTCAAGATAAGTGTGAGTGCATGGATGGCCCTCTCGTGGGTGACGAGAGAGGATCCACGGTGGAGTATTGTGATGGTGATTAGTGGACTCGTGTGCGACAAATGCTTTTCAAGTGGTGTCACGTGGGATAGCTTAGCCAAGAGTCAAAGCTGGCTTGTTGCAAATAACTCCACCACCTTCTTGAGAATGTGCATGTATGATAGGATTACGTGGTAAGACTTCTTGAGTACCTCCGTACTCATGTTTGCTTAATTAAAGTTTTTCGACGACAACACTGCCCCTCCGATGGGTTTTATGTAGACCTTGACATCGACGAGTGAACTAGCCACCGTGTGGTGATCCAAGGCTTGTGAAGGGCCACTTGTAGATAGAAAGGCTTCAACAAGCTTTCTTTCTTTCTAGAGTCTGTACTCGAGACTAGTTTGCTTCCGCATGTGCTTGTATGTTTGTATGACTTGAGTGTTGGGTCATGTGACCCCTACCTGTATGGATATGTTATGTATGGCTCCTCGGGCCTCTTAAATAAAGTACTTTGGGTTGTAGAGTTTTGTTGTGATGCCATGATGTATGTACTCATATCGGGCATATTATGTGTATGATTGAAATGCTTGGTATGAGTGGGATCCGACAAACTAGTTGTTTATCCTTGGCAGCCTCTCATATGGGGAAATGTAGTCTTGTGCTTCGGCGATAGTAGTCCGCTACAGCCCGGTTCACGGAGTCCTGCTAGCCCAAAGACTACTGCTTGGACACTTGATCTGGCGGCATGTGTTTCACTTCGTTCCTATGTCCGTCCTTCGGGAAATGTCACGCGGTGATATTCGAGTCCTCTGCCTAGCTCGCTACAGCCGGGATACCGGAGTCCTGTTAGCCAGTGCTACAGCCCAATTCATACGTTGATGACCGACATGCTCGATGTGATTCATGAATGCGTGTCCCCATGGGTTAGCGCCGCTTTGGGTTCACGACTAGCCATGTCGGCCTGGGTTCTTTGTCATGTGGATGCTAGCGACACTATCATATACGTGAGCCAAAAGGCGCAAACGGTCCCGGGCCATGGTAAGGGGACACCCGTGGGAATACCTTGCGTGAGGCCGCAAAGTGATATGAGGTGTTACCGGCTAGGTCGATGTGACTTGGAATCGGGGTCCTGATAGCGTTGGCATCAGAGCAGGGCTGCCTGTAGGTTCGCTAAGCCAAACTGGTCGATGTTGAGTCTAGAAATGCTTTAGGTATATGTAGGGGAATTGATTGTGGGAGGGAACGTAAGGCTCTTTTTACTCCTTTACCTTATGCCCTCTGATCTGAGTCATCCTCTTCTCATTCTATGTGGGTATAGGACTAGGCTCTCTTCTCTCTATCAGGTTCACGTGTTACTAATCCATAGTAACTTATAGGATTGTTGGTTACATCCTTAGTTCAGTTTCTACTACTTTTTAGTATGCTTTCAGTTGAACCAGAACCTTGATATGATGTTGTTGAGTGGCTTTGCAATCTGATTATGATTGTCTCAAATATGTTTTTGAGCATTTACAAATGTTATGCTGCCCGATTTTCCCTAGACATTCTAATGTCTTTGCATTGTGGCTGTGCTTTCAGATGGCCACCCGTCCCCAGAACCAAGTGGTTCGTCTGACCCGTTGCATTGGTGTGTGTGGTCACACGGCAATGTTGGTTCGGGTGATGGTCGAGACCGGTTACCGATGGTATCCTGAATATACCGTCGAGGAGCAGTTTAGGGATTTTAATCAAAGCCAATATATGTGCACGGTTAGGATATATCCATATTATCCCGGAGCTACTGAACCGCTCCACTGTTCTTATGGACTTGGGATCACTATTGGGATGTCCGTGCAGGACGCAGCCTACTCAATGATGACTATTATTCGGGCGAGAACGCCTTTGCATGCAACACCGATTTCCGCTACATGCCAAGATCCTCCCACAGGGCGCATGGCTACCTTCAGGGTATGTACAGCGATGCATACCATGAGGACTCACTCCTCCGCACCACTACTGAGATGCTGGAAGACAAGGACCGTGAAAACCGGGCCTTGCGTATGGAGCTCTTTAATGCCCATTCTGATCACTGGGCTACTCTGACTCGGTTTGCACCTGCCGTGCAAGCCGGATACATGGACATGAGGGACTTGTACCCTGTGCGGGCTGGTCTGCCAGACTTTATGGAGTGGTGTGAGGTAGGAGGCATCACTCCTCCTCGTGGACCTCGTCTGCCGCCGTTTGTTGGACCACGGCCACATCCGAGTCCCTATGGTCCGCAAGCTCCACAGGATCGTCTGTTTCCGGATGATCATGTTCCACTTCCAGGCTTGGGTGGTGACTTCTATGAGGACTACTACAGAGCTGTCTGAGTTAGTAGTAGTATCCCTAGTATTGTAATAGTTGTATTTCCACCGTCCTGCGCGACCTGTGGAATATGACTTAGTGTGTATCATTCCGGAAGTGTAGAAAAATAATGTATAGGAGTGGGAAATGCTTCCGATCAGATGTAACGCCTTTCACTATAGTTGTACGCCGTCGGGTTTGTACTAAACTATGAATGGTGTGTATGACCGTTGGTATATATATGGCAGTTTTTATATTACCATGTCATACGGATGAACATCTCTGCATTCCGAGTTATCCATTACATTCCGCACTTCCTTGCTAAATTCTGCCATCCTGGTTTAAACCGTTGTTTTGCTTTCCTAGGATGGTCAACACCCGCAACAATCCTGCTGCTCCGGAGCAAGGAGAAGCCAGCGCAGCTAGGAATGTAAATCTGCCTCAACCGCCATCTTTGGCCGAGGTTATGTTGGAGGCGGAACGCAACAAGCGTGAGACCAATCGCTTGCTGGAGCGGATTGAGCAAAACACCGCACGCCAGCCAAGAAATGATCTGGTGTCACTCAATGACTTTGTCAAGCTGTATCCACCGAAGTTCAAGTATTCCGTTGAGCCTCTCGACGCGGATGATTGGCTTCGCAACATCACCCACAAGCTACGTTCTGCCAACATGGCTGAAGCTGATAAAGCTACCTTTGCCGCTTATCACCTCGAAGGCCCTGCTAGCCTTTGGTGGGAGAATTATGAGGCTATGCGTCCGGTTGGACAAATTACTACTTGGGCTGAATTCAGTGCCGCTTTCGTGAGCATCACATCCGGAAGGTCTCATGGATCGTAAGAGGAGGAATTCGCAATTTCACCCAGTAGGTGACTGTGGATACTTACAGCCGTGAGTTTGGGAATTTAGCACGTTATGCTCCTGAAGAGGTTTCTACCGACGCCAAGAAGCAGGCAAGGTTCCGCAAGGGACTTAGCCCCGAGCTTCGCCGTGATCTTCGTCTGCACGAGTGCACTTCCTTTCAGAAGTTAGGCAACAAGGCTATCAGTGCTGAAACTGGACAGTCTAACTTTGAAGCTTCACGCAAGCACTCCCGTGACTCTGGTTCTTCATCCTGCTCTGGATCCCAGAAGCGCCGGGTTTGGATTCCAAATCTTTCTCGCCACCCGAGTTCACCCCGAGGCCATCCTTTGAGGCGCCTCACCCCAACCAGCGATATACACCGCCTAAGACTTATGGAGGCCCCTGCTAATGCTGCTCCACGCCCCAATATGATAACCTGTTTCAAGTGTGGAGAGCGGGCCACTACATCCGTGAGTGTCCCCGAACAACCCGGTCAGTCGGAAAGTCTGCTGGCCGTGGTAAGCCAGCAGGAAAGGTGCTCTATGCTAAACCAGCTGCCATTTGCTGTGGCCACGTCAACTATGTTTCAGCCGAGGAAACCTATGAGGATCCCAACGTCGTTCTCGGTACACTCCTTGTTAATTGTCATCCGCAACTGTTCTTTTTATCTTGGAGCATCTCATTCATTTATTTAAAGAGCTATGCTCGATTGCACAACACCACATTCGTGACATGCACACCTCCATGGAAATTCAGACTCCACGGTTCTAGATGGCAAACCTCTAGAATAAGTCATGGGAATGAAATTCTTGTCGACAGATTAGTCTTTCTTGCATCTTTAATAGCTCTCAAGTCCTCGGACATAAACATCATCTTGGGTATGGACTGGATGTCAGCCCATTACGCTAAGATTGATTGCACTACTAGAACTGTTCAACTCACCCATCCTTCGGGCAAGACAGTTAATGTTTTAACCCGAGTGTCGAGCGTCGCCTTTACTCCTTAAATGCCAACCCCTTCCGGACCTCGAAGATATTCCGGTAGTCCGTGATTTTCCGGATGTCTTTCAGAAGAACTGCCAGTGTCCACACCGATGGGATGTCGAGTTCGTGATAGATCTTGTTCCGGAACTGTCCCATCTCTAGAAGACCTTATAAGATGGCACCCTAGAACTAGCGAACTTAAGAAACAACTCGATGAGTCCTTGCAAAAGGGTTTCATCCGTCCTAGTTCATCTCCATGGGCTTGCCCGTCCTCTTCGTCAAGAAGAAGGATGGAGCGGATCGGATGGTTGTGGATTATCGACCTGTCAATTTGGTCACTATCAAGAACAAGTATCCGCTCCCCAGGATCAACGATCTGTATGATCAGCTCGCTGGATCCTTAGTCTTTTCCAAGATGGATTTGAGGTTGGGCTACCATCAAATCAAAATCATGAACGGGGACATTCCTAAAACGGTCTTTGTTACTCGTTATGGCCAATACGAGTACACCATCATGTCCTTCGGATTAACCAATGCTCCGGCCACTTTCTCTCGGTTAATGAACTCAATCTTCATGGAGTATTTGGATAAATTCGTCGTGGTATACCTCGATGATATACTCATCTACTCCAAGAATGAGGAAGAACATGCCGAACATCTAAGGCTAGTATTGATGAAACTTCGAGAGCACCGCCTTTATGCCAAATTCTCTAAGTGTGAATTCTGGTTACCAGAAGTGACATATCTAGGCCATGATCTCTGGTAAGGGCATTGCTGTCAATCCCGGCGAGTTCAAGCCGTCCTTGATGGACTCCACCTGAATCGGTCAAGCAAGTTCGAGTTTCCTCGGTTTAGCGAGCTATTGCCGCCGCTTAACGAGAATTTCTCTAAAGTTGCTAAACCTCTAACCGAACTCCTCAAGAAAGATAAGAAGTTCGAATGGGCGCCATAGTGCGAGTTCAGCTTTCGAGAACTGAAGGCGCTCGCATCTGCTCCGTGCTTGTTCCACCAGATTTTTCTAAGGACTTTATTATCTATTGCGGCGCCTCGCGACAAGGACTAGGTTGCATACTCATGCAAGATCGTCATGTGATTGCCTCACGCTTCTCGACAGTTGTGTCCACATGAGGATAACTATCCCACACACGATCTAGAGCTTGCAGCAGTGGTCCATGCACTAAAAACCTGGTGACATTACCTTCTTGGTAATCGTTGCAAAATCTACACTGATCACCAAAGTCTGAAATACATCTTCACCCAACGGATTTGAATCTCGAGCAAAGGCGTTGGGTCGAGTTGATTACAGATTACGACTTAGGAATATCTTACACCCTGTGCAAAGCCAATGTCATGGCTGGCGACTAAGTCGCAAATCTTATTGTAACAATCTGATGTTACAACAAAGTCAACCATTTCTCCACGAGGAATTTCGTAAGCTTAATCTTCACATTGTTCCTCGAGGATTCCTTTCCACCCTGGTGGCGAAACCTAACCTTACGGATCGAATCATAGCTGCTCAGCAGTATGATAGAGGAATATGTCGGATCAAGGAGAACATTGCTAGCGGAGCTGCTAAGTGTTTCTCCATAGATGAACAAGGTGTCATGTTCTTTGGAGACCGTCTAGTGGTTCCCAAGGTGCGCAACCTGAGGCGATTGATCCTTAAGGAAGCTCATGACTCTCCTCTCACCATTCATCCCGGTAGTACTAAAATGTATCAAGACCTACGCCAGAGGTTTTGGTGGACTAGGATGAAGAGAGAAATCGCTCAATACATTGCTAACTGCGACGTCTGTCGTCGAGTTAAAGCAGAACATCAACGGCCTGCTGGTATCCTTCAACCTTTGGAAATTCCTGAATGGAAATGGGATAAAATCGGTATGGATTTCATTACCGGGTTTCCCAGGACCAAGAGAGGGAATAATGCTATCTTCGTTATCGTTGATCGTCTTTCCAAAGTAGCCCACTTCCTACCCGTTCGTGAGAGTATAACCGCTAGCCAGCTAGCTGATTTGTACATCTCTCGAATAGTGTCTCTTCATGGTGTTCCATTGGAGATTAATTCAGACCGTGGAAGTCTCTTCACCTCTCGATTTTGGGAAAGTTTCCAAAATGCTATGGGAACTCGTCTCTCTTTTAGCACCGCATTCCATCCTCAATCAAGTGGTCAAGTAGAGCGAGTCAATCAAATCCTAGAGGATATGCTTGAGCTTCATCATCTCTTTCGGCATGAATTGGGAGAAATGCCTTCCATTCACTGCGTTAAGCTTAAAACAATAGTTATCAAGCTAGCTTGGGCAAAGCTCCTTCGAAGTTCTTTATGGACGGAAATGTCGAACGCCTCTTAACTGGTCGAAACCGGGAGAGACAACTCTTTGGCCGGATATGATTCAGAAGCGAAGAAGAGCAGGTTCGCGTTGTTCGTGAGAAATTGAAAACAGCCCAATCTCGTCAAAAGAGCCAATATGACCTCAAGCATAAGCCTATGGCTTATGAAATTGGCGAGATGGCTTACCTTCGGGTTACCCCTTTGAAGGGAACCCATCGATTCGGTATCAAAGACAAGTTGGCTCCTCGTTACATTGGACCCTTTCGCATTCTTGCCAAACGAGGAGAAGTTGCCTACCAATTGGAACTACCTCTGCATCTATCCAGAGTCCATGATGTCTTCCACGTTTCCCAACTCAGCGTTGCTTCTCGGATCCTATCCGTGGAGTGGACCACGTAAACGCTTGATCTCCAAGATAACCTCACCTATCGAGAATATCCCGTTCGTATTCTTGATCAAGCCGGCGTACCACTCGACGTCGAATATCAAGTTTCTAAAGGTTCAATGGTCAAACCATTCCGAGCAAGAAGCAACTTGGGAAAGGGAGGATCGTCTTCGACTTGAGTATCCCACCTTTTATAGCGGATCCTAAATCTCGTGGCGAGATTCTTTTGAGTGGGGGTGAGTTGTCACATCCTAGCTAGTCCATGCATTAGTGTGTGCATCATGTTTAACTTTCATCTGAAATTTGAATTGGGAAGGACAGAACCCCCAGAACCCCTTTTGATTCCAACTAGGGTTTACTAAAATTATTTCAATGAACCTGAAATGCCCTTCTAAAATGCTCATCACCTTTGCTTTGGTTCAGAGCCTCTGCCAAAGTGGTGCACAATTTTCTAGGTCATCCTAAGGTCTTTGAATTAAATCATAAGTATTTGAGTTTGGGCATTTCAAATTATATAAAATATTGCAAATGCCCAAATATTCCCAAACAAAAATGTTTCATGTTGGAAATAATCCAACTATGGACCAGGAGAAGTTTGGTGAATTTAGGAGCTGTTTTAGTATTTTTAAAAACTCCACAAAGTTACAGAAAATTAGAAAAAGAAAAACAGAATGAAAACCTTACCTGGCGCCTACCAACCGCCCACTGCTGCCCAGCCCAGCCGCCCAGCATGGTGAGCTGCTTGGCTTGGCCAGCGGCGGCAGTGCTCGGCGGCGAGCACTGCACCGCATGCACGGTCGCCGCCTCGCCGCTCCCCTCACCGAGCTGCGATCGCGGATCACTCTCCCCCGAGCCCTCGGACATCTCTCCTCCTCCCCAGCTCCTCCCCTTCGCGCTCCCCCGCCATGGCCGACGCCACCGCAGCCACGCCGTCACCGTAGTCGCGCTCCCCGTCGTCCGTGCTCCTCCCCGTCGTGTCTAGGAGCTCCGCCGCCCTCCTCTTCGTCGAGCTAGCCGAGCCCCGTGCGCTCGCGTAGCCCGAGGCCACTGCACCGACCTCGCCCGACCCCGCCGTCGCCGGAGATCCCCTTCAACGCCGCCGTCGCACCAGCCCGTCCCCGACCGCGCCATGTGCTTCCCCGAGTGCCCCGTGAGCTTAGCTATCTCCCCCTCCTTTCCTTTCTTGCTCCCGAGCTATGTAGCGACCGCACGAAGATCAACCGCACTCGCCGCCGCGGAGCTCGTCGCCGACGTGCTCCCGGCCATCCACCGGCCACCACTCGGTGTCTAACGCACTCACCACACCGCGTAGCATCTAACCCACTACTCCACGCACTTCACCGCACACCGTAGCTCGAGTTCGTCTTCGCCCGAACTCCGGCGGCCGCCTAGGTCGTCGCCGGCGCCGATTCCGGCCGCCCCGAGCTCAACTAACTCCACCAAAAGCTGCGGCTTGTTCCCAGCTCCACCTAGATGCCCTCCGCGGCTCGTTTGGTTGCTAAAATGACCAAAACCACTTCCGCCGCCGCGTCTGGCTCGCCGGCGGCTAAACGCCGGTGTAGCCGACTTTGACTTTGACCACGGGTGGGCCCTGGTTGACTCTGTTGAGTCTATGACAGGTGGGGCCCAGCCCTGTTAACTAATTAGGATTAGTTTTAATTAAATTTTAGCTAAACTAATTATCTTGACATGCGGGACCCATCGATCAGGTTTGACTGGGCGTCTCCGTTGACTATGACATCACCGACGCATTCTTGTGCGATGAAATAAATTACTGGAATTATTTTGTTATAGGAAATTCCAGAATATAGTTCAAACTTCAAAAATTCATAGAAATTAATCTGTAACTCCAAATGCAAAGATCTATACATGAAAAATGATCAGAAAAATCCATTCTATCCATTGGTACATGTTTCATGCATGATAAAACAAGTTAACCTTGCTGTTTAAGCAGAATAATATAATACACCTTTATGGCTATGTTAAATGAGCTAGCATTTGAATCTTTGATTCAAATGAGTTCATCCCTTTTTGTTCCAGTTTGCATTAGGCCAACACACATCCATATTGCCATGTCATAGCATGCATCATATTGTTGCATATTGCCATGTGTGTTTATTTTCGTATGTCTTTCGTGATAGGTTACGCCTCAGGATAATCCGAATATCCGTCTCAAGGCGATATCCTACCACCACTCCATCGAGCAAGCAACCCATTGATCATTCCGATACAAACCCATGTTCTCGCTTCTTCTCTTGTTTACTGCATTAAGACAACGCGATTCAAACTGTTGTGTGCTGCGGTAGTTGAACCCACTTCCTTTGCATGACTGTCATTGCCACGAATTCTAGATGAAACCCACTAGTATGTGTAGGAGTTGATTGAGCCATGTTTGTGATTTCTACCATGCTATGCTTGCTATGCTTAGAGTTGTGCCAGTCGGCTCATCGGGATGATGAACTGGAGTGAAAGGTTGTGTCGGTTCGAGAGTGAAAGTGTTGAACACGTTTTGGTAAAGGTATCGATGAGAGGCCATGTAGGAGTACATGGTGGGTTGTTTCATTGAAGCCGTCACTAAGAACTGAGATCTGTGTGTGTGATTTAAGACTTAGCTACTACCACGCATTGGGATCCTTAATTGACCCTCTCGACTTATTAACCACTCTTGTCCTCGGTCCGGGAGTTGCAAGTAGTTTACGTGTTTGTAGCATCTTTGGGGCCGCACGCAATCTGACCTTAGGGGTGGGTTGTGTTGCGGTAGGCACGTGGCCAGTGTACCGATTCGCCCGTTTGGTGTCTCGGGAACCCTGCACACATCGTTCGGGGCTGTATGGGAAACCTTGGCCGGAGTCCCTGCGGATGGAACCCGAATAGGCAATAAACCTGGACTCGGGACTCGTGTGTTTAGTCAGGTCGTGGCCGACACCCAGTTGGGCTTCCGCTTGAAGGTTGCAGTACATGTCGTGTAACGCGGCGTAAGTGGTGAGCGTGTGTGAAGAAGTACACCCTGCAGGGTATAAACTATTCGAATAGCCGCGTCCATGATAAAGGACTACTTGGTCACCTATACGGTTCATAGACAAGTAAATGGATACTACTAAAAGCCTCAAGATAAGTGTGAGTGTTGCGGATGGCCCTCTCGTGGGTGACGAGAGAGGATCCACAGTGGAGTATTGTGATGGTGATTAGTGGACTGCGTGTGCGACAAATGCTTTTCAAGTGGTGTCACGTGGGATAGCTTAGCCAAGAGTCAAAGCTGGCTTGTTGCAAATAACTCCACCACCTTCTTGAGAATGTGCATGTATGATAGGATTACGTGGTAAGACTTGCTAAGTACCTCCGTACTCATGTTTGTAATTAATGTTTTTCAGACGACAACACTGCCCCCTCCGATGGGTTTTATGTAGACCTTGACATCGGCAGTGAACTAGCCACCTGGTGGTGATCCAAGGCTTGTGAAGGGCCCTTTGTAGATAGAAAGGCTTCAACAAGCTTTCTTTCTTTCTAGAGTCGTACTCGAGACTAGTTTGCTTCGCATGTGCTTGTATGTTTGTATGACTTGAGTGTTGGGTCATGTGACCCCTACCTGTATGGATATGTTATGTATGGCTCCTCGGGGCCTCTTAAATAAAGTACTTTGAGTAGTAGAGTTTTGTTGTGATGCCATGATGTATGTACTCATATCGGGCATATTATGTATGATTGAAATGCTTGGTATGAGTGGGATCCGACAAACTAGTTGTTTATCCTTGGCAGCCTCTCATATGGGAAATGTAGTCTTGTGCTTCGGCGATAGTAGTCCGCTTCTGCCCGGTTCACGGAGTCCTGCTAGCCCAGACTCTGCTTGGACACTTGATCGGCGGCATGTGCTTCACTTCGTTCCTATATACGTCCCTTCGTGAAATGTCACGCGGTGATATTGAGTCCTGCCTAGCCTGCTACAGCCGGGATACGGAGTCCTGTTAGCCCAGTGCTACAGCCCAATTCATCGTTGATGACCGACATGCTCGATGTGATTCATGTATGCCTTTCCCCATGGGTTAGCGCCGCTTTGGGTTCACGACTAGCCATGTCGGCCCGGGTTCTTTGTCATGTGGATGCTAGCGACACTATCATATACGTGAGCCAAAAGGCGCAAACGGTCCCGGGCCATGGTAAGGCGACACCCGTGGGAATACCGTGCGTGAGGCCGCAAAGTGATATGAGGTGTTACCGTCTAGGTCGATGTGACTTGGAATCGGGGTCCTGACAAGGACAGCCTCAAGAAGTGTCAGTTTACTCGAGCCCCCACCTTCTCCTACCACGAGCACTGGATCAACAGTGCTAAGAAGGATTATCACGTGGAGGTAATCGTTAGGGCGAACGACGCCCCGACGAGCTGGTTCTTTGAGGGACCCCAGATGGCGACCCTGCTTCTCGCCGTTGAGACTGCTGCCCTCAAGGCGCCGACTCGCCTTCGGGATCTCCTGCCGGAGATGGCGAGTGAGCCAGCCACTCGTTACCTGTCTTATCGTAAGGAAGGTGATGACGAGAGCAGCGCACTAGCCCCACCCATGGACGAAGGGCTTTCTCTCCGCTTCCAGACCTACTTCAGCTTGTGTGCCGATAGCCTGGCGCAGCACCTGGCCTCGGAATCGATGGAGCTTCGGAAGAAACTCCACGAGACCAAGGAACTCCTCCGCCTAGCTCAGATAAAGGCGGACAGGATCAAGAAGGACGGTGCACCCCCTGGACAGCCCGTTGTAGCCTATCGAGGCGGGCGACCCCCACAGGTCACGCATGCCAAGGGATCACCTCAGCCGCGCCGTATGATGGCGAATGAGTATCGCAACCTCTTCACGGTGCCACCCGCGAAGCAGCGCCGTGTTCAGATCCTCCACTCCCCCACTCCCTCAAGTGACGAAGATACTGAGACAGATGAAGGTGAGGAGGAAGACCCAGAGGAGCCGGAATACACGATCGAGCATTCCACCACTTAGACACCATTCAGGACTAGGGTAGGCCGGTCTGTAACCCTTAAGGTAGGATAGGTCATGTACCCATTATGCGAAGTCAAATGAAACCATGTTATGTTGTGCTTGCTTTCAACTTGCTTGGATGAAGTCGTACTTTCCCTTCAGGGACTTGTAAACGACTACATCCCCCGTTTGGTTTTAATGCATGAGTTTGGCCCTTCTGGCCCTTGATTAACTTAAAATTGTGTCACGCCCACCCCCTTACTAGGCACCCCACCTGTATTGCTTTCCCTCATGAGCCCTTGACTACTCCAACAGGATGCCTGTTGTAACACGTACTGGTACCTCTACCCAGCAGCAAGAAGCCGGAGTAGGAGCCACTCAGGACCAAGCCCAAGGACAAGCTCCACCACCGCCACCACCTCCAAACATGGACATGGCTCAGCTCCTCCAAGCCTTCCGAGAGGAACGCCAAGCCAACACAGCAGCCCTCCAGATGATTGCTCAGGCTGTCAACCGCCAACCGGTGGGGAGCGGCAATGGGCGTTCCACGTTGGCGAGTTCAAGCATGCACCACCCACCTTCATCGAGACTGCCGAACCCCGGATGCACGGCAATGGGTCCGCACCATTGAGGACTGTTGGAACTAGTCGGCTGCATCAAGACCGTGAGAGGGTAGCATATGCTGCCCACTCTCGGGTACCGCCAGAGCTTGGTGGGATGGATTCAAGGTCATCTTGTGCTGGGCAAGACATCACTTGGAATGACTTCAAGGCAGAATTCCATAAGGCCCACATTCATTCGGGATTATGGCCATCAAGAAGCGTGAGTTCCGGCCCTGAAGCAAGGTAGTAGCATCACAAGGAGTACATGCGAAGTTCGATGTTACATCAAGGTATGCTCTGAGGATGTCAAGACCGATCTTGCCAAAGGGCGCTTCATGGAAGGCCTCAACCAGACTCTGCAGTACTCGCTTGTTGTGTGTGACTGCCCAACCTTTCCCGATCTGGTAAACAAGGCACTCATGCTTGAAGACAAGCGACGTGCTTTGGATGATACCCGTAAGCGCAAGATGATCAACAAGGGTAGCTCCAGCAACCAGAAGCCTCGCCAATGGCAGCCAGCCCCGGTCAAGCCAACCTATCAGCAACCAAGAGCTCCCGCACCCCGCACCAACTATCCACCTCGGCAGTATGCCAACCCTAGGCCAGCTTACAACAACCCCAATAACGATGCCGGCAAGAGCATCAACCCCAACCAAGTTACTTGCTTTGGATGTGGTCAGCCAGGACACTACTCCAAGAATTGCCCCAACAAGAAGCCCGGCGACTTTACCTAATCTGCAGAACCGGGACAAGGCCGTGGAATGCCACCAAGGACCCAAGCTCCCAACCTGCCCAACAACAGCAAGGGCGTGTGAATCATGTTATGCAGAAGAAGCCGGAAGACCGGACGTCGTCTTTGATGCGTTCCTTGTCAATTTAGCACCTGCAATCGTCTTGTTTGATTCTGGAGCCACGCATTCATTTGCCACCCAAAGGTTTGCATTGAAAAGTGGCATGACCCCTACACCCCTGAATAACCCTATGGTGGTACAAACCCCCGGAGCAGAGATGAGAGCCAAGATAGGATGTAAAGGAGTCGGAATTGTCATTAATGGGGTAGACTTCCTAGCAAACCTTATCATCTTAAGATCGCAAGGCTTGGATGTGATCTTAGGAATGGATTGGCTCATCAAGCACCAAGGCTTGTTAGATTGTGCCAACCGGACATCCTTGTGACCAATGACCAAGGAGTCGAAGTTAAATTTGCCTCCAACCCCTCCTCCTTTCGAGCCAACCAAGTCAAGCTATCATTGAAGTTGGATTGGAGCAAGTGCCGATAGTATCACGAATACCCGATGTTTTTCCCGATGAGCTACGGGGATGCCTCCCGACCGAGACATTGAGTTCATCATCGAGCTCGTGCAGAGCAGGACCCATCTATAAGAAGCCTTATAGAATGGGATCGGAAGAGTTAGCGAATTGAAGAAGCAAGCGGAAGAGCAGTTGAGGAAGGATTTATCCGCCTAGTGCCTCCCCTTGGGGATCACTGTTCAGTTTGTGGCAAAGAAGGACGGTACCATCTGCTTGTGCATTGATTACCGCTCCCTCAATGAGGTTACAATCAAGAACAAGTACCCACTCCCCAAGATTGAAGATCTATTTGATCAACTCAATGGGGCCAAGGTGTTCTCCAAGATCGACCTTCGATCTGGATATTATCAGCTGAAAATCAGGCCCCAAGATATTCCGAAGACGACATTTGTAACCAGATATGGCCTGTATGAGTGCACGGTCATGTCCTTTGGATTGACCAATGCCCCAGCTTACTTCATGTATCTCATGAATAAGGTCTTCATGGAATATTTGGACAAGTTTGTCATTGTCTTCATTGATGACATTCTTGTCTTCTCGAAGACGGAAGAAGAGCACGAGCAACACTTGAGGATGGTCCTAGACAAGCTTGAGAACACCAACTGTATGCCAAGTTCAGCAAGTGCGAATTTTGGCTGCGTGAAGTTGGATTCTTGGGTCATGTATTGAATGCGAAGGGTTGTTAGTGGACCCCACCAAGATTCAAGCCATGACTGAATGGCAAACTCGAGCAATGTGAAGGAAGTCGAAGCTTCCTCGGACTCGCGGGATATTGCCGCAAGTTCGTTGAAGGATTCTCAAGCATTGCCGACCTATGACCCAGCTCTTGAAGAAGGACAAGAAGTTTGAATGGGCGCGAAGTGCGAAGAGAGCTCGGGAGCTGAAGAAGAGATCGACCACCGCCCGATTCGCCACACGGATATACACAAGGAATTTGTGATATATTGTGATGCGTCAAGAACCGGACTGGGAGGTGTTCTGATGCAAGAAGGCAGAGTCGTAGCTTACCTTTCAAGGCAACTACGGCCTCATGAAGAGAACTATGCTACTCATGATCTCGAGTTAGCAGCAGTGGTTCATGCCCTGAAGACATGGCGACATTACCTCCTAGGGGACCGGTGTGAGATATACACGGATCACAAAAGTCTGAAGTATATTTTCACTCAGAAGGAATTGAACATGAGGCAGAGAAAGTGGCTAGAGTTGATCAAGGATTATGACCTCAGTGTTCAGTACCACCCTGGAAAGGCTAATGTGGTAGCAGATGCATTAAGCAGAAAGGCTTGTTCCTTGAATGCTATGCTTAAGGGCAGCTACCATACCAGTATGATTTAACTTGAAAGCTTCGAGTTGGAACTGGTTGCACCAGGACTCTTAGCCAACCTTGAAGTCAAGCCTACCCTGATGGATGATGTTAAGGAAGCCCAGAAGGGACACAAAAGTATTGAAGGCATCAAGAGGAAGATCAAGGCAGGCAAAGCCCCATGATTCTCAGAGGATGAGCAAGGAATTGTGTGGTTTGGGAATCGCATTTGCGTACCCAACAAGATTGAGCTCAAGAATTTGATCTTGCAAGAAGCTCATGACACCCCGTATTCCATCCACCCCGGAGGAACCAAGATGTATCAAGACCTAAAGGAAAGATTCTGGTGGCATGGCATGAAGAGAGAGATAGCCACTTTCGTTGCTAAGTGTGACACATGCCAAAGGGTCAAAACTGAATATCGGCGACCATTTGATTATTCTGACCTCTCAAGGTGCCTGAATGGAAATGGGATAAAGTCGGAATGGACTTCATCACTGGGTTACCCAGGTCAAATAAGGGACATGACTCCATCTGGGTCATAGTCGACCATTTGACCAAAGTAGCCCATTTCATTCCTGTCAAAACGACTTACAAGGGAAACCAGCTAGCCAGACTCTACATCAGCAGAATCGTAAGCCTTCATGGTGTTCCCAAGGAGATTGTGTCAGACCGAGGAACCCAGTTTACCTCAAGGTTCTGGAAGAAGTTCCAAGAGGCCACGGGGACCAAGTTGTCCTTCAGCACTGCTTTCCACCCACAGATCGGAGGTCAGACAGAACGAGTGAATCAGATACTCGAAGACATGCTCCGAGCCTGTGTCTTAGCATATGGAGCTAGGTGGGAAGATTGCCTCCCTTTCGCCGAGTTCTCCTACAACAACAGTTATCAGTCAAGCCTTCAGATGGCACCATTTGAGGTGTTATACGGACGGAAGTGCCGCATGCCCCTCAATTGGTCAGAGACCGGAGAAGGACTAGTCTTTGGACCTGATATCCTCCGTGAGGCAGAAGAGCAAGTCTAGCTTGTCAGAGAGCGTTTGCAAACTGCCAAATCAAGGCAGAAGAGCTACATCGACTCACGGCGTAGGGACATGAATTTCCGGGTTGGAGACCATGTCTACCTTCGGGTCACACCTGTCAAGGGAACCCAGCGCTTCCATGTCAAAGGAAAGCTCGCCCCAAGATACATCGGCCCCTTCAAGATCACTGACCGACGAGGTGAAGTGGCTTACCAGTTGGAACTACCACCTGAACTATCGATGTACTGGCGTATTCCACGTGTCACAAATCCGAAATGTCTCCAAGTTCGGACAAGCCTGATCTTTACAAGGGCGTCGGTCACCAAGCCATTGACCTTGACCTGATTTGACTTACCGTGAGAGGCCCATCCGCATTTTGGATGAGGATGAGCGACACACTCGAAGCCGCACCATCAAGTACTTCAAGGTCTAGTGGAGCAACCACACTGAAGCAGAAGCAACCTGGGAACATGAAGACTACCTTAGATCCGAGTTTCCGTATCTCTTTAAAACCTAGTTTAGGAATCTCGGGGACAAGATTCTTGTAAGGGGGGTAGGTCTGTCACACCCTGCATTTTGTAAACTTTCATCTGCATCAATAAAGCATGAAAATTTGGACCAACAAAAACTTTTGCATTATTTGGCTTTTATTTGGAGTTGGTTTTTCTCTTTGTGTTTTCAAGTGCTCTTTAAAGTCAACACAACTCCACCTTATATACTTCATCTCCTTGCCCCAAACTTCTGCCCAATGATCATGCCATGTATATAGTGCAATATAGTATTTTCTTACAAAAATAATTTGGCCAAATAGTGTTTTCAAAAGTTAGTTTTCCAAAAACCCCTGAATCGAGGTTTGCACTACAAGTACTTGATTTGGGGTATGAAAAATATTTCAAAGAGTATATTTGAAACCTATTACATATAGGACTTCCATAAACCACAAAAATATAATTTTAAAAGTTATTTTCCTATTTTATTTAAAGGCTTTTTCTTAAGGTCAGAAATGGTCTTTAATAGGTTAAAAATATTTTAAAGCTTTAAAAATATTTGAGAAAAATTAGGGAGACTCAATGGACATATATTTACCATATATATATGAGTTCCAACACATGGTCATGATCAAAATATTGGACAAAACCTCCCAAAACCATTTCTGCTCATTTCAAGGATTTGAACTATTTCTCAGAAATATTCTCCAAAATTCAAGAAAATTCTAGCATGTCACATATGACATGTTTTGATGATCTTGGCAAGTATCATGTCAAGGAGAATAATATAACCCCATGAAATTCCCCCAAAACCCCCTCTGGCCAGAATCAAATTTGAACTAGTTTGTACTACCAACTTCCTCTCCTTGATCCCAACTTTTGTGAGCATGATCACACGACCAAATGAGGCCACCACACCAAGTGGTGCATCAAGGAGAAGTGATTTACTCAACTAGATCTGCACAAGTCCATTCCTGCCAGTTTCTAGGGTTTACAAAAGTTGCATTGGCAACTTTGCCCAAATAAGCTCCAAATGGGTGGAAGGCCCTAATTATGTGTGACATTTTACCCTGTGGAGTCTCATGAAAAGTGAAAGTCATCTACTTTCCCAAACCATCATCAAACACCTTCTGGCAGAATTTTAAAATGCAAAATCCAGCCTCTTCCACTAATCTCCTTGAGCCTTGCTTTTTACCACAACCCCTCCTAGTTCCCCTCTATCACCAGGATGCTTCCCTGCCCGAGGAAGCAATGATGAAGGGAGGGGGAACCCCATTTTTCTTCTCTGGACAGCAGATTTCCCTCTCTCTCTCAGCCTCCTTCTCTCCCCTTAGCTTTCCAGAGCATCCAAGGCTCTCCCCAGCTTTTGCCCACACCCCCTGCAGCCTCCAGATACTAGTGGACACGCATGACGCTGGAAAACGCAGATGCCGGCCAAAGTCGCGCTGGAGGCGCTGGCAGGCACCCGACCGTTGGCGCCTGTCTCCCGGCCACCTCGATCCTCCCCCGCGCGCCAGTCGATGCCCCTCGACGTCCGCTCCACGCCAGCAGGCAGCCCACTTGCTCCCGCGCCCTCTTCTCTCTCCTGCAGCTCGCGCCAAAGCGCCGCCCCGCTCGGCCAATGCTCGCGCCACTCCTGTGGCCCGCGTGCAGCTCGTCCCACTCCTCCTCTCTCTCCCTGGCACCCTACACCACTCCCACGAACGCCCCCGAGCTCTCCATTCCCTCCCTAACGGCCACCCGAGCCGATCCCGCGGGAACCCGTAGGCCGCGCCCACGGTGGACCTCGGCCAGCCTATTAAAGGCGACCCCGAGCCTCCCTCTCACCTCCTGTCGCTCCCCCACGCTCCTAATCCACCTCCCGCAACACCCAGTTGTCTCCAGAGCCGCCCGAGCTCGAGATCGAGCTCGAGCTCCGCCGCCTCGGGTCGTCGATGTCCACGCGGTACATGCCTCCTCCGCCCTTGTTATCTCTTGATCTGGAACCGCAAGGCGTCACTGACCCTTTCCCCTCTCTTTCCCACTCTTTTTGCAGCCGGGAACGGCCGGAACCATCGACGCCCGAAGCACCTCCGCTGCGTGACCTCGTCGCCGGCGAACCAGGCTGCTCCGGCGACCATCTCCACCACCACCCGAACGGCGACATCCTCCCGAGTCCAACGGTACCACCCACGCACCTTCCCGTGCCATGTATCGCCGCAGGCGAGCTCGCTGTTGCCTCTGGACGGAGGTAGAGGACGACGGTCGTGGGCCCTGCCCGTCGACCTCACATACGGCGGGTGGGATCAACCCGTCGAGTTTAAGCGCGCAGCAGCTAGCATGATTCGCCGTCGGCCAAGCGTGCCCGCCTTCGCCTTGACGTGGCGGCCTCGCGCGGGCTGATTTCCCTCTGGGCATGTTGCCCCGTGGCCTCTCTGGCCCAGTGGCACAGTGCCACTTTTCTTTTTTCGGCCTATTTTACAAAAATTCCACAGGACAGAATACTTATCCAAATAAAATAATTCCAACTCCTAAAATCTCAGAATAATCCCACCTATTTATTGATGTAACTTTCATGCACGCCCATTACACTTTTCTACTCAGTTCAAATTTAAGTTCAAATTTGAACAATAGAGCCTCTGTTTGAAAATCCATGACTCTGTTTCCCTAGCTCCAAATCCAAAACCAAGAATTTTCCCCTTCCTAGTTTTCCTCATAGTATTTTACAAAAATAAGTTGACATTTTTCTGAGCACTTTGACTTTTCTGTTTTTATTATTGTCTCATTTATCCGTTGTTTTCTTGCGACGATTAAACCCCGTGTTTGACGAAGTAGTTGGAGAAGAAGGAGAGGAAGGGCCTGAAGACTTTGAAGACCAAGCCAACCAAGGAAAGCAGCCCTTTGACCATGCCCATGAAACCCTTTTTATACATGTCTTATAGCACTTATTATTGTTGCTTCGGAATCATGATGAGATGGTAAACCACGTTGGTTGGTTGCCTCTGTTACTTCCTCGTTGATACTTGCATTGTGCATGACCCTACCTTCCTATGAGGGTTATGCCGGTGGGAGTAGATAGGATGTAGATGCTACGCAAAAAGGGACGGGTATATGCATGGTGAAGGAAATAAGGTATTATCAAAGGACTTTTCGAAAACCCCGTCGGGTGCCACTTATGCCTGAGGGAGATGATGAGATGGGTAACCGCTTGATGACGAAGTGGTGTACCGAGGCAAGTGTGTGTGTTACTTTCAAAAACAGATTGGTTTAAGTTGCGACCGTTATTCCAACCTTACATGCGCAACCACTCTACCCTTATATGGGAAAGGGCATTGTTGATTACCTAGGCCGATACTAGCTCGGAGCCCACATTACTAGTGACGGGGGAGAGTTGGTGCTCTCTCTCGGGACGGGGTCGTGCCAGGTAGGGCGGCCATGACTGTTTTCACAGGGCACCGGATACACCGTTGTGTCCCCTCTCGGATGTTACGATCTTGAGTGAGTCTCGTATGATGTACATCGTGAGGATCCGGAACAACCAGTGGAATCCTTGTTAGTGTCGTCTAGGGAAAGATAGTGATCGGGTGCTTACCCCGGGTACTTGAGGTACCGCGGGTCGTGGATGACACGGAAGTTCCCGGATCTTGTGGGTAAAGTGTGCAACCTCTGCAGAGTGTAAAACTATTCGAATAGCCGTGTCCACGGTCAAGGACAGTTGGGTAACCGCTCTTGGGCTACGTCCACGTATTTACAAACCAGTGTGTGTGTTTGGATAACTACTTGGGTTAAGTCAAGGGACTTGACATGATTGAGTTGGGTTGGTGCCCACTCTATTTATGTTGATATCTGTAACATGTCCTCATGGTTACTTGAATTCTCCTGATGCATGTCTTGCAAGTTGTTGAACATGTCATTGCACTCAAAACTAGCTTTCTGCAAAAATTTACCTATATCATGCATCGTTACATCTGGAACCAAAACATGGGTTGCTTGCGAGTACATTCAAAGTACTCATTGGCTTGCCACTGGTTATTTAATTGGCCAGGCATGGAAGAACCGGTGTTCGAAGAAGAGTTCTATGGAGACGAACATGCGAACTAGGACGTTTCCCAGTCAGAATGCCTGTAGGGTTAAGGCAAATGGCATGGGTTCTACTTATCAACGAAGATTTCCGTTGCTTGTGTTTTATTTGATGTTCAGCCCTTAAGGCTTTATCAATGTAAGACTTGACAATAATGGTCATAATTTGTGTAAGACGGTATGTGTGGATGTAAGACTCTTGTTATTCAGCTTCCGTGTGTTCAGTGAGCATTGATCTCTGGGATCACTGTACACGTGCATTCGGTGATCACGACTTATGAGTCGGGGTCCCCACACCTCCTGGCGCACCCAGGTGTCTTGTGCTCATCTCCTTCACCTTCTGGTTCTCCCACAAAGCTTCTATTGCCTATTTTGTTCCAAAAAAAGCATCAAAATGTTTCATTGCATTTGGAGAACTTTTATTTCTTCACAAAAAACAACACCACGGTAGTTCTGCTGAAAATAGCGTCTATTCGGGTTAGTTCCATGCAAATCATACCAAAACCATACAAAATTGTTGTAAGCATGGCATGAATACTTCATAAATTATAGATACATTGGAGATGTATCAGGGACCCAAGAGGTTTGAACTATAGGGTGCTCTTGTTACTACCGCCCTACTGCTTCCTGCTACAACCACGGAGAAGTGGCGGAGGGAGCGAGCGAGCGGGGACGGGCCGGGGACACAACAGTTACCCCGCTTTAGGCCACCTTGCGATGTAAGACCCTACTCTTGTGATGCGGAGCATCCTTCCATCATCCCCATGCACCCTACACCAACACATCAAGCACCACGTGGACCCATGATAAGAGATCGAGCACGCGCCATCGAAACCAAGGTGAACTCACTCTTACTTGAGATAGACATGTACATGAATGGAACTTGGTTGCTACCTCACCAAAATACGCTGTGTCATTAAGTACGAAGACCAACGCCACCAAGCAGCTAAGGAACACCCCAAAGGAGGAGGAGACTCACCCCAAGGCCTCGAGGAAGGAGAAGGAGCTGAAGAAGATGAAAACAACACCTCCCAGGCAACCCCGTGCACACGGGACCTCCAGACCCCGTGGCCACGGGCCACCCAGAGAGCTACTGGAAACGAGACGCATGACCCCGTGCGCATGGGTCCCCGCCGTTGCGTGCGCATGGGCCTCCTAGATTTCGGTTGTGGATGCCCTTTCTTGACTCCCAAGTCGCCCCCTTCCTCCCACTTGCTATATATTTCGGGTCTAAGACATTTGTTAGGGATAGCAAAGTATATGTGAGACATTGATAGAGCTTTGCTCCTTCTACCACTCCTCTAGGTGATCAAGGCCTCTTAGGAGAGGATCCCTAAGTGGATTTCAAGACCTCCTTTTGGTGAAGACTATCATCAAGACCTCACCTCCTTATGAGGGGGAAGAACGTTACCTTTGTGCTTGTTTCCTTGGATTGGTCTTGTATTCTTGTGAATCTCACGTGTTTACTATTCTAGTGGATGTGTGACGGCGTTCTGGGAACGGGGGTCCCCAGACTTGCCTGCCTGCGGCCCAGGGCGTGGCTCGCCCAGCGGCCTGGTACGCCCCATCTTCATCAGCAAACACTCAAGACCCTCGCGAGGGGCCAAGCCTCGTGAGGCGGACGACACAAGACCTCCTCAAGGGCGGCCTCACTAGGCTGGCTCACGAGGAGCGGAGATATCTAGGCAAGGAGCACGTCACGAGGAGGCGCGTGGCGTGGCGGTGATTTACCAAGGCGGCGGGCACCGGCGGGCGCCCGGTGACATGATACTAGTTTCCTCTTTGGTGCTAAAGAGGCAGGCGCAGGCGAGGATTCCCGAGGCGTCAAGCAAAGGTTTCCATATCGGTGCAACAAGACCAAGACCAGCAGGATGCCAGGACGGAGGTCATCTTGGAGCCTAGGACGGCATCACCACCAGAACCTTTGGCAGGTGAAGACTACTTTTGTCAGGATAGCTTGTACTGGCTGTCCCCCTTCAAACTTGGCCGTTGTGGGATCCCTTCCCGCCTAATATTTGGGAAGAGGACCCTAGCCTCTATAAATAGGACTAGCCACCGCCATAGCCGGGACTGATCATTCGGGCCACCCTAGCACTCATCAGCTCATCGAGCCCAAGAACACCTCTCCTCCTGAGGTTGTTCTTCCCTTGTACTTGTTCATCCCCAGCCAACAAGGCAGTCCACCACACCACACTGGAGTAGGGTATTACACCACAATGGTGGACCGAACCAGTATAAACCCTTGTGTCCCGTGTTCTTCGAGTTCGTCGAGCTAGATTGTGGATCGTTGAGCGAGCGAGCTAGATAGAGAGAGAGAGAGAGAGAGATCTTCGTGTGCACCCCAGTGTTCGAACCTCAAGGGTTTGCGGGAACCCGTAATCCGACATTTGGCGCGCCAGGTAGGGGTGCGCCGAAGAATTCTCTCCGTCGATCCACGCTCCACCGTCCCACCAGTTCCATGGCCGACGCTCGCAGAGCTCACGCTGAGCGCCGGGCCGCCCTTGCTGCCCGCGTCGCCCAGACGGCTCCGCTGCTCACGGCACGCGAGCTCCTACGCTACCATCCAGTTAACGACCTCTATGAGGAGTGGCTGGACCGCATCGCAGAGCTTGTCAGTGCCGCTGGGGGCTCTCTTGCGCCGTCTTTCTCGCTGCCTCGTCCGCCTCCTGCCGCAGGCAACGTAGCCCACGGAGCACCTCCACCACCACCACATCAAGATGTCACCCTCGCACCAAGACGCGTGTCCCCACGGTGCGATCCCCCGCGCAGGGTGCCCGCGCATGAAGGAAGCTGCCATGAGGTCCCTCGGCCACGGCACGACGCTCCTGCACTCCCCGCGCCACCGCGTCAAGACCGTGCACTGCTCGTGGCGGCTGTGCACCGATACCAAAACCAGGATCCGCCTCCGCAGCGAGCCCCAATGACTACAGCAGGCTGCCGCGCCTTCACCCCCGAGCTGCGCAACGTCATCTGGCCCGGGAAGTTCAAGCCTGACCTGCCTCCGTGTTACGACGGCACCCCCGACCCTGCGGAGTTCCTACAGCTCTATGAGTTGATCATCGAGGCGGCCAACGGCGACGAGAAGGTCATGGCGAACTAGTTCCCCATGGCTCTTAAAGATGGCGCGTGCTCGTGGCTCCTAAACCTGCCCGTGGGATCAATCTCCTCCTGGAGCGAGATGCGCGAGCGTTTTGTTGCCAACTTCCAGGGCACTCGCGACTGCCCGCCGGCCACGGGCGACCTGCGGCGCATCAAGCAGCAACCCGGAGAAACCCTGCAGAAGTACATCCAGCGCTTCAACAGCGTCCGCCTGAAGATCCCCAAGGTGACGGACGAGGCCATCATCTCCGCGTTCTCCGACGGCGTCCGCGATGTCAAGATGAAGGAGGAGCTCGCCATCCATGAAGACTTGTGCACGGCCTTAGATCTGTTCAACCTAGTGACCAAGTGCGCGAGGGCCGAGGAAGGGCACCTCTCCCTCGTCGAGCTCCCAGCAGCAGACCCAGAAGACAAGAAGGCCAAGGTCAAGGACGTGAAGCGCAAGGGAGTAGCCGTGCTCACGGCCGAGCCTGAGGTGAAGCGCGGTCGCGACCACCCGGAGTCATCCAGGGGCAACCGCCTGTTTTGCGCCTTCCACAACATGCATAGCCACAACACCAGTGATTGCCAGGAGCTCAGAGCCATCCGCGACGGGCGCTTCGGCCGGCGTCCCGACCACAACGACCGAGGCTACGGCCGTGGAGGAGGCCGAATAGGAGGACGTTGGAACAACTGCGGCCCGCGCCAGGAGTGGCGCGACCAGCCTCGTGAGGACCGCCCTCAGGGCAAGGCTGGCCTCCCTCCTCTACCGCCACCACCAAGGAGGAACGACGACCAGGACGAGGGGGCTGGGGGCTTCCAGGAGCCCTGCGCCATCGCCTGCATCTTGGGCGGTGCGCAGGCCCCAGCCTCTTAGCGCCTTTTCAAGCAGTTCGCCCGATAAGTGAACACGTCTCCCCCAGGCTCGAAGCAGTTCGCCCACTCAGGTGGTCCAAGTGCGCTATCACCTTCATCTCAGCAGACCAGCTCAAGTGCGCGGCAACCGCCCGCGCCCTCCCGATGCTTTGCTCACCCATCATCAGCAACGTTCAAGTCACCAAGACCCTCATCGATGGCAGCACGAGACTCAATGTCTTGTCCGTCGAGACGTTCGATAGCCTCCAAGTGCCATACGATCAGCTATAGCCTACCAAGCCCTTCTCAGGAGTGACTGACAGCTCCACCACCCCGATAGGGCAGATCTGCCTTCCGGTCACCTTCGGCCAGCGTGACAACTACCGCACCGAGCTCATCGACTTCGATGTCGCCCACATTCGTCTTCCCTACAACGCCATCCTCGGGTACCCAGCTTTGGCCAAGTTCATGGCGGTGACTCACCACGGCTACAACGTCCTCAAGATGCTCGAAAGCGGCGGCATCATCACGGTCGCCTGCGAAGAAAAGGATGCGGTGTGCTCACTCGAGCACGCTCACCAGGCTGCGGCGGTCGAGGACCCAGACAATGAAGGCACCATTTACCCTCCTGAGGCCATCCCCAAGAAGAAGAAGCAGCTGTCGCGCCAAGGGCCTTATGAGAGCAGCGTCACCACTTCAGGACCTGCGCCCATGGACGGGGCACCTCCCTCCCTCGCATAGGAAGGCGCGCCCAGCGCCCTCCTTGGGCTGGGCTCAGGGGTTCTCTCCTGCAGGGCCTCAGACCTAGCCAACGTCACGAGGGAGGCGCTCGGGCACCATGTGGGCGTGCCGCGCCGACGTTTCCCTCAGCGAGCCTGGCGCGAGGCGCCTAGTGCTCAGGAGTTCATCACCAAGATAACCCAAGAGCTCCAAACGCCAAGAGCCATGCGCGGCGACCGCCGTCCACTACCCGACACAGCTCCCCATCCAGGCGATGAAGGTGAGCTGCGTGTCTGCATCGACTACCTCGGGCTCAACAGGGCTGCATCTCAGGAGCGTTATAGGCCATCATGTGTCGGTCGGTGTGAGGACCCCCCTCACGGCTACATTCGCATGCCTTACGGCCTGTCGAGTGCGGCTGTCACCTACCAACGGCTCATGCAGGGCGCCCTGGCGGCTCGCGACGCCAGGCGGTCCTGGGGGAGGAGGAGCCAGAGCCTCTAGCATCTCCTCGGAACCGGCCACCGGACGACACCTAAGGAGCAACTTCATTAGCACGCACCTTCAGCTACCTCGACATCTCTTCAGCAACTATGCCAGGTGACTCTTTCCAGTTTGTTCAGCTAGGAGCGCACCTCGGGCTGCATTATTCCCAGGTCGCACGGGTTTGTCCCTGCGACATGTATCTTTTTACGTCTTTAGCTTACCTTGTTGGGGGCGCCCCTCGGGCTGCATCATCCCCAGGCCGCACGGGGTCCGTCCCAGTGGCACGTATCCGCCTTGTATTTTCTGAACTAGCATTACCTGCCCTTCCTGAGATGATATTTACCTACCTGATTATGCCTCATGGCATCCTGCATTGCCGCCTAACCTTCTGCTCGTCCCGCGACAAGGATTCTACATGTCGGCACGACGCTTGTGCTCGGGTCCATCCCTGCAATGCCGAAAAACCTGAGTGGTCGAGCTATGGCTCGCGGCACGCCCCGCGCACGTTACCTCACGAGGCCCTCAATGCCTTCATCTTCTTGCGAAGCAACCAGCGACGGACCAACAGACACTATGCAATCTGTATTTTCTCCCTCGTGCTGACCTGCAGGAATCTCCGGAGGCTTGCAGCAGGCGGCACCGCAGGCTCCTACTCTTTTTCACATAATCTTCTTGCGCGTTAAAGGGGGGCTCTTGAGCATCATGTCTCAGAAGTCCCTACTGGCTCTCCAGCCCTCGCCCCCTGGCCTTGACCACGGCATCACGACCTAGCATACCAGCGGCGGCCGAGCCTGCCCGAGGGCCGGGACCCGAGGACGCAGAGCACCCAGTTGTCCGATCATCACTGATGCATGAATCAGGCGCGGCGCCAGGAATCGACTCAAGATCACTAAGATAAGTCAAGCACCCGAGTCAGACCAGAGCTATTACACAAGATGTTTAGCTTTCATCGCCTCGCTCCGGCAATGTAGACCCCTTCTTCGGCTTTAGGAAGTTGCTTGCACGCCAAAGGGGACCTCTTGACATCGCGCCTCAGAGGCTCTTACCGGACCTTGGGCCGCTCACCTCCTGGCCTTGACCATGGCATCGAGACCTGGCATACCAGCGACGGCTGACGCTTGCCTAGGGACTGGGACCCGCCGGCGTACAGCGCTAAGCTACCGCGAAAACGAAAGAAGGGGGAAGCAAAGCCGAAGCGAGGCACGTGCCTGTAGGCCTCGCCATCTTCACTAACACTCTTCCACTTCAGCAACCTCACCACCCTTTTGGCCCTGAGGTAGCTGCTTGCGCGCTAAAGGGGACCCCCCCCCCCCCCGAGCATCGCACCTCGGGAGCTCTTACCGGACCCCGGGCCGCTCACCTCCTAGCCTTGACCATGGCATTGCCACATGGCATACCAGCGACGGCTGCAGCCTGCCTGGGGAATGGGACCTGTCAGCATAGAGCACCAAGCTATCGCAAGGGACGCAAAGGGGCGACTAGTTGAAGAAGAATGCACGACCACGACACAGGATAAAGGGCAGTATTGCATTGAGCCAAAAGAACTACAAGTTTATTACACACCCCCACGGGGTTCGTCTCAATTCCTCGTAGGGAACAAAAGGAAGATGAAGCCCTAGCTATGGTCGCTGACGCCATCATCTATAGTGGGTCACGGCAGGCCGACGCCAACCCCATCCAGATCATCGGCGACGACGAGCAGATGACGGTACCCCACTCCGGGCGCGGTGGGAGCTCGGCGGCACGTAGCTGTCGTCGCTCGTCTTAGGAGTCCTATCAGGCTCAGGAGAGCTGCTGGACCCCCAGGTGCGATTGCTGCTGCTAGAGGGGCTGTCGGCGGGACCAAGGGCGGGCTCGGCGCCGACCGCTCCACCACCCTGACGGCCTCCTCCCGAGCAGCACTCCAGGCGGCGGCCTTCCTCGTCGAAGACCTTGAAGAACATAGTGGAGGTGTCGTCGTACTCGAAGTGGAGGGCAAGGGCTCCCTACCCACGGCAGACGCGAGAGACCTCACCGCATCCACGAGTCATGAAGATCTTGCCCGGGGAGACGACCTCGACCTCTGCTCCCGTCGCCGGGGTGCCGCACTCGGCGTGCTGCAACCACAGCTCGAGCGGCCCCCTCGGCGGCATCTCCCAGAGACGAATTGCAGGAACCGGATCCACGTGCGCGGAGGCATGGCCTCCCACATCACGAACTCGCGCGAGGAGCCTTCAACATGAGTTCGCGGGGCGATAGCATGCACCGCAACGGCACGCTAGCCATGACCAAAGCGCGAGCGGTGCTGGGCGCCTGTAACACCCCGGAAGTAACTTTCCATATTTGTAACTCCAACTCTTGCCATTTTCGGCATTGTGATATGATATTCCCTCCGTGGTTGGGTTTTTCTTCTTTTTGCATTTTGTTCATTCCATGCATTTTATATCATGTCATCATGTGCATCTCATTTGCATACGTGTCCGTCTCATGATTCCGAGCATTTTTCCCGTTGTCCGTTTTGCAATCCGGGACTCCTATGTTCCCCGGCGTCCCCTTTTACGTTTTTCCGTGAGCGGGTACTATACCTTCTCGGAATGGACCGAGGTTTGTCAAGTGGCCTTGGTATACCACGGTGAACCACCGGTCAAGTTTCGGGTCATTTGGAGCTCGTTTGGTACTCAGCGGTTAACCGCACTCGCAAAGGCCTCCTTTAAGTTGCAGCCCAACACCTACAAAACAGCCCAATAACCCATCTAAGTCACTTCCATGCTCTCCGTCGTTCGATCACGATCGTGTGGTAAAACTACACCTCATTTGGACTCTCCTAGCTCCCTCTATGCCTATTTAAACACCTCCCCGTCCAAATCCGGGTCCAACCCTAGCCTTCCCTACCTCGCGCCGGACAGAACTACCGCGCCGCCGGACACGTCCGCCCCACCGCCCGCCGCCCGCCGCCCCGCCCCGCGCCGCCCGCCCGCCCGAGCCAAGCGGGGCCCGCCCGCCAGCGCCCGCCGCCAGCGTGCCGCGCCTCCGCGCCCGCTCGGGCAGCGCCGCCGCCGTATTCGGCCCGTCGCCGGTCATCGCCTGCCTGCCACCGCCTCGCCGCCCGCCGCCTGCCCGTCCCGCCGCCTCGGCGGGCTCGCCGGGCCCGGCTCCCCCCGGCCCTCGCCGCTGCCGCCGCCGCCATCCATCCCCGCCGCCGCCGGTCGCCCTCTCCTCCTCCGGCCCGGCCCCGCCCCGGCTTTTCCTCTCCGGCGAGGAGCCGCCCGCCGCCGCCGCCCTCGATCGGGCCGGATCCCGATCGGATCGGGGTTGACTTTCTCCCCCTCTAATTCGTCTAAGTTTTTTTATCTCGGTGATTATTTCGTGTTATTTTCAACGCATCATAACTTTGCATCTGTAGCTCCGTTTCGTGCGTGTAATATGTCAAAATGTTCGCCTCGATGAGTAGATCATTTCATCTCATTGAATAATTTTCATTTAAGCTCATCTTGATGCCCGAAATGCTGTTGGAAGAGGGCTATGTGATGTTAGTTTCTGTTTCTTAACAGAACATGCACTTTTGTTATTTTTGCTATGATTGATGTGTGCACCCTATGATTTTGAGTCCTACATGTGTTTTGTAATATGCCATGCCATCTTTCCAGGGGTGTATGCCATGTATTTTTGTGATCTATGTGGTGACTAGCACAAGCATGCAAAGTAGGTGTCTGATGTTGCTGTTTTCAGCTCTGTTTTCTTGATATTTTGATGCCATGTTAACTTGATGCTACCGAGAGATCCATGCATATTTTGAGATACTTCAGTAAGGATGTTTTGAATATATGGTTATGCTCTATCCATCCATGCCTTTGTTTTACAATTATGGAGTGCCATAGCTTGAGTCAATCGAGCTCTACTTTTGCTACAAAATGTTTCCTGGCAGATTGTTTACATGCTATTCAATTTTGCCAAGGTTGTTGTAGTTGATCCATGTATGCTATGATGTTGTTCTTGCCATGTATATCTTCTATGCCATGTCTTCTTGATGTATGTATGCTTAGTTTATCATGAAAGGCTCTGTAGTGAGTGCTTTGAGCTCTCAAACATGCCTACTTGTTATCTGTTTTTGACATGCCATGTTCTTGAATCATTATGAAACTTGCCATTTTGACATGGGTGTTACTATATTTTCTGATCCTTTTTGGCTTAAGGTCAGTAAGGGACTTTTGTTATATGATTTGAGTAGATTCATGCCATGCCTTGTTTTGCTATTATAAGTTCCTGTAGCATGTTGTTTTCTTGCTCTGAACATGGCTACCTGATGCTGTTTTTGCCATGTCCAGCCTGATATTTTTAGCACTTTTGCCATGCTTGTTTGAACCTGTTATGATGTGAACTAGCCGTAGATCAGTGTTCATCTTTTGTCAAGCATCTTGAGTAGATCACTTCCATATACTTTGTTGGTACGTTTGGGTGCAGTAGCTTAATTTCTTGTTGCTTGCTAAGTGGTATCATCTTTGTTAATGGCGTTTGTGCCATTCTTGTTTTGCTTGTCATTTGCAAACCGTGCATCCGATTCGGTGATCTTTATATTGATTTCAACGAAATCATCTCATCTTTCAGTGGAATACTTGGTTTGCCAAGTTGATGCCTGGTTCATCATTTTCCTTCGGGCCTTTATACGCATTGCATATCATTTCTCGCATATCATGTCATGTTTTGCATCATGTGGCTTGTGCATTGCACCGTGATTTATTGTGGTTCCTTTGTTTGTGTTCTTGCTTTGGGTAGAGCCGAGGCGAGTGCGTGAGCGAGGAACCTGTTGAGAACGCTTACGAGGATCAAGCTTTCGACAACTCGAGAACATTGCGAGCAAGATGACCATACCCTCGAAATCACTTCTATCTTTGCTATGCTAGATGCTCGCTCTTTTGCTATGCCTATCTGCGATGCCTATCACTTGATATATCATGCCACCCATATTGCCATGTCAGCCCTAACCATCCTTTCCTAGCAAACCGTTGATTGGCTATGTTACGGCTTTGCTCAGCCCTCTTATAAGCGTTGCTAGTTGCGGTGAAGTGAAGTTTGTTCCTTGTTGGAACATGGAGATGTTGTTCCTTATTGGAACATGCTTACTTGTTGGGGATATCACAATATATATCTGCTATAATTAATGCATCTATATACTTGGTAAAGGGTGGAAGGCTCGGCCTTATGCACAGTGTTTTATTCCACTCTTGCCACCTAGTTTCCGTCATACCGGTGTTATGTTCCTTGATTTCGCGTTCCTTACGGTTGGGTGATTTATGGGACCCCCTTGACAGTTCGCTTTGAATAAGACTCGTCCAAAGAAGGCCCAACTTTGGTTTTACCATTTGCCACCTAAGCCTTTTTCCCCGGGTTTTCGCGAGCCGAGGGTCATCTTTATTTAACCCCGGACCAGTGCTCCTTCGAGTCTGGCCCGAACTGAGCTTCTGCTTGGGGCCACCACGGGAAACTCGAGGCTTGGTTTTACTCGTAGCTAGTCTCATCCGGATGTGCCACGAGAACGAGATATGTGCAGCTCCTATCGGGTTTGTCGGCTGTCGGGCGGCTTTGCTGGTCTTGTTTTATTCTTTGTCGAAATGTCTTATAGTCCGGGATTCGAGATTGATCGGGTCTTCCCGTAGATGGAATATCCTTCGTTGACCGTGAGAGCTTATAATGGGCTAAGTTGGGACACCCTGCAGGTATTATCTTTCAAAGCCGTGCCCGCGGTTATGAGGCGATGGGAATTTGTTAATGTCGGTTGTAGAAAACCGAAGTTGACCTCAATTAAAATACACATCAACGCGTGTGTAACCGTGATGGTCTCTTCTCGGCGGAGCCGGAAGTGAACACGTGTTGGAGTTATGTTTGGCGTAAGTAGTTCAGGATCACTTCTTGATCGCTACTAGCTTCACGCGCGTGCCTTGCTTCTCTTCTCGCTCTCTTTTGCGATGTAGCCACCATATATGCTAGTAAACTTGCAGCAGCTCCACTTTACAACTCTGTCCTTCCTATAAGCTTAAATAGTCTTGATCTCGCGGTGTGAGATTGCTGAGTCCCAGTGACTCACAGATTCTACCAAAACAGTTGCAGGTGCCGATGATGCGGTCAGGTGGCGCAACCGAGCTCAAGTGGGAGTTCGATGAGGAACGTGGTCGTTACTATGTGTCTTTTCACGATGATCGATAGTGGAGCCAGTTGGGACGATCGGGGATCTGTAGCATTTGGGGTTTCTTTATTTTGGTTCCGTAGTCGGACCTTGAGTGTAATCTGAATGATGGATGTTTATTTATGTATTGTGTGAAGTGGCATTGTAAGCCAACTATGTATCTCTTTCCTTATTTATTACATGGGTTGTGTGAAGATTACCTCACTTGCGACATTGCTTTCAATGCGGTTATGCCTCTAAGTCGTGCTTCGACACGTGGGAGATATAGCCGCATCGAGGCGCTACAAGTTGGTAATCGAGCCTTCCCGACTTAGGAGCCCCCTACTTGATTGTTTGTTGGCGTTGTTGAGTCTAGAACGGAAAATGTTTTGAGTCTTAGGATTATATATATCGGAGAGTAGGATTCTTTTTACTCCCAGTCCTTAAATCGCTCTGTGAGGTCTCGACATAGAAGTTTTGACTCTCCTCTCCTCAAATTTCACTAAAAAAATTTTAGGATCACGCTGGTATCTTGGGATCGTTCGATGGTTTTGTGGCGAGAACATTGTTCTTGGTGCCTCGACATTTAGGGGTTGTGGCGGTGTCCGGGGAGTTGAGCTCCGAGGTGTTGTCGTCACAATTTTATCGTTGCAGATTCTGGAATACCGAGTTTTTACCGACATCGTAATCTCTTTTGTGCAGTTGTTGGTGAGATAACCCGATAACCCGATCTTGGGGCGAGCTCGGGAGTATTGCCATGACTTCATATAACGGATGTTTTTGAAGGTCGAGGTACCACGATTTCGAAGGTTTCTTGGTTATGTGTTGACGGATGGATACAATTGGATCTAGGTATTGTTAGTTTGGGTGATATATTTTGTGTCCCTGTATCCCCAACACCAGATTGCATAACCGGAAAGTTTGGGAGTTTATAGGTGGGATTCAAGTAGCTCCTAGCATTTCTTCCCGCAGATATTTGGTTCGTGATTGGGTAATCCTTACCACTTATTTGTTCGATCGTACCTTGTTATTTTTCATCAACCCTTAATCAAGTGGCTTCTCACCTTAATGGGCGTGTGATGTTAACTTTGGAATTCATTCGTTCATCCTTGTTGAATGTTTATTGTGAAGACTATATGTTGCAATTTCTATCCGTTGATTCTACTTGACTATTTGTCTATCAAAGTGCTAACGGATGTCACCCTCTTCAGATGGCTCGCCAACGCGTCGTAATCCGGATCGAAATGATGGGAATCGATCAACCCTCCACCTCCACCTCCGCCTCCGAGGCTGGCAAGCTATCATGGCAGCCAACAATGCCAATGCTCGAGATGATTTTGCAGCTCTTGCAAGAAGCGTACTCAAGGGCAAGGCAGTCAAGGAAATCAAGGTCAAGGCAACAATCAGCCGCATTTTGCTACCCTCGATCGGTTCCTCGCTAATCAGCCAAAGTCTTTCGGTTTACGTAGCGAGGCCACGACGCCGACGATTGGCTTGTGGACATCTGCAAACATTTTGAATGTAGCAATGTCGACCTGAGAACTTTGTCAAGTTTGCATCGTTTCAACTCAAGGACCAAGCTGCTGAGTGGTACTAGCAATACAAAGATTCGAGAGGAGGTCGTGTCATTACAGGATGAGTTTCACGAGATTTGAGCTCACCACATTCGAAAAGTGTTGTTGAGAGCAAGCGTGAGGAGTTCCGCAATCTCAAGCAAGGCAACATGTCGTGTATCAATACAATATCCAGTTCGAGCTTCGCTCGCTTTGCTAAGCAAGGCGTCCACGATGAGAAGAGTATGATCTATCAATTCAGAGGTGGTCCGAGAGAAGATCTGCAATTAGCTCTTGTGCTTTTGAGCGTAAAAGTATGATGAATTCTACAACATGGCATTTGAAGCAAGAAGCTGCCCAGCTCAAATGTGAGGCTTCTAAGAAGAGAATCAGGGATGCAGTTCAGTCTTCTTCTTCCTCTCAAGTGGCAGCTAAGCAGCAGAAGTTCTACCTTCCTCCTCCTCCGTTCCATCAGCCTTATCAGCAGAAGAACTCAGGTGGCCGTGGATCTTCCCACCCGCCCAACCCTAGCTATCAGAACAAGGCTAATTCTCAAGGTCCAAGGTCAAGTGCTCCTTACCACCGTCCGCTCTCGAGGTGACTTGCAACAAGTGTCGTGAGAAGGTCACTATGCGAACAAGTGCTTCAACCAAAGCGCCTTCCGCCTCCTCCTCCTGTGAAATCTTCCAGCAATGCAAAGGTCAAGCATAATCCAAAGCATGCCAAAGTCAATATGATGAATGCAGCTCAAGCGGAGGAATCTTGATGTGATAATGGGTAATCTTCCGCTAATGATATTCTGCAAAAGTCTTATTTGATCTTTGGTGCATCGCATTCTTTCATGTCATATCCTTTTGCATCGAAGCACAATTTTGACACGGAGGAATTACCTAAAGCATTGCAAGTTATTTCTCCGGCTAAGCGTTTGAGCTCTAGCATGTTGGTTCCGAATGTCGGTATCAAGATGGGCGATTATAGATTTCTGGCTAAACCAATTGTTCTCGGTGACTCGGATATTGATCTAATTCTCGGAATGGACTGGCTTTCTCAGCACAAAGCTCAGCTTGATTGTGCTGCCAGGGAAATTCAATTGACTCACTCTTCTAATGATGTGATCATCTATGCCGCTCGTGATGAAACCATTCGGTTGTTTTCTCTCAATGAGAAGGGCGAATTGGATGCTATCTCTCAGATTCCAGTTGTTTGTGAGTACCAAGATGTCTTTCGAAGAGCTTCCGGGTATGCCTCCTCATCGGCCAGTTGAGTTCGTTATCGATCTTGAGCCCGCATCAACCCGTTGCAAGCGTCCATACAAGCTTGGACCTGATGAGCTGAAGGAATTGAAGAAGCAGCTCGATGAACAAGAGCGTCTGGTTTGATCGGACCGAGTTCATCTCCTTGGGGTTGTGGTGTTCTTTTGTCCGGAAGAAGGATGGCGCGGACCGACTTTGCGTCGATTACCGTCCATTGAATAAGAAGACTATCAAGAACAAGTATCCACTTCCCAACATCAATGAGCTTTTCGAGCAACTCAAAGGTGCTAAAGTGTTCTCCAAGCTTGACCTTCGTATGGGTTATCATCAGATTCGCATTCGTGAACAAGATATTCCCAAGACAGCATTCGGAACAAGCTTTGGTTCTTATGAATATACTGTCATGTCTTTCGGCCTTGTCAATGCTCCTCCAACATTCTCTCGGATGATGAACTTCATCTTCAACCCCTACACCAATGAATTCGTCTTGGTCTATCTTGATGATATTTTGGTCTTCTCCAAGAATAAGAAGGATCATGCCAAACATTTGCGATTGGTGCTAGACAAGCTCGAGAGTATCAATTCTATCTAAGTTCTCCAAATGTGAATTTTGGCTTGATGAAGTGCTTTATCTTGGTCATATCATCTCCTCCAAGGGCATCGCTGTTAATCCCGAGAAGGTGTCCGCAATTGTGAATTGGGAACCTCCTCGAGAATGTCAAGCAGCTCCATGATTTTCTTGGTCTTGCAAGCTATTGCGAAGATTCGTTGAGAACTTCTCCAAGATTGCAAAGCCTCTTTCCAACCTCCTCGAAAGCATGTGAAGTATATCCGGTCTCCAGAGTGTGACGTTGCTTTCAATACCCTCAAAGAGAAACTCGTCACAGCTCTGTCTTGACTCCTCTGATGAATCCAAGCCATTGAAGTTTTCGTGATGCTTCTCTTCAAGGTCTCGGTGCTGTGTTAATGCAAGAGAAGAGGGTTGTGGCTTATACCTCTCGCCACCGAAGCCCAACGAAAAGAACTACCCCACTCACGATCTTGAGTTGGCGGCGATTGTCCATTCATTGATAACATGGAGACATCTCTTGTTGGGAAGGAAAGTGGACATTTTCACCGATCACAAGAGTCTCAAGTATATCTTCACTCAGCCCAACCTCAACCTCAGGCAGACTCGATGGGTGAAATGATTCAAGAGTACAACCCAAGTATTGAATATACTCCGGGCAAGGCCAATGTGATTGCAGATGCTTTGAGCAGGAAGGCTTCTTGCAGCAGTTTAATCCTCAAGCCCTTCCAACGGATCTCTGTGAAGCTTTCCATAAGCTGAATCTTCAAGTTGTTCCTCAAGGCTTTCTTGCCAACCTCATAGTCTCTCCTACTTTGGAAGATCAGATTCGTGAGGCTCAACTTCTGGATGCCATGGTGAAAAAGGTGAAGCGTGGTATCGACAAGGGCATTTCAAGTACAAGTGCTTCCACGTTGATGACAAAGATACTCTTTTCTTTGAGGACGGATTGTGGTTCCTAAGGGTGATCTGAGAAAAGTCATTATGAGCGAGGCTCACAATTCGCTTCTATCCATTCATCCCGAAATGCGAAGATGTACCATGACCTCAAGCGGTCATATTGGTGGACTCGAATGAAGCGAGAAATTGCTCAATTCGTGAATGAGTGTGATGTCTGCAGAAGAGTGAAAGCAGAACACCAACGACCAGCTGGTCTCCTCCAACCTCTTGCTATTCCAGAATGGAAGTTTGATCATATCGAAATGGACTTCATGACTGGTTTTCCAAAGTCCAAGCGTGGAAATGATGCTATCTTCGTTGTCATTGACAAGCTTACTAAAGTGGCTCATTTTCTTCCTATCAAAGAATCCATCACAGCAGCTCGGTTGGCGAGCTTTACACCTCGAGATTGTCTCCTTGCGGCATTCCACAAGTGATCTCTTGAGACCGTGGCAGCATCTTTACCTCCAAGTTTTGGGATTCTTTTGAAGGCCATGGGCACCAACATTCGTTTCAGCACAGCTTTCCATCCTCAAACAAGTGGCCAAGTCGGCGAGTAAATCAAATCCTTGAAGATATGCTCGGGGCTTGTGTCATTTCTTCGGTATGAAGTGGGAAGATTGTCTTCCATATGCCGAGTTCTCCTACAACAACAGCTTCCAAGCGAGTTCGGGCAAGGCCCCATTCGAAATTCTCTATGGCGAAAGTGCCGTACTCCTCTCAATTGGTGCGAGACAATGAGCGCCAACTTCTTGGCAATGACTTGATCCTGAAGCGGAAGAAATGTGCAAAGTCATTCGTGAGAATCTCAAAGCAGCATAATCGCGCGGAAAAGCTATTATGATGATAAGCACCATGATGTGGCTTTTGAAATCGGAGACCATGTCTACCTCCACGTCTCTCCAATGAAAGGCACTCGTAAACCCGGTATCAAAGGAAGCTTGCCCCTAGATCGTGGGTCCTTTCAAGATCATTGGCAAAAGAGGCGATCTCGCCTATCAACGAGCTTCCATCCAACTTTGCAAGCGTGCACGATGTGTTCCACGTGTCACAGCTTCGCAAGTGCTTCAAGACTCTGAACGCACTATCAACTTCAAGAAATTGACCTTCAAGAAGATCTCTCTTATCATGAGCACCCGTTGCTATTCTTGAAGAGACCAAGCGCAAGACTCGCAACAAGTCAATCAAATTCCTGAAAGTGAAGTGGTCACACCATTCCGACCGTGAAGACACCTGGGAGCGCGAGGATCACCTCCGTTCCGAAAATCCAGAGTTCTTTCAGTCCTAGATCTCGGGACGAGATCCTCTTGTAGTGGTGGAGTGTTGTAACACCCCGGAAGTAACTTTCCATATTTGTAACTCCAACTCTTGCCATTTTTGGCATTGTGATATGATATTCCCTCCGTGGTTGCGTTTTTCTTCTTTTTGCATTTTGTTCATGCCATGCATTTTATATCATGTCATCATGTGCATCTCATTTGCATACGTGTCCGTCTCATGATTCCGAGCATTTTTCCCGTTGTCCGTTTTGCAATCCGGCACTCCTATGTCCCCCGGCGTCCCCTTTTACATTTTTCCGTGAGCGGGTACTAAACCTTCTCGGAATGGACTGAGGTTTGTCAAGTGGCCTTGGTATACCACCGGTAGACCACCGGTCAAGTTTCGGGTCATTTGGAGCTCGTTTGGTACTCCAACGGTTAACCGCACTCTCGCAAAGGCCTCTTTTAAGTTGCAGCCCAACACCCTTCAAAACAGCCCAATAACCCATCTAAGTCACTTCCATGCTCTCCGTCGTTCGATCACGATCGTGTGGTAAAACTACACCTCATTTGGACTCTCCTAGCTCCCTCTATGCCTATTTAAACACCTCCCCCGTCCAAATCCGGGTCCAACCCTAGCCTTCCCCTACCTCGCGCCGGACAAAACTACGCGCCCGCCCGGACACGTCCGCCCCACAGCGCCGCCACCGCCGCCGCCCGCCCGTCATGCCCGCAGCCTAGGCGGGCCCGCCCGCCCACACGCCGCCCAGCCATGCGCGCCGCCTCCGCGCCCGCTTCGCCGAGCCGCCTGCGACCGGCCGCCGCCGCCAGTCATCGCCGCCGCCACCACCTCGCCGCCTCGCCTCCTGCCCGTCCCGCCGCCTCGGCCGGGCTCGCCGAGCTCGAGCTCCCGCCCGGCCCTCGCCCCTGCCGCCCGCCGACCATCCCCCCCGCCGCCCGCCGCCCTCTCCTCCTCGGCCCGCCCCGCCCGCTTTTCCTCTTGGCGAGGAGCCGCCCGCCGCCCTCGATCGGGCGGATCCGATCGGATCGGGTTGACTTTCTCCCCCCTCTAATTCGTCTAAGTTTTTTTATCTCGGTGATTATTTGTGGCAATTTTAACGGATTAAAAATTTTCATCTGTAGCTCCGTTTTGTGTGTGTAATATGTCAAAATGTTTCGCCTCGATGAGTAGATCATTTCATCTCATTGCATCATTTTCATTTGAGCTCATCTTGATGCCCGAAATGCTGTTGGAAGAGGGCTATGTGATGTTAGTTTCTGTTTCTTAACAGAACATGCACTTTTGTTATTTTTGCTATGATTGATGGGTGCACCCTATGATTTTGAGTCCTACATGTGTTTTGTAATATGCCATGCCATCTTTCCAGGGGTGTATGCCATGTATTTTTGTGATCTATGTGGTGACTAGCACAAGCATGCAAAGTAGGTGTCCTGATGTTGCTGTTTTCAGCTCTGTTTTGCTGATATTTTGATGCCATGTTAACTTGATGCTACCGAGAGATCCATGCATATTTTGAGATACTTCAGTAAGGATGTTTTGAACATATGGTTATGCTATATCCATCCATGCCTTTGTTTGCAATTATGGAGTGCCATAGCTTGAGTCAATCGAGCTCTACTTTTGCTACAAAATGTTTCATGGCAGATTGTTTACATGTTATTCAATTTTGCCAAGGTTGTTGTAGTTGATCCGTGTATGCTATGATGTTGTTCTTGCCATGTATATCTTCTATGCCATGTCTTCTTGATGTATGTATGCTTAGTTTATCATGAAAGGCTCTGTAGTGAGTGCTTTGAGCTCTCAAACATGCCTACTTGTTATCTGTTTTTGACATGCCATGTTGCTGAATCTGTTAACGAAACTTGCCATTTTGACATGGGTGTTACTATATTTTCTGATCCTTTTTGGCTTATGGTCAGTAAGGGACTTTTGTTCTATGCTTTGAGTAGATTCATGCCATGCCTTGTTTTGCTATTATAAGTTCCTGTAGCGTGTTGTTTTCTTGCTCTGAACATGGCTACCTGATGCTGTTTTTGCCATGTCCAGCCTGATATTTTTAGCACTTTTGCCATGCTTGTTTGAACCTGTTATGATGTGAACTAGCCGTAGCTCAGTGTTCATCATTTGTCAAGCATCTTGAGTAGATCACTGCCATATACTTTGTTGGTACGTTTGGGTGCAGTAGCTTAATTTCTTGTTGCTTGCTAAGTGGTATCATGTTGTTAATGGCAGTTTTGTGCCATTCTTGTTTTGCTTGTCATTTGCAAACCGTGCATCCGATTCGGTGATCTTTATATCGATTTCAACGAAATCATCTCATCTTTCAGTGGCATACTTGGTTTGCCAAGTTGATGCCTGGTTCATCATTTTCCTTCCGGGCGCATATCGCATTGCATATCACATCTCGCATATCATGTCATGTTTTGCATCATGTGGCTTGTGCATTGCACCGTGATTTATTGTGGTTCCTTTGTTTGTGTTCTTGCTTTGGGTAGAGCCGGGAGACGAGTACGTGAACGAGGAACCTGTTGAGAACGCTTACGAGGATCAAGCTTTCGACAACTCGAGAACATTGCGAGCAAGATGACCATACCCTCGAAATCACTTCTATCTTTGCTATGCTAGATGCTCGCTCTTTTGCTATGCCTATGCTGCGAAGCCTATCACTTGATATATCATGCCACCCATATTGCCATGTCAGCCCCTAACCATCCTTTCCTAGCAAACCGTTGATTGGCTATGTTACGCTTTGCTCAGCCCTCTTATAGCGTTGCTAGTTGCGGTGAAGTGAAGTTTGTTCCTTGTTGGAACATGGAGATGTTGTTCCTTATTGGAACATGCTTACTTGTTGGGGATATCACAATATATATCTGCTATAATTAATGCATCTATATACTTGGTAAAGGGTGGAAGGCTCGGCCTTATGCCAGGTGTTTTGTTCCACTCTTGCCACCCTAGTTTTCGTCATACCGGTGTTATGTTCCTTGATTTCGCGTTCCTTGCACGGTTGGGTGATTTATGGGACCCCTTGACAGTTCGCTTTGAATAAGACTCGTCCAGCAAGGCCCAACTTTGGTTTTACCATTTGCCACCTAAGCCTTTTTCCCCGGTTTTCGCGAGCCGAGGGTCATCTTTATTTTAACCCCGGACCAGTGCTCCTTGAGTCTTGGCCCGAACTGAGCTACTGCAAGGGGCCACCACGGGAAACTCGAGGCTTGGTTTTACTCGTAGCTAGTCTCATCCGGATGTGCCACGAGAACGAGATATGTGCAGCTCCTATCGGGATTTGTCGGCACAATCGGGCGGCTTTGCTGGTCTTGTTTTATTGTTTGTCGAAATGTCTTGTAGTCCGGGATTCGAGATTGATCGGGTCTTCCCGTAGAAGGAATATCCTTCGTTGACCGTGAGAGCTTATAATGGGCTAAGTTGGGACACCCTCCGGGTATTATCTTTCAAAGCCGTGCCCGGTTATGAGGCAGATGGGAATTTGTTAATGTCCGTTGTAGAAAACCGAAGTTGACCTCAATTAAAATACACATCAACAACGCGTGTAACCGTGATGGTCTCTTCTCGGCGGAGCCGGAAGTGAACACGGTGTTGGAGTTATGTTTGGCGTAAGTAGTTCAGATCACTTCTTGATCGCTACTAGCTTCACGCCCGTGCCTTGCTTCTCTTCTCGCTCTCTTTTGCGATGTAGCCACCATATATGCTAGTAAACTTGCAGCAGCTCCACTTTACAACTATGTCCTTCCTATAAGCTTAAATAGTCTTGATCTCGCGGGTGTGAGATTGCTGAGTCCCGTGACTCACAGATTCTACCAAAACAGTTGCAGTGCCGATGATGCGGTCAGGTGGCGCAACCGAGCTCAAGTGGGAGTTGGATGAGGAACGTGGTCGTTACTATGTGTCTTTTCCTGATGATCAGTAGTGGAGCCCAGTTGGGACGATCGGGGATCTGTGTAGCATTTGGGGTATCTTCTTTATTTTGGTTCCGTAGTCGGACCTTGAGTGTAATCTGAATGATGGATGTTTATTTATATATTGTGTGAAGTGGCGACTGTAAGCCAACTATGTATCTCTTTCCCTTATTTATTACATGGGTTGTGTGAAGATTACCTCACTTGCGACATTGCTTTTCAATGCAGATATGCCTCTAAGTCGTGCTTCGACACGTGGGAGATATAGTCGCATCGAGGGCGTTACAGCGCCTCCCCCTCCGGAGCCTTGCACCTGGGCGTACAAAGGCAGCAGATAGCTGGGGGGAGGCCGCTCGTTCTATGGCATCGTCACCTCCCACCTCAAGGCGACATTGCGAAGGCGGGCCAGCCTCTTCTTCGGCGGGAGTGGCCCAAGCTCTTCGCGGGAAGTTTTTCCCTTCTTGGCGGCAGAGAACCTCCGAATCGGCGCCATGGACGTCGCGAAAAGGCAGCAAAGCAAGGGGGAAGAAGAAGCGAGCGGGGTGGAGGAAGAGATGAGCAACGGGGGCTCCGCCCCCCTCCTCATTTATAGCCAGAGGGAGGCCAACCACCGGCCTCCATGATCGCAGGTAATGATGATCTTTTTGCATGCACCAGGGACTCGTCAAGTCAGGGGCAGTTGTCGAGGCAGCGTGGGGAAGCGGAGACGCCCACGTCCAATCAATCGCCACGCATCGACCAAGGCCGCAGGCTATTGGGGCCCGCGGCGCTCCGCACTTGCCCTTTGGCTTCGCCTCGAAGTCAAGTCCGAGCGTGCCTTGGGCCCGTGGGCTACTGTCGGTGTTCCGAGAACGGGGGTCCCCAGACTTGCCTGCCTGCGGCCCAGGGCGTGGCTCGCCCAGCGGCCTGGTATGGCCCTTCTTAATTAGCAAACACTCAAGACCCTCGCGAGGCGGACGACGCAAGACCTCCTCAGGGGAAGCCTCGCTAGGCTGGCTCACGAGGAGCGGAGATATCAAGGCAAGGAGCACCTCGCGAGGAGCGCGTGACGTGAGCCGTGATGACCAAGGCCAGGCGGGCGCCAGCAGGCGTAGAGTACCAGTTTCCTCTTTGGTGCTAAAGAGGCAGGCGCGGGCGAGGAGTCCTGAGGCGTCAAACAAAGGTTCCCATATCAGTGCAACAAAACCCAGACCAGCAGGACGGTAGGACGGAGGTCATCGTGGAGCCCAGGACGGCGTCACCACCAGAACCTTTGGCAGGCAAAGACTACTTTTGTCAGGATAGCTTGTACTGGCTGTCCCCCTTCAATCTTGGCCGTTGTGGGATCCCTTCCCGTCTAATATTTGGGAAGAGGACCCTGGCCTCTATAAATAGGACTAGCCACCGCCATAGCCGGGACGGATCATTCAGGCCACCCTAGCACTCATCAGCTCACCGAGCCCAAGAACACCTCTCCTCCTGAGGCTGTTCTTCCCTTGTACTTGTTCATCCCCCATGCAACAAGGCAATCCACCACACCACACTGGAATTGGGTATTACACCACAATGGTGGCCCGAACCAGTATAAACCCTTGTGTCCCGTGTTCTTCGAGTTCGTCGAGCTAGGCCGTGGATCGTTGAGCGAGCAAGCTAGAGTGAGAGAGAGATCTTCGTGTGCACCCCAGTGTTCGAACCTCAAGATTTTGCCAGAACCCGTAATCCGACAATGTGTAATTGGGTCTTTGTTTGAGTGAATTTCCTCTTTGTGTTCTTGTTCATCCTCTTTTACCCTCCAAGTGTGAAAATATATTCATCTAGGGTTGCACCCTAAAACATCTTGGTATCATGAGCCGTGGTTGATTCACATAATGGAGTCCCTATCCCTCATATTATAGCCTAATTTTGTTGTTTTTCCTCCTAATTCAAAAATGCCCACAAAATAGCCCCAAAATTTTTCTTGCAATTTGTTGGATGTTTTTTTACTGGAAACTGTGAGGCAACAGCGCCATAGTATTTTAACAATTTGTTGGATGTTATGTGATTTTGTTGATTTGGTCCACGAATTTCGTGTTTGGCAAGTGGATCTAACCCTTACCCACCTCCCTCATACATCCCACCATCGATTTTGGCCAGATTTTTGAAAACTTCCATGGATCTGATGGTATTCTTGTGCAGCAGAACACCCCGTGCGCACGGGCCATTGGGACCCCGTGCACACGGGCTCAACTTGCCCCGTGCACACGGGCCTTCCAGAACTGTTCGGCCACAGCTAATTTTGCCTCCTTTTGCCATTCTTTCACCACCATTCGCTTTCCGCAATACTTCTGTAGGATCTTCAGAAGAGGTGTCTAGAGGGGGGGGTGATTAGACACTAAGTACCAAAGTTGCAGTTTTTAACTTCTTTTAGGTTTAAGTAGAGTTTAGGCACAAGTTTAACATTCTCAATACATAACAAGCAAGCATGCAAAGAGTATGTAGGCAGCGGAAAATAAAGCATGCAACTTGCAAGAATGTAAAGGGAAGGGTTTGGAAGATTCAAACGCAATTGGAGACACGGAAGTTTTTGTCGTGGTTCTGATAGGTGGTGCTATCGTACATCCACGTTGGTGGAGACTTCAACCCACGTGGGTAACAGTTCTTGTGAGTCCACGGAGGGCTCCACCCACGAAGGGTCCAAGAAGAAGCAACCTTGTCTATCCCAAATGGTCGTCCGCCCACGAAGGACTTGCCTCACTAGCGGTAGATCTTGAGAAGTAGGCGATCTCCTTGCCCTTACAAACTCCTTGGTTCAACTCCACAATCTTGTCGGAGGCTCCTAAGTGACACCTAGCCAATCTAGGAGACACCACTCTCCAAGAAGTAAAAATGGTGTGTTGATGATGAACTCCTTGCTCTTGTGCTTCAAATGATAGTCTCCCCAACACTCAACTCTCTCTCATAGGATTTGGATCTGGTGGAAAGAAGATTTAAGTGGAAAGCAACTTGGGGAAGGCTAGAGATCAAGATTCATGTGGTTGGAATGGAATATCTTGGCCTCAACACATGAGTAGGTAGTTCTCTCTCGAAAATAGGATGTTTGGAAGTGTAGGCTTGTTCGATGGCTCTCTCCATGAATGAAGAGGAGGTGGAGGGGTATATATAGCCTCCACACAAAATCTAACCGTTACACACAATTTACCAAACTCGGTGGGACCGAATCATCAAACTCGGTCGGACCGATTTAGTAAACCTAGTGACCGTTAGGGTTTTTGGTGGGACTGACATGCATCTCGGTAGGACCGATATGGTTAGGGTTAGGGCATAACGTAATCTCGGTGAGACCGATTATACAAACTCGGTGAGACCGAATTTGGTAATTAGATAACCAGAGAGTTGGTCAGGCAAACTCGGTGAGACCGATTACTCAAACTCGGTGGGACTGATTTTGGTAATAAGTTAACCAGAAAGTTTGCATTGTAATCTCGGTAGTACCGATTACACAAATTCGGTGAAGCCGAATCTGGTGATGGATATACACAGAGATATTACAATCCCATCTCGGTGAGACCGAGATCCCTATCGGTGAAACCGATTTGCCTAGGGTTTGTGGCAGTGGCTATGACATCTGAACTCGGTGGCGCCGGATAGAAAGAATCGGTAGGGCTGAGTTTGACTTTGGGTTTAGGTCATATGTGGATGTGAGAAAGTAGTGGAGGGTTTCGGAGCATATCACTAAGCACATGAAGCAAAAGGCTCATTAAGCAACACCTCATCCCTCCTTGATAGTATTGGCTTTTCCTATAGACTCAATGTGATCTTGGATCACTAAAATGTAAAATGAAGAGTCTTGAGCTTGAAGCTTGAGCCAATCCTTTGTCCTTAGCATCTTGAAGGAGTTCCCACATCCTTTAGTCCGTGCCACTCCATTGTTGAACTTATCTGAAACATACTAGATAAAAGTGTTAGTCCAACAAGAGATATGTTGACATTAATTACCAAAACCACCTAGGGAGCACTTGTGCTTTCAATCTCCCCCTTTTTGGTAATTGATGGCAACATACATCAAAGCTTTAGTTAAGGATATAAAGAATAGCAAGAAAAGCTTCGGAAAGACATGTAACAAGCATAGGCTCCCCCTATATGTATGCAATCATGTGAATATGGAATATAGAAGCATGTGAGAGCACAACCATGATAGAGTAGGGAATGTGTTACATGTATCTTGGCCATATGCATCAGAGCAAAGAATATTAAAGAAAATACCTTCATGCTCATGAGTCCTTCTTGCAAAACAGTGTGTACATCAGCAAGAATTCCTCATACACATGAGTGTGATGCATATACTTACCTTCTAGTCTTGAGTTGGCTTAGGGTGAAATGAACCTGCACAAACAAGGTTAGATAACACAGGTACATCTACTAGCCAGAGCAAATAGAAGAAACCACAAGAATACCAAGACTGGGATGACATGTAGAGAGTGAGTACAGAGTACCACATTGGATTAGACATGTCCCCAAGAGTAAAGATATGCAATGAATTTGATTGATTTCTTTCCCTTAGATGTCTTGCTCCCCTTCAATCTAGCATGGGATACTGGGAGAAGATAGGGAATAGAAAATCAGAGCTGAAAAAATATAAAAGAACAGAGCTTAATGCAAATAAGCACACATGAACATGTCTTTCCCCCAAAAAGACATGTGGCATCTCTCCTCTTGAATACCAAGCATCTGGGATCCTTGAGAAATACTTTCTACATGAGTATTCTCTCCCCCTGGAGATCTCTTTCTCCCCCTTAATACTCTCTCTGATGTGATCTCTCTAAGTGATAAGCTTTGATGTGATCTCTCTCTCCCCCTTTGACATCAATTTCCAAGAACGGTCTTCTAGAATTTGTTGTGTATGGGTTTGGTACTTGAGTCACAACGCAAAGCACTGCATAAAATTGTGATGCTTGTAGAGGACAAGATTCATTGAGTGGAGCTGGATTTAGAAGAAACACAGAATAAGTGGCAAACTGTTTATCCTGTTGTGAAATCGGTGGCACCGAGAGGTATGCTTCGGTTGTACCGAAAAGATTCGGTTGGACCGAAATCAACAAATCGGTGAAACCGAGTTCATCACAGAGAAAACATTTGTCACCTCAGCTCTCTAGACTAGAAAGGTCTCACAAAGATTTGCAAGGAATTAACGAAATGATATGCAATGAATTGGATGCTGAAAATGCAGAGCAAACTGAAAGAAAAGAATGAAATCTATATGAAGTTTTTTTTGAAAGGGGAAACAAATATGCATGAGACAAATGCAAAAACACAAATAAGAACACGAGAGAACTTCATCTAGAGATGGTCTGTGACAAAGTCACCTATGTTAGAGTATATTGACTTAGGAGTCAAGTGAGATCACTTGATCATGGGTCATACTCATCGTTTAAGCTCAAAATGGGGTTACCATTTTTTGTTTAAGCATCTTGATGTATTCACATCTTGTCGAGTTGCTTTAGCTCAAGACTTGGAGTAAAGCTTCTCTAAGATGGAATAACATACATTGGTTGGTGTTGTTGTCCATGTAGTTTAACTTTGTGGGTTGCTCAAGGTTGATGTAGCTCATCAAGAGTTGGGAGCACCACATGGAATTTGAGTCCATCTACCTACATGGGTTAGTTCTTGCAAGGAAGAGCACTTGTGTATCCAAAATGACAATCATGAAGCTCAATCATAGAGTTTGTCTAAAGGATATGTTAGAATGATTCCGTGCTTCCTTGTACTCATCCACCGAAGGGTAGAGACTTGGTGATGTAGAGATTGCTCAAGATGTGAGTAGATTACAATCTCATGGAAATTGATTCAACCAAGTACCTACATGGGTTAGATGACATGCAAGATGCAAATATATCCAAGATATAATATATTCATCATAAGAGAGATATCATGGATTAGTCATAAGCTCATGTCTTGCATGTATCCAATGGAGTTTCTACTCCAAGTTTGAAGCATCAATGATGTTCAATTCTCCTCTCAACCTGCAAAACACTTTCTCATCAAGGGGTTTAGTAAATATATCCGCTAATTGCTTTTCGGTGCGAACATGCTTAAGATTAATGTCACCCTTAGCAACATGATCTCGAATGAAATGATGACGAACTTCAATATGCTTAGTTCGAGAATGTTGTACGGGATTATGACCAATTTTGATAGCACTTTCATTGTCACAAAGCAATGGAACATGTTTCACATATATCCCATAATCTTTAAGAGTTTGGGTCATCCAAAGTAATTGAGCACAACATGAACCGGTGGCAATGTACTCCGCTTCGGCGGTAGATAAGGATACCGAGTTTTGTTTCTTGGAGGACCAAGACACAAGAGATCTACCAAGAAATTGGCAAGTACCCGAAGTGGACTTTCTATCAACCTTGTCTCCGGCATAGTCCAAGTCGGAATAGCCAACAAGATCGAAAGAGGCCCTCTTAGGATACCAAATGCCAAAGTTTGGTGTATGAATTAAGTATCTCATTATCCTTTTTACGGCCTTAAGATGACATTCTTTAGGAGCAGCTTGATATCTTGCACACATGCACACACTTAGCATAATATCGGGACGTGAAGCACATAGATATAACAATGAACCAATCATAGAGTGATAAACCTTTTGATCAACCGGTTTACCATCTTTGGTCAAGTCAAGATGTCCACTAGTAGGCATGGGTGTAGACATACCTTTGCACTCTTGCATATTGAATTTCTTGAATAAGTCCTTAGTTTACTTCGTTTGAGACACAAAAGTACCTTCCTTAGTTTGCTTGATTTGCAACCCAAGAAAGAATTTGAGTTCACTCATCATTGACATCTCAAACTTCTCCGACATTAGCTTCCCAAAATTCTCACTAAAATGAGGGTTAGTTGATCCAAATATGATATCATCAACATAAATTTGGCATACAAATAATTCTCCATTAACCCTTTTAGTAAAAAGTGTGGAATCAATCTTCCCAATTTCTAAGCCTTTTTCAAGAGGAAGCTTGGTCAAGCATTTATACCATGCTCTAGGAGCTTGTTTAAGACCATAAAGAGCTTTTTGAAGTTTGTAAACATGATTTGGTTTCTTAGGATCAGCTCACCGAGCCCAAGAACACCTCTCCTCCTGAGGTTGTTCTTCCCTTGTACTTGTTCATCCCCAGCCAACAAGGCAATCCACCACACCACAATGGTGGCCCAAACCAGTATAAACCCTTGTGTCCGTGTTCTTCGAGTTCGTCGAGCTAGGCTGTGGATCGTTGAGCGAGAGAGCTAGAGAGAGAGAGAGAGAGAGAGAGAGAGAGAGAGAGAGATCTTCGTGTGCACCCCAGTGTTCGAACCTCAAGGGTTTGCCGGAACCCGTAATCCGACATTTGGCGCGCCAGGTAGGGGTGCGCCGAAGATTTCTCTCTGTCGATCCATGCTCCACCGTCCCACCAGTTCCATGGCCGACGCTCGCCGAGCTTGCGCTGAGCGCCGGGCCGCCCTTGCTGCCCGCGTCGCCTAGACGGCTCCCGCCGGCGGGCCTCCCCGTCGTTCGCCATCACTTGCTGCGAACGCTGCCACCCGCCCGGTAGCACCCGAGCAGCCAGCCTCATCGCTGCACCCCTCCGTGAAGTGGGACGGACGTACCGCCACCCTGTCGCTGACTCCGGCAGGCTCGTCGTCTCACGCTCGTCGCGGGCCCATGGACGCACAAGCCGCGCTGCTCACGGCACGCGAGCTCCTATGCTACCATCCAGTCAACGACCTCTACGAGGAGTGGCTGGACCACATCGCCGAGCTCGTCAGTGCCACTGGGGGCTCTCCTGCGTCGTCTCTCTCGCTGCCTCGTCCGCCTCCTGCCGCAGGCAACATAACCCACGGAGCACCTCCACCACCACCACATAAAGATGTCGCCCTCGCACCAAGACGCGCGTCCCCACGGTGCGGTCCCCCGTGTAGGGTGCCCGCGCGTGAAGGAAGCTGCCATGAGGTCCCTCGGCCACGGAAAGACACTCCTGCACTCCCAGCGCCACTGCGTCAAGACCGTGCACTGCCCGTGGCAGCTGTTCGCGGATACCAAAACCAGGCTCCGCCTCCGCAGCGAGCCCCAGTGACTACAGCAAGCTGCCGCGCCTTCACCCCCGAGCTGCGCAGCGTCATCTAGCCCGGGAAGTTCAAGCCCGACATGCCTCCGCGTTACGACGGCACCCCCGACCCTGCGGAGTTCCTACAGCCCTACGAGTTGAGCATCGAGGCGGCCAACGGCGACGAGAAGGTCATGGCGAACTGTCCCCATGGCTCTTAAAGATGGCGCGTGCTCGTGGCTCTTAAACCTGCCCGTGGAATCGATCTCCTCCTGGGGCGAGATGCGCGAGCGTTTCATTGCCAACTTCCAGGGCACTCGCGACCGCCCGCCAACCACGGGCGACCTGCGGCGCATCAAGCAGCAACCCGGAGAAACCCTGCAGAAGTACATCCAACACTTCAACAGCGTTCTCCTGAAGATCCCCAAGGTGACGGACGAGGCCATCATCTCCGCCTTCTCCGACGACGTCCGCGATGTCAAGATGAAGGAGGAGCTCGCCATCCATGAAGACATGTGCACGGCCTTAGAGCTATTCAACCTAGCGACCAAGTGCGCGAGGGCCGAGGAAGGGCACCTCTCCCTCGTCGAGCTCCTAGCAGTAGACCCAGAAGACAAGAAGACCAAGGTCAAGGACGTGAAGCGCAAGGGAGTAACCGTGCTCGCGGCCGAGCCTGAGGTGAAGCGCGGTCGCGACCACCCGGAGTCATCCAGGGGCAACCGCCCGTTCTGCGCCTTCCACAACATGCATAGCCACAACACCAGCGATTGCCAGGAGCTCAAAGCCATCCGCGATGGGCGCTTCTGCCGGCGCCCCGACTGCAACGACCGAGGCTACGACCGTGGAGGAGGCTGAATAGGAGGACGCTGGGACAACCGCAAGCCATAGTCAAGTATTCAATGAAGTGAAAGCAGGAAGACTATTAGCAGCTAGGCAGTATGGATCAGGATGGAAGATAGTATGAAGCCAATCAGAACAAGTAGTTGCAAAGTGAAGTCAAACAGATAGTGCAAGCAAGCAATGACTTCACGAAGACAAACTGTAAGTAAAGAGAGGGAGAAGATATAACCAGTCTCTTGGTGAGGACAAGGATTTGTTGGACCAGTTCTAGTTGCTGTGACAACTGTACATCTGGTTAGGGAGGCTGAGATTCAACTCAGAAGACCACGGATTCACCTTATTCCCCTTGAGCTAAGGACACCCAGTCCTCGCCCAATCACTCTGGTAAGTCTTCAAGGTAGACTTCCGAACCTTCACAGACTTCGTTCACCGGTGATCCACAATGACTCTTGGATGCTCAGAACGCGACGCCTAACCGGCCGGAGGATTCACACCCTCAAGTGTAACAAGTCTTCAGTCACGCGACGTAAAGACTTGATGATGCCCGACACTCTTTGGCTCGGGTGTTTTGGGCTTTGTCCCGAAAGGATTTCTCTCTCAAAAGCTTCGAGGTGGGTTGCTCTCAAACGACAAAAGCCGTGCACTAACTCTGAGCAGCCACCAATTTATGGTGTAGGGGGTGGGCTATTTATAGCCACTAGGCAGCCCGACCTAATTTGTCCGAAATGACCCTGGGTCACTAAGGAACTGACACGTGTTCCAACGGTTAGATTTCAAACACACGCGGCATCTTGACTTGGGCTACAAGTAAAGCTGACTCATCCAGCTCTGGATAAGGTTTGCTCTCAATGTTTTCGCTCGAAGCCATAGGATTTGGTTGAGCATCACTTCAGTCACTCTGACTTTGTTCACTTGGACACCACTTAACAGCACGGTGGTTCCTATGACTCAACAAAGAAGAAAAGGAAACTACGAAACGACTATGTCTTCGCACTCCATTGTCTTCACGTGAATGTCTTCTCGACTCATAAGCTTCGATGTGATTGTCTTCACATACCACCATTGTCTTCAATGTCTTCATACATTTTTAGGGGTCATCTCCGGTAGGTAAACCGAATTAATGAGGGACTACTACCTGTGTTATCCTGCAATTCTCACAAACACATTAGTCCCTCAACCAGGTTTGTCGTCAATACTCCAAAACCAACTAGGGGTGGCACTAGATGCACTTACAATCTCCCCCTTTTTGGTGACTGATGACAAACTGGTTGAAGTTTTCAACGGGAATAAAAGTATGCGAAATTGTGAGGAATTTAGGTATTGTCTTCATAAGTAGCAAAAGGCTCCCTGAGGGAGTCCCGGACTAGGGGGTGTCTGGATAGCCGGACTATCATCACGGCCGGACTCCAAGACTATGAAGATACAAGATTGAAGACTTCGTCCCGTGTCCGGATGGGACTTTCCTTGGCGTGGAAGGCAAGCTTGGCGATACAGATATGTAGATCTCCTACCATTGTAACCGACTCATGTAACCCTAACCTATCCAAAGGTCTATATAAACCGGAGGGTTTTAGTCCGTGGGACTAACAACAATCATACCATAGGCTAGCTTCTAGGGTTTAGCCTCCTTGATCTCGTGGTAGATCTACTCTTGTACTACCCATATCATCAATATTAATCAAGCAGGAGTAGGGTATTACCTCCATCGAGAGGGCCCGAACCTGGGTAAAAACATCGTGTCCCTTGTCTCCTGTTACCATCCGCCTAGATGCACAGTTCGGGACCCCCTACACGAGATCCGCCGGTTTTGACACCGACATTGGTGTTTTCATTGAGAATTCCTCTGTGTCGCCACCGATAGGGTCCGATGGCTCCTTCGATCATCAACAACGACGCGGTCCAGGGTGAGACTTTTCTCCTCGACAGATCTTCGTGTTCGGGCGGCTTTGCATCAAGGGCCAATTCGCAGGCCATCCGGAGCAGATCGAAGCTACGCCCGCCATCGGTCAGATTTGAAGTTTGAACTATACGGCCGATATCCGCGGTGACTTGATCTTCGATGGATTCGAGCCAGCCATAGCGTGCCGACTTGTCTCGATGGGCATGATCTAGCTCTGCAGCGAGCAAAGGCCACGAGGCCGCACCAAAGATCCGCCCCGACCCTTAATCCAGAGCCGGATTCCCGATCGAGGACGAGTGGTTGGACACCGCCTCGGGTCTACAATCTCTACGGCGATCGAACCGAACTCCATCCTCGTCCTTTCAAGACCTCGACTCAGGTGCCGGACTCCTCTCCGGACTCAACCCTCCGCACCCCGCCAATTGAATCCGATTGGGCGCCCGGTCATGGAGTTCACGGCGCGGACATCTTTCAAAGACTCGCCTTTGGCAACATCCTGAATTCACTAAAGTCTCTTTCTTTATCCGGAGAGCCCTGGCCGGACTACGGTCAGGAAGGTTGGGATGTGGACGACGAATAAATTCAACGCCCACCCACCACCCACTTCGTAGCCACTGTCGAAAGCTTACACGACGTGCTCAATTTCGACTCCGAAGACATCGACGGTATGGACGACGATGTAGGAGACAACAATGAACCAGCACCTATAGGATGCTGGACAACCACCTCATCCCATGATGTATACATGGTGGATACACCTCAAGGAAATGAAGATGAGGAACAACGGGACGCCACGAAGGACAAATCCCTCGAAAAGTAGTCAAAAAGGCAACGTAAACGCCGAACCAAGTCCCGCCTCAACAAAGACCTAGCCATAGAGCAGGGCGAACCGGTGGACGATGAAAAAGCTATCGAGCAATCGTCCGAACAAGACAACCTGGATAAAACAACCCGTCCCAGGCGAAGGCAACAGCCCGGACGATATCACGCTGGACAAACTGTTGGAGCAAAATAACCTCCAGAAAAGGCTCATCGCCATCGCACAGAGCCTGAAAAAGCGTAGCGGAAGCTCAAGACAGCGGAAGATGCACTCGAGAATCAGATGGAGCAAAGTATTCAGCACCGCAGACAAGCACGCGACGATCGCCAACAAAGAGCTACCCAAAAGAAAGCTACGCCTGACCGACGAAGAGGCCTTAGAGCCCCCACAATTAAAAAGTAAGAAGGCCACCCGGTCGGACGGACGACCCCACGGCAAAAAGAGAGCGGCGAATGGCGCCGCACACAAGCCAATATGCGATCCGCATAAGGATTCACATCAAAAGGATGGCCCAGTTAGGTCCATCTATGGGCCAAGAAAGCAGGCTCGTCAAGGCAATGCAACACGCCAAAATTCCGAAGATCACGACACACCCAAATATAAGGGCGCCGCACACCCCCTATGTTTTACCGATGAGGTGTTGGATCATGAATTTCGTCCATAAACATAGAGGCATACGACGGAACAACAGACCCTGGAGTCTGGATCGAGGATTACATCCTCCACATACACATGGCTAGAGGAGATGATCTCCACGCCATAAAATACTTACCCCTTAAACTCAAAGGGCCAGCTCGGCATTGGCTTAAAAGCCTCCCAGAAAATACCATTGGAAGCTAGGAAGAGCTCAAGGATGCGTTTCGGGCAAATTTTCAGGGGACCTATGTCTGCCCTCCGGATGCAGACGATCTAAGTCACATAACTCAACAGCCCGGAGAGTCAGCCCAGAAATTCTGGAACAGGTTCCTTACTAAAAGAACCAAATAGTCGATCGTCCGGACGCCAAGCCTTAGCAGCTTTCAAACACAACGTCCGAGACGAATGGCTCGCCAGACACCTCGCCAAGAAAAACCAAGAACAATGGCCGCATTAACAAGCCTCATGACCCGCTTATGCTGGAGAGGACAGCTGGCTAGCAAGATGCGCACCAGCGACCCAAGTACATCCAAGTCGAGGATGGAACGGGAAACCACGGCGCAACAAGGTCCAACGCCGGATTAAAGGGAACGGTCCAAAGAGCGCGGCGGTCAACGCCGGATTCAAAAGCTCACGGCAGAAGAACAAAAAACTGCCCCTTAAGGACTAGCGATGAGCTATCCAACTTCAACAAAATCTTGGACAAGATATGTCAAATCCACAGTACTCCATGGAGGCCTGCTAACCATACCCACAGAAATTGTTGGGTCTTCAAATAGTCCGGCAGACTGAATGCCGAACACAAGGGGCTCGACACACCAAGTGAAGATGACGACGAGCACCACAAGCAGAGCCCCGGAAAACAAAAGACATTCCCACAAGAGGTTAAAACAGTAAACTCACTTCACGTGATCAAAGGGAAAAGAGCGGCGCCCACTAAAAGGCGCGCGCACATCGGGTTGTCAAAACCAATCACCTTCGACCATCGTGACTATTCCAAAATATCCGAACGCAGGATGGACTGCCTTGATATTGGATCCTATAATCGACGGATTCCAATTTACACAAGTCCTCATGGATGGCGGCAAGGACATAAACCTGATATATCAGACACAATCCGCAGGATGGGGATAAACCCAACCAAAATTCGCCATAGCAACACCTCCTTTAAAGGAGTAATGACAGCCCATATGCCCATTGTACGGCTCCATACGCTAGAAGTTGTGTTCGGTTCATCCGACAACTTCCGTCGCGAAAGGTTAATCTTCCATGTCGCCCGCTTAAAATTAGCCATCAAGCACTATTGGGACGCGAAGCTTTCGCCCGCTTTAACGCAATACCGCATTATGCATCTCTAACACTTAAAATGCCCGGTCCACGCGGCATCATCTCGTTAAGAGGAAGTACTAAGTGTTACTCTAGCACTGGAGAACGTGAGACTGCCTTGACAGCCCCACACCTATCCGGCCCCGCTAGTCAAAGAAACTGAATAGGTCATTCAAACCCCGGACACGGCTAGACGAGTCCGGCGCCTACTAGCGGCATACCCCCATACAAGGGGCTGCATGCACGTACAACAAGAGACAATAAAGCTCAATTTTCTTCACTTCTTCAAATCGTACTCTGTTTATTTAATATAAAGTACATCTTTCGCACGATCCTTTTTATTTCAAACTAAGTTCCTCTCTTTTACATATGAATAACGTATACACCCGTCCCAGATACGGCACAACGGAGACACAGCGCAGACGCAGAGGGACCGTTGCAAGGATTCTTTTCAGATTAAGACCCTGCATAAACCTTTTTACTGTCTCTTGTTGTTATACATCCCCGGTTCCTTACTATAACCGAGGAGGAGGCTGGCGTTTTGGCATTGGCCGCACCAGAATTTTTATGCTGCACTGACACTGGGGCTTAGGGCATTATTCTGCCCATTTTCATAAAGACCGAATACCTTAGGGAGTATTCGGCGTCTCGAGTTAGGCCTTATATGCATCAGCTCCGAATCATGTCTTTGGTCAAATGTTGGGTTGCCCGGCTCCTGTGTTTGCTGCCTTACGTTCTATCTTCACGGCTAACGCGGCACCAGGAGAACTACTGCGATTGTGCCCCGGTTCGGCCGGGCGAGCACCTCAGTAGAGAAAGCCGAAAACTGACTGTCATGATGTAGCAAGAGACTGGTCAACTACTCGATGACTCACTGGAATGTTTAGGATTCCTCCGCATTAACGAAGGACCGGTTTTCGGTCAGGCACATACGCACCCCGAATTCGGGAGAGTGCGGTGCCCCTAGGGGCTATATAGTAGCCCCACCCTCAAACTCCTATGGCTAAGTGAAAGTGATAAAGCATTATAGTCCGGTTGCCTGGTTTGCTACGCTATCACCTCCTTAACAGGACCAAGACGTTGGATTAAGTGTGAAAAAGCGCTTTCTTTGCAAACACCCCTCACTATGTGTGTGGGGCTAAGCAAGGACTACCATCTTTCAAAGTTATATACACATATACATAAACGGCCGACAGGAGTAGCTTACTACTTGAACGCACAAGTATAAAAAGCTCTTATATTATATTGAAAACATTGTTTTCACAAATAATACATGTCATTTAAACATAATATCCTTCGAACGCTGCGTCTCTATTAAACGAGCGCCCGCAGACTTCTTCAAAGTAGTGCTCGGCGGTACTCGGCTCCTATCCGAATCTTGGGATGCAACGTCGGTGGCCTTCATCTCCGCCAAGATGTCTTGACATGGGCCGAGCCATCCCGCTCCTCAATACACGCCGATCGCTTCATGGCGCCGACACGCTGTACCGCACTAAGGAACTGCTGCACTAAACCAAAATAGCTCTTCGGTGGGGTCCGCCCGCCACAAGTGAGTCAAGACATGCTTCATGGCGAATCCGACAATCTATTCAGCTCGCCCATTCGCCAACCGATCGGTCACGGCAGAGGACGCCCGGACTATGGAATTGTGACAAATATAGCTCTTCCTTCAGGCCCCTTCGCCCCGAAGTGCTCAACCACGTCCGCAGCGCCGCCGCCAAGTCCAGATAAGCATCCTTCAACTCCACAACTTATCCAACGAGCATACTTTGGATCCAGATATTTCCTCCGCAGCGTAAACGGTTTTCCAGCCGCAATTGCCCCGGCCTGACTCAGCTCCTCCTTGGCAGCTCTCAAGGCCGACTGGGCATTCTTGGATTCGGCGGCGGCCTTTTTCAGGCCCTCTTGCTCCGCTTGGCGTTCTTTTTCAAGAACCTCGCAGCGGTCGGTTGTATCCTTCAATTTTCTGGCCATTTCCTCTTTGCTTCGGCAGTGAGTAGCCCGTTCGACTTCTAGCTCTTCGGCCGCCCTTAAAGCGGCCGCACTACTATTTCTGGCTTGCTCTTTCACTGGGGCGAGTTCCGCCCGCAGCTCTTCAACAGCAGCGGCACCATCTGCATTTAGCATACAAATAGTACGCCATGGGCGTCAAGCTCCCTTACTAGGTGTCCGCATAGAAGTCGCATACCTTGTGACTCGTCAAACCGTTTATTGACCAGCGCGATGTCCGCATCCGCCTCGTCAAGTTGCCGCTTTAGTTCGCATATTCATCATCCGGCTGGCCGCCGAAGCCCCGCCACCTGTTTAGGAGCGGCGATATGTTATAATCGAGATTTGATCTCGCACGCTGTCAATTTTGACAACATACCGAGTATCGAGGCTACTATCTATACAGGCGATTTTATATGCATAACTGCCGAAGGTACATCATTTTGCGTACCTCAAACCCCGTCAAGAAGCTTCGACGACTTCATGCAAACCGCTTCGCGCGGATGCAATTATTTCAATCACCGCACTCCATTAGAGCACGGTGATCTTCTCGAGATAGCCGCTTCGCCTGAGCAGATCTTTCAGCTCCTCCGACCGCACACCACTTGGCGCTGGACCTTCCGCCCCGCCGACTTGGGGAACCCTCGCGACGACACCTCCGGGTCGTCCCGCCGCATGAGGGTGCGACAGGTGGAGGCGTTGGCTCTCCATCATCTTCGAAGAAGATCCTCAAGACGAGCTCACGAGAAGGGCTGAGGTCCGAACTACAAGGTACAATTTCGGTTATCTTCATAAATAAATACAGGATGTTCCTTATCTACAAGACCCTTCTTTTACTTACGGCTCATTGGAGGGCTGATCCCCTTGGGGAAATAGTGCGGCTGGGTTACTTCCCAGCGCGGACTCTCCGACGAAGATTCCTTCCCATCTTTGAGGCCTTGACCTCCGGATCTTCCGCGGTCCTCTTCTCTCCTCGAAGACGGACTTTAATCCTCCTTCCTTGATAGCCTCCTTCAGAGAGGCGCTTGCTTCCCCACTCCCTCCTTCGCCTTCTTCAAAAGGCGCGACCTTCAACATCTTGGTCAACATGGGATCCCGCGTGGTCTCCGGGAGGGGAGCCGGACACCTTATTAACTTTGCCTTGGCAATCCACTCCTGTTCAAAGAAACGGCTCCTTTAAAGGGCATATATATATAAGATAAATGAATGAACAGCTTGTCCAGTTATGGACTACTTACTTGAGTATCTGGGCGATTGCAGCTTAGTCCTGCGTCCTCAGTCAGATCCGGACACTTCTCTTGTGATCCGAAGAACAGTTTATACATCTCCACGGGCGTCGTGCTCATAAAATCTAAAATCTTGGAGAGCTCGTGGTCCCTCCAGATTGAATTCCCACAGGCGGAGGGGGCGATGTTTGCAGGGCTGAAGGCGCCGGATCAACATAACCTGTGCCACTGCAATCAGATTGATCTCCCTCTCTTGGAGGTCTCGACTACGGCCCTGCAGCAAGGGAACGCCCTTGGACGGCCCCCGTCGAGCCCCTTGTTGACCCATGACGCCAGCCGCTGTGGTGGACTGAGCGAATGCGGGAGCGCCGCCATTTGGTGCCCTGGGAGCGGTGATATAAAACCACTCCTGCTACACAAACCAAGCTCCTCTTGAAAAGAGCCCTTGGGCCATGGAGCATCAGACATTTGCTTATGACCGCCCTCCAAGACTTACTTGTTGCCCCCTATCATCCTTGGCTCCACCTTGAAGGTCTTGAGCCACAATCCAAAGTGGGGGTAATATGGAGGAAGGCCTCACATACGACAATGAATGACGAGATATGGAGGATGGACTCGGATTCAAGTCATGGAAATCCAGCCCATAATAAAACATGAGCCCCCGCACAAAGGGGTCCGCTCGGAAGCCTAAACCCCAAGGAAGTGAGACACTAACACCACGCTCTCACCGGCTCAGAGTGGGAATGACCTGCTCGAGCAGGTAGCCTATGCGAGATCTCGCCGGTTAGATACCTGGCGTCTCGCAGCTTTAGCACATCTTCTTCGGTGACGGAGGAAGACATCCATCGGCCGTGCTGGTCGGAGCTGGACATCGTCGAAGGTCCGAAGCACCTAAATCTGAAGCTTTGGGTGTTGGAACTCGAAGCGCGAGGCGAACTCGATGGAGGGTGTAAAAAGAAGAGGGCCTTGGTCTCATTATAAAGAGGTTGAATACCAAGAGCCCACCCCATGGTCGATTAGGACTCTCCTTTGATAGAGGAGGCGTGCCAACGGGCACGGTTGGGTTACCCACGTCCATATTGATGGGAATCCCGGAATAAGGGGGGCACGATCTATGCTTTGATAAGATGTGCTAAGGAAACCGCCTTTCTAAACGCGCTGAGGTGGAACGGTAAAAAACGGTTCATGTAAAGGCCTGGCCGTGGTGTGATGTCACGCCGCGGAATACGTCAGCAGATCTGTGCAAAAGTTATTCTCTCTACGGTGGAATGTGGAACTTGTTTTGCAGAGCCGGACACTATCCTTGTGTTCAAAACCTTCTATGAAGTATTCAGAGGAGGAACCCGCCGCAATGTCAAGACAATCAATGCGCCGGACTCGTCGTCATTGAAGCCTGGTTCAGGGCTACCGAGGAGTCTCGACTAGGGGTGTCCGGATAGCCGACTATCGTCACGGCCGGACTCCAAGACTATGAAGATACAAGATTGAAGACTTCGTCCGTGTCCGGATGGGACTTTCCTTGGCGTGGAAGGCAAGCTTGGCGATACGGATATGTAGATCTCCTACCATTGTAACCGACTCGTAACCCTAACCTATCCGTGTCTATATAAACCGGAGGGTTTTAGTCCGTGGGGACTAACAACAATCATACCATAGGCTAGCTTCTAGGGTTTATCCTCCTTGATCTCGTGGTAGATCTACTCTTGTACTACCCATATCATCAATATTAATCAAGCAGGAGTAGGGTATTACCTCCATCGAGAGGGCCCGAACCTGGGTAAAAACATCGTGTCCCTTGTCTCCTGTTACCATCCGCCTAGACGCACAGTTCGGGACCCCCTACCCGAGATCCGCCGGTTTTGACACTGACACTCCCCCTGAAGATGTGCATATAAGTAATTTGCTTTTGGAATGCAAGTGCACATGGCAGGTTGTACTTGTAGAGATCCTCTTCAACTTATGAAGACAATTCATCATGCATAAAAAGATATAACGAAGATAATGACATGCATAATGAAAAATGGACATCTGCAATATGACTTCATGCGAGATTTATCATCTCACATGCGGAATTTATCGTCGCATCACAGAATAGCAGAAAAAGTAGCAGACAACCATCAAGTTTAAGTGTTACAACTCAAAGAACCAAATGTATCAAAAATGAAAGTTGTAAGCACTTGGCAAAAGTATAGCAACAACCCATATGGACCCGCTTGAAGACTATCAACTCATATGCTTCTCCCCCTTTTGTTAGTAAGGACGAAAAAGGTTCGAAGACATAGAGCATCTACTCGTTCCCATGAGGAGTAGGTGAAGCAGCAGGGTCGTCGTTGAGGTTCGGTGGTGCAGAAGAACTTGGTGTAGTGTCGATACGCGCCAAAGTTGGAGGTGATGAAGTAGCATCATCTTCGTCATCAATGACTCTGGCATTAACAGTTGCAGCTGAGGATGAATAATCAGAGTCTTCAAGTGAGGGAGTTTGATGCAAGACATCATTCCTGCGAGGAGGGGAGTCAAATTTGAATCTCTCTATGAAGCCATCGTCTTGAAGATCGGCTTCAGCACTGAGCAATGTTAGACTCTCCCATGACCTCCTATAGGTTTCATGAGTGACAAATGCATTCTTGGTGGCAAGGTTGCGAATGTGATTGACATCCACCAAGAGGTTGTGCATCTGACGCTTCAGCCAGTCGTGATGCTTATCTTGTTTTTGATGCAGGGCGACGAGAAGCTCTCGGTCGTTGAGAACACGAGAACGCTTCCGAGGCCTTTGAGAAATTGTGCTTTCAGTGGCTTCAGTATGGGCACGATGAGGTGCACGTGTATTACCAGCCAAAGGATAAACACGAGTGGCAGCCAGAACTCCTTCAATGGGCTGAGTGAAGCTTTGATGATCGGTGTTGTGAAGATAAATGGGCTCCTTGGCAGACTCTTAGTATATGGCTTCGACAGACAGATCAACCTCTGGCAAGAATATCAGATGGTTGCGCGCAGACGGCTGATAGTCGACAGCAGAGCGAAGCTTGATAAGGCGCATAACCCATGGAGCGTAGAACTTCAGACCAAAGAGATCAGAGCCAGATGCAGCCAATTGTCTGATGAAGAAGTCTTGAGCATTGAAGCTGATGCCATTGAAGATATAGAAAACCAATGTCTTCATTGCTCCTTCGAGCTTCGCTGCAGGTGAATGTCCTTTGACAGGCCAGAGAGTTCGCCTAATAATATGATAAATAGTGCAGGGAAGATACTCTAGGCCTTCAACAAAGAATTCCCTTGGATATTCAGCATCGCGTGGCAGTGGCTTCATCATGCTCAACATTTGGCTCATGTTGGGCTTAGGCTTCTGAAAGATGCTCTCCAAAGCATTGCAGTGAAGCTGACAACCAGGCTCAAAGAGTTCACCTGGAGTGGTCAGGCCAGTGAGCTCAATAATATCCAGAGGTTTGGCTTCATGGTGTACATTGCCTATCATCCACTCAAGGATCCAAGTCTTCGGATCCCTGTTGTAGCCGCGAATGTGGAGGGTAGCATAGAATTGTAGTAGTAGCTCTTCGTTACATTGCTCTTTATCAGTCACAAATTGCAGCAGACTAGCATCTCGGAAACAGTCAAGGGCTTCTTCTAAGCAGGGCAGTCCAGCAATAGCTTCACAGTCTAGACGCATATGGGGAAAGATGCGCCCTTGATCATAAAGAACACAAGAGTAGTAACTGCACTGCTGATAGCTCCAAAACTAATCAGATGAAATTCTTGGCCTTGAGTATGGGTTCTTGTCGCTGTCAAAGAAGGTGTTGTGTGCAATGAAGCCATTCACATTGAAAGATCCTGGTGAAGTTGCAGTACCTGGAAACCTTGGCAGCCTCGGTTTTGGCTTCTGGACCTGAGGCCTGTGCCCAACATGATAGTCAAATTGAGGTCCGGGAGTAGGAGGAGGAACCAGGATGGGCCAGCGAACCATGACAGCACTACAAAAAAATACACTTCCGTGATGATACGTGTTTGTCACAGTAGGTCGCGTTTTTTGTCATGCATGTACATCCATGACAAATTTATGACAGAATCAAGATAGTCATACCTGTGTTGTCGTAGAAGTGTTCGATGACATTACCAAAATTATCATCACGGAAGTGTCCACTTCCATGACGATAAATCGCGCGTCACAGAACTGCTTTCGTCAAGGGTGACCAACACGTGGCATCTACTGTAACGGAACGTCGTTAAGCTATCGGGTCGGGTTTTGGATCCGATAACCCATTAACATCCCCGACCAATGGGGATTTTCCGCATGTAAAATCATCATTGGCTGGAGGAAACACGTGTCAGCTCACCGTTGGGACAGATGTATCCACCCATTGGACAGAAGGCGCCTATGATACGTCGACACGTGGCACGACCCAACAGAGGCCCATTCCTGTGAAAAGGCCGACCCGTTTGACTTGGTCAAAAGGTGGCGGGCTGGCCCATGGAAAGCCTGTTAACGGCATGTTCGCATATAGCCCATTTACAGCCCGCTAACCCAAGGCCCGTTACGCCCTATCCGAATTAGGCCCGGTAGCGTCATCTGGGCCATCCAATATGATTCCAGCCTGCCACACCTCCGCCCATGTATGGCCCATGACGCCTTTCGCCCATATGAGGCCCTATGTAACTCTTGGCCTATCAACGCCCGTGGTGAAATCGCCCGCAATGAACAAAGGTATCACTTTTCACACACTAACGACCGTGGTGAAACCGCCCGTAATGAACAAAGATATCACTTTATACCATTAAGGGCCCGTTTTCGATTGGCCGCTTCAAAGAAATGTTATCTTTCGCCTTCTCGTGAGCCCATTTATTCTTGGGCTCATTTCAAAGATTTGTTTACTTACGGCCCATTATCATTTTCTCGCTTGGGCCAAATTCAGCCCGTGGTTACATCGCCCGCTTGTGGTCCGTTATCGCTGGGCCGTTTTCATAGCGTCATCAAATACGGCCTATTAACGATGGCCCGTTATGGTCATACGGCCCATATAAGGCCCATTGATGATACGGCCCGTAGAAGGCCCATTGTTTCTACGGCCCATAGAAGGCCCATTGTTTCTACGGCCCGTAGAAGGCCCATTGTTTCTACGGCCCGTAGAAGGCCCATTGTTTCTATGGCCCGTAGAAGGCCTACTGTTTCTACGGCCCGTAGAAGGCCCGCTGTTTCTACGGCCGGTAGGAGGCCCAGTGTCACTATAGTAAATATTAACCCATGGTCATTGTGGCCTAGTTTTAAAAAGAACTGCACTGACTACAAGTAAACAAATAAACAAGAAAACAAGGAAATAAATAAGCAAGCAACTTATGCTAGGCTACACATATTACATCCACTGGGCATCAAAGTTCGCCACCAGTGCAAATATAGGGAACAAAGCAGCATATCATATATACTGGTTGTCAAAGTTGGCAACCAAATGCAAATAAACGCCGCAAAGAAAACAAATCCGAACTGAAACCACTTCAAGATCTCAAGAAACAATATCCTGGTACCCATAATGTCGGGCAAGATGCTTAGCAAGCTTATTAACTTTCTCTTGTTTGGTGCTTAAATCCTCCAAATAACTTGTCAAGGCACCGAAAATATGCATCTGAATTCTGCAGGACTTCCTCACCCTTCACTTCCTCGTCAAAGACATCTCGATCGATGTCTTTCAACTTGAAGTTGAGACTCAAGAAGACGAACTGATTCAGCAGCGAGTTTGAAGAGCTTGTGCCAGCAGAGTGGCCAAGAATCGAACACTACATCAAGACAGGACTTTTGGGTTCCTCACCGTCACAAGATAGTTTTTATCAGCTTTCTTGGAGACCAACAGGATGTCTCACTATCTTGAACCTTATCGCATTACTTCCTTTACCATTGGATAACGCAGCATCGTTTCTCCAATATTTTGTCCGCATTCTAAAAGAGAAAAAGCGTACACATCACATGTTTACTATGTTGTATATGAAACTCATTTTGGTAAATGAGTTCAGAGTAAAGTGGACAGGATAACAAAGATGAAACAAACATATATCTATGTGCCATGGTCACTTTATGGTCTATATCATTCTAGTTTTTGTTGCCAAATCAAGATAGAGACACAGCTTCAAATAATATTTGTTCAAGACAAAGCGTAATAGACAGAATATTAGTGTGGGTAACTATAGAGCAATAACAACACTTGTAATGTGCATGACATGAGAACATAACTGCTTATTCAATTGAAACTGAAATCAACATAGAGCAGGTTACAACAGAAACCAGTTAAAGAAACAGGTTTAAAACATACCATTGCGCCATTAGAGTTTCAATTCCATCCTTCAAATTTGAAAATAGTTGGTATGAGTAAATACATGAATGCAAGAGCAAAGGAGTATGAACCATAGCTACGTAACCTGACCTGAGAACAAATCTTCTTCTCCTTTAAGCTTTGAGTTGGGATTCGAGTGGTGGTCCTCGTGCTTTGGGCACTGCAGTTCCTTTACTAACCGCCCATGTTTGGGTGCTCTATGGTGGAGACGGTGCTGTGTCAACTGAACTGGGTTACTATCTTCCGGGTTGGGGTTAAAAGGGGTGTAGCTGCTTCTCCGTCCAACCGGTAGGGGTACAATCATGAGAGTCTGGTTATGTGTGGTGGATCTGGTCCTTGGGCAAGTACAATCGTGGTTCTATCTGCATCAACGGTAGCACAATCTTTTACAAGACCATGTTGTTACTCCTTAGATACTGCCATCACGCCTCCAATTCAAATGGCTGATAAACAAGAAAAGTAATTGAAAGTATAGACATTGTATGATAGACAGTGCAATGGATAGTGGGGAATAAAAGAGGGCATGAAATAATTCATATTTATGTTGTCTAACCAAACAGGATAGCATGACACAATTTCACATATATGATGGCTAACTAAACAGGATAGCATGACACAATTTCACATTATGATGGCTAACTAAAAAAGATGGAAAGACATAGTTCAAAATATGAGACTATGTAAACAGGATGACATGACATAACTATATAATGTGTTTATTAAATAGGTTGGCATGCCATAATTCACATACATTCATATATAGAATGCCATAATTCTAAATATGATGACCGTAAACACTAAACAGGATGAGATGATATAACTATATGATGTCTTTATTAAATGGGTTGTCATGCCATAATTCAAATAGATGATGTGTATGTACTATGTAAACATGATGGCATGATATAATTCAAATATATGATTTATATAGTAAGCAAGTAAGCAGATGGCAATCTATATATGATGTAAAAACTAAGTAATGCAAGACAACATGCATGACATGGGTAATATAACCCTGCCAAGTTTGAGCATAGACCTCGGGGGAAATAGGACTGGTCATCGGTCTCGAATCCTCCTCCGAGGAGCTCTCTCAGAGCCGACAAGATGTCTGCTTCAGCGAGTAGCATTGTCTGCTCTGAATACCTTGTTTTCACTCCAGATACTTCCATCACCGCTTCAAATGGCTGATGCACAGAAGAGTAGTTGAATATACAAACGTTGTCGACAAATGGAACACGTAATACAAAAAATGATAGCATGATATAATTCACATACATGATGATTGGCTAAACAGCATGGCATTGCATAATTCACATATATAATGCCTTTGCAACAAGATAGCATTGTATAATTCACATATATAATGTCTTGCAACAAGATGGCAATGCATAATTCACATATATGGTAATTAGACACCTAACAGTGGCATTCACACAAAGCATGTCTAAACTAATCAAATGGCATAGCAATGCGAGACACCATACGCACGATATGAGCAACATAACCCTACCAAGTTAGAGCATACACCTCGGGGAATAGGACTGGTCATCTGTCTCTGAATCCTCCTCTGAGGAGCTATCCGTAACCAGCGAGATATGCGCTTCGTCAGATAACATAGTCTGCTCAGAAGACCTTGTTTTCACTCCTGAATTTGCCATCACCGTGTCAATTGGCTGATGTACACGAAGAGCAGTTGAATGTACTAACATTGTTGACGAATGTAATATGTAACGAAAAAAAAGATGGCCTGATATAATTTACATATAAGATGACTGGCTAAGCAGGATGTCATTGCAAAATTCACATATATGATGCCTGGCTAAACAAGGTGGCGTTGCATAATTCACATGAACGATGAATAAACTAAACAAATGGCATTCGCACAAAGGATGTCTAAACTAAGCAGATGACATATTTGATGTATAAAGTAAGCAATGCAAGACACCATATGCATGATATAACCAACATCAAGATGCCAAGTTAGAGCGAAGACCTCGGGGGTAAATAGGAGTTATCTTCTCTTCCGAATCCCCTCGAAATGATATCTTCCTCTCGACACAATCCAAAATGCATGGAGGGGGGCTGCCTTTGCGCCTACCATGGAGCGACGTCTGCATGAAATTATATTGCCACGCAAGGCTCGTCTCTTTTGCTCTACATGTTCAGTTCCATTGTTTACAATAATCGCATGCATAGGAATAAAACATAGTGAGATTATGTAAGGAGTGCATGCAGAAATCCAGAGTGATGGTAGAAACCTGTGGATAGACCCAAAACCAATAATAGCAGCAGATAATGGCTTCAGCAATAAATACAGATAATGGCTTTTTACTGCTTGTTTCCCACCCAACATGAAACTCATAGTAGACACCGGAGATTAACCAGATAGTAGATAGATACTATTGATAGCGGCCCGATATGTACCCCACAACCATTTAAAACTCAAGTTTGACCATTAGTTTGGAGTGACTCGAGTCTAATCGGTGAACAGGACGATAAAGCAGATGTAATATTAAGCGATGCATAACGAAGCGTACACGAAGAGTGCGACCTCTCTTGCGGACCCGTAGTCCTCGAGGTCATCTGCTCGGTTGATGATGGTAATGCAGTTTTCATGGCTGCCAGCGACGGGGAAGAAGATCTTAGGCGGCGAAAGACAGTCTGGAGGTCGGATCCCTGCTCTGCTGGACCCTTCTGTCGCTGGAGCAGCTGAGCTGGGGTGGACGATGGTGCAGCAGGACCGGGACAAACCACACAAGGTTTTCTTTGACAACTATCTGTAAGAGAAGTAATTCTGTAAGGGCTCGCTTGAATTGGAGGATTCCAACAATGCAGGATAGGAAATAGACAGAATAGGATAGGAATGCACGTGCAAAACAAAGAATTTAAAACACATGATTTCGCTAACTGGGTGTTTGATTCACAACAATTGGAAGATCACAGATGCAAAGAAGCATGGTGAGATTAAGTCAAACCACAAGAAAATGTACGGTTATAATGCTATTATGCTACTATCTCTTAGTCTTGTGCTTCATGAATAGGAATTTGAAAAGGAGGACAAGTGAAAATTAAAATTCCTACGTTTTTTATTTCAAGGAGACACTAAAGGAACAAACCGTGTGCTCAAGGGACAATATATATAACATGTAGAGTAAAAAGAGATGCAACAAGTGTAAACCTCTTTGGCGAAGCCATGTCGATCTCAGCGTGATTGGGTTGGCGAGTGAGGATGCTCCGGCTGACTTTGCTGTCGGAGAAGGGGAAGAAGATCTTAGGCGTCTGGAGATGGAGCCCGAGGTACTGCTCCAGTGTGATGGAGGGTTTTGTTGTTGGAGCAGCTCCGGTGAGTTGTACGACGCCGAGGCTGAAGCAGGACAAGAGAGACAATGAACAACGTTAACCTGAGTGGAATTCTAATAGCATCTGCAATACATGACGTAAAATACATAACCACAAAGTGCTAGATGTAAAATACATCAGCCGCTCATCTTTGAACTTAACTGTCGAAACTGAACTTAACTGTCGAAACTGAACCTAACTGTCCAAACTGAATTTTGCTGTCGAAACTAAACGCACTAGCAAGGTGAGGCTACACGCCGTCGATCGACTTTTTCATCTCTCGTCATTGATTTTGCAGCTGTTGGATATGAAATCAAGGGCTGCGGTTCATCTTCAACCTCCACCCCGAGCCACCACCACCACCGCCAAACAGCAGCCCCCCACCCACCATGGTGGTGCGCCGCCTCCGCCCGAAAACACTCCCCACCGCCGGTCCGCCGCCGCCCCGACCATCCCTCTAGGCCCCCCCCTGCTGCCGAGCTTTTTCTCCGGCGATCCTCACGCCACCGCCCCGCCAACGCCCCGCCACCGCCGGCAACCACCGCCCCCATCCTGAACCCTAAGATAGATAGTGGGGTACCTCTCCGTCGAGCCCCCTCCCCGCTGCGGCTGGTTCTTCCTTCACCCCGGCGAGCCCACCCTTGAAATCGATCGACCCAAAAGTCGATTCACGATCAAGTGTAGCCAAATCGAGCAGCATCACAAGCAAGAGCAAGAGCAAGAGCAGCAGCGAAAGCAAGAGCAATAGCAAGAGAAGACCAGGCAGGGGACCGAGAGCAAGAGCAGAGCAGCAGCGCGAGCGAGAGCTAAAGCAGCAGCAGCTCCTACTGATGTGGACGTCGCTGCCGAGGGAGCGACGCCATGGAGGAAGTGGCCGGCGACGCCGCCGTGGATGGAGCCGCGCCGTGTCAGCTCGGGACCGAGTGCCGGCAGCACCATGAGATCGAATCAAGAAGAAAATGCGGTGATTAGTGTACAACCTCTTTGGTGGCGCCGATTAGGCCGCAGCTTCATCCGAGGAAATGGTGATGATGATGCTCTTTCGGTAGTGCAGGTGAAGACGGCGGTGTGGGAATGGAGGTGGCGCGAAAGACGAGGGGAACATCGGGGTAGCTCCTTGGAGGTGGAGGACGGGGTGGCTGAACCGGCGGGACGATGAGATCGACGACGGATCCTCATCCGGTATGATGGATGAGGGACGTCGAGGTGTTGCTGTGGACAACGTCCTCGGGGAAGAAGCTCCGGCTGGGTGGCGGACGGAGCAGGGTGTGGGGTTTCATCGCGGGTTTTCGCGGCCACGGTGTATGAATGGGTGGGCGGATGGGATGGCGAGTGGGGAACCATGGCTTAGAGACGCTTTGTCCGAAATGTGGGTAAGTTACGAAAGTACCCCCACCGATTTGAGGCGGTTCTTTCGGTTCAGGGTACCACGGGCATTTCACGGTCGGGATTTCACAGAGGTGGGAGTTTTCGCCGTTGTAATTTTGGAATAGCAAGGCGCGGGTTGAGATGGAGGAGTTGTCGAGCACAACGAGACAAAGATATATCTTAAATATTTCGGCTAACAAGGCGCGGGTTGAAATTTCCGGACAAGCCTAACGGTACTTGTACCAAATCAATGTGCACTACAAATGTCATTCAAAACTTTGAATTCATGTTATGTTCAATTAAAATATTTCGCCACGTGTATAATGCATGCAACCTACTACTCAAATGAATGTTTTAGTGCATTCCAAACGATATACTACCGCTTCAATATGAACTAAATTTGAATAAGATCTACAGAATGATTGTTGTGAAGTCAAAGCATTTGAATTTGTTTCTCTGTTTTAATAAGATCTACAATCATCATTATTGTCAAGTTAAACCATCGCTTGTGTATTATCTTCACAACACACCACATGATCGATCTCGAGTTACATATGAACTATGTGTACTATATGAACTCGAACTAGATTTTTGAATCCACTTTATTTTGATTTCAAATCACATTACATTTCTAGCTCTAGCTAGATCTTCATAATCTAAACCATGTCTCATATGTATAATGTGTTTATCACATTATGTATGGTGCCCCGCCTCACGCCTACAAGTATTTAGATGTGAGTTGCAAACACCACACATTACCACAAATTCAAATAAAATGTGAGAATGTTCGATATATAGTATTGTTTAGATTGCTCGATATTTAGTTGTAAGCTGCAAACGCCGCACATTATCTCAAATTCAAATAAAATGTGAGATTGTTTGATGTATAGTATGGTTTAGATTGTTCAGCATTTAGCTGTGAGTTGCAAACGCCATGCATTATCACATTATGGTATAACATGTGCACAGCACGTGTATCACCGCTATATTCATGCATGCAATGTTTAAAACACTATGATCTCCTATTCAAATATATGAATCTGATTTCATATCAAACTATGATATTTGTTAGTCTCTTACACCCACACAGTCCTCTAACCTTTGTAGTTACCACTAACTTTCTCTCGTACATGCACACGCCCTCCTCGCCCTCCCCCTCCCTCGGCATTCTATCCACCGGGCACATTCATTTTTTCCTTTAGGTCGTTCTCCCAGAGTCTCCACAACTCCTTTCCGACACACACCGATCGATAAACCTCTCCAATGATGCCTGCCTACAACATACACACACAGCTTCAATCTCCTCCTTTATGTGTCCTTGCCTCGTGTCTCTCATATGGTCGACACACGTAAACTCTCACCCCTCTTTAATCGATCTCACAACCGCACACTCCTCCCCTATCCAGCTAGTAGTTGGGCCTCTCGCACCACCTCCTAGCTCCATTCTCTCTGCTCATCCGTCTCATTGGGCCTTATTTGCCTCTAACAAATGGACGACACCGACCGATCTCTCGCTATACATATAGCCAGCTAGGTCCTTATAACCTGTTTTACCCACACGCCGATCGATCTACCTCATTAGTTGTGTCTCCCTTCCTCCGACAAACAACAATTGATCTACCGATCTAGTTAGGTTTGCTTACCAAACACATGGTTCCCCTTCATCATCCATGGATGCGTCCCCGACAGATCTATCACGCATGTGCACACACGTAAACACATCCCCACTCTTATTGATAACATTGCAGTTCCACCCTCATTTTGTCTAGTAGGCCTCTCCCAACATCTCCGAGAAGCAACTCCATCACCCATCCAGCACTCTATCCCTCTCCCTCCCTCTCCCTCCCTCTCTCTCTCCTCTCTCTCTCTCTGTGTGTCCCATCATATTTCCCGTCCTTCAGTTATGTATGGATATCGACCGATCTCCCTCATGACATAGCTGGGTCTCTCCTTCTCAACACATATACGAGTCATTCTACCTCTATAGTTAGGCCTCTGCCTACCCCTCCCCACCCCTCCCCCCCCCCACACACACACCGATACATCAAGAGCTCTAGTCATGTCTCCCTGCCACACACAAACTTGACATGTGCCCTCTAACGTTCCGGTAGGCCATTCGCCCTATATCTTTGACTTGCACACACACACGCAATTTCGATGGCTCTCTTCATCGATCTCGCACCCACCCATACTTGATCCTCTCTTCGACTCTATCGATAGCTATGACCCCTCCCTCTCTTCTCGTGGATTGCCCGACCATCTATGTATGATATGGATATGCCTCCATTTCACACACATTGCATGCAAAATTTTGTTTGAGATGTCATCGACACATATTCCCACAAATAATTCACGAAACAAACCCCCGACCCCACCCCCACCCCCCACCACAAAACAAAAAACACTCACGAACGCGGTTTGTATCTCTCACACACACCCACGTAGGTGGGGGACGTGCACGAAGAGAAGAGGTGCATGCACGGCGACGTATTCTGCCTCTTTCCCAACCACACCCGCGGGTACACGGTGGAGCTCATTTCAGACGAAAAAGGCAGCCCACGTGGTAATTTGGCACGTAATTGGTTGTCCACTTGGTGGAGGGAGGATCGCCTACCACGGGTGAACAAACAAATAGCGACTTGACGCGTTATGTTAAATTAAAAAAAGAGGCAAACCATGTGGGGCCTACCTTAGAGGCAAGGCTCTATACATTCGAGTACTTTTGATGTGTCCCGTCAACTCGCAGAACGAGGAGAAGCTTGCTTTGTACGCCGTCTCCCCCGCCCACGGGCGCGGGGGCTCGCAGGATGAGGTGAAGCTTGCTCCTCCCTCGCCCATGTGCGCGGTGGCTCACAGGACAAGGAGAAAAATTTACTACTCCCTCCGTTTACTCCTCGTCCCTACTACCTTGGTTATAGAGATTATATCATATTGTTTGGAATATATATGTCCTTAGTAGATTTCAATATGAACTACTAGTACATACTCCAAACACTTATGTATATAGACGTATTTTAGAGTGTACATTCACTCATTTTGCTCCGTATGTAGTAGCACTCTCCCTCGCCCCTCTACCCTCGCCTACGTGGTGGACGTGCAGCAATTCATTTGGTCTCATATAGCCAGAACGATATATACTGCACTACCATTATTGCTCGACTTCCCAAAGAGGCGAAGAGCCAATCGCAAGGTTAATATTTTGGAGATGCCAAGCGCAAGGTTATAGGAGAACGAGTAGTAGGTGCCGCGTCATTTATAAATATATTTTTTTTCTTCAGTGGCACGTACGCAATATGATAGGTTCATATGGAGAGAAAAGGAAACCTTCCACTATATACATAGTCGACGGGCCAGCCTACACGGTTGCTTGCTGGGGTTGCTCTCTTCACACTCTCTCGCACAAAACGACTGTGGCCACATCTCTAACATCCCGGCGGATCACGTCCGCTTGGGGAAGGGGTGGATGCTTAGTGTAGATGCGGTGTCCGTCGCCTACGGCGAAAACCCACTGTCGGCACGTCCAGATCAGGGGTCCCCGCTGTTCTCTCTTATAAAGCCGGTGAGGTTGCCTTCGTCCCTTGCTCACTGCCGCGACGTGGGCAGTTGCCGCCTCTCGCCGCCCTCCTCAAGGTCGAGCTATGTCCCTCAGGTACAACTCCCTTTACAGCCGGCTTGCACCACTGCTCCAGCTGCCCACATCACTCCCTGTGGATATTTCACTACTTCTTTGCCCCGCACATACCGATACCTCTCTGGCTTCTACGTCATCAGTATTTGTGATGAGTTTATGTCTCATCAACTAGTCCTAGTAATCTTATTCTAATCACGCTTCTTCAATTTCTTTGCCACGTGGATGCTCATCTCGATTTTGGTGAAACTGCAAAAATGATCCGATGGTCAAAAGGTTGCAAACTTCATTTATTAGGAAGCTCGAACGCTGCCAAGAAATTGAAGCCTGGTCGGGTTCACGGTTCAAGGGCTAGGGACTGCATGGATCGCTTTTTTCTTTAGCTGCCTCTGCTCCAAAATAAGTGTCAACTTTAGTAGTAGTACAACTTTGTACTAAAGTTTGCACAAAGTTGAGACACTTATTTTGGAACGGAGGGAGTACATATTTGCTATGATCATCAATCATTGAGATGCAATAACATGCATGTTAGTCTCCTTTGTATTTGATGAAATGTTGCAATGGGCAACCTTGGACGCAAGATACATGTAACAGAGCTGAAGCTTCATAGCATTGTACAAATTTATCTCGCTGATAAATTACAAGACGCATTAGTACTATACTAGTACTTCCTCCGCTCCTAAATATAAGTCTTTGTAGAGATTTCACCATTAACCACATGCGTATGTATATAGATGCATTTTAAGTGTAGATTCATTCATTTTGTTCCGTATGTAGTTCACCTAGTGGAATCTCTACAAAGACTTATCTACTAGTAATAGCTAGCCCCCACTACTAGGAATTCTCTATCCTCTGCTTGAGCCACATCATCAAAATTGACGTAGCTGTTAGATGAAGTAAATAAGTCATAATAGCCGTCTGATCTAGACGTTGAGAGGCTCAGCACTAAGCCACATGCAAGCATGCAGAAATACCGTGGCACATGCATGGTAGTGGGTTTTAAATCACATCAACATGTCTGCATGCAAGCATGCACCGTAGCATGCATGTAAGTGAGCTTTAAGTCCCATTAACATGTCAAAAGAAAAATATAATCCCATTATGCAGTAGGAGTTGGCTGATCTTTTTTCCTTATGTGGGATGATCTAAATGATGATGGGAGTTTATTTAGTTTGTCTACCACATTTGTCATGCGGTTTCAGATTTTTTTTAGTTCTATGAAATCGATAAATTTGCGCAGAGAGATATACCGTTGTTCTGCGGCAACGAGCGGGGACTCATCTAGTAATATTTAGGAACGGAGGGAGTACTATGTAAAGAGTTAGGTGTCGCACGGTGATAGTGTGAGGTGGGCCATGTAATCACCGAGCTCATGTTTTCACCGCTCTTGCACTCCTCCGCTGTAAGAATGGAGAAAATTGTAATCTACTACCTCCTTTCGCTGAAAGCGTGGGACATCCAGCAGTCCTACCACCACAAGAATAAAGACCAATGAGCCACAAATCACATAGACCCAGCAGAAGTTGGACGGACAAAGCAACCATCACTCTTGCGCCCGGTGAGAGGTCGCGTCCGCTTCTGCCCGGCATGAATGCAGCACCGATTCTTTGAGCGGCGCCACTGCTTCAAGCGGAAGCGCTGGTGGTGGAGGGCTTTGGGTGGGCCAGGCTGGTCGAGAGCGGCGTGGCAGCTGTCCGCATGTCCCTACCGGACACGCCCAGAAACGAGAGGATGCACCGACTCTCGCGGCTAAAATCGTACACTACAAACTACACACCATATCTCTGTAGGAGTAGGTCGATCTGTCACACTCTCTAACACACACATGCTGTTAAACACACACACGCACACGCACGCACCTTGGTCCCGTTGCACCTTCTAACGTGACATATTACACCTAGACGGAGGGAGTAGTAAGTATACGAGATATGGTGGCACAATGACTTAAGTCGAATACAAGTGCTCAAAATTTGTGTGCATGTTATAATAAGGATTCACTTAAAATAGTGTCAGGACCCCGATTCCAAGTCACATCGATCTAGCCGGTAACACCTCATATCACTTTGCGGCCTCACGCACGGTATTCCCACGGGTGTCGCCTTACCATGGCCCGGGACCATTTATGCCTTTTGGCTCACGATATGATAGTGTCGCTAGCATCCATATGACAGAGAACCCGGCCGACATTGCTAGTCGTGAACCCAAAGCGGCACTAACCCATGGGGACAGTATACATGAATCACATCGAGCATGTCGGTCAAGAGCAGTGTGAATCCGGCTGTAGCACTGGGCTAACAGGACTCGGATGTCACCAAGCGACATTTCCCCAAAGGGATGTATACGTGAACGAAGTGAAACACATGCCGCCAAGAAAGTGTCCACAGCAGTAGTCTGGGCTAGCGGTGACTCAGTGAACCGGTCAGAAGCGGACTACTATTGCTCGAAGCACTAGACTACATTTCCCATATGAGAGGCTGCCAAGGATAAACAACTAGATTGTCGGATCCCACACATACCAAGCATTTCAAACATACACACAATATGCTCAATATGTGTAAATACAACATGGCTTCACAATATAACTCTACGACTCAAATATTTATTCATTAGGCTCCGAGGAGCGAGATATTACAAACATGGGTCTCATGACCCAACACTCGAGAGCATACAAGTCAAAGCACAAGCGAAGCTTAACATGTCCGAGTACGTACATCTACAAATGAAGAAGGCTGAGAAGCCCGACTATCTACCAGATCCTGCCGAGGGCACAAGATCGTAGCTGAGGTAACAAGCTAAACGTCAAGTCCAACTGAACTACTAGCTTAGACCGACGCCTCTCGCAAAAACATAAAATAAGCAAACGTGAGTACAAATGTACTCAACAAGACTTACATCGTAACTAACTACATATGCATCATTATCAACAAAGGGGTGGTGGAGTTTGACCGCAGCAAGCCAGCTTTGACTCGGTGGCTATCCTGAACTATGACCGCAAGTAACTCTTTTGAGGTGGCACACGAGTCCACATATTCACCATATCAATACACCACTATGGATCCGCCTCCCGCCTCCCTACGAAATGCCATCCATAGCACTCACGCTTATCTTGCGATTTTAGAGTGTCCACTTTCACTTGTCTATGAACTGTTATAGGCAACCCAGAAGTCCTTTTCCACGGACACGGCTATTCGAATAGATCATTTATAACCCTGCAGGGGTGTACTTCTTCACACATGCTTTCACCACTTACCGTCGTTTACACGACATGTACTCGGCAACCTTCAAGCGAAAGCCCAACGTGGGTGTCGGCCACAGCCTACCTAAACACTCAAGTCCCTAGTCCATGTTTATCGCATATTCGGGTTCCATCCGCAGGAGTCCGCCGAGGTTTCCACTAACGGCCCCGAACGATGTGTGCAGGGTTCCCGAGATACCAAACGGGCATTCGCATAACGTGTTACGCGTGCCTACCGCAACACAGCCCACCCCTAAGGTCAGCGCTGCGGCGCGCCCCCAAAGATACTACAAACACCAGAAACTACTTTGCAACTCCCGGACAGAGGACAAGAGTGGTTAAGAAGCCGAGAGGGTCCATTGGTTTCGGGACCAATGCGTGGTAGTAACTGTTTCATTGATCACAAACACAGAACTCAGTTCCTGAGGACGGCTTCAATGAGACAACCCACCATGTACTCCTACATGGCCTCTCACCGCTACCTTTACCAAATCGTGTTCACACACTTAGCTCTCAACAAAGAGGACATGTTCACACACCATTCCAATTCATCCCGATGAATCTGACCGACTCAACTCTAAGCAAAGAGTGTGCATGACAAACAAGCATGAATGAGTAGGCACATCATGGCTCAAACAACTCCTACTCATGCTAGTGGGTTTCATCTATTTACTGTGGAATGACAGGTCATGCAGAGGATAAAGGGGTTCAGCTACCGCAGCAAGTAACAGATGAATCATTGTTGTCCTAATGTAGTAAAAGAGAGCAGGAGCGAGAGAGTGGGATTGTATCGGAATGAACAAGGGGGTTTTGCTTGCCTGGCACTTCCGAAGATAATATAGCTCTTCATCGGTGTCATCGAACTCATCGTCGGGATACGCCTACCGAGAGGGGACAAGCACCGACAAACAAAGAAGAAACACAATCAATGCAATGCAACAAAATGATGCATGATCATGACGTGGCAATATGTTGTGATTTGAGCTAATGCATCTAGCTATGATTTAAATGAAGTTGGTTTGAATACATGATTCAAATTCCAACTCCATATATGATCATTTAAATGCCCTTTATTTGTTTTGTCCAAAACAGAGGACAAACATTGTTCAAACATGCATGAAAATTGTACAGATGGATTCCTTGAATTTTTCTGATAATTTTTCATATATAAATTATTTCATTTGGAGTTACGGTTGAATTTCTATGATTTTTAGAAGTTTAGATCATTTTCTGGAATTTCGTGAATAATAATAATTCCAGAAAATGAGTTATTGCGTCAGCATTATGTCATGCTAACCTCAGAAGGTCAACAGGCGAGTCCAGGTCAAACCTGACCAGTGGGGTCCACTGGTCAGTGACTGGGGCTGGTTAGTGTCAATGACAGGTGGGGCCGGGTCAACAGACACGTCAGCACGGTCAACTCGGGCGTGTGGGTCCCGCCGGATTTTAAACTAATCTAAACAGAAACAAAACAGGTGTTAATTAGGACATGGGCCCATGTGTCAGTGAGCATCTGGGCTAGTTAGTGGCCTCATTAGCCGCTAATGACGTGTCCACGTCATCCCAAAACGGTGGTTAGCCGCCGACGCTAAACGGAACACGGCGGGGTTGCCCGTCCGGCCGATTCCGGCGACGAGAGCTCGCGCGGCTGGGTCCTGCGGACGCACCGCGACGAGCCGCGTCGATCGGTGGTGGTGGTTTGTGCTAGGGCGGCCGGAAACGGCAACGGCGGCGAGTGAGGCGGCGGCCGGAGCTCGGCTTCATGCGGGCGTGGCGCTAGAGCAAGCAAAGCGAAGCCAGAGGGGGGCTAGGCGGTCTCTCGAGGCACCAGAGCGCGATACGGTGCAAGGGCGCGGTGGTTTGAGCTCGAGCCACGGCGGCGACAAAGCCGGGCGGCGGTGGGTTTGATGCGTCGGCGAAGGCAGCTACGGCGTGCAAACGAGAAAACGGAGAGGGGGAGGATGATCAGGGGCTCACGAGGAGTGCAATGGTGGCCTCGGCGTGCTCGGGGAGGCACCGGGGCGAGCGGGGCGGCGAGAGGGATCTCCGGCGGCCGACGACGGAGTTGATGAAGATGGCGGCGACGCAGGGCCTCCGGCGAGGCGCGACTCGGTGGGGAGGAAGAGGGGGTCAAGGCGAAGCTCGTGGGAACGTCGGAGAAGCGAGGGGGAGGCGGTGGCTACGTAGGCGATGAGCGGCGGCGACGAGCTCGCTCGGCTTCGGGAGAGGGAGCGAGAGAGGCGAGGCAGGGAGAGAGGGAGCGGCCGAGGGGTCCAGGGGTAGCGTGGCGACGCCCCGGCGACGAGGGGTAGCCAGCAGGCAGCTGCCGGCGTGGCATGCCCAAGGGCCAGGTGGTGTCTTCTCCTCTGCCTTCTGGCAAGAGGAGGGGGATGACTGGCAGCGGTGGGTTGGTGGGCTGGGCCAACTGGGCCAGCTCCAGGTAAGTGGCTGGGCTTCACTCTCTCTGTCCTTTCTAATAAATTCTGTTTTTTCTATTTTTCTGCTTTATGTTTGCAAATAAAATACCAACCAAAACACTTTGGTTAATTCTGTAAATTTTTGTGAGGAATATTTGAATTATTTTCAAACCACACAATAAATTTCATAATATTTGGAGTAACCAATATTTAATGGTAACTTTTAAAATCCAACTCAAATACCATAATGATTTAATTCAATGACCAAAATGTCCTGGAAAAATATGCATCATCTCTGGTAGAGGCTTTCACCTTTTTCCATCAATCATGAACATTTTAAAAGGATATTTTGAGGTCATTGAAAATATTTTGGTTGAACCTATTTGAATTGCATTTGTGCTAGGGTTTATCAATCCCCATTTCAAATTTATTAAATTTAAACATGATGACATGAATGCTTATGCAGAGTCAGGCAAGGACTAAGCTAGGGCTGTGACAACTCACCCCCACTAAACAAGAATCTCGTCCCGAGATTCAAGATGTAAAGTAAGGAGACAGAGGGGTCACGAAACTATCACAGTCTTCTCGATCCATTGCATTTCTGAAGATGTTGATTCGTTGCAACATATTGATCATTGCCATCTTGCTTTGAGAACTACATCCAACATGACAACGAGAAGAAAGGGGGGATTTAGAAGAATCGATCTTCTTGAGGTTCGATCAACTTAGGATCATCTTAATGATCACAAGATCAACTCATGGAATGAGACATAAAAACATCTCTGGAGCGGAGAGGTAAAACATGCATCAGGAGGGACGGAAGAAACAATTTTACAAGGGTTTCAAAATAGCGAAGGGAAATGTCATGACTCCATAACGGGGCACCTTAGGGAAGGTGACTCGTAGATTTGTTACCTTAAGTGGCAAAAAGAATTACTTTTGATCCAGAGATCATTGAAACTCTCCTCACCAGCCTGAGGCAATTTACAATTGATCATTTGAAAGAGCTCGAAGAAATGCATACTCGGACTAGGGTGGATGATGTGGACTACCTTGTTGAAGACAATGCGATGGATGATTTTGCTTATCATCGGAAATGGATGGGACCCATGGTAAGTCCAGTTTTGAGGATGATCCTAGACATCAATTACTGAGAGGGGCAGCCCATGGAAATTGTCACAATGGCGATGCAAGCTGGGAACGAAATGCAACTGTTGAAATGTTCCAACCATCATATCTGCCTAAGATTCAGATCTGGTTGGTGATAGGATACTTTAGGCTCAGCATGTCCGAAAATAAAGGTTGCAACACAAAATCGACGAGATGACGTTGCGAGATTCTCGGGATATGAACCACGATAGCAGGCTCCAAAACATGAGTTGGTTCTGCTATACACATGTGAACATGCTGTCCTAGACAAGCATGACCACCTAGTAGTCTTATAATAAAACACTACCGAGTTCAGGTTGGGAACCATCATCGAGGATAACGAAGTCCTAACATAAGTCATGACTAGTTTTTATGAAGGAACTCCTTCTCCTTGAACAAATCAATCAGTGGATTGGTGTGCTAGGGATACATACGGAGTGAAGATGATCAGTTTATCAAACCATAGAATACTTCGCACATGCGTGACTGACTTGGGATGATTCTTCAGGAAGCTAACAAGCTTTCTCGAATCCACGGCGACAACTTACATCAAATGCACGTGAGTTCGAGGAAGTCACTTCTCCATCCAGACTTATACCTCATGAACAGAACATGAAGGCAATGCTTACAAAGTTTCCAACACTAGGTTGATGCTCAACATGAATCATGGGGAGACAAATGCTACCGATGGGCTCAACAAAGAACTCATCGAATTTCCATATCACCGACTTCCACCATCATGTGAACACGGTGATAGCATTGGTCAGACCAAAAGATGTAATGGTATATGCTCGAGGAATCAATCACGAGTAAGACAACATTACGAACATCGTTGGTTCTGATTTGACTTGACAATAGCCCATACTCAAGTCAAAGTTTTGACAAGGCAATAGATCCAACAACTGATCACAGGGACCAATCGATGAAGATATCATCTTTCTTCAACACACACACACACACCAGGATATCCCTTGGAGATGAACTAAGTCAGGTAAGCTTTTATCTTCCAACTCTCCAAGTTGTTGTCTAGCTTAACCGACTCGCTCAGGGGTATCCAACACAGATTCTTGGAGAATGGCTGGTTTAGAGAATAACCAACTTGATCACGAACTCAACATAGCGGTCAGGTGACAACCTGGTGATGCCTCCGAGAAGATATTCGGAAAATCACGAACCACCGATATGTTACTGAGTTCGAGAACAATCTTGCTTTTCAGGGCAAGACGATATGATCAACAGAGCAAGGGTTTGACGACATCCTAACTCATCGAACGAAGAGTGCACCGGAAATAAGGACTAGGTAGCACGATCAATCTTAGGATGATGATTTAGTAACCAACACGCTAAGAATGAGAATATGGTCCATTTACTACCAAGCAACACGGTTGCTCGGAGTATTGATTTCACACATCACAATTCACTTGTCGGCATTCCAGCTACAACAACACGGGACCGAGGAATGAATAATGATGGTGAGAAGTATCACTGCATCAAGAATTCATAAGAGTTGGTGCAATTCTCATGGCATTCTTGACATAAAGATGGTAACACTCCAAGGTTGAACAGAGCGAAAGATGGATTGGCATTTTGATCTGTGAAGTACAACTACTTTGATCCAATCCTGAGAATGGATGAGATACTGGAGTTTGATTCTCCTGGTCATTTCAGAATAGAATGGCTTGATGGACCACAAGAGTAATAGGCATCGATGAACGAATGCACGCATACCCTTGACTATCAATTGATAGACGGGGGTCGGAATACAACTAAGGAGGAACAACTCGAGGAGCATATAACTTTCTGAGTTGTGGATGCATAGATTAGTATGTCGAGCGAAGCTCAACATTTCTTCCAGATAACCCATGCAGAACGGTAGAACTGGCAGATGCATAATTATGAATGGAGAACTCCTCAAGAGTACTCTGATTGTGATCCTTCGATTCAGCGAGGAACTTCTGCCATAAGCGGTTCATAGTATTTGGAAGAAGGAAATACCACGGACCTCGAGGGCTATCGCAAAGTTACTAATATCCTAAAGGAACTAGCAAACACTATCAGCAGGAGGTAAGTAGGGTGAATCTCGGGTTCAAGAACCCAGGAATAGATACCTACTACTAAATGGCATCACGGGATGCTTTCGAGAATAATGGCCAGAATCATCACACGGGGAACACAAAACATGACTAGATTACTAGGTGACTCCCTAAAACACCTAGGGTCATAATAATAACTCCAACATATATGTCGAGGCAGCGGAGTACCTCAACATACTAATTTGTGTGATTAATCTGGCCCAAATGAACATTATAAATGGAGAGAAGGGATTTGCAAATGCATCAGACTATTTAGAAATCTGGGATGACTCGGACAGCATAACGGTTGTAAATGCTCAAAATGATTTGAGACATCCTGCAAAAATGGTGGCATAACCACTCAGAAGCACAATAACAAGGTTCCGAGACCAACTATGAACATACGGAAGTAGTAAAAACTGAACCGAGATTAAGACCAACAATCTTAAAGGTCTATGGATTAGTAACACGTCATCCTGATAGATAGATGAGAAGGCCTAGTTCTTAATCCCCGTAGAAGTGAAGAGGATGACTCAGATCAGAAGGCCATGAGGTATAAGGAGTAAAAAGAGCCTTACGCTCCTTCCACAATCAATTCCCTTACATAACTAAAGCATTTCTAGACACAACTTCGACCGGTTTGGCTTGGTAATCCTCTGAGCAGTCAAAGCTCGATACCAAAGCTGTCAGACCCCGATTCCAAGTCACATCGATCTAGCCGGTAACACCTCATATCACTTTGCGGCCTCACGCACGGTATTCCCACGGTGTCGCCTTACCATGGCCCAGACCGCTTATGCTTTTGGCTCACGATATGATAGTTTCGCTAGCATCCATATGACAGAGAACCCGGCCGACATGGCTAGTCGTGAACCCAAAGCGGCACTAACCCATGGGGACAGGCATACATGAATCACACCGAGCATGTCGGTTCATGCAGCGTGTGAATCCGGCTGTAGCACTGGGCTAACAGGACTCAGATGTCACCGCGTGACATTTCCCGGGATGTACACAGAACGAAGTGAAACACATGCCGCCAGTCAAGTGTCCAGAGCAGTAGTGCTGGGCTAGCAGGACTCGTGAACCGGCTGTGCGGACTACTATCACTCGGGAAGCACTATACTACATTTCCCCATATGATAGGCTGCCAAGGATAAACAACTAGATTGTCGGATCCCACACATACCAAGCATTTCAAACATACACACAATATGCTCAATATGTGTAAATACAACATGGCATCACAACATAACTCTACGACTCAAATATTTATTCATTAGGCCCGAGGAGCGAGATATTACAAACATGGGTCTCATGACCCAACACTCATAGCATACAAGTCAAAGCACAAGCGAAGCTTAACATGTCCGAGTACGTATATCTACAAATGAAAAAGGCTGAGAAGCCCGACTATCTACCAGATCTCGCCGAGGGCACAAGATCGTAGCTGAGGTAACAAGCTAAACATCAAGTCCAAGCGGAACTACTAGCAAGACCGACGCCTCTCGCAAAACATAAAATAAGCAAACGTGAGTACAAATGTACTGCAAGACTTACATCGTAACTAACTACATATGCATCATTATCAACAAAGGGGTGGTGGAGTTTGACCGCAGCAAGCCAGCTTTGACTCGGTGGCTATCCTGAACTATGACCGCAAGTAACTCTTTTGAGGTGGCGCACACGAGTCCACATATTCACCATATCAATACACCACTATGGATCCGCCCCCGTCTCCCTACGAGAACGCCATCCATAGCACTCACGCTTATCTTGCGCATTTTAGAGTATCCACTTTCACTTGTCTATGAACTGTTATAGGCAACCCGTAAGTCCTTTTCCATGACACGGCTATTCAATAGATCATTTATAACCCTCGCAGGGTGTACTTCTTCACACACGCCACCACTTACCGCCGCTTACACGACATGTACTCGCAACCTTCAGCGGAAGCCCAACGTGGGTGTCGGCCACAGCCTACCTAAACACTCAAGTCCCTAGTCCAGGTTTATCGCCTATTCGGGTTCCATCCGCAGGGAGTCCGGCCGAGCTTTCCACTAACGGCCCCGAACGATGTGTGCAGGGTTCCCGAGATACCAAACGGGCATTCAGCACACCGTGCCACGTGCCTACCGCAACACAGCCCAACCCTAAGGTCAGCGCTGCGTGCGGCCCCCAGCATACTACAAACACCAGAAACTACTTTGCAACTCCCGGACAGAGGACAAGGGTGGTTAAGAAGAGGAGAGGGTCCATTGGTTTCGGGCCCAATGCGTGGTAGTAACTGTTTCATGGATCACAAACACAGAACTAAGTTCCTGAGGACGGCTTCAATTAGACAACCCACCATGTACTCCAAATGGCCTCTCACCACTACCTTTACCAAATCGTGTTCACACACTTAGCTCTCAACAGTAGGACATGTTCACACACCATTCCAATTCATCCTCGGCGAATCAGACCTGACTCAACTCTAAGCAGTAGCAGGCATGACAAACAAGCATGAATGAGTAGGCACATCAGGGCTCAAACAACTCCTGCTCATGCTAGTGGGTTTCATCTATTTACTGTGGAATGACAGGTCATGCAGAGGATAAAGGGGTTCAGCTACCGCAGCAAGTAACAAATGAATCATTGTTGTCCTAATGCAGTAAAAGAGAGCAGGAGCGAGAGAGTGGGATTGTATCGGAATGAACAAGGGGGTTTTGCTTGCCTGGCACTTCTGAAGATAATATAGTTCTTCATCGGTGTCATCGAACTCATCGTCGGGATACGCCTACCAAGAGGGGACAAGCACCAACAAACAAAGAAGAAACACAATCAATGCAATGCAACAATATGATGCATGATCATGACATGGCAATATGTTGTGATTTGAGCTAATGCATCTATCTATGATTTAAATGAAGTTGGTTTGAATACATGATTCAAATTCCAACTCCATATATGATCATTTAAATGCCCTTTATTTGTTTTGTCCAAAACAGAGGACAAACATTGTTCAAACATGCATGAAAATGGTACAGATGGATTCCTTGAATTTTTCTGATAATTTTTCATATATAAATTATTTCATTTGGATTTATGGTTGAATTTCTATGATTTTTAGAAGTTTAGATCATTTTCTGGAATTTCCTGAATAATAATAATTCCAGAAAATGAGTTATTGCGTCAGCATTAGGTCATGCTCAACCTCGTGAGGTCAATAGGCGGTCCAGGTCAAACCTGACCAGTGGGGTCCATCGTCGCTGATCGGGCTGGTTAGTGTCAATGACAGTGGGGCCGGGTCAATGTACACGCCGGCGCTGTTGAGGGAGTCCTCGATTAGGGGTGTCCTGATAGCCGACTACCATCATCACCGAACTATCATTGGCGGACTATCATCATCGACCGGACTCCAAGACTATGAAGATACAAGATTGAAGACTTCTCCCGTGTCCGGATGGGACTTTCCTTGGCGTGGAAGGCAAGCTTGGCGATACGGATATGTAGATATCCTACCATTGTAACCGACTGTAACCCTAGCCCTCTCTCGTGTCTATATAAACCGGATGGCTTTAGTCCGTAGGACTACAATCACAACAACCCTTACAATCATACCATAGGCTAGCTTCTAGGGTTTAGCCTCCTTGATCTCGTGGTAGATCCACTCTTGTAAACATCCACAATATCAATATCAATCGAAAGCAGGACGTAGGGTTTTACCTCCATCAAGAGGGCCCAACCGGGTAAAACATCGTGTCCCTTGTCTCCTATTACCATCCGCCTAGACGCATGATTCGGGACCCCTACCCGAGATCCGACGGTTTTGACACCGACATTGGTGCTTTCATTGAGAGTTCCTCTATGTCATCACCGATAGGCTTGATGGCCTCTTCAATCAACAACGACGCAGTCCCGGTGAGACTTTTCTCCCGGACAGATCTTCAGATTCGGCGGCTTCAGATCGCGGGCCAACTCGCTGGCCATCCGGAGCAGATCGAAGCTACGCCCGGCCGTCAGTCAGGTTTGAAGCCTAAACTTCACGGCCGATATCTGCGGGGACTTGATCTTCGATGGATCTGAGCCACATACCGAAGCGTGCCGCCGCTGTCACGATGGGCATGACCTAACTCGCCACGGACAGCACCTTGGAGGTCAAGACACTAATCCGCCCGACCCATAGTCCAGAGCCAATCACTCGGATCGAGGACGGATGGCTGGACACCGCCGCGAGCTGCAACTTTACGGCGATGGAGCCAACACTTACCTTGTCCCGCATAAAGCCCATGACTCGAGGTGCCGGACTCTCCGCGACTCAACCTCCTGCGCCGCCAATCGAATCCGATTACGCCGATCATGGAATTCACCGCTGCGGACATCTTTCAAGACTCGCCTTCGGCGATATCATAAAATCACTGAAGCATCTCTCACTATCCGGAGAGCCCTGGCCGAACTACGGCCAGGATGGTTGGGCCGCGGACGACGAAGAAATTCAGAGCCCACCCACCACCCACTTCGTAGCCACCGTCGACGATTTAACCGACATACTTGACTACGACCAAGACATCGACGGTATGGACGACGATGCCGGAGACTACCAAGAACCAGTGCCTCACAGACACCGGAAGACCACCTCGCCATACGACATATACATGGTGGACACCCCAAATGATGGGGACGGCAAGAAGCAGCGGAGGCCGATTCCTTAAAGAAACAGCCCAAGCGCCAACGCCGCGGTGCCGCCTAAATCCCGCCACGGAAAGAATGGAGATTCCGACACAGAGATAATAACACCCCGTAAAGTGTCGAAGACAACTCCTCCAAAGACGATCCAGCGCAGGGAGGAGGTAGAGCAAGCCCTCACGAGAGGGCGGCAGATTTAAGAGGTCGAGGATGACAATTACTTACCTCCTCCGAGACGAGGCAAGCCTCGACGACGATTTAATTGTCGTGCCCAAGGATCCCGCCGAACAGGAGCGCTTTCAGACGCAGGCTTATGGCCACGGCAAACATCCTAAAGAAAAAGCAGCAACAGCTTCAAGCTGATCAAGACCTGCTGGCCGACAGATGGACCGAGGTCCTCGTGGCCAAAGAGTATGAACTCAAACGCCCCTCCAAAAGTTACCCAAAACGCAAGTTGCTCCCCCGATTAGAGGAGGCAGCATCACCAGCGCACAATACGGCAGACCGACCACCTCGTGGCCGCGATAGAGAGGCATGCAAGCCCTCCACCAAAACTGCACTCGGCATCGCTCAAAAGCAAGAAGCCATGGGGAACGCGCCGGACTTACGAGATATATTGAGGACAAGGCAAGACAATCTAGATCTATCTATGAATCACGTGCGCCCCAAGTCCCACGATTTAATATCGTCGCGCGGATATAACTACTCCGTCGGGCGAACACAGCAGATAACGCCTCTCGAGCTACGCCGCGATATTGCTCAATACAGAGGCGCCAAGACACCCACTATGCTTCACCGATGAAGTAATGGATCATCAAATCCCTGAAGGGTTTAAACCCGTTAACATCGAATCCTACGATGGCACAACAGACCCCGCGGTTTGGATTGAGGATTATCTTCTCCATATACACATGGCCCGCAGCGACGATCTTCACGCCATCAAATATCTCCCGCAAGCTTAAAGGACCAGCTCGGCATTGGCTTAACAGCCTCCCCGCAGAGTCGATTGATGTTGGAAGACCGGAAGCCGCATTCTCGACAACTTCCAGGGCACATATGTGCGACCACCGACGCAGATGACCTAAGCCACATAATCCAGCAGCTGCATTTAATCGCCAGCAATTCGACACGGTTCTTAACAAAGAAAAATCAAATCGCCGACCGTCCGGATGCAGAGGCCCTCGCTGCCTTCAAACATAACATCCGCGATGAGTGGCTGGCCCGCACCTAGGACAGAGAAGCCAAATCCATGGCAGCCCTCACATCACTCATGACCCGCTTCATGCGGGAGAAGATAGCTGGCTAGCTCGCAGAACAACCTCAAAGAAAATGCGGCAGTCCGGATACCAAGGACCGCAATGGCAGGTTGCGCTAAAACAAAAACAAACGCGCATTAACGGCGACAAAATGAGGATACGGCGGTCAACGCCGGATTCCGAGGCTCCAAACCCGTCAACGGAAGAAGCCATTCAAAAGAACCACTCCGGGCCCGGCCCAATTTGGACCGGATACTCGACCGCTCTTGTCAAATACATGGAACCCCGAAAAGCCAGCTAACCATACCAACAGAGATTGTTGGGTATTCAAGCAGCAGGCAAATTAATCGCCAAAACAGTGACAAGGGGCTACACAACGATGACGAGGAAGAGACCCGCCGCCGAACAATAGAGGACAAAAGGGATTCCCCCTCAAGTTCGGACGGTAAACATGATATACGCAACGATATTCCCAAGAGGGAGCGGAAGGCACTAAGGGATGTATACGCGATGGAGCCAGCCGCCCCAAAATTCAACCCATGGTCCTCTTGCCCGATCACTTTCGATCAAGAGACCATCCAACCAGATCCGCCATGGCGGATTCGCCGCATTGGTTTTAGACCCAATCGCCGATGGATTTCACTCACGAGTCCCGATGGACGGCGGTAGTAGCCTGAACCTGCTTTATCGTGATACAAGGCGCAAGATGGGCATAGACCCTTCAAGGATTAAACCTACAACGACAACCTTCAAAGGCGCCATACCGGTGTCGAGGCCAATTGTACAGCTCGCCACATCGAAGTGGTCTTCGGATCCCGGATAATTTCCGGCGAGGAGTTAATCTTCGACATAGTCCCGCTCCGCAGCGGCTATCATGCTCGCTTTCGGACGAACCGCTGCTTGCAAAATTCAACGCGTGCCGCATTATGCATACCTTAAGCTCAAGATGCCAGCCCTCGCAGAGTCATCACGGTCAATGGAAATACGGAACGCCCCTCCGAACGGAGGAACATACAGCTCTCGTGGCGTAATACAGAGCAGCCTTTTAAGGCAATTCTCGAGTCCGCCGTTAAACGACCGGACACGACCAAACGCGCCGAGCAACATCAACCAAGACCGCCGCACGCCCGAGCATCGCCAGAGTAATGCGGCCTCAACCCCAGCCCTCGCAAAATTGTAAGACAAGCTCTCCGCGTATATAATTACGCTTTGGAGATACCATGGGCATAGGGGAAAGGCACAACCACAACAGACCCAGAGTGCGGTTCGACCACACCAGGGCTCCCAAGTGTGTCGCTTTTTTCTTTTATTTTTCTTTTTTATATAGAACTATGTCCGCGGCGACCTGCGCGAACTCATGATGCAACAGCCGTGGAAGGACAAAGGCGCGATTTAACACTCGTGTGGTCTCCATCACGAGCATTAAATTTGTTAAATACAAACATTCCGCTGCCTACCCTCGAGGGAGACGCCTTTAATTCGCTCAATCCCTTGCTTTCCGCACTATTTGTATCATTCCGCACTCACGTAATATCTTCTCGAATAAAATGCAGCACTTTTTTGCCTATAATTGCATTACCTTATATATACATATATGTTCATTTATTTACATGTTGCATCCAGACACCTTTGGTACGCCAAATACACCAGGGCTTATGTTCTCCGCATTATGGTGTGATAAAGTCCGACACTTTCACAAGTGCGGCACCTCAACTTATAGCATTATATGAATCGGCTCAATCATGTCTTGGGTCAATAGTTGGTTTGCCCAGCTCCCATGTTTAGCACCTTATGTTCCGCTCTATCGGCTAAGGTAGCACTGGAGATCCATCGCGATTATGCCTTGTTGAGCCGGGTTAACGCCTGGAGAAAGCTAAAACTGACTGTCATGATAAGGCGAGAGACTGGTCGTTGTTCGAGAGGTCCTTCGGGTCCTTAAAGACCTACGCCGCTCGAGCGAAGTTCCGATTATGTCCGATTTAAGGCGTGATAGCGCCCAATTCGTCCTCCGAATACTAGGGGCTTCACCAAATTTAAAATTATAGAATTCTATGGCTAAGTGAGAGTGTTCAAGCACTATAAGTCCGGTTGCCTTGTTCGTTGTGTTGAGCGCCTCGATGGACCCAAAATGGGAACTAGAGCGCCATGTTTATCCCAAACACCCCAAAGACTGTGGCATGGGGGCTGAAGCCGACGACTTGCCATCTCTCGATTTAATAAACGGCCAACAGAAGGTAATATTTTAAATTAACATGTGTTGCTTAGCGATATGAACAAAGTTTTCAGCGCACAGTGATAACACATTGCGAATTTACTCAAAATTACATCCTCGGGCACTCATCCGCAATCTTGCGGGCGCCCTTCAGACAGCCTTATAGTACATTTCGGGCGACGATGTTCCTTGCCCGCCGGTGGCACGCCGCTGATTAGCTTCTCCGCATCCAGCTTGCCCCAATGCACCTTTGCGCTGGCAAGGGCCCGACGAGCACCTTCAATACAAAGCGGAGCGCTTGATAACCTCCACCTGGGGCACGATCCACCAGCCGTCAGACAAGGCCGGTGTAGCTCCTGTGCATGGCCTCTCCGTGCCACACCGGACTATGAGGCCCTTCATGGCCTGCTCGCCACCTTAGGCAGCTCGACCACCGCTTCACTGGTCGCTAGGGGCACTGATGGCCGCCTCAAAGATATCGAGACCGTAAGACCTTCTCCATTGAGCTCCCTCCTCGGCTCGGTAGAATGCGGCGGCATCGTACACGCCGCAAGGCAGATCTGCAAACGCCTCGAGAGCTCCGACCGGGTAAGTAACACGTAATTTACATTCACATGCTTGCTTTGCATGAAAAATGCCTTACCCGCCGCTATCTTCCTCATCAACTCAATCTCCGAAGGACTTATGGGCCTCGGCCTTGGCGGTTTTGGCACTTTCGAGAGCTGATGCAAGCTCGACTCGAAGTCTTTGAGTCACGCCCAAACTCTCATGCTTTTCCATGAGAGCCTCGAGCTCTTGCTGCACCACCGCCACCCGCGCCTCTTGATTTTCTCGCTCTGCCTGCCTGCGTGCCGCATTATGCTCGTCATGGACACGGCCTCCTTCGTGGTCGCCACCTCGCTCGTGGCCCCGCAGCACCCATGTTATCCTTGTTTTTTTTGTTGCAACCTAAATCCTTTTCTCAGAAGGTACAAGTTCAAACGGGTGTTACTCACCTTCTTTGTCCCGAGCTGCTTCTGGCGCTGCCGAGCTCTTGCTCGACCGCCGAGCTCTCGCTTCACAAGCACCGACCTCCGCAGCCAAGGCGGCAGAGGTCAGCAGCGCAGCCTGCAACCCATATTGACATAATTTTTAGCAACCTCACAGATATCTTTTTTAAGATCCTCATCCGCTTTTCTTTCCAACACCGAACCGAGCATCAGGGCTACCGTCTATGCAGTATTACATTGCATATTTTAACTTCTTACCTCAAAGCCCGATAGAAGGCTATCAGAAGCTTTCGTCAGCCCGCCTTGGCGAAGCTGCACCTTCCGAATCACCGCACTCATAATAGTGTGGTTTTTCCTCGATGGAAGCGCTCAGACACCTCCAACAAGTTGCCCGCGCCCGGTTGGACGGAAGCCGCCAGCCACGGTCTTGCCCTTCGCTCAAGGGGCCGCCGGACGGACCCGGAACCACTCGCGGGTTCTGCTAGGAGTCCGGCGAAGTCCAGGAGGACGCCTTGTGGCGCCCGAGCCTCCCCGATGGGTCCCTTCTGGGATCCCACTCGGCGCCCTCGGTGTCGCGAGGGATGGAGGTGGTCGGGATGGAGTCTACATCCGACGGAGCCAACAACCCGCTTGATGAAGCGGGAGATCATCACCGGCCGGACTACGTGCAGCATGCGGCATTAGAATGACACTATGTGACACGTAAAAAGAAATTACAAATCATTCAGAACTGGATACTTACGATCTCGCCGAGGCCTGGCCCTTGAAGGCCATTCTTCCTCACTAACGTTGATGTTGGCGGAACTGTCCGGGAATAGTCCTTCCGCTTGACCCTTCGCCTCCCCCTTGGGGAAGCCTTCCTCTTCCTCTCTCCTCTTCGGGAGAGAGTCCTCTTCCTCCTCCTCATCTTCGGGAGGAGTCCGCCCGAGTTGTCGGACACCTGAAAACGGGCACTCTTTCGAGCACCCGTGGCCTCCTTCTTGGCGTTTTCTCCGCACCACGCGCGGTGCCGAACCAGCAGCCCGCTTAGACGGGCGCCCACCGGATTTTCTCGCATAGGAGCCGGATAGGTAATCTGCTCCGCCTTCTTCATCCAGTCCTGTCAAAGGAAAAGGGAAATTAAAACCGATAGAGTCAAACTATGAAAACAAGTGTCCCGTAAAGGGGTAGAATCACTTACCTCGCCGGCTTGGCGCTGAGCGAAATCCGCGATCTTCGATCATGGATGCGGGGCTTCGCACCCTTGAACAGCACCTTCCAGCGCCTTCAGATGTTGTGTCAAGAGCTTATTCAGCGCCGGTGCTGTTCCGGATCGAACTCCCATAGATTGAATGCCCGCCTTGGCATGGGAGAATCCGCGACGAGCATGACTGGACCACGTTAACCAGCATGAGCTTCTTCACCAGCTTCTTGATACAGGCTTGAGTCCCGCGGCTCCTTCAAACTACCCCACAAGAAGCCCTTCTCTTCCAGGAGGTGAGCTGCGTGGGGATACCAGATCTAAACTCGGGGCCGCCGCCCATTTAGGGTCACGCTGCTCGGTGATGTAGAACCACCCCGATTGCCACCCCTTGACGGATTCCACGAAGGCCCTTCAACCAAAGGACGTTGGGCATCTTTCCCAACATGGCGCCCAAGACTCGCTTGAATGCCCTTCACTACCTTCGCTTGACATTGAAGGTCTTGAGCCACAAGCAAGTGGGGCTGGATGCGAGGAAGGCCTCGCACACCACGATAAACGCCGAGATGTTGAGGATGAAGTTCGCGCCAGATCATGGAAATCCAGGCCGTAGTAGAACATGAGCCCCGGACAAAGGGGTGAAGTGGAAAGCCCATCCATGGAGGAAGTGGGAAAGAAAGACAACCTCTCATGGGGCCTGGGTGGGATGAGCTGCGCCTCGTCGGGCAGCCGGTGCGCTGATGTTGCCGGAGAGGTATCCGCGCCAAGAAGCTTGGCGATTTGCTCCTCCTTAACGGTGGAGGCCAACCATTTACCTCCCGCCCGCATATGGTCGGAGAAGGTTGAGACGAGATGCGCGAACATGGGCGCTGGAGCTCGAAAAGCGGAGATGGATAAGCAAAGGAGGAAGAAGGCGAGGTGAGAAGGTGAATCCTTATCCCTTATATGGGTGGGCGGAGTTTACGCGCCCCCACCGCCTAGTAAAACTCGCTTATCTCCTGCGCCACCATCAATGGCGCGTTGGGTTACCCACGTCCGTATTGATGAGAATCCCAGATTAAGGGGAAACACGATCTCCGCTCGAGAAGACGTGCCAAGGAAACCGCCGCTAAACGCTACCGAGGTGGTAAAGTAAAAACAATTCGAGTAATGGCTTGGTAGTGGTGTGATGTCATGCCACAAAAACGCCAAGAGATTGAACTTGTGTATATATTATTATTCTCTACGTGGAATGTGGAATTTATTTTGCAGAGCCGACACTATCCCGGTGTTCACAATCTTCTATAATTTGAGGAGGAACCCGCCTTGCAATGCCAAGCAATATACGCCACGGACTTATCGCCATTGAAGCCTGGTTCAGGGCTACCGAGGAGTCCCGATTAGGGGTGTCCGGATAGCCGGACTACCATCATCACCGAACTATCATTGGCCGGACTATCATCATCGACGGACTCCAAGACTATGAAGATACAAGATTGAAGACTTCTCACCGTGTCCGGATGGGACTTTCCTTGGCGTGGAAGGCAAGCTTGGCGATACGGATATGTAGATCTCCTACCATTGTAACCGACTCTGTGTAACCCTAGCCCTCTCTGGTGTCTATATAAACCGGATGGCTTTAGTCCGTAAGACTACAATCACAACAACCCTTACAATCATACCATAGGCTAGCTTCTAGGGTTTAGCCTCCTTGATCTCGTGGTAGATCCACTCTTGTAAACATCCACAATATCAATATCAATCGAGCAGGACGTAGGGTTTTACCTCCATCAAGAGGGCCCGAACCTAGGTAAAACATCGTGTCCCTTGTCTCCTGTTACCATCCGCCTAGACGCACAGTTCGGGACCCCCTACCCGAGATCCGTCGGTTTTGACACCGACAGCAGTCAACTCTGGCGTGTGGGTCCCGTCGAATTTTTAACTAATCTAAACAGAAACAAAACAGGGGTTAATTAGGACGTGGGCCCATGTGTCAGTGAGCATGTGGGCTAGTTAGTGGCCTCATTAGCCGCTAATGACGTGTCCACGTCATCCCAAAACGGCGGTTAGCCGCCGGCGCTAAATGGAATACCGCGGGGTTGCCCGTCTGCCGATTCGGCGCGACGAGAGCTCACATGGCTGGTCTCGCGGACGCAGCGACGAGCCGCGGCCGACGGTGGTGGTGGTTGGTGCTAGGGTGGCCGAAACGCAACGGCGGGCGAGTGAGGCGGCGGCCGAGCTCGGCTTCATGCGGGCGTGGCGCTAGAGCAAGCAGCGAGCGCCAGAGGGGTTAGGGCGGTCTCCTGGAGGCACCAGGAGCGCGATACGGTGCAAGGGCGCGGGTGGTTTGAGCTCAGGCCACGGCGGCGACAAAGCCGGGCGGCGGTGGGTTTCGATCATCGGCGAAGCGGCAGCTACAGCGTGCAAACGAGAAAACGGAGAGGGGGAGGATGATCAGGGGCTCCCGGGGAGTGCAATGGTGGCCTCGGCGTGCTCGGGGAGGCACCGGGGCGAGCGGGGCGGCGAGAGGGATCTCCGGCGGCCGGCGACGGAGTTGATGAATATGGCGGCGACGCAGGGCCTCCGGCGAGGCGCGGCTCGGTGGGGAGGAAGAGGGGGTCGAGGCGAAGCTCGTGGGCATGTCGGAGAAGCGAGTGGGAGGCGGTGGCTACGTAGGCGATGAGCGGCGGCGACGAGCTCGCTCGGCTTCGGGAGAGGGAGCGAGAGGCGAGGCAGGGAGAGAGGGAGCGGCCGAGGGGTCCAGGGGTAGCGTGGCGACGCCCTGGCGACGAGGGGTAGCCAGCAGCAGCTGCCGGCGTGGCACGCCAAGGCGCCGTGGTGTCTTCTCCTCCGCCTTTCCGCAAGAGGAGGGGGATGACTGCATAGCGGGGGTTGGTGGGCTGGGCCAACTGGCCGCCTGTAAGTGGTTGGTCTTCACTCTCTCTGTCCTTTCTAATAAATTCTGGTTTTTCTATTTTTCTGCTTTATGTTTGCAAATAAAATACCAACCAAAACACTTTGGTTAATTCTGTAAATTTTTGTGAGGAATATTTGAATTATTTTCAAACCACACAATAAATTTCAAAATATTTGGAGTAACCAATATTTAATGGTAACTTTTAAACTCCAACTCAAATACCATAATGATTTAATTCAATGACCAAAATGTCCTGGAAAATTATGCATCATCTCTGGTAGAGGCTTTCACCTTTTTCCATAAATCATGAACATTTTAAAAGGATATTTTGAGGTCATTGAAAATATTTTGGTTGAACCTATTTGAATTGCATTTGTGCTAGGGTTTATCAATCCCCATTTCAAATTTATTAAATTTAAACATGATGACATGAATGCTTATGCAGAGTCAGGCAAGGACTAAGCTAGGGCTGTGACAACTAGTATGTGAGCGAACAGAGGGATCAATTGGACAGTGTTCCCGAGCAGTAGCGAGGTGTGTGAGGTAGTAAGATACACTACTGGCTCTTTTAATTTTTCTTATTAATTTGATTGTTTCACCCTCTGCCTGGTGGGACCCAACGTACTACGTGGAGAGAGGTAAGGTGACTAAGGCTGCATTATTTCTTCACCACCGTGGATAGTCTTACCACCAAAGCCACATGACACGATTATGATTGAAATCCTAATGACTCCCACACACACACACAAAAAAAAAGCACGGCATGCCTGTCACACGAATGCAGGAATGTATAAAAGGTTGTTTTCCTCTCATTGAACATAACGGGAGGGTTGTGTAGCTGGTTAGCCTGTTCGCTCATCAAACTTGAGGTCTCGGGTTCGATAACTACACTTGAGCATAATTTTTGCCAGGAGGATTCTTTGACTGGTCAAAATGTTTTCTAGGGTTTGCACGCTTCACTCTCTCTCCAAAGATATATATACACGTTGGAGCCTCGGCGCTTGAAGTTGCTCTCTTCACACTCTCTAGCCCTCTCTCACTGGAGCTGGATCCTCGCCGCTTGAAGTTGCTCTTCACACTCTCTCGCCCTCTCCAGATCTAAACAAGACTTCGCTGGCCTCTCTCTCCCTCATCGCTGCTCAAAGAGCCGCAGGATCCATCCGCCGGGAAGGGAAGGAGGCTTAATGTTTGTCGCCGTCGGCGAGGGAGGGAATCCACTACTGGCGCTGCTATTCACTTTCCACCCAGCGGTGGCGCAGGAGGGCCTCCGACCCTTCTTCTTCGCCGCCGTCCCGTCACCCACCGAACCACGCCCCAAGAACCTTAAGGTATATTTTACTTACTCCACATGCATTTCTCTAGCTGCATGTATACCATGAATCTAGGACGTGGTTCAAAGTGGAAAGGAGTGGGGGAAAGTAGTGGGAAAAGTTGTATATAGCATGAATCTAGGACGTGGTTCAAAGAGGAAATGAAGGGGGAAAGTTGTATAGCATGAATCTAGGACGTGGTTCAAAGAGGAGAGGAATGGGGGGAAGTAGTGGGGAAAGTTGTATCGCATAAATCTCGGACGTGGTTCAAAGAGGAAAGGAAGGGCGAAAGTACTAGTTCAAAAGGAAAGGAAGGGACAAGGCTGTATAGTTTGAGCAGACTAGATTTGTCTGCGCTCACATAGGGAAAGGTGTCTAAAGATAACAAAACTGGGACCAACACAAATATGCTCCTTGGTTGTTTGTTCTTTGTTGTAACAGATCTGCATGACCACAAGACATCGGTAGATGCACATGGTGCTGGTCCCACCGTCCCTGCAACTCATTAGCTGTTGTTAATCTATGGCCTTGTTTGGTTAAAAACTCCCTAGTCCCTACCTGCTTGGTTCCAAGGACTAAACATGGACTAGAGGTTATTAAATGACATGATAAAAGTCCATGTTACCCCTAGTAATGAACTAATAGAAACAAGGTGCTATGCATGGCAGGGGCAACTGTTGGAAAAAGTCCCAAAAAGACTACCTCGAGGTCTTATTTCTTTAGTCCCAAATGCCCACTTTTAGTCCCCAAAAGTCCCTCCTGTTTGGTTTAGATGTGACTTACACGGAGTTTTTTTAGTCCCTACACCAAAATTTCCCTGTAAACAAACACCCTCTAATAATGCCGCTGGAAAATTGATGCAATGCCACAGTTAAAAGCAAATTACATGTTTAACAAATTTTATTGTTAATATAATCTCTATGTTAATATTAATCAATGCCACCGTTTGAGAAATGCTACTGTCTTGCTTTCTTTCCCATTTAGATAAGGTAGATGCTTCTTTTGTTGGCTTCGTGTCATCCACCGTTATTGACCACTAATTGTTTCCTTTGCCCTCTCGTAAACAGGGTTATCTATTCACCTCGTTGCCATTGTGACCTTTTGTTGCAATCGCACAAAACACTTCTGTTTTAAGAGTGTTTTGTGCAGTTCAACCAAAATGTCACAATCGACAACGTTGCTTGATTGCTTGATCTTAGTGGAACTGCACAAGAGGAGATCTTACTTCCTATCCGCTAAGGCTAATTTGGTTCAGATCTTCTTCTTGTGAGTTGTTTGAATTCGCATCATGAGAGGTCAAGATTAGCCTTCTTTCACATGATTCTCGCAGTGTGCTTTCATATGTTGTGCTACTTGTATGATAATGTTGCTTGATTTTAGTGAACTGCACAAATGGAGACAAGACTTCCAATCAGATGTGCACCGTAATATCCCATTGAGGTAAGATAAGGATATTTCACAACTGTATTCCTGTATTTTGCCACTTTCATCGAAAATTAATTTTAGTACTATACTTGTGCTCCCTAATTGACATGCCAAATCTTACGCTGAAGGCGAAGCTTGTCTCGTTATGGAACCAAGTGATGACGGGAAGAACAAGCGGAAGAAAACAAAATCAACTCCCGGTGCTGTAATGAAGCAATCGAACTGTGATGACACAAGTAATGATATAGTTTTGCATCTTAATTTATTGCTATGGCTGGAACGAGCAATTGTTTTGCCACCGATTTGATGCCATACGTAATTATCTCTACTTGTGCAAACAGGATCTTCTTTGAAGATACCATATATTTTAGTGGAACTGCACAAGAAGATGTTGGAACCATTAAACTAATCGAGGAGTATATAGTAAGCATGGCCACCCCATAGATAGCAAATGATGGTTCCCGAGAAGTGCTTCAACTGTATGCTCTACACAATCAGCCTCCCGTGAAAGGTTGGTACTCACCACCGATTTCATCCATATGATTGAGCTTTGTCATCTCTATTGGTGTTGTGCTACCGCTTAGATACTGCCATGAAAAGTGGTATTGTCCTTGGGAAGCGCTTCATCTGTGATGTTTTAAATATTTCCTTTCCTTTTTTCGAGCAAACATGGATGCTAGCATTTAGTAGTCCTCTTGTCTTTGCACAACAGATCATCTTCCTCTCAAGAAGAATATGGAGTACGTGAAGTGACTAGTTCCGATTATGCCGTGATGAAGAAGCACCGCTATCTTCTCATCGAAGGAGCATTTGAAGGATGGTTACATTACTCCCCACAAGACCAAACTAACTTCAGCTCGTAAGGACCGACAAATCTCCATTTTTTGCTTTGATGCGCGAGTACAATGTTGTTCTAGGATTCTTTCCGGTGAGTTCCATTTTTCTAAAAGTGTGCTCTACATGGATCATGTATGTGCTCGTTGAAACTGTCAATACATAGTACAATTTGCTTTATACTAATCACTTTTTGTATTTGTGCAAACAGGGTGCTCACTTGATTTCAACGGAATTGCACAAAATGTTCATGAATACATCGAATCATTCATTTCCACCACAAGAAAGGAGGTGCCCATAAGTTCAAGGTGTTGCAACATATAAGGGCGAAATCATACAAGCTACGCGCGAATTTGGTTGATTTTGGTGGAACTGCACAAAAGAACAGCTGGTTTATTTAGCACGAGTTGCCATGTCAATGTCCGAACTGATGGCAAACCCTGCCCATTCCACAATCGTAGGCATTTGATATTTTGGAATGGGACAACCTTGTCAAATTTTGCTCATTGATTTTAGCAAGATATGTGTTTGATATTTTCGAATGGGACGCCCTTTGCTGTCAGCAGCGGTGATCATTTTTTTCTTTATTCTTTAGTTATGAAGTAAATAATGCCTCTGACATGTGAGTCGCCGAGATGCATAATCATCGGTTGTTTTGAATGTTCTCTATGAATTGCCAGGCCTGGGTGTTTGATTGCAATGTACATAAATGCTAAAAAGCTGCTCAAACTCTTTGTACTCCTTCTGTTCCTTTTTACTTCGCACATTGTGAAAGTGCATACTTTTTTGTATAAGATTGGTCAAAGTAGAGATACTTTGACTGCAGACAAAACTTGTATGCAGACCGGAGGGAGTACATGTGAAACTGCTGCAAACGTGGTGATCACCCTGGGAATAATGCTACTACCTCCATCTAGGTGAATAAGTCATTCGCGTAGTTCTAGGTTGACGATTTAATTATCTAAATATATATTATATGTGACAAAAAATATATATTTAGAAACTGCATCCGTGTAGAAATCTAGTGATATACTTTTCATGACATATAACACATATTTAATTCCTCAAATCGATGACCTAGAACTACGCGAATGACTTATTCACCTAGACGGAGGTAGTAGTATGTATTGTTTTGCATGTTCATCCAATGCCAGTGATACAAGAATTCGAACTAATCGAAATAAATTCATTCATACACGATCGGATTTCGTATAAACATGCCGGATTTCATTACATTTCATACATTCTTCAACTAAAAAGGGGTGTTTGTGGCCGCATGCATCTCCCAGATGCAGAGGCCGGGGGTCATCCTCCTTTCCGAAAAAAAAAACTAAAAAGGTGTGCTGGAGGTATAATTAATTAACCGGTTACCCACTGTGTCCCGCCGAGCCGAACAGAAGCTTAGTGATTTAAATCGCAGGTGTAGTTGCGAATCGACATGTGGCCTGTTGGGCCCACGTGTCGCCACCCAACCGCACCAAAGAGCTAAGTAGAAGCAGCGTTTTCTCCAAACAGCTCTCCGACTCCACGTCGCCGCCAAGAAGCTAACCGGCCGTCAATGGTCAACCCGCTTAGCTTGGCTTCAACCGAGGGTAGCAGCGTGGCCTTACTTGGACCAGCGGCGGCGACCTACCGTGTTCTACTCTTCCTCGCTTTCTATGTGGCGCGGCCTCGCTGGCAGCGGGCGGGCTCGGCGAGCCGGGCGATGCCTTCCTCGTTGCCGGCGGCGGCGCCAGCGGAGCGGTGGAAATCCTCCCCACGCTGTCGACACGGTGGGGCCTCGGCTGAGCCGGGCGATGTCCTCTGCCTCGTTGTTGGCGGGCGGGCTCGGGAGCCGGGCGGTGTCCTTCGCCTCGTTGTTGGCGCCAGGACCTCGGCGGAGCCGGCGGTGTCTCTTCGCTTGTTGGCGCCGCCAGGCATCGGCGAGCAGGGTCGTGCCGACGCCGGCGGAGCGGGACTCGCTCGAGCCGGCATTGACCTCGCCTCGCCCTCGGTTCGCCAAACAGCGCCGCCCGCTTCATCGCCTCTTTGCTAGTTTTTTGTAGGCGGCGCAGCCTCCGCCACCCGCATGCGGTACCGCCAGCCGAGGCGGCCCTTGCGGCGGAGCGGCACGAGTCGAGCAGCGCCTCGCTCCGCCCGCTCAAGCGGCGATCTGCTCCTCCGCCGCAGTGCTCCCGGAGGAGATGGTGGTTGTAGGCGGCGCCGGCCTGCGCCTCCGGAACTGCTCCTCACGATCTGCCTCACCCTGTCCATATATTGGGCACAAGCCTCGCCGATGGTCATGGTGCAATGCACCGCAAGGATGGCGCGGAGGACGGGTTGGCGCCGGATCATCGACTACCATGTTCTCCATTGGGACGCCGTCGCCCTCCCGGCTGCTCGCCACCAGCCGGTCGGCAAGAATGGCTGCTATCTCCTTGTGGTCCATCGTCCGCCCATCCCGAAGAGCGCTGGAGCGCGAGGAAGCCATGGTGGGCAGTAGTGGTGTGGACAGGAGAGAGGCAACGGATGCGGATGACTGCGGCTATGGCCGGCGCAACAGTTTATATAGCAATGGTGGGCAGGTGGAGGGACGGACGTGTGACGCCGGAGTAGCCTCCTCGGCAACCGCGTATCATTAATGTATGCGGCAGATGGACGGACGGATGGCACTTGTGTCGTTTGAAGGCAGAGCAATCGCCTGCACCGGGAAGCGGGGCGGCCGGCGCTGACTGTTACGGGCGGAAAGTGCGCGCGGGCGAGGAGATCACTTTACTTGGATAGGATGACAATGGGGACCCACCAGGTCCATAGCATCACGTACGCAAGTGCCTCCTTATTTTATATATATATATATATATATATATATATATATATATATATATATATATATATATATATATATATATAACTATTATTTATTTTGCTTCCTCCTGTTTCTCGACATCACGGTCCCACACCATTGTCTACCTATGTACTCCTCCTTTCGGTTTATAGGGCTTATCTCAAAATTTTAGTTTTTCCATTTTATAAGGCTCCATTTGGTTGTTTTCCATCACATGTTCAGATTCCAAGGTGCATTAAATCATTGCATGCAAGTATTAAGAGAAAATTGACCAATGCATGTACTTTATGCATGCATGCATTGCAATTAATGCATTGATAAACATAATTTTTGAGGATAACAAGAGCATTAATTAGGTGCTTTTGCAAAACTAGAAAAGTATTCCACCACTCGCCATCTACCTTGATTGGTGAGATTTTTGAATTCATTATAAACCGGAAAGGAGGAGTAGTCAATAAACGAGAGAATTGCACAAGAAGCGGCCGACAACCGGGACCAAGCAGCTCGAGCAGATTTGTGTTTTTGAGGTGTGAGCACTGCAGAGTTTTTCGATGTTTACCCCAGATATTAATTTTTCTCCTCTGAACAACAACGAAAACATCGCTGCAGGTATTAACTAGGCGGGCTGTGGTCTGCCTAGCCCACGCCGATATCCAGCCCAGATATTAATTTTTTCAAGTCTGAAAATGGCTAGCCCAGCTATACTTTTTTTTAGGAATACCCACGAAGGTCAAGTTGTTATTCTCCGCTCACTGGCTGCAAATCTTTCCTAGGAGGGATGCATTAGGCTTAACAAGAAAATGGGCTTTAAGAAATAATAAATGGGATGTAATTATAAAACTGGGTAGTAACTATAAAAATGCACCAAACAGTGATTACTTTATAAAATATTATTTTTGAATGTTGAAAATTTTAATTTCATTAATTGTTATGAAGCGGAATGTTTCGTTGGATTTTTACGTAATATAAATTTATATTGAAATTGTATTTAATCTGACTAAAATCTCGGGATAAAAATATTTGGATCCCATCAAAATGTGGGAAATTTTATTGAATTCGGTTTTGAACGGTTGGTTGAAATGGGCTGTACTTTTAACAAACTGTAAATGGGCTGTAGTAAATTCCATTAGAATTCAAAATGGGCTACACATTCTTACAAATCTCAAATGGGCTATAAGTTCTCCGCCACACACTTCGGCCTTACTAAGTTGACGCGTCCCCTAAAAAAACAGAGTTGACGGTATGCAAGGCTTTGTCAACTTATAGTCAACACACGGTTCTAGCAGCGGTGGGTCGTTGGATGTCCATCCAACGGATGTTGTGCTTCTTCTTCAATCTCGGATATTCTAGCTTCACCCGCCCAAAAATGATTCATCCCCTCGACATCCGGGGCGCACTGCTTTGAAGCTGGCTCAGTGGGCCTACTAAGTTGACATACCAAGGGCTTTGTCAACTTAGTCAATATAAACGATTCTAGCTGCAAAGGATCAGACGATGTCCATCCAACGGTCGTCGTGCTTCTTCAACCTCCGGTCTTCTTGCTCCACCGCCAAAGCAGCGCCGGTCGTGCCGCCGCTCCTGCCTCCGTGGCGGTTGTGCTGCCAGCGAGGCCTCACCGCCACCTACTACTCCCACCGCTGGCCAAAGCCATCCCTCCACTCACCCATCGACCCACACCCTCGTTATTCTCAAGGCGACGGCAACAAGCAGTCAACCAGTGAACCTCGTATTCTCTCCGCGCAGCATCCATCGCCGCGTCTTCCCTGCCCGCGTCGTCCCCTTCCTAGGCCTTGCCGTCATCCACCACCGTGGTGCTCTCGACGCGGCGTGGTCAACGTGGTCAAGGAACGACTTCCATCGGACGTGGATCAGACGTGGAGAGGCTGACAGCTGGGTCCACGGCAGCCGCAAGGAAGTGCCTCCTTATTACGCGCAAAATAATTATTCCTCCACCTGACAGCAGGGACCCACCGGACGGGCCACCTTATTTCGCGAAAAAAAATGTTTCCGATCGCTGGGACCCACCGGACGGGCCAGCGATTTCGTGAAAAAGTTCCCAAGGCCGTCACTCGACCCACCGGAAGTGCCTCCTTATTACGCACAAAAAATGAATACTCCCTTGTTAGCTGGGACCCACCATGGTGGAGGCTGACTTAGGGCCTACTAAGTTGATCGACGGGGCCTTTGTCAACTTTAGTCAATATGAACGATTCTAGCTCCAAAGGACCGTCGATGTCCATCCAACGGCCATAGTGCTTCTTCAACCTCTGGTCTTCTTGCTCCACCGCCAAAGCAGCGCCGGTCATGCCGCATGCTCCTCGCCTCCCGTGGCGGGTTGTGCCGCCGGAGGCCTCACCGCCTCTACTATTCCCACCGCTGGCGTGCCTCATGGCGAAAGCAGCCTCACACCGGGCCGAACCAAGTGAACCTCATACTCCTCTCCGCTGGCTTCCACCGCCGCTGTTTTCCCGGCTCCCCCGTCCCCTTCCTAGGCCTCGCCGCCGCCCACCGCCTGGTGCTCTCGGCGCAGCGTGGTCAACGTGGTCAAGGAACGATTTCCATCGGACGGGATCAGACGTGGAGAGGCCGACACCGGTCCATGGCCGCAGCAAGGAAGTGCCTCCTTATTACGCGGAAAATAATGATTCATCCACCTGACAGCTGGGACCCACCGGACGGGCCACTATAGTTGACGAAAAAAACATTTCCCCCTGACTGCTGGGACCCACCAGCTACATCTTTGCATGCAAGGAAGTGCGTCCGGCAAAAAACCAAAACGATTCGCCCCAAAGTGCCGGGACCCACCAGCTACATCTTCAACGCAAGGAAGTGCTCGATAGTCGGGACCCACCTGGTCGAAGCGCACGTGGCGTTGTCATTCTGGTCGCGAACGGTACGCACATACCGGTCGATGTAGAGGCGCGCACGTGTCGAGATGTAGAGGCGCCGCACATAGCATGTACACGCACGCATAGCCGCGCGAGGGTGCAAGAAAGAAAGTACGCCACGCACGCACATACGGGCAGGTCTCAACGCCTACTCGTGCATACGCATATGGCTGGGTCGGAACGGAGAAACAGCGCCGCTGCCGTGTTCATGGGGAGCCAACCGCTGGGTCGGAACAGAATGCGTGGTCGTGTTCATCGGGTGGGCTTGGACGGAACATGCGATGGAAACGAGCCTCGCGCATCGCTGGCGGAGGAAACGACCTTGTGTTCGACCGCCCACGCTCAAACGGGTCATGTTGATCGGGAGGGCCAGCGACGCAAACGGAGGAAACGGACCTCCTACGGTCGAAATGGGGTCCCGTTGATCGGGAGGGTGTGGCGCATCGCAAAACGGAGGAAACGGACCTCCTACGGTCGAAACGGGGTCCCGTTGATCGGGAGGGTGTGGCGCATCGCAAAACGGACTAAACGGACTTGTGTTGGAGCGCCACGGTCGAAACGAGGGGAGGGTGTGGCGATCGCAAAACGGACTCCTCGATACCGTTCATCTCCACCGCCGACATCCTCCACCCTCCACGGCTCCTGCTCATCCAGCCTCCACCGCGCTTACTCCACCGGCCATCGCTCAACCACCCCTCTCCACGGGCACCCCTCCACCATCTACTGCTCATCCAGCCCTCCACACCACGGGTCCTATTCAACCACCCTCCACGGCCACCCTCCACCGCCTACTATTCATCCAGCCCTCCACACCACGGGTTCCTGTTCATCCAGAGGCAACGCCACCGCCATCGTTAATCCAACCCCCCTACAACGCCATCGCTCATCCCAGAGGCAGATCGATCGGCTTCATTAGCAGCAGAGCGGCGAATCGCCCATCGGGTTCGCTTAACAGCCATCGATCGATCGCCGGGTTCGATAATGCATAGCTGCAGTGCAATCGCCGGGTTCGCTTAGAGCCAACGCCGCACACACGCCAGACGTCGTACGAGAAAAGCGATCGCTCCATCCCCGACCTCCCACCATAACCGCAACTCCCGAAATTTTCCTCCCCTCGCTTCTACCACGGTTTTTCCGTCATGGACGGCCCAAAGAATGTCATGCGCTTGCGCTCCGCCCGCCTGTGACAAAAAGCCCATTTTCATCATGATTTTTGTCATAGAAGTAGGAGCCCGCCACATCAATGATGATACCGGTTTTGTCACAATTATCGTCATAGAAGTGTCATATGTATGACAGGAAAAAAATTCGTTCGGCCCAAAATGTCACGGATGTGTCTTTTTTTTGTAGTGCAGGTTGGCCGCGATCAAATGCCAGCTCGATAGTGTGTGGCCTTGGAGGTGGTACAGGAGCATCGACATTGACATGAGCTGCAAGTGGTATAATGGCTTCAGGTGCAATATTGACTTCAGTTGCATTATAAGCTTCAGGCTCATTAACTTCTGGCACCACATTGACTTCAGGCGCCACATTTGCTTCAGCCATGACAACGTCATTGGCTTCAGTATTGGTGTTGGTGGCCGCCTCAATGTTATCAACCTCCACTTGAGTAGCTGGAGGGTCGGACACGTTCTCCTCAAGAACAACTTCTTGGTTGGACGGGGGTGTAGCAACACGTTCTTCTTCTTGACGGGGTTCTTCTTGTTCATCGGTGATGTAATGGAATGTCTTCAAAGAATTTGGCTTCTACTGAGATGTTCACGATTGGAGTGGCTTCAGGAAACACTTGGCGTGATACTAAGTGGTGGTGCTCTTCTCCTTCTGGAACACTCGAAAGAGTGATTTGGGGCCTTGGTCCTTTGCAAAGCATGTGAAATACGGGCGACACTTGTGGAGAGGGAGTTGGCTGGGCCTCAAAGTCGTCATCATCAAGCACCGGAGGGGTGACTTGAGTTGGGGGAGTACTTGGTGATTCTTCTTCATGGGGGGGGGGGTCTTGAGGGTGATCAGCCCATGAATCATCCTGAGCAATTGGCGTCAGAGGATGACCAATGCTGATGAGTTCGTTGTTCGTGAGAACAAGCGATGATACCATTTGGTGCTCGATTTGAGGAAGGACTTCATCATCATCTACATTGTCTTGGGGACCAATGTCTTCAGCTACGGTGTGGTCAACAGCTGGATCTTCTTGAGCTTCAGGAGCCTCAGTGGTAGCTGGCTCGTGAACTATCAAACGACGCTCTTGATGTGTGGACGCAGGACGAGCAACAGAGATTGGCTCGACGACAAGGGGCTCTGTGGGAGCAGCCCGATCTTTCTTCTTTGTCTTTCTCTTCTTGGTTGGTGGAGCATCGTCAGTGGTGTTCTTGGACTTGCGCTTTCTGGCTTCGGCTTCGGCTGTCCATGTTTTCTTGAGTTCTGAAGCTACTGTGGGGACCTTAGGCTTCATGCCTGTCATACTGGCAGGGAAGACGATGTGAGGTTCTTCCCGCCTGGATGTTTCAGCTGGGGCCACAGTAGGCTTATTCCTTTTGGCAGCCATCTTGGGATAGATGCCAGGATGCCCAAGTGCCTTGCGCTTCTCGGTTTCATTGTGAGCTTGAACACATTTGGTAGCAAGGTGTTTCATTCGCACTCGTGAACCTTTTGCTTCTTCACGTTTCTTGTGAAACACCTCCTTGAGCTCATGCATCATTTGCTTGAAGTTTTGGACATGAGTCACACTGAGCTTGGCCATATGCTTCTTGAACCGGGCTTTTTCATAGTCAATTTTGTTCTTAAGTTCAACAATTCTCTGAGCTAGAGCCAGCTCAGGAGCAATGGCTCCATGGAAGGAGACGCTGAGGCCAATTGGGAGCTGAAGATCATCAAAACTGAGGTTTGGGCTGTCAAACCACTCATCAAGGAACTTGTTTAGGATGTCCACATCGAAAAGGGGAAGATCGTTGAAGATTTCCGCCTCTTGCTTGCTCTTTATCAGTAGCTCAGGAGCATCATCGCCAAGATCATCGTCACTGGACAGATCAATGGCTTCAGTCTCATTCCTCAGAACGGCAGTTGGGGTCAATGCTTGACCATTAATCTGCATGGGCTTCTTCTTCTTCTTCTCAGTCTTGGAGATGCGAGAAAGATCTTCAGAATGCACACTTGGTGCAGGAGGAGCAGTGGCCAGAGGCTTCGCACATGAAGCTCTTGGTGCAGTGGAGGGCTTTGAAGCCTTGGATTTCTTCTGCTTCTGTGGTTTTGGCGGAGCAGGAGCTTCGTCAGAATCAGCTTCATCTCCAGACTGATCCATTGTGGCTCTCTGCACAACGATGTAGGAGAGCAGACCATCAAAGTTGTTGAAGGGGCCGATGACATTGGGATTGGCAACACGTGTGCCATCAGCCCGTGGAGCAGAAGGACCTGGATTGAAATTGCATCCGAGACTCTTCTTGTTCTTTACGGCAGAATCCTTGGCAAACTTGTAGTTGCGCTTGAACAAACTGTCTTCACGACACCGTAGCAAAGATGATGGGTCGGCATCAGCAGGCTGTGGTCCATGGACCATGCAAGGGTAGATACCCTGAGCAATAGCTTCATATTTGGTCTTGGTTTGAAGATTTTTGTAGAGAATATCTCCCCAAGGACGCTTGATGGCATTCTTTTCAGCATATTCCTTGGTGACAAATCTGTACTTGAACCATTGCTCGGCCCAATATCTTCGAATCCATTGGATTCGAGTTTTGCGTTGGCCATAGCTCTCTTCAGGATCAGTTTGTACAACTCATAAAGATCTGGTGGCAAATCCCTTGATGTGCCCCCACGGCGCTGCCTGGTGCCCTTCCTTGCAGACTTTTCCATGGCCATGTAGTTCAGACTGAATGGCTTCAAAGTTGTCAAAGTCTTCCGTCTGCTGGTCAGACAAGAACTAGCTTCGGGAGAGTTAATGTGATGCTGTAAGAATTCTCCAAATGAATGCGCACTATGAGAACTAAGGATTCTCCCACGACATGTACCGTGACAAAGATTAGAGATGCGAGGGAAGGGGAAGAGGTCATATGCATTCTCAGAAGATTTTGAAGATAAAGCAGTTTGAAGACGTTGACCTCGTAGCGCAAAGACATTCACTTATATGTTGAGAGTTGGTTCCAGATTTGTACGAATCCAAGAATAGGTACAAGTGAGCAATCTAACTATGTGTGAAGCATAAGTGAATATACTAGGCATGTTATGAGATGTAGAACAGGATAGATCCAAATTTGTGGAGATAGAAACCAATTTTGGTGAAGAAAGATGAATCTATCGGATCAAAAAGGCAGTAAAAGTGAGTTTTAATTACCACACGAAGAACTGCTAGATGGAGTAGAGATGAGGCCGAGCAGTTCGATCTTCCGTGCCCTAACTTGGTAACGGAGGACACCTACGGCGGCGGCGGAGAAGACGAGGTCCGCGGCCGGCGTGAGGACGGCGTCGGTGAGGTCGCGACAGCTAAGCGCTTTGTCGCCGGCGTCGTCTAGAGCTAGCGGTGGTGCTAGGGTTTGTCGAGGTGGAAGAAAGATTTTGATCGCGATGTGATGTGCATTTATAGGGAGAGGGACAGCACGGCGCAATTACGCAGGTGCCCCTGGCGGTTCACATCTGAGGGACACATGGCGAACATGAAACACATTGGAAGATGTTCCATGTTCCCACGCACGCCTGGACTGTCGGGTGGTCGTTCCAGCTTCTCCGGGTTTCAGGCAATAAGGATTGAGCATTTAAAACAGATTCAATGTTTGTCTTTGTATCTTCTGCTGACAAGGACGCAGAGAGGACATTCGACGGTTTCAATAGAATGCATATGATTTGGATAGATAGAATTTGAGGTAGAAGCATACACGAGGTTAGGGTCCGATCACATTCACTTAGTCCAAAAGACATAACTATAAGTAAATGATGTAGAGGACAGAACACAAATATATGTATATATCTGAGTAAGACTAAATCAACAAAGTGAAGATCATCATGAAGACAAATTAATGTTGAAGATAAATCAAATGCGAAGACATAGCAAATGTAACGTCAAGAGAAAACACTTCAAACAAGAATTTGGTGGTGGCGTTACCCACCGTATAGGAAGTATTAGACCCAGACACGACGCACAATTATCGTGCCGCTCCGAAGTCAAATTCCGCATTAATTATTCACACTCAAAGTGTAAGTCTTCATTGATTGAAGATTTACATGACTTCGTGTCTTGCACATCTAAGTCATCAACATGCATAAGTGTTAGGATGTGTGCCTAATCATAGGACATTCGAGGATTCCAAGATATTTAGCTCACACCACAACTTGCAAAACCTCTTCTCATCCAAGGGCTTTGTGAAGATATCTGCCAATTGCTCTTCAGTGTTGACGTGAATGATATCAATATCTTCCTTCATGACATGATCTCTAAGAAAGTGATGACGAATTTCAATGTGCTTTGTCTTCGAGTGCTGAACTGGGTTGTTGGCAATCTTGATGGCGCTTTCATTGTCACAGAAGAGTGGTACTTGTTTCAGATGGATGCCACAGTCCTTGAGTGTTTGCTTCATCCATAAAAGCTGAGCGCAGCAAGATCCAGCAGCAATGTATTCAGATTCAGCAGTGGAGAGCAACACACAGTTCTGCTTCTTTGAAGACCAACAGACAAGTGATCGTCCCAGAAAGTGACATGTGCCTGATGTAGACTTGTGATCTACCTTGTCACCAGCATAATCAGCATCCAAGAATCGGACTAGATCAAAATCTGAGCCCTTTGGATACCATAATCCTAGTGTTGGGGTGTAAGCCAAATATTGAAGAATTCGCTTCACAGCTAAGTGATGCGATTCCTTTGGTGCCGCTTGGAATCGGGCACACATGCAAACACTAAGCATTATATGTGGCCTAGATGCACATAAATAAAGTAAAGAACCAATCATGGAGCGGTATACCTTTTGATCGAACTCTTTACCATTGGCGTCAGGACCCAGATGACTTTTGGTTGGCATTGGCGTCGTGTAACCTTTGCAGTCTTGCATTCCAAACTTATTCAGGCAGTCTTTGAGATATTTTTCTTGAGATATGAAGATGTCGTTGCTTTGCTGACGAATTTGAAGACCAAGGAAGAACTTCCGCTCACCCATCATGGACATCTGATATTGCTCTTGCATCATGTGTCCAAACTCATCACTGTATTTCTGGTTAGTGGAGCCGAAGATAATGTCATCCACATATATTTGGCACACAAACAGTTCACCATCATATGTCTTCGTGAAGAGTGTGGGATCCAGGGAACCAGGTTTGAAGCCTTTGCTCTTCAGGAAGTATTTGAGTGTGTCATACCAAGAACGAGGGGCTTGTTTGAGGCCATACAATGCCTTGTTAAGCTTGTATACCATATCAGGATGTTTTGGATCTTCAATGCCAGGTGGTTGTGCAACATACACTTGTTCTTTAATCTTACCATTGAGAAAAGCACTTTTCACATCCATTTGATAAAGAAGAATGTTGTGATGATTTGTGTAGGCTAGCAGTATGCGAATGGCTTCAAGCCTAGCCACGGGAGAAAATGTTTCATCGAAGTCAATCCCTTCAACTTGAGTGTATCCTTGAGCAACTAGACGAGCCTTGTTTCTGACAACTTGACCATGCTCATCTTGCTTGTTGCGATATATCCATTTGGTGCCAATGATGTTGTGCTTACGAGGGACAGGACGCTTGACCAATTCCCACATATTGTTCAGCTTGAACTGTTGAAGCTCTTCTTGCATAGCTTGAATCCATTCAGGTTCCATGAAGGCTTCAGCAACTTTCTTGGGTTCTGATATTGAGACAAATGCAAAGTGTCCACAAAAATTTGCTAGCTGTGTTGCTCTAGAACGAGTGAGTGGACTAGGTGCATTGATTCTATCGATTATCTTCTCAATTTGTACTTCATTAGCAACACAAGGATGAACTGGACGAAGATTTTGCTCTTGCTGATCATTGTCTTCATTTTGAGCGGTGTCTTCAGACTGAGCATTGTCTTCAGGTTGATTAGGTGCAGAAACGATAAGTTCCTCTTCAGCCTGATCTTCAGACGGTATGATTTCTCCAGTTCCCATGAGCTTGATGGATTCACTAGGTAGAACTTCATCTAACACATTTGGCAGGTGCTCTCTTTGCGAGCCGTTAGTTCATCGAATCAAGACATCCACGCTTCAACCACTTTATAGTTAAAGAGGTTGAAGACTCAGTAGAGTGCGAATCCTTTCCGTAACCAAGCATAAAACCTTCATGTGCTTTCGTGCAAATTTTGAAGTGTGATGTGGATCCTTAATCCAAAGACCGCACCAAATACTCTTAAGTAACTGACGTTTGGCTTCTTACCAGTTAACAGCTCATAGGAAGTCTTTTTCAGAAGCTTGTGAAGATAAACACTGTTGATGACATGGCATGCAGTGTCAATGGCTTCAGGCCAGAACTTTCTTGGAGTCTTGTATTCATCAAGCATCGTCCGAGCCATCTCAATGAGTGTTCTGTTCTTGCGTTCCATAATGCCATTCTGCTGAGGTGTGTATGGTGCGGAGAACTCATGAGTGATAACCAATGTATCCAGGTAAAGGTCGAGGCTGGTGTTCTTGAACTCTGTGTTGTTTTCACTTCTGATATGCTTGATCTTGATGCCATAGTTATTCATGGCACGGTTGGCGAAGCGTCTGAAGACATCCTGCACTTCAGTCTTGTAGAGGATTATATGCACCCACGTATATCTCGAATAATCATCAACAATGACGAAGCCATAGAGACAAGCAGTAGTAGTGAGAGTAGAGTAGTGAGTAGGGCCAAATAAGTCCATGTGTAGCATCTCGAAGGGTTGAGATGTCGTCATGATTATCTTCGAGGGATGCTTGGCCCTCGTCATCTTTCCAGCTTCACAGGCACCGCACAGATGATCCTTCTTGAACTTGACGCCCTCGATGCCTATGATGTGCTTCTTCTTTGCGAGAGTGTGCAAGTTCCTCATGCCAGCATGCCCTAGCCTCCGATGCCAGAGCCAGCACTCTAAAGCTTTTTCTAGAAGACATACCGAAAGTTGTGGTCCTGCTGAGAAATCTACCATGTACAAATCATCTTTCCAATATCCTTCAAAGACTAGAGACTTGTCAGATTCCATTAGAACAAGGCAACGATATTTTCCAAATATCACGATCATGTTCAAGTCACAAAGCACTGAGACGGAAATTAAGTTGAAACCAAGGGATTCAACAAGCATCGCTTTATCCATGTGTTGATCCTTTAATATTGCAACTCTACCTAGACCCAATACCTTGCTTTTACCAGTGTCAGCAAATGTGATGTGACTCTTGTCAGATGGACGTAAGGTTGAGTCCATGAGAAGACTTCAGTCACCAGTCAAGTGATTAGTGCATCCACTGTCCATAATCCATTCTGAAGCATGAGGTGTCATACCCTATAGTACAGTTAGGGGGATAGGCTTCACCAAGAGTATTGAGAAGCATAAACATTTGACGAACCAGAGGATTATCAAAGCTCATATCAAGGTTATGACTGATAGGATGATTGGCAAGCGATTCAGGAACAAAATACATAGTAAGACCATTTTGGGCATTTAATCTTGCGCCCTACAAGATGTTTTAGGTTCCCAACAAAAGCAGCGGACGCCTTTGATTTCCGGTTGGAGACCTTTCCCTGCAAAAAAATTTTAGTTTTTTAAACCACACACATTTTTAGGGGTGGCTTAGAAGCAATGAGTCTAAGTGTAGCATCTGAGAACTTCGGCTTTGGAGCCATAGCAAATAGCCTTGCAGGAGGCGAATAGTACTCATATGAATAATCAGAATAGTTCTTAGTCTTATGAACATAGCGGTTTGATGATACTCGCTCATATTCATAAGTTTGAGTATGATTTCCCTGCAAAACATTGGCGTTAGGGTGACTCAGGTGAGTCCTCTGTCTGTATGAAGCCTTTGGGCCATATGAAGCCTTTGGTCTGGGGTTTGTCTTCTTCCCTTGTGGTGTCATGACGACATTCACAGGAAGATTCTCAAGACACTTTTTGGGCACCCAGATCTTCTTCATAGGTGATCCATTCCTGCAGTTAGTACCAATATACCTGGCAAACACTTCACCATTCTGATTCTTAAACAGTTTATAGTTTGCATCAAAGGATTCATCAATGAAAATTGGGTTAGCACAAGTGAAGCAGATAAGGTGGATGGATCCACTGAAGGTCCCTTTGCAGCAACCCATGTAGTTTTGGGGTACTGCTCAGGCTTCCAGTAAGGACCATCAACATTCATTTTCCTCTTGAACCCAACACCCTCTTTTCTAGGGTGTCGGTTCAGGATCTGCTTTTTCAGGACATCACATAGTGTATGATGCCCTTTGAGACTTTTATACATCCCTGTCTCAAGAAATGTATTCAACCTAGCATTTTCATCAGCAATAGTAGTGGCATCCTCAGCAGAGGGTTTAGTTACCACATCAACAGTTGAAGATATTGCAACAGTAGCAGCGAGAGAACATTCAACAATGTAAGCGGCGTATCACGCCAAGGCATTTTAGACATGGTGGTTCAAATCCTTCCTGAGCGGGACTAATCTGTTGAGCGTGAAGTGACTCGTTTTCTTTTTGAATATCTTCATGAACTGCTCTCAATTTCTCAAGTTCTTACTTCCTTTGAAGATAATCATAGGAAAGCTTTTCATGAGTTGTTGAGAGCATTTCATGACGACTTTCAAGTTAGAAATCTACCATGTATATATCATCTTTCCTATACCCTTCAAAGACTAGAGACTTGTCAGATTCCATTAGTACAAGGCAACGATATTTTCCGAATATCACAATCATGTTCAAGTCACAAAGCATTGAGACAGATATCAAGTTGAAACCAAGGGATTCAACAAGCATCACTTTATCCATGTGTTGATCCTTTGAGATTGCAACTCTACCTAGACCCAATACCTTGCTTTTACCAGTGTCAGCAAATGTGATGTGACTCTTGTCTGATGGACGTAAGGTTGAGTCCATAAGAAGACTTCGATCACCAGTCATATGATTAGTGCATCCGCTGTCCATAATCCATTCTGAAGCATGAGGTGTCATACCCTACAAAGATGCTTAGGGGATAGGCTTCACCAAGAGTATTGTGAAGCATAAACATTTGATGGACAAGAGGATTATTGAAGCTCAGATCAAGATTAAGACAGATAGGATGAATGGCAAACGATTCAGGAACAAAATACATAGTGAGACCATTTGGGCATTTGATCTTGCGTCCTGCAAGATGTTTTAGGTCCCCAAAGAATAGCATCAAACGCCTTTGATTTTCGGGCCGAGACCCTTTCCGCAAAGAGAGTTAATTCTTCTTAACCACCCACATCTTCGGGGGTGGCTTAGAAGCAATGAGTCTAAGTGCAGATCTCGAGAACTTCGCTTTGGAGCCCTAGCAAATAGCCTTGCAGAGATGAATGATACTCATATGAATAAGGTAAAGTTCTTAGTTCTATGAACATAGCGGTTTGAAGACACACGCTCATATTCATAAATTTGAGTATGGTTTCCCTGCAAAACATTGGCGTTAGGGTGACTCAGGTGAGTCCTCTGTCTGTATGAAGCCTTTGGACCATATGACGCCTTAGGTCTAGGGTTTGTCTTCTTACCAGGTGGTATCATGATGACATTCACTGGAAAATTCTCAAGTCAGCTTTTGGGAACCCAGATCTTCTTCATAGGTGGTCCATTCCTGCAGTTAGTACCAATATACCTGGCAAACACTTCACCATTCTGATTCTTGAACAGCTTATAGTTTGCATCAAAGGATTCATCAATGATAATAGGGTTAGCACGGTAAAGCCAGATAAGGTGGATGGATCCATTGAAGGTCCCTTTGCAGCAACCCATGTGGTTTTGGGATACCGCCAAAGCTTCCAATGGAACCATCAACATTCATTTTCCTCTCGAACCCAATACCCTCTTTCCTAGGGTTTCGTTCAGAATCTGCTTTTGAGGACATCGCAGTGTCCGATGCCCTTCGCACTTTTTATACATCCCTGTTTCAAGCAATGTCTTCAACCTAGCATTTTCATCAGCAATAGCAAAGTGGTATCCTCCGCAGAGGGTTAGTTACCACATTAGTAGTTGAAGACAATGCAACAAGAGCAGCAGCTTGAACATTCAGCAACAGAGGTAGCGATATCACGCCAAGACATTTTAGACATGGTGGTTCAAATCCATCCCGAAGCGGAACTGATCTGTTGAGCGCTGTGACTCATTCTCTTTTGAAGATCTTCATGAGCCGCTCTCAATTTCTCAAGCTCTTGCTTCCTTTGAAGATAATCATAGGAGAGCTTTTCATGAGTAGTTGAGAGCGTTTCATGACGACTTTCAAGTTCTTGGTACTTAGCATGAAGATTTTAATGTCTTCAACTAAGGACGTGAACGTGTCATTTCGCGTCCAACAGGTCATCGCTTTTGTCTAACAGTTTTGAGTATGTTCCATAGCTCTTTGTTGTTTGGTCGCAATTTTAGCAAGTGTTTTGTAGCTGGGTTTGGATTCACAATCGAGTCATCTTCACTTGATGTTTGAAAGTAAGCATCACGTGATTTTACCTTGGCACCACGTGCCATGAAGCAAGAGGTGGGAGCAGGGTCGCCCTTGTCATCGCCTTCAGCGTTGGTGTGGAAGTCATTGTCTTCATGTTGAAGGTGGACTTGGCAACATAGGCGTGGCTAAAGCCGGACTTGCAACGCCAGGTCGGATTCCACTTCGGACTCCACCTCCGCCTCCTCGTAAGCAGACTCCTCCTCGAATCCATTTCCTTGCCAACAAAAGCACGAGCCTTGCCGATGAGCTCTTCTTATGAGATGAAGACTTAGATGAGGACTTGGAAGAAGACTTTGAAGATTTCTTCTTCTTCTTGTCATCAGAATCATATTCCTTGCTCTTCTTCTTCTTCTCATTGTCCCACTGTGGACACTCAGAGATATAGTGTCCAGTTTTCTTGCACTTGTGACATGTTCTCTTCTTGTGGTCATGAGTGGAAGCTTCATCATTTCTTGAGCTGGATCGTGAAGACTTTCTGAAGCCTTTCTTCTTTGTAAATTTCTAGAACTTCTTCACAATCATAGCAAGCTCCTTTCCAATGTCTTCAGGATCACCAAACTGCAGTCAGATTCTTCTTCAAATGAGGAAACGGCCTTTGCCTTCAAAGTGCGAGTTCGGCCATAGTTGGGACCATATATATCTCTTTTATTAGATAGCTGAAACTCATGTGTGTTGAGCCTCTCAAGTATGTCAGACGGATCGAGTGTCTTGAAGTTAGGGCGTTCTTGAATCATCAGGGCTAGGGTGTCAAATGAGCTGTCAAGTGATCTCAGGAGTGTCTTGACGATTTCATGCTTGGTGATTTCAGTGGCGCCGAGAGCATGAAGCTCATTTGTGATGTCAGTGAGGCGATCAAACATGAGCTGGACATTCTCATTGTCGTGTCTCTTGAAGCGGTTGAAGAGGTTGCGAAGAACACTGATCCTTTGAACTCTCTGGGTTGAGACGCCTTCGTTGACCTTGGAGAGCCAGTCGCATACTAGCTTCGACGTTTCCAGAGCACTCACATGGTGTCACGCCCAAGATGCGACCCTATCCTAAAGGAACTCGAAGGTCCCACCAAGGATAGAAGCGCATCTTGAAGACGCTTTTGCAAGGTGGATATCATTACATCAACATTACATAATAGATGGGGATACATACATAAGGCACAAATGCCCCAAGAATACATCAACAACATACAAGAGATCAACATCTGCCTACGGATGAAACATAAACAGAAACTCAAACAATATCCACCCTGTAGCCCAGGCTGCCGACCTGGAACCTATCCCCTGATCGAAGAAGAAGCGGAAGAAGAACTCCAAAACAAGCAACATCGCTCTCGCGTCATGATCATCGCAAACATGTACCTGCAACTGTTGGTGTAGTAATCTGTGAGCCACGAGGACTCAGCAATCCCATTACCATGGGTATCAAGACTAGCAAAGCTCAAATGGGAAAGGAAGGGGTAAAGTGGTGAGGTTGCAGCAGCGGCTAAGCATATATAGTGGCTAACATACGCAAATGAGAGCGAGAAGAGAACAAAGGAACGGTCGTCAACTAGTAATGATCAAGAAGTGATCATGAACTCCTACTTACGTCAAACATAACCCAGAAACCGTGTTCTCCTCTCGATCCACCCCAAAAAGAGACCATCACGGTTACGCACACGGTTGGTGTATTTTAGAAGAGTTTACTTCAAGTTTACTACAACCGGATATTAACAAATTCCCATCTGCCACATAACCGCGGGCACGGCTCTCGAAAGTTTAAACCCTGCAGGGGTGTCCCAACTTAGCCCATGATAAGCTCTTGCGATCAACGAAGGATATTCCTTCTCCCCGGGAAGACCCGATCAGTCTCGGAATCCCGGCTACAAGACATTTCGACAGTAATAAAACAAGACCAGCAAAGTCGCCCGATGCGCCGACAATCCCGATAGGAGCTGCACATATCTCATTCTCAGGGCAACACCGGATAAGCGAAGCGTACAGGTACCGACGTAACCCAAGTTGCCAAGGGATGGTCCCGCTCGGTGCTCTAGTTTGGACCAACACTTAGACAAGCATTGGCCCGGGGGGGCTGAATAAAGATGACCCTTGGGTTAATTACTCCCAAGGGAAAGGTATAGGTGGTAGGCAAATGGAAAACCAATGTTGGGCCTTGCTGGAGGAGTCTTATTCAAAGCGAACTGTCAAGGGGGTCCCATAAATCAGCCGACCGCGTTAGGGACGCAAAATCCGGGAACATAATACCGATATGACGGAAACTAGGGCGGCAAGAGTGGAACAAAACACCAGGCATAAGGCCGAGCCTTCCACCCTTTACCAAGTATATAGATGCATTAATAATATAAGAGATATTGTGATATCCCAACATAAACATAATCCAACATGGAGCAATCTTCATCTTCACCTGCAACTAGCAACGCTATAAGAGGGGATGAGCAAAGCGGTAACATAGCCAAACAACGGTTTGCTAGGAAGGGTGACAAAAGGTTAGAGGTTCATGGCAATTTGGGAGGCTTGAAGAGCAAAAGATAGGTAGCGCAGCATAGCGATAGAACAAAGCAACTAGCATAGCAATGATAGTAATGAGATCCAAGGTGACGGTCATCTTGCCTGAAATCCTGCTAGGAAGAAGAACGAGTCCATGAAGAAGACGAATGATGAAGCCAACCAAGCGAGATTTAACGAATCCTCACGATCGCAACGAAACGGGAACTATCGAGAAGAAGCACACAACATGGTAAACACACCACACATGAACAAGGCATGATGCACAACAAGCATGATGCATGACAAGGCTACATATGATGCAAACAAGAACAACACCTCAAAGCAAGTTTAAATGAGGCCGGAAACAACATAGAACAATTACGGTAAGTCCTCATATGCAAATTTCGAAATTGTTCCAGATCTGAATAAACCTTAAGTTCAAGTGTTTAAACAGCAAGTTAAGATGCACCAAGATGATCTACACGAAATTCTAGTCAAGTTACATATAAAGTTCATTTAATTCGGAGCTACGGCCTAGAAGATATGAGCAAAACAAGTTGAACATGGCATCGATGCAAAATGCATACAAACATCAAACAAACACATTCAAGACATGGATCCAACAAGGTAATATGAAACTACATGCAAAACTAAGCAAGTTTCATATAGAGCACACTCAAAACGGAGCAACGGTTCAACACATACACCCCAAACAATAAATAGCACCCATCTGACCAAAACAGCAAGTAGGCGTCTAGCAAACATCAAAACGACATGCTACAGGACTTAAACATGATAACAAAAGGCATGGACATGATGAGCAGGTAAAGCATTACAAAACATGAACACTGAGCTATCTCCAAAAACAACTATAACATGCTCAAAAAGACATGGCAAGATTGCAAATAATAACAGGTTCACAGACTTAGTAGAATTTACAGGACATGGTAGAAATAACATCAGGTTGCAATGTTTAGAGCTATCAAACAACATGCTACAGGAACTTATCATGGAAAACAAAGGCATGGAATGAATCTACTAATCTCATAGAACAAATGTCCCTTACTGACCATGAGCCAAAAGGGATCAGAAAATACAATTGCAAGCATGTGAACATAGCAAAAACATAAACAGATTCAGACTTAGTGAAAAACTGGAGCATGGCATAAACAGATAACAAGTAGGCATGTTAACGAGCTCGATGCACTCACTACGAGGCATTTCATGACAAACCAAGCATACAACCAGCAACTAGACATGTCATAGAAGCTAGACATGGCAAGAACAACAACATAGCATGCTTGGATCAACTACAACAACCTTGGCAAAATTGCATAACATGTAAACAATCTGCCAGGAACATTTTATAGCAAAAGTAGAGCTCGATTGAGTCAAGCTAGGTTGATCCATAAATGCAAATAGAGTCATGGATGTATAGAGCATAACCATATCTACAAAACATACTTACTGACCTACTCAAAAGAGGCATGGATCTCACTATAGCAACATGAATACATGGCATCACAATAACAGCAGAACAAGGGCTGAAATCAGCAACATCACGAAGCCTAGTTGGCATGCTTGTTCTAGTCACCACATAGATCACAAAAATACATGGCATACACCCCTGTAAAAGATGGCATGGCATAGATCAAAACTCATGTAGACATCAACCTCATAGGATGCACACATCAATCATGGCAAAAATGACAAATCACCAAGTTATACCAGTTTCAGCAGATTAACATCACATAGCACTCTTGCAACGATGATTAGGGCATCAAGATGGACTCAAATGAACATGATGCAATGGAACGAAATGAATTACTCGTTGAGGCGAACAATTTTACATATTACACGCATGAAACGGAGCAGTATGCAGCAAGTTATGATGCGATGAAAATGGCATGATAATGTCAAAAACTTCGGGGACTTTGTGGAATTTTATACCCTCCGGGAAAAGTCAACGGGACGAGGAGATCCCGGGATGGAGCGGACCGGGGAGGTTCGGGGCGTTTGGATCGGGGACCGGTGGATCTGGTCCCGATCCGGGTCCGAAGAACTCCGGCAAGGCGGCGGCCGACGGGGGAGGCGCGGACGACGCGGGCGGAGGTGCGGGCGGCGACGGCGCACGACGACGCGGCGGCGCTGTGCATGGCGACGGCAGGCGCAGCTTGCGGCGGCGCTGCCGTGGGATGCGGCGCGACGGCCGCGGCCGGGAACCGGATGCGGCGGCGACGGCCGCGGTCGGCGCGGAGAGCTCTCGCCCGGGCGAGGCGCGCCGGCAGAGCAGCGGCAGCAGCGCTGAAGGCGAGGATCCGCGGGCGTCAGGCGGAGAGGAGCTCGGGCCGACCTGGCCCGATGGGCTTTAGCGGGCCCGATGGGCTTGGCGGGCCCTGCTGGCTCAGCGCGGCCGGCGCGGGAGGAGGAGAGAGAGAGGCCGGCGCGGGTGAGGTGGTGGCATGGGAGTGGTTGGCGGCGGTGGCGGGCGACGTGGCACGACGGGATTGGTTCGGGTGAGGTGTCCGGCGGACATGTCCGGCAGAGCGGACGTGTCCGGCGGCGCGAGGAGGGAGAGGGCTAGGGTTCATCCGGGATTTGGACGGGGATGAACACATATTTATAGGTAGAGGGAGCTAGGAGAGTCCAAATGGAGTGCGGTTTTCGGCCACGCGATCGTGATCGAACGATCGAGAGCATGGAGGGGGTTTGGATGGGTTTTTGGGCCACTTTGAAAGGGGTGTTGGGCTGCAAAGAGAAGGGGGCTTTTGCGGTTATCCGGTTAACCGTTGGAGTATCAAACGACCTCCAAATGGCACGAAACTTGCCAGGCGGTCTACCGGTGCTATACCAAGGCCGCTTGGCAAACCTCGGGCCATTCCGAGAAAGTTTAACACCCGCACACGAAAAGAGGCAAAAGGGGACGCCGGGTGACATAGGAGTGCCGGATTGCAAAACGGACAACGGGGAAAATGCTCGGATGCATGAGACGAACACGTATGCAAAATGAAATGCACATGATGACATGACAAAAATGCAACACGCAAGCAAATGACATGGCAACAACGACGAATAACTGGCGGACACCTGGCGCATCGAATCCGGGGCGTTACACATGGCCATATTGTCCTTTGGTCAGATGACCACAGATGATGTTCTTAGCAGTAGAATCCAGTTGAACGAACTTCTTGACATCAGCAGGGGTGACTCCTTCACCAGTCTTGGGAACGCCGTTCTTGACGACATACCATAGATCGACATCAATGGCTTCAAGATGCATGTGCATCTTATTCTTCCAGTAGGAGTAATCAGTGCCATCGAAGACAGGGCACGCGGCGGAGACTTTGATTATCCCTGCAGTCGACATAGCAAAAACTCCATGTGGTTAAACCAAATCACACAGAACAAGGGAGTACCTTGCTCTAATACCAATTGAAAGTGCTTGTTATCGACTAGAGGGGGGTGAATAGGCGATTTTTATGAAAGTCTTCAAAACATGTTAGTTTTGAAGACAAACAATAGAAATGAACCTATTAACATGCAGCGGAAGGTAGACTACACAAGGCAAGCCATAGTCAAGTATTCAATGAAGTGAAAGCAGGAAGACTATTAGCAGTTAGGCAGTATGGATCAGGATGGAAGATAGTATGAAGCCAATCAGAACAAGTAGTTACACAGTGAAGTCAAACAGATAGTGCAAGCAGGCAATGACTTCACGAAGACAAACTGTAAGTAAAGAGAGGGAGAAGATATAACCAGTCTCTTGGTGAGGACAAGGATTTGTTGGACAGTTCCAGTTGCTGTGACAACTGTACGTCTGGTTAGGGAGGCTGAGATTCAACTCAGAAGACCACGTCTTCACCTTATTCCCCTTGAGCTAAGGACACCCATTCCTCACCCAATCACTCTGGTAAGTCTTCAAGGTAGACTTCTGAACCTTCACAGAGTTTGTTCACCTGCGATCCACATTGACTCTTGGATGCTCAGAACGCGACGCCTAACCGGCTGGAGGATTCACAGTCCTCAAGTGTAACAAGTCTTTAGGTCACGCGGACAGAAAGACTTCAGTGATGCCTAACACTCTTTGGCTCTGGGTGTTTTGGGCTTTGTCCTCGGAAGGATTTCTCTCTCTCAAAAGCTTCGGAGGTGGGTTGCTCTCAAACGACAAAAGTCGTGCACTAACTCTGAGCAGCCACCAATTTATGGTGTAGGAGGTGGGCTATTTATAGCCACTAGGCAACCCGACCTGATTTGTCCGAAATGACCCTGGGTCACTAAGGAACTGACACATGTTCCAACGGTCAGATTTCAAACACACGCGCAGCTTGACTTGGGCTACAAGTAAAGCTGACTCATCCAGCTCTGGATAAGGTTTGCTCTCATTGTCTTCGTCGAAGACATATGATTTGGTTGAGCATCACTTCAGTCACTCTGACTTTGTTCACTTGGACCCCACTTAACAGTATGGTGGTTCCTATGACTCAACAAAGAAGAAAAGGAAACTACAAAACAACTATGTCTTCGCACTCCATAGTCTTCACGTGAATGTCTTCTCAAGTCATAAGCTTCGTTGTGATTGTCTTCACATACCACCATTGTCTTCAACGTCTTCATACATTTTTAGGGGTCATCTCCGGTAGGTAAACCGAATTAGTGAGGGACTACTACCTGTGTTATCCTGCAATTCTCACAAACACATTAGTCCCTCAACCAGGTTTGTCGTCAATACTCCAAAACCAACTAGGGGTGGCACTAGATGCACTTACATCTAGTATCCACGCAACAAGATCATTTTCCATGGTTTCACATTTTGAGCTCACTCCTTGGTTGTGCGGATCCCATCTATCTTTCGTGTGTGTGTGTGTGTTCCTAGTGATATCTTTGGGTTTGATCTATTTGTCTTGCTTGAAATTTGTGCATCTCTTCAACATTATCAATATCTTGTCTAACACTTGCTTGAATTTTGTGCCACTCAACCTAACCGAGCTCCTCCATAAGCCTTTTACTTGTAGGTGTGAGAAACAAAACCCGGTACTAATTCTCCTATTATAGCGTTCCGTTGAGTGATACTCGATACATCCTCAATCTTCAAAAAAGGTAGCTTTGGTATTGTTCTCTCATTTTCCTACTCATCACCACTTAGTTATGATGGATAGGCCCACTTCTTCGGGCAACCCACTCTTCGAGGATCAAGATGACGAATGCAACTAGGTCACCAAAAATCACTTCTTCATCGCTCAACGAGCCCTCCATCAAGAAAGTGAAGCCTTGGGTAACCGCATCGAGCAACTCGCCACCGACCTATGCCAATCTGAAGCAAGAAACCAGGACTACCTCAACACCAAGCTCAACACACAAATGGAAGAATTCTACAACATGATCATGAGTCGCGCGTGGTCCAGCACCTCTTCGCCAAGACAGCGTCACTCAAGTCGCTGCTCTTCGGCCTACTCTTCCTCGGATGCAAGTCCTCCTCGAGCTCGTTCCCCTCGACGCCCCGACAGTCAAGATCGTCAAGCTCAAGAAAATCCATTCCATGGCAATGGGTTGCAAGACCGTGTCCGGGCATATGAAAGAGCAAGACATCATGGACCAAGAACAACCTCCACAACCGCAACGTCAAGCCCCTCAAGACAGTGACACAATTCGACAAGAACAAAGATGTCAGGACCCCAATTCCAAGTCACATCGACCTAGCCGGTAACACCTCATATCACTTTGCGGCCTCACACATGGTATTCCCACGGGTGTCGCCTTACCATGGCCCGGGACCGTTTGCGCCTTTTGGCTCACGTATATCATAGTGTCGCTAGCATCCACATGACAGAGAACCCGGGCCGACATGGCTAGTCGTGAACCCAAAGCGGCACTAACCCATGGGGACAGGCATACATGAATCACATCGAGCATGTCGGTCATCAACGTATGACTCCGGGCTGTAGCACTGGGCTAGCAGGACTCCGGTAACCCGGCTGTAGCAAGCTAGGCAGACTCGGATGTCACCGCGTGACATTTCCCGAAGGATGTACACAGAACGAAGTGAAACACATGCCGCCACCAAGTGTCCAGAGCAGAGTGCTGGGCTAGCAGGACTCGGTGACCCGGATGTAGCGGACTACTATCGCCAGAAGCACTAGACTACATTTCCCCATATGAGAGGCTGCCAAGGATAAACAAGTAGATTGTCGGATCCCACTCATACCAAGCATTTCAATCATACACACAATATGCCCGATATGAGTACATACAACATGGCATCACAACAAAACTCTACAACTCAAAGTACTTTATTTAAAAGGCTCCGAGGAGCCATACATAACATGTGCATACAGATAGGGGTCACATGACCCGACACTCAAGTCATACAAACATACAAACACATGCGGAAGCAAACTAGTCTGAGTACAGACACTAAAAAGAATGAAGGCTTGACGAAGCCCTTCTATCTACATCGGCCCTTCACAAGTCTTGGACCACCACCGGGTGGCTAGTCACCGTCAACGCCAAGGTCTACATAGAACCCATCGGAGGGGCGGTGTTGTCGCCTCAAAACATTAATTAAAGCAACATGAGTACGAAGGTACTCAAGAAGTCTTACAATGTAATCCTACTATACATGCACATTCTCAAGAAGGTAGTGGAGTTATTGCAGCAAGCCAGCTTTGACTCTTGGCTAAGCTATCCCACGTGACACCACTTGAAAAGCATTTGTCGCACACGAGTCCACTAATCACCAACACAATACTCCCCAGGATCCTCTCTCACAACCCACGAGGGCCATCCATGTACTCACACTTATCTTGAGGCTTTTAGTAGTATCCATTTACTTGTCTATGAACCGTATAGGTGACCAAGTAGTCCTTTACCGCAGACGCTGCTATTCAATAGTTTCATACCCTGCAGGGTGTACTTCTTCACACACGCTCACCACTTATCGCCGTTACACGACGGTACTCGACAACCTTCAAGCGGAAGCCCAGCGAGGGTGTCGGCCACGACCGACTAAACACACGAGTCCCTAGTCCAGTTTATCGCCTATTTGGGTTCCATCCGCAGGAGTCCGCCGAGGTTTCCACTAACGGCCCCGAACGATGTGTGCAGGGTTCCCGAGACACCAAACGGGCGAATCGGTACACAGGCCACGTGCCTACCGCAACACAGCCCACCCCTAAGGTCAGCGCTGCGTGCCCCCAAAGATGCTACAAACCCGTAAACTACTTTGCAACTCCCGGACAGAGGACAAGAGTGGTTAATAAGTCGAGAGGGTCCATTGGTTTCGGGCCCAATGCGTGGTAGTAGCTGAATCTTAAATCACACACACAGATCTGAGTTCTTCGGGACGGCTTCAATGAAACAACCCACCATGTACTCCTACATGGCCTCTCATAGATACCTTTACCAAATCGTGTTCAACACTTCACTCTCGTTACCGACACAACCTTTCACTCTAGTTCATCATCCTGATGAGCCAGACCTGACACAACTCTAAGCATAGCAAGCATAGCATGGTAGGAACACAATTATGGCTCAATCAACTCCTACACATACTAGTGGGTTTCATCTAGTTACTGTGGCAATGACAGGTCATGCAAAGGAAGTGGGTTCAACTACCGCAACACACAGCAGTTTGAATCGCGTTATCTTAATGAAGTAAACAAGAGCAGAAGCAAGATTATGGGTTTGTATCGGAATGATCAATGGTTGCTTGCCTGATGTAGTGGTAGTAGGGTACTGCCCTTCAGATGGATATTCGGGGTTATCCTCGGAGGCAGAACCTACCACGAAAGACACACCGAACAGAAAGGAATGAACTCATTTGAATCAAGGATTCAAATGCAACAATATGATGCATGCTATGACATGGCAATATGAATGTGTCTTGCCCTAATGTAAGCTAGAACAGAAAGGAATGAACTCATTTGAATCAAGGATTCAAATGCTAGTTCATTTAACATAGCCATAATAGTGCATTATCTTATTCTGCTTAAACAGCAAGGTTAACTTGTTCTGTCATGCATGAAACTATTACCAATGGATAGATTGAATTTTTCTGATCAAAATTCATATGTAAAACTTTGCATTTGGAGTTACAGATTAGTTTCTATGAATTTTTGAAGTTTGCAACAATTTCTAGAATTTCCTATATAAAAATAAATCCAGAAATTAGTTATTGCGTCAGCAGTGCGTCAGGGTGACGTCAGTGGTCAAAGGGGACGTCCAGGTCAACCTGACCAGTGGGTCCCGCATGTCAGCAGTTAATTAAACTAACTAATTTTAGTTAAAACTAATCTGGGTTAATTAGCAGAGGGGGGCCCACTTGTCATAGACTCAGGGGAGTCAACCTGGGCCCACCCTAGTCAAAGTCAAAGGTCAAACACGCTGGCGTTTAGCCGCCGGCGAGGCCAGACGCGGCGGTGAGAGTGCATTTGTGCATTCCGGCGACCAAATGAGCGGCGGAGGCCATCTACGTGTAGCTGGGAACAAGCCGCGGCGTTTGGTGGCGGTGGTTGAGCTCGGGGTGGCCGGAAACGTCGCCGGCGACAACCTTGGCGGTCGCCGGAGTCGGGTGAAGATGGACCCGTGGCTACGGGGCACGGCGAGGCGCGTGGGGTGGTGCGTTGGACTCCTCGCAATGCGGTGAGTGTGTTAGACATGGTGGTGTGGCCGGTGGTTGGCCGGAGACACGTCGGCGACGAGCTCGGCGGTGGTGCGTGCGGTGAAGCTCCATGGGGTCGCTGCGGTGTTCGGGAGCGAGAACGAGAAGGGGGAGGAGGTAGCTGAGCTCACGGTGGTCACGACGGTGCAGTCGACGCGGTCGGAGACGAGATGGTGCAGCGGCGACGGCAAAAGGGATACCCGGCGGTGGCGGAGTCGGGCGAGGTCGGTGCAGCGGCTCCGAGGCAAGCGAGCGCTCGGGGCTCGGCTTGCTCGAAGGAGAGGAGGGCGGCGGAGCTCCTGGACACGGTGGCGCGGCGCAGGGACGACGGAGAGCACGGGTTTCATGGTGGCGCGGGCGCGACAGCGTCGTCCATGGTGCGGGCGAGCGAGGGAGAGGAGCTGGGGAGGAGAGAGTGTGTCTGCGAGCTCGGGGGAGGAGTGGGCGACCGACCCTGGGCGGCAGAACGGTGAGAGGAGGAGGCAGGGCGGCGAGCAGCTGCATGGCGGGCGCTGGTGCCGCCGTCGAGCTCCTGGCTGCCTGCCTGGCCAAGCCAAGCAGCTCGCTGGAGCGGTAGCTGGGCTGGGCCGGCAGGTGGGCTTGCCAGATGGGCGCCACGTAAGCCTCTGCTTGCTTTGGTTTTTCCTTTTTCTATTATTTTGTAAGTTTGTGGACTTATTTAAAAATAGTTATGCACTTCTAAAAATCCTGAAAATAATCAGAGGCTCTGTTTAGAAAATCTCCAACAGCCCACACTTATTTTTAGAATTATTTAAGCATTCAAAATATTTACTAGCATTTAAATGCCCAAATGCAATTTACATATGATTTAATTCAATGACCTTTTGTTGACCTAAAAAATTGTGCACCAATTTTGCCAGAGGTTCTAACCCAAGACAAAGAGGGTGAAATTTTTAGAAGGGCAATTCAGGTTCATTGAAAATATTTTTAGTAAACCTTAGTTGAATTCAGAGGGGTTCTGGGGGTTCTATCTTCCCCAATTCAGGTTTCTGATGAAAAGTAGACATGATGCAACACTATAATGCATGGACTAGCTAGGATGTGACAACTCACCCCCACTCAAAAGAATCTCGTTGAAAGAAGGTGGGGTACTCAAGTGGAAGGCGATCCTCCCTTTCCCAAGTAGCTTCTTGCTCGGAATGGTTTGACCATTGAACCTTGAGAAACTTGATATTCTGGTGTCGAGTGGTACGCTCGGCTTGATCAAGGATACGAACGGGATATTCTTGATATGTGAGATTATCTTGGAGATCAAGCGTTTCGTGGGCCACTCCACGGATAGGATCCGAGAAGCAACGCTGAGTTGAGAAAGTGGAAGACATCATGAACTCGGAAGATGCGGAGGTAGTTCAATTGGTAGGCAACTTCTCCTCGTTTGGCAGGAATGCGAAAGGGTCCAATGTAACGAGGAGCCAATTTGCCTTTGATACCGAATAGATGGGTTCCCTTCAAAGGAGTAACCCGAAGGTAAGCCTTCTCGCCAACTTCATAAGGAATAGGCTTATGCTTGCGGTCATATTGGCTCTTTTGACGAGATTGGGCTGTTTGCAATTTCTCACGAATAACGCGAACCTGCTCTTCTGCTTCCTGGATCATATCCGGGCCAAAGAGTTGTCTTTCCCCGGTTTCTGACCAGTTAAGAGGCGTTCGACATTTTCGTCCATAGAGAACTTCGAAAGGAGCTTTGCCCAAGCTAGCTTGATAACTATTGTTATAAGCGAACTCGGCGAATGGAAGGCATTTCTCCCAATTCATACCGAAAGAGATGACAGAAGCTCGAAGCATATCCTCCAGAATTAGATTGACTCGTTCTACTTGACCACTTGATTGAGGATGGAAGGCGGTGCTAAAGGAGAGCGAGTTCCCATAGCATTTGGAAACTTTCCCAAAATCGAGAGGTGAAGAGACTTCCACGGTCTGAGTTAATCTCAATGGAACACCATGAAGAGACACTATTAGGAGATGTACAAATCAGCTAGGCGGCTAGCGGTTATACTCTCACGAGCGGGTAGGAAGTGGGCTACTTTGGAAAGCGATCGACAACAACGAATATAGCATTATTCCCTCTCTTGGTCTGGGAAACCCGGTAATGAAATCCATACCGATTTTATCCCATTTCCATTCAGGAATTTCCAAAGGTTGAAGGGTGCCAAGAGGCCGTTGATGCTCTGCTTTAACTCGACGACGGACGTCGCAATTAGCAATGTATTGAGCGATTTCTCTCTTCATCCTAGTCCACCAAAACCTCGGCGTAGGTCTTGATACATTTTAGTACTACGGGATGAATGGTGAGAGGGATTCATGAGCTTCCTTAAGGATCAATCGCCTCAGGTTGCATACCTTGGGAACCACTAGACGGTCTCCAAAGTACACGACACCTTGTTCATCAATGGAGAAACAACCTGCGACTCCTTTCTTGATGTTTCTCTTGATACGGAGATTCCGGATCTACCTTACATGCCTTGAGGATCTGATCCGTAAGGTAGGTTTCGCCACCAGGGTGGAAAGAAATCCTCGAGGAACAATGTGAAGGTTAAGCTTACGAAATTCCTCCTGGAGAAGTGGTTGACTTTGTTGTAACATCAGGTTGTTACAATAAGATTTACGACTTAGTGCATAAGCCATGACATTGGCTTTGCCTGGGGTGTAAGATATTCCTAAATCGTAATCCGTGATCAACTCGACCCAAGGTCTTTGCCTGAGATTCAAATCCGGTTGGGTGAAGATGTATTTCAGACTTTGGTGATCAATGTAAATTTCACAACGATTACCAAGAAGGTAATGTTGCCATGTTTTGAGTGCATGGACCACTGCTGCAAGCTCTAGATCATGTGTGGGATAGTTATCCTCATGTGGGCCATAGCTGTCGAGAAGCGTAGGCAATCACATGACGATCTTGCATGAGTATGCAACCTAGTCCTTGTCACGAGGCGTCGCAATAGATAATAAAGTCCTTAGAAAAATCTGGTGGAACAAGTACGGGAGCAGATGTCAGGCGTCTTTTCAGTTCCTGAAAGCTGAACTCACACTGTGGGGTCCACTCGAACTTTTTATCTTTCTTGAGGAGTTCAGTTAGAGGCTTAGCAACCTTGGAGAAATTCTCGACGAAGCGGCGGCAATAGCTCGCTAAACCAAGGAAACTCCGAACTTGCTTGACCGATTCAGGTGGAGTCTAGTCAAGGACGGCTTGAACTCGCTCGGGATTGACAGCAATGCCCTTACCAGAGATTACATGGCCTAGATAGGTTACTTCTGGCAACCAAAACTCACACTTAGAGAATTTGGCATAAAGGCGATGCTCCCGAAGTTTCATCAATACTAGCCTTAGATGTTCGGCATGTTCTTCCTCATTCTTGGAGTAGATGAGTATATCATCGAGGTAAACCACGACGAATTTATCCAAATACTCCATGAAGATCGAGTTCATTAACCGAGAGAAGGTGGCTAGAGCATTGGTTAAGCCGAAGGACATGACGGTGTACTCATATTGGCCATAACAAGTAACAAAAGCCGTTTTAGGAATGTCCCCATTCTTGATTTTGATTTGATGGTAGCCCAACCTCAAATCCGTCTTGGAAAAGATTGAGGATCTAGCGAGCTGATCATACAGGTCGTTGATCCTGGGGAGCAGATACTTGTTCTTGATAGTGACCAAGTTGACAGGTCGGTAATCTACAACCATCCGATCCGTTCCATCCTTCTTCTTGACGAAGAGGACGGGGAAAGCCCATGGAGAAGAACTAGGATGGATGAAACCCTTTTGCAAGGACTCATCGAGTTGTTTCTTAAGCTCGGCTAGTTCTAGGTGTGCCATCTTATAAGGTCTTCTAGAGATTGGGACGGTTCCTGGAACAAGGTCTATCACGAACTTGACATCTCTGTCAGGTGGAACACCTGGCAGTTCCTCTGGAAAGACATCCGGGAAGTCACGGACTACCGGAATATCTTCAAGGTCTGGAAGGGGGTTGGCATTTAAGGAGTAGAGCTGACGCTTAGACACTCGGGTCAAAACATTTACTGTCTTGCCCGATGGATGGGTGAGTTGAACCGTTCTAGTAGAGCAATCAATCTTAGCATAATGGGCTGACATCCAGTCCATACCCAAGATGATGTTTATGTCCGAGGACTTGAGAGCTATTAGTGATGCAAGGAAGACTAATCTATCGACAAGGATTTCATTCCCATGACTTATTCTAGAGGTTTGCCATCTAGAACCAGGAGTCTGAATTTCCATGGAGGTGTGCATGTCACAAAATTTGGTGTTGTGTAATCGAGCATAGCTCTCAGAAATAAATGAATGAGATGCTCCAGTATCAAAGAGAACAGTTGCCGGATGGCAATTAACAAGGAGCATATCGAGAACGATGTTGGGATCCTCATGGGTCTCCTCAGCTGAGACGTAGTTGACATGGCCACGAGCAATGGTGGCTGGTTTGGCGTGGAGCACCTTTCCTGCTGGCTTACCACGGCCAACAGACTTTCCGATCTGGCTGGGGTTGTTCTGGGGATACTCACGGATGTAGTGACCCGTCTCCCCACACTTGAAACAAGTTATCACATTGGGGCGTGGAGCAGCATTAGCAGCGGGGCCACCATAGGCCTTAGGCGGTGCATCTTCTGGTTGGGGCGGCGCCTCAAAGGATGGCCTCGGAGTGAATCTGGTGGCGAGGCGGTGCTTGGAATCCACACCCGGCGCTTCGAGATCGAGAGCGGATGATGAACCAAAGTCACGGAGTGCTTGCGTGAAGCTTCAAAGTCAGTTGTCTGTCTCAAAGACTGATGGCCTTGTTGACTAACTTTTGGAAGGAGGTGCACTCGTGCGAGCGAAGATCACGCGGCTTCGGGGCTAAGTCCTTGCGAAACCTTGCACTGCTTCTTGGCGTCGGTGGATACCTCTTGAGAGCATAACGTGCTAGATTTCCAAACTCACGATTGTATGCATCCACAGGCAGTCTACCCTGGGTGAAATTGTAGAACTCTTCCCTCTTACGATCCATGAGACCTTCCGGGATGTGATGCTCACGGAAGCCGCCTTGAACTCAGCCCGGTGGTGATTTGGCCGACCGGGCGCATAGCCTCAAAATTTTCCCACCAAAGGCTAGCAGGGCCTTCGAGGTGATAGGCAGCGAAGGTAACCTTATCAACTTCGGCTACGTTGGCAGAACGTAGCTTGTGGGTGATGCTGCGAAGCCAGTCATCCGCATCGAGAGGCTCGACGGAGTGTTTAAACTTTGGTGGATACAGCTTGACAAAGTCATTGATTGACACCAGGTCATTCCTCAGCTGGCGTGCAGTATTCTGCTCAATCCGCTCCAGCAAGCGATTGGTCTCACGCTTGTTTTGTTCTTCCTCCATCATAACTTCGGCCAGAGAAGGCGGTTGAGGCAGATTTACATTCCTAGCTGCGCTGGCTTCACCCTGCTCCGGAGCAGCAGGGTTGTTGCGGGTGTCTCACCCCCAACCCGAGATCCGCCGGTTTTGACACCGACATTGGTGCTTTCATTGAGAGTTCCTCTGTGTCGTCACCGATAGGCCCGATGGCTCCTTCGATCATCAACAACGACGTGGTCCAGGGTGAGACTTTTCTCCCGGACAGATCTTCGATTCGGCGGCTTTGCTGCGAGCCAATTCGCTGGCCATCCGGAGCAGATCAAGCTATGCCCCCGCCGTCGGTCAGATTTGGAAGTTTGAACTATCGGCCGATATCCGCGGAGACTTGATCTTGACAGATTGATCGCGAGCCAAAGCGTGCCGCCTTTGTCTCGATGGGCATGACCTAGCTCTGCAGCGAGCGATTGCCACGAGGCCGCATCGACATCCGCTCCGATCCTTAATCCGGGCGGATTCCCCGATCGAGGGCGAGTGGTTGGACACCGCCTCGGGGCTCTGATCTCTATGGCGATTGAGCGAACTCCATCCATGTCGCTGCGAAGACCTTGACTCGAGGTGCGGACTCCTCTCCGGACTCCGAACCCTCCGCGCCCCGCTAATCGAATCCGATTAAGGCGCGGTTATGAAATTCACTACGCGGACATCTTTCAAAGACTCGCCCTTTGGCGACATCCTGAATTCACTAAAGTCTCTCTCTTTATCCGGAGAGCCTGGCGGACTATGGACAGGAAGGTTGGGATCGGACGGCGAAATTCAACGCCCACCCACCACCCACTTTGTAGCCACTGCCGATGATTTAACCGACATGCTCGACTTCGACTCCGAAGACATCGGCGGTATGGGCGGCGATGCGGAGACTACCAAGACCCGGCGCCCTACAGGCCTTTGGAAGGCCACCTCGTCATCGACATATACATGGTGGATATCCCAAAAGATGGGAATGGCGATGGAACAACGGAGGATGACCCCTCCAAAAAGCAACCGAAGCGCTGATGTCAGCGGCGCCGCTCTAAATCCCGCCACAGCAAAAGCAGTGATTCCGGTGCGGGTATAATAACACCCGGACGGTACGAAGACAACCCCTCCGGCGGGACTCGGCGCGGGAGGAGGAGAAGCAAGTCCGCCTGACGGTCTGCGCAGAAAAGAGGTCGAGGGCGACAATTATGCGCCTCCCTCCGAAGATGAGGCAAGCCTCGGCGACGACGAATTTGTCGTGCACGAGGATCCCGCCGAACAGGGCGTTTCAAGCGCGGGATTATAGCCACGGCAAGCAGCCTCAAGAAAAAGCAGCAGCAGCTTAGAGCTGACCAAGACCTGCTGGTGAGCGGATGGATGAAGTCCTTGCAGCGAAGAGTATGAACTTGAACGCCTCAAAAGCTACCCCAAACGCGGGTCGTTGCCTCGTCGGAGGAGGAAGCACCCAAGTCACCAACAAGCGACATGGCAGACCGGCCACCCGTGGCATGACGAGAAAAGCTCTCGGCCCTCCGCTCAAGCCACACCCGGCGCCGCTCAAAAGTACCAAGGCACGGAAAACGCACCGGACTTGCGAGATATATTGGAGGATAAGGCAAAACATATAAGATCGATCTACGGATCGCGTGGGCGTAACGACGCGGATGATTACCGTCGCGCGGATACGGCAAACCCGCCGGGCGAACACGATGAACAAAGCTCATATGAGCTACGTCGTGATATATTATCTGAGGCGCCAAGACACCCACTATGCTTCATAGATGAAGTAATGGATCATCAAATCCCGAGGGCTTCAAACCCGTAAACATCGAATCATACGATGGTACCACAGATCCTCTGATGCGGATAGAGGACTATCTCCTCCATATCCACATGGCCCGCGGTGATGATCTACATGCCATCAAATACCTCCCACTCAAGCTTAAAGGACCAGCTCGGCATTGGCTCAACAGCTTGCCGCCAGAATCAATTGGTTGTTGGGAGGACACGGAAGCCGCATTCCTTGATAACTTCCGGGGCACATATATGCGACCACCGAGCGCCGATGGCGTTAGCCACATAATTCAGCAGCCCGAAGAATCGGCCAGACAATTCTGGACACGGTTCCTAACAAACAAAAATCAAATCGTTGACTGTCCGGATGCAGAGGCCCTTGCAGCCTTCAAACATAACATCCGCGACAAATGGCTTGCCCGACACCTAGGATAGGAAAAGCCGAAATCCATGGCAACCCTCACAACACTCATGACCCGCTTTTGCGTGGGAGAGGACAGCTGGCTAGCTCGAAGCAACAACTTGGCCAAACACCCTGATAGTTCGGAAACCAAGGACAGCAATGGCAGGTCGCGTCGCAACAAGAACAAGCGCCGCATTAATGGTGATAATGTTGAAGATCGGCCGTCAATGCGGATTGAGCTCTAAACCGGTCAGCGGAAGAAGCCATTCAAAAGAAATACCCAGGCCCGTCCAACTTGGACCGAATACTCGATCGCTTGTGCGGATACATGGCACCCGAAAAACAGCCAATCACACCAACAGGGACTGTTGGGTGTTCAAGCAAGCGAGCAAGTTAAGTGCGAACTCAATGACAAGGGCTGCATAGCGATGGCGAGGAAGAGCCCGGCCGCCGAACAATAGAGGATGAAGGGTTTTCCCACGCAAGTGCGGATGGTGAACATGATATCGCAACCCATATACCCAAAGGGGAGCGGAGCGTGCACCAAGGGGCGTATATGCGATGGAGCGATCGCCCAAGTTCAACCCATGGTCTTCCTGCTGATCACCTCCGATCGAAGGACCACCCCACTAGCATCCGTCATGGCGGTTTCGCGCATTGGTTCTTGACCCAATTATTGACGGATTTCACCTAACCGAGTCCCGATGGATGGCGGCGGCAGCCTGAACCTGCTTTATCGGGATACGGTCGCAAAATGGGCATAGACCCTCAAGGATTAAACCTACAAAGACGACCTTTAAAGGCGTCATACGAGGTATAGAGGCGGTTATGCGGGCTCGCCTTACACTCGAAGTGGTCTTGGATCCCGGATAACTTCCAAAGCAAAGAGTTAATGTTCGACATCGTCCCATTCCGCAGCGGCTATCATGCCTTTGCTTTCGGACGAACCGCATTGCAAAAGTTCAATGCGGTGCCGCTTTCACGCATACCTCAAGCTCAAGATGCGAGGCCCTCGAGGAGTAATCACGGTCAATGGAAACACGAGCGCTCTCTCGAGCGGAGGAGCACACAGCGACCCTCGGCGGAGGTACAAAGCAGCCTCTCACAGCAATTCTCGAGTCCGGCCATTAAGCGTCCGGACACCGCAAAGCGCGCCGGGTAACCTACAACAAGACCGCTGGCACGATTCAAGCAGCGTAGCAATCCGGCTAACCCCACCCTCGCGAAATTGCGAAGCTAGTGTTACGCGTACATAATTACACTCTGGAGATACCATGGGCATATGGGGAGGGGCAAGACTACGGCACGCCAAGAATGCGGCTCGACCGCACCAGGGGCTCCCGATTGTGTCATTCTTTTTCTTTTTTCCTTTTCCTTCCTTTTTCTTACTTTCAGGACTCCGTTTTCAGAAGTCCTGTCCGGCACTAGAATCGCTGAACTCACGATGCAACAGCCAAGGAAGCAGAAAGCCACGTCGAGTGTTCAGGTGGTCTCTATTACGAGCATTATACCTGTTTTACATACCATACCGCAGCTTACCCCTGGAGGGGGACATGTTAGATAGTCCCATCCCTTGCTTATAGCACTATTTGTATCGTTCTGCTTTCATTGCAGTACCTTTTTGAATAAACAATACATAGCTTTTGCTTATTATTGCTCTACTTCCTTTATCTATACATATGTTCATTTCATGACATGTTGCAACCGTACACTTTAGTGCGGCCAATACACCGAGGGCTTAAGTATCCAAAAATTATGGTGTGATAAGTCCAACACTTTCACAAGTGCGGCACCCCGAACTTATAGCATTATATGAATCGGCTCCGAATCATGTCTTGGGTCAATAGTTGGGTTTGCCCGGCTCCCGTGTTTTGGTACCTTACATTCTATTATATCGGCTAAGGTAGCACCGGGAGAACCACTACGATTGTGCCCCAGTTGAGCTGGGTCGAGCACCTCAGTGGAGAAATCTAAAACTGACCGTCATGATAGGGCGAGAGCCGGTCGCTGTTCGAGAGGTTTTTTCGGGTCCCTAAAGACTTGTGCCGCTTAGAGCGAGGAACCGGAATTATCCGGCCAAGGCGTGGATAGCGCCCCGAACTCGGTCTTCCGAATACTAGGGGCTTCCCCAAAATTTAAAATTATAGAATTCTATGGCTAAGTGAGAGTGTTCAGGCATTATAAGTCCGGTTGCCTTGTTCGTTGTGTTAAGCGCCTCCCTAGATGGACCCAAAAATGGGAACAAGAGTGCTCAAGTTTATCCCGAACTCCCCAACACTAGTGGCATGGGGGCTGAAGCCAACGACTTGCCATCTCTCAAATTTGATAAACGGCCGCACAGAAGGTAATATTTTAAATTAACAAGCGTTGCTTAGCGCATATGAACAAGTTTTCAGCGTACAGGATAACAAATGTGAGTCTATTCAACAATTACATCTTTGGAGCACTCATCCGCTATTCGGCGGGCACCCTTGAGAGGCCCTCATAGTACATTTGGTAGCGAGATGCTCCTTGCCCTTGGTGGCCCGTCCGTCACAAGCTTCTCCGCATCCAGCTTGCCCCAGTGCACTTTAGCATGGGCAAGGGCCCGGCGGACACCTTCAATGCAGACGGGCGCTTGATGACTTCAATCCGTGGACAAAGGCGTCCACCGGCCGCTACACTAAGCCAAAGTAGCTCCTGGCATGGCTTCCAATGGCCACGGCCGTGCTATAAGGCCCTTCATGGCCTGTTCGGCGACCTTGTGGAGCTCGACCAGCTGCTTCAGCTGGTCGCTCGAGGCACCGGATGTCCGCCTTAGCATCTTGAGACCGAACACCTTTTCCGTCGAGCTCCCCTCCTTGGCGCGGTAGAATGCGGCAACATCGAGACAATCTGGGCAAATCTGCGAATGCTCTGGAGAGCTCGAATCCGGGTAAGTAATAGGTAATTCACTTTCACATGCTTGCTTTGCATAAAGAATGCCTTACCGCCGCTATCTTCTTTAACGACTCAATTTGTTGGAGGGCTTTTTGGGCCTCGGCCTTAGCAGCTTTGGCACTCTCAAGAGCCGAGGCAAGCTCGGACTCTCGAGTCTTGAGTCACGCTCAAACTCTCGTTTTTCCACGAGCTTGGAGCTCTTGCCGCTCTTTGGCCAGCTGCGCCTCCCCTTCTCTCGCTTAGTGTGTTCCGGCCGCTTTGTTTCGACCACGGACACCGCTTCCTTCGAGTCGCCACCTCGTTCGTGGCCCCTGCAGTACCCATGTTATTCCTATTATTTTTTGGAACGAAACCTTTCTATAAGGTATTTCTTTAATAAGGTACTACTTACCTTCCTTGTCCTCGAGCTGCTTCTTGGCTTGGCCGAGCTCGTTCTCGGACCGCCGAGGCTCGCTTCAATGCATTGACCTCCATGATCGGTCTTGGCAGAGGTCAAGAAGCGCCCTCGCATTCCCATATTAACATACTTATGTTAGACTCCTGCGTATATCTTTTTGATCCTTAGTCCGCTTTTCTTTCCGAACATCGAACTAAGAATTAGGGCTACTGTCTATGCGGTAATATTTTTACATATTCTAAACTTACCTCAAAGCTGTTAGAAGGCTGGTACAGGCTTTTGGTCAGCCCACTCTTGGCGGATGAACTGTCCGGATCACCGCACTCATAATAAAGGCGGTGCTCCTCCTGATGGGCGCTGTTAAGCGCCTCGATGCTATCCGGTGCCTCGGTTGGGCGGAGGACACCGCGTCTTACCCTTCTTATGAAGGACGCTTGCGGACTCGGAACTGCTGAAGGTTCCAGGCATGGAGTCCGGACAAGGGTCGGGCTTAGAGCCCTAGGGTCTTGCCCCCCACGCGCCTGGAGTCCGGGAGGTTGCCTTGTGGCGCCTCCTGCGCCACCTCCTCTTGACCAAGCCCCCTTGGGGCCCCACCTGGCGTCTTCCAGCGTGAGGTGAGGAGGCGGTCGGAAGTGAAGTACTCTCCATTTCCGGCGAACTCGAGGACCCGCTCGGCAAGTGGCGAACTTCGCCCTTGGGCGGGCTGCATGATTGTTCGGCATTAGAGAACACTATGCAATGATAAAAAAATCCATGGGTATCCGGACACTTACGATCTCGCCAGGGGATTGGCCCTTGTAGGCCAATCCTCCTCGTCATCGTCGACGTTGGTGGAGAAGTCCGGAGGAAGGTTCTTCCTTCTTGGACCCTCCGGCCTCCCGGTTAGGCGGCCTTCCTTTTCCTCTCCTCCCCGGCTGGGAGAAGCTTCTTTCCTCCTCCTCGTCCTCGGGAGAAGATTACGCTTCAGAATCGACGGCACTGGCGTCGGGAGCTCCTTGAGTTCTCGTGGCCTCCTTCTTGGCCTTCTTCTCCGGCACCACATGGGCGCGGGCCAGCAGCCCGTCAATCAGGCGTCCGCCGGTCTTCCGACAAAGGAGCTGACAGCTAATCTGTCGGGCGTCTTCAACCAGTCTGTCAAAGATTAGGGAGTTTTAGATCCCACATAGAGTCGATCTATGAAAAAAGAGTCCGTAAAGGGTAAAATAACTTACCTCGCCGCTTGACACGCGAGCTGTATCCGCGATCTTTGTTAGCGGATGTTGGGGCTTCAGCGCCCTTGAACAGCACCTTCCGGCATCTTCGTGCGTAGTGTCGAAGAGCGGCTCAGAATTGATCTTTGTGCGGTCGAACTCCATAAATTAAAGGCCCGTTCTTTGGCATGGGAGAATCCGGCGGATGAGCATCACACGGATTACGTTGACAAGCCCGAGATTCTTGTCCACCAGGTTTGGACGCATGTTTGGAGTCCGGATAGCTCGTCCGATTCCCCACGTCGGGCCGTCTCCTTCCATGACGAGAGCCGTGTGGGAAGCGGATCTGGTCGGGGCCGCCACCCATTGGGTCGCGTGGCTCGGTGATATAGAACCACCCGATTGCCACCCCTTTATTTTCTCCACAAAGGCGCCCTCGAGCCAAAGGACCTTGGCCATCTTGCCGACCATGGCGCCTCCGCACTCCGTTTGACGGCCGCCCACTACCTTCGGCCTGACATTGAAGATCTTCAGCCATAGGCCGAAATGGGCTGGATGCAGAGGAAGGCCTCACACACGACGATAAACGCCGAGATGTTGAGGATGAAATTGGGGCCAGGTCGTGGAAGTCCGAGCCGTAGTAGAACATGAGCCCCGGACAAATGGGTGAAGTGGAAAACCTAGTCCACGGAGGAAGTGGGGAGAAACACCACCCTCTCATGGGGCACAGGGGTTGGGATGAGCTGCCCGCGTCGGGCAGCTCAGTGCGCTGATGTCGCGGGACAAATATCCGGCCTCCCGCAGTCTTGTGATGTGCCCCTCCGTGACGGAGGAGGCCATCCACCTGCCTCCCACTCCTGACATGGTTGGAGAAGGTTGAGGTGGGATGTGCAGACTTGGGCACTGGAGCTCGAGTGCGCGGAAATGGATGAGCAAAGGAGGAAGAAGGCGTAGGTGAAAAGGTGGATCCTTATCCCCTTATATGGACGGACGAAGCTATGCATCCCCCACCAGCCTGGTAAAACTCGCTTATCTCCCAAGCGCCGTAATCAATGGCGTGGATGGGTTACCCACATCCGTATTGATGAGAATCCCGGAATAAGGGGGCACGATCTATGCTTTGATAAGATGTGCCAAGGAAACCGCCTCGCTAAACGCGCTAAGGTGGAACGGTAAAAAACGATTCATATAAAGGCCTGGCCGTGGTGTGATGTCATGCCGCGGAATACGTCGACAGATCTGTGCAAAAGTTATTCTCTCTACGGTGGTATGTGGAACTTGTTTTGCAGAGCCGGACACTATCCTGGTGTTCAAAACCTTCTATGAAGTATTCGGAGGAGGAACCCGCCTTGCAATGCCGAAGAAAAGATGCGCGCGGACTCGTCATCATTGAAGCCTGGTTCGAGGGACTCTTGAGGAGTCTGGACTAGGGGTGTCCGGATAGCGAACTATCATCACGGCGGACTCCAAGACTATGAAGATACAAGATTGAAGACTTCGTCCCGTGTCCGGATGGGACTTTCCTTGGCGTGGAAGGCAAGCTTGGTGATACTGATATGTAGATCTCCTACCATTGTAACCGACTCTGTAACCCTAACCTATCCGGTGTCTATATAAACCGGAGGGTTTTAGTCCGTGGGGCGAACAACAATCATACCATAGGCTAGCTTCTAGGGTTTAGCCTCCTTGATCTCGTTGTAGATCTACTCTTGTACTACCCATATCATCAATATTAATCAAGCAGGAGTAGGGTATTACCTCCATCGAGAGGGCCCGAACCTGGGTAAAAACATCGTGTCCCTTGTCTCATGTTACCATCCGCCTAGACGCACAGTTCGGGACCCCCTACACGAGATCCGCCGGTTTTGACACCGACAACTACATTTCCCCATATGAGAGGCTGCCAAGGATAAACAACTAGATTGTCGGATCCCACTCATACCAAGCATTTCAATCATACACACAATATGCCCGATATGAGTACATACAACATGGCATCACAACAAAAATCTACAACTCAAAGTACTTTATTCAAAAGGCTCCGAGGAGCCATACATAACATGTTCATACAGATAGGGGTCACATGACCCGACACTCAAGTCATACAAACATACAAACACATGCGGAAGCAAACTAGTGCAGTACAGACACTAAAAGAAAGAAGGCTTGACGGCCCTTCTATCTACATCGGCCCTTCACAAGTCTTGGACCACCACACGGGTGGCTAGTCACTCGTCGGCGTCAAGGTCTACATAGAACCCATCGGAGGGGGCGGTGTTGTCGTCTAAAAACATTAATTAAAGCAACATGAGTACGGAGGTACTCAACAAGTCTTACAACAGAATCCTACTATACATGCACATTCTCAAGAAGGTAGTGGAGTTATTGCAGCAAGCCAGCTTTGACTCTTGGCTAAGCTATCCTACGTGACACCACTTGAAAAGCATTTGTCGCAGTCCACTAATCACCAAAACAATACTCCCCCATGGATCCTCTCTCGTCAACCCACGAGAGGGCCATCCGCGGTACTCACACTTATCGTGAGGCTTTTAGTAGTATCCATTTACTTCTCTATGAACTGTATAGGTGACCAAGTAGTCCTTTATCGCGGACGCGGCTATTCGAATAGTTTCATACCCTGCAGGGGTGTACTTCTTCACACACGCTCTCACCACTTATCGCCGTTACACGACGTGTACTCGACAACCTTCAAGCGGAAGCCCAGCGAGGGTGTCGGCCACGACCTGACTAAACACACGAGTCCCTAGTCCAGGTTTATCGCCTATTTGGGTTCCATCCATGGAGTCCGCTGAGGTTTCCTCTACTGCCCCGAGCGATGTGTGCAGGGTTCCCGAGACACCAAACGGGCGAATCGGTACACCGGGCCACGTGCCTACCGCAACACAGCCCACCCCTAAGGTCAGCGCTGCGTGCGGCCCCCAGCATGCTACAAACTCTAGAAACTACTTTGCAACTCCCGGACAGAGGACAAGAGTGGTTAATAAGTCGAGAGGGTCCATTGGTTTCGGGCCCAATGCGTGGTAGTAGCTGAATCTTAAATCACACACACAGATCTCAGTTCTTCGGGACGGCTTCAATGAAACAACCCACCATGTACTCCTACATGTCCTCTCATCGATACCTTTACCAAATCGTGTTCAACACTTCACTCTCGTTACCGACACAACCTTTCACTCTAGTTCATCATCCCGATGAGCCAGACCTGACACAACTCTAAGCATAGCAAGCATAGCATGGTAGGAACACAATTATGGCTCAATCAACTCCGACACATACTAGTGGGTTTCATCTAGTTACTGTGGCAATGACAGGTCATGAAAAGGAAGTGGGTTCAACTACCTCAAACACAGCAGTTTGAATCGCGTTGTCTTAATGCAGTAAACAAGAGCAGAAGCGAGATCATGGGTTTGTATCGGAATGATCAATGGTTGCTTGCCTGATGTAGTGGTAGTAGGGTACTGCCCTTCAGATGGATATTCGGGGTTATCCTCGGAGGCAGAACCTACCACGAAAGACACACCGAACATAATCAACACATGACGATATGCAACAATATGATACATGCTATGACATGGCAATATGAATGTGTCTTGGCCTAATGCAAGCTAGAACAGAAAGGAATGAACTCATTTGAATCAAGGATTCAAATGCTAGTTCATTTAACATAGCCATAATAGTGCATTATATTATTCTGCTTAAACAGCAAGGTTAACTTGTTCTGTCATGCATGAAACTATTACCAATGGATAGATTAAATTTTTCTGATCAAAATTCATATGTAAAACTTTGCATTTGGAGTTACTGATTAGTTTCTATGAATTTTGAAGTTTGCAACAATTTCGGAATTTCCTATATAAAATAAATCCGAAAATTAGTTATTACAACAGATGTGCGTCGAGGTGGCGTCGGTGGTCAAAGGGGCGTCCAGTCAACCTGGCGATGGGTCCCGCATGTCGGCGATTAATTAAACTAACTAATTTTAGTTAAAACTAATCTGGGTTAATTAGTAGAGGGGCCCCACTTGTCATAGACTCACGGAGTCAACACAGGCCCACCTAGTCAAAGTCAAGGGTCAAACACGCCATGCGTTTAGCCGCCAGCGAGAGGCTGCATTCTGGCGGTGAGAGTGCATTTGTGCATTCCGGCGACCAAATGAGCGGCGGAGGCCATCTACGTGTAGCTGGGAACAAGCCGCAGCGTTTGGTGGCGGTGGTTGAGCTCGGGGTGGCCGGAAACGTCGCCGGCGACAACCTTGGCGGTCGCCGGATGTAACGCCCCGGATTCAATGCGCCAGGTGTCCGCCAGTTATTCACCGTCGTTGCCATGTCTTTTGCTTGCGTGTTGCACTTTGCCATGTCATCATCTGCATTTTTATCATGTCATCATGTGCATTTCATTTTGCATACGTGTTCGTCTCATGCATCCGAGCATTTTCCCCGTTGTCCGTTTTGCAATCCGGCACTCCTATCTCTCCCGGCGCCCCCTTTTACCTATTTTCGTGTGCGGGTTTTAAACGGTCTCGGAATGGACCGAGGTTTGTCAACCGGCCTTGGTATAGCACTAGTAGACCGCCTGTCAAGTTTCGGGTGATTTGGAGGTCGTTTGATACTCCAACGGTTAACCGGGTAACCGCTAAAGCCTCTTTGAGTTGCAGCCCAACACCCCTTCCAAAGTGGCCCAAAACCCACCAAACTTCCCTCCATGCTCTCGGTCGTTCGATCACGATCGTGTGGGCGAAAACCGCACCTCATTCGGACTCTCCTAGCTCCCTCTACCTACATATATGTGTCTCCCTCCGAAATTTCGGGTCCAACCCTAGTCTTCTTCATCCTCGCGCCGCCGGACACGTCTGCGCCGCCACCGGACATGTCCGCGCCGCCGCCCCCGTCCAACCCGTGTGCGCCACGTGTCCTCCCTGGATTCCCCGCCGCCGCCCGACCGCCGAGGCCAGCGTGGCAGGCGCAGCCCTTGGCCCGCCCGTCGCCTCCTCGCCCGCGCCCGCGGCTGGCGCCGCCTCCGCCGCCTCGGGGCCCTCGCCGCCGCCCGCCGCTCCCGGCCAGCGACCTCCACGCGCCCGCCGCCCGCGTCGGCGCCGCGCCACCGGCCCCGCCATCCGCGCCTCCGCGCCCGCTTCGCCGCCGGCCCCGTCGCGCGGCCGCCGCCTCGCTTCCCCCTCTCCGCGGAGCAGCGCCTCGTCCGCCCTGCGTCGCCGGTTGCCTCGCCTCTCGCCGGGATCCGCGTCCCCGCGCCGTCCCCGACCTCCTCCGTCATCTCGCGCCCCTCGCCGGCCTTCCCCTCGCCGGAGACCTCACCGGCGCCGGATCTGTACATGTGGACCAGATCCACCCATACTCCGATCCAAACACCTCCCCGCTGCGTCCGGATCCCCTCATCCCGCACCACTCCGTCCAGTTGACTTTTCGAGAGGGTAAAAACTGCTAAGTCCTCGAGTTTTCAGTAATTTTCATGCATTTTCATCGCATTATAACTCTGCATCCGTAGCTCCGTTTCGTGCGCGTAATATGTCAAAATGTTCGCCTCGATGAGTAGATCATTTCATCTCATTGCATCATTTTCATTTGAGCTCATCTTGATGCCCGAAATTCTGTTATAAGAGTGCTATGTGATGTTAGTTTCTGTTTCTTAACAGAACATGCACTTTTGTCATTTTTGCCATGATTGATGTGTGCATCCTATGAACTTGAGTCCTACATGTGTTTTGTAATATGCCATGCCATCTTTCCAGGGGTGTATGCCATGTATTTTTGTGATCTATGTGGTGACTAGCACAAGCATGCAAACTAGACTTCATGATGTTGCTGATTTCAGCCCCTGTTTGCTGATATTTTCATGCCATGTTAACTTGATGCTACAGAGAGATCCATGCATATTTTGAGATACTTCAGTAAGGATGTTTTGTTATACATGTCTTTCTCTATCCACCCATGCCCTTGTTTGCAATTATGGAGTGCCATAGCTTGAGTCAATCGAGCTCTACTTTTGCTATAAAATGTTTCCTGGCAGATTGTTTACATGTTATTCAATTTTGCCAAGGTTGTTGTAGTTGATCCTTGCACCCTATGATGTTGTTCTTGCCATGTATAGATTCTATTCCATGTCTTATTACTGTGAGTTGCCTTGCCATGCCATGTATTGCTCTGTGGTGAGTGGTTCAAGCTCACCAACATGCCTACTTATCGTTGTTCCTGCCATGTATGAATCTGTAATATAACTTGCCATGTTTACGTGGGTGCCATCATATTTTCTGATCCTTTTTGGCTTATGGTCAGTAAGGGACTTTTGTTCTATGCTTTGAGCAGATTTATGCCATGCCTTTGTTTGCCATGATAAGTTCCTGTAGCATGTTGTTTGATAGCTCTAAACATTGCAACCTGATGTTATTTTCTGCAAAGTCTGAAACTATTATTATTTGCAATCTTGCCATGTCATTTTGAGCATGTTCTAGTGATTTCTGGAGATAGCTCAGTGTTCATGTTTTGTAATGCTTTACCTGTACATCATGCCCATTCCTTTTGTTATTATGTTGAGATGCTGTAGCTTGTTGTTTTGATGCTTGCAATATGCCTAGTTGCTGTTTTGGACAGATTGTTGCTATAACTTGTATAGGGTGTATGTGTTGAACCGTTGCTCCGTTTTGAGTGTGCTCTATATGAAACTTGCGTGATTTTGCATGTAGTTTCATATTATCATGTTGCATCCTTGTTTTGAGGTGTTTGCTTGATGTTTGTATGCATTTTGCACCAATGCCATGTTTAACTTGTTTTGCTCATATCTTCTAGGCCGTAGCTCCGAATTAAATGAATTTTATATGTAACTTGACTAGAATTTCGTGTAGATCATCGTGGTGCATTTTAACTTGCTCTTTAACAACTTGAACATAAGGTTTATTCATATCTGGAACAATTTCGAAATTTGCATATGAGGACTTACCGGAATTGTTATATGTTGTTTCCGGCCTCATTTAAACTTGCTTTGATGTGTTGCTCTTGTTTGCATCATCTCTTGCCATGAGTAGCCTCATCTAGATTTGTCATGCATCATGTTTGTTGTGCATCTTGTCATGTTCATGTGTGGTGTGTTTACTATGTTGTGTGCTTCTTCTTGTTAGTTCCTGTTTCGTTGCGATCGTGAGGATTCGTTCGTCTACGCTTGGTTCGGCTTCACCCGTTCGTCTTCTTCATGGACTCGTTCTTCTTCCTTGCGGGTTTTCAGGCAAGATGACCGCTACCCTGGATCTCATTACTATCATTGCTATGCTAGTTGTATCGTTCTATCGCTATGCTGCGCTACCTATCACTTGTTCCTCAAGCCATCCCAAATTGCCATGAACCTCTAACTCGTTGTCACCCTTCCCAGCAAACCGTTGTTTGGCTATGTTACCGCTTTGCTCAACCCCCTCTTATAGCGTTGTTAGTTGCAGGCGAAGATGAAGTTTGTTCCTTGTTGGAACATGGAGATGTTGTTCCTTGTTGGAACATGTTTACTTGTTGGGATATCACAATATATCTTATATTATTAATGCATCTATATACTTGGTAAAGGGTGGAAGGCTCGGCCTTATGCCTGGTGTTTTGTTCCACTCTTGCCGCCCTAGTTTCCGTCATATCGGTGTTATGTTCCCGGATTTTGCGTCCCTAACGCGGTCGGGTGATTTATGGGACCCCCTTGACGGTTCGCTTTGAATAAGACTCCTCCAGCAAGGCCCAACATTGGTTTTACCATTTGCCCCACCTAGCCCTTTTTCCCTTGGGTTTCCGGAGCCCAAGGGTCATCTTATTTTAACCCCCCCGGGCCAGTGCTCGTCATGAGTGCTGGTCCAAACCGTCAGCCGCCGGTGGCCACCAGGGGCAACTCTGGGTTCGCCTATCGGAAGTTTGGACAATCCGGTGTGCCCCGAGAACGAGATATGTGCAGCTCCTATCGGGATTTGTCGGCACATTCGGGCGGCATTGCTGGTCTTGTTTTATTCTTGTCGAAATGTCTTGTGGCCGGATTCGAGACTGATCGGGTCTTCCGGGAGAAGGAATATCCTTCGTTGATCGCGAGAGCTTATCATGGGCTAAGTTGGGACACCCCTGCAGGGTATAAACTTTCGAGAGCCGTGCCCGCGGTTATGTGGCAGATGGGAATTTGTTAATATCCGGTTGTAGTAAACTTGAAGCAAACTCTTCTATAATACACCAACCGTGTGTGTAACCGTGAGTGTCTCTTTTCGGGGTTGATCGAGAGGAGAACACGGTTTCTGGGTTATGTTTGACGTAAGTAGGAGTTCAGGATCACTTCTTGATCATTACTAGTTGACGACCATTCCTTTGTTTCTCTTCTCGCTCTCATTTGCGTATGTTAGCCACCATATATGTTTAGTCGCTGCTGCAACCTCACCACTTTATCCCTTACTTTCCCTTTAAGCTTTGCTAGTCTTGATACCCATGGTAATGGGATTGCTGAGTCCTCGTGGCTCACAGATTACTACACCACCAGTTCCAGGTACAGGTTTGCGATGATCATGGCGTGAGGCGATGTTTGCTTGTATTGGAGTTCTTCTTACGCTTCTTCTTGATCGGGGATAGGTTCGGGCGGCAGCTGGGCTAGCGAGGTGGATGTCGTTTGAGTTTCATTTATATTTCATCCGTAGTGGGATGTTGATCTTGTATATGATGTTGATGTATTCTTGTGGCATTTGTGCCTTATGTATGTATCCCCATCTATTATGTAATGTTGATATAATGATATCCACCTTGCAAAAGCGTTTCAATATCTGGTCTATCCTTGGTGGGACCTTGAGATCCTTTTGGATAGGGTCGCATATTGGGCGTGACAAGTTGGTATCAGAGCCTCGACCGACCCTAGGAGCCCCTTGATTGATCGTGTAGTTTGGCCGTTGTTGAGTCTAGAAGAAAACTGATTTCGGAGTCTAGTTATATCGGAGAGTAGGAATTCTTTTTATTCCTCTGCCCCTTCGTCGCTCTGGTGAGGAATCTTGACGTAGGTGTTTTGAATTACTCCTCTTCCCGTTCAAATTTTTCTTTAGGATCACGTGGTTAGTGTCGTGAGTTGTCCATCCTCTTTTGTCCGGTGCATTTCTCGTCAAGTCGACTCGACCATCTTCATCTTTGCCAAGTTCAATCCTCAGTTCTTCCTCTGACGTCATTGTTTTTCCTTGTCCGAAGTTGTCCTTGTTTTTCCCACCCGCCCTCCCTTTTCTTCTCGGAACCGGAGTTCGTAATCGAGTATCCATCCTACTCGTATGAAGCCTTTTCTTTCTTCAACCGGTGTTTTCTCTTCAAGATATTCGTCGGTTTCCCCTTCCAAGTTGCCTTTGTTTTTCCCGCCCTCCCACCCTCTTTTTCCCGGAGTTCGAGTTTCTTCCGACCATCAATTCCATTCGTGTGGAGCCTCTTCAGTCTTCCCTCAATTATTTCAACCGGTGAATTCTTGTTTTGTACGACATTCTTCATCTCTTTTCTTCCCCGGTGGATTCAATTCAAGTTTTTCGTTGTCGATTATATTCTTTCCTCGGATCAAGTGTTTTCCCCTTGCTCGTTCCTCCTCTCGCCATTCTTTTATCCCGGAGTGTTGAAGACATCTCAGGAGATTCGTCTGTGTTCCAATTAATTCGAGGTTGTCACCTCAGTCAAATATTTCAGTTCTTCCGGTGCATCATCTATCTGTTCAACAATCATTTTCAACGCTGTTTTCTTTTAGTGGGCCCTAACCCACAGGTCTTTTCCCAGGATCTTACCTGACTCTTCTAATTCCCCCGGAGTTATTCTCAATTCTTTTCAGAGTTTGACGTAAGAATGGATTTCATCAGTCAGATGCCTTTCCATCATCAATTTCAAATCATTATCATTGTTGCCTCAACCTCTTCGTTTTTTTTTTCGTTCCCCCGGAGTGCCTTAACAAATTTTACTGGTGTTTCTCATCATCGTTTGAAGACCGAAGTAGAGTTTCTCTTAAATCTTGTCCGTTCTCCCGGAGATTCATGGTGCTAGCTCGATGTTATCCTATCTAATTGTTTTCAATCGTGCAAATTCTTTTCATCCATCCGGAGTATTTCAGGTATTGCTTTCCCTCTCGATCATCCGGAGGTCATCTTTTCGAAATATTGCTTCGTTCCAAGTTTTCAAAGTCGTTCTCCAATTATTCCATATTCGTGCCCCTTCGTTCGTCTCAATATTATTCCGGTGCATCGTCCAAATATCCTCTAATCAGTTCATGATCTCTTTGTTCTTTTGCATCTAAATCCCCTCTAGCTTATTGGTTCTTCTAATTCTTCCCGGTGATTTATTCTTTCCGAATTCTTACGGTGGTTCGTTCAAGATTCTTTTCCTTGATTATCATTTTAATCCATTCGTTCTTTCGAATCGTACCGGTGGTTCATGAAGACCTTCTCAAGTTTTCGATATGTCACTTCTCAATCCTTTTCAAGAAGAATAAGTAATATGCAAAATCCATTGCTTGTCATCAATTTAATTTGATGAAGGATAAGCATACAATAATTCTTATTCTTATTTCATCCAAGCGAGTAACCCCTTTCTTTAGAGGTTGTTCTTGAGGAATAAATTCTAGTTCCAAGTCTTTTCATCTTTTCTTTTCCGGAGTTCAAATTTCCTCGGCCTTTTTGTCGGAACCTCCATCTAAGTCATCGCAAGCTTTAATCTTATTCTTTCATCCTTCATCATATCTCATCATCCTTTTCTTACCGGAGTCCTCATGGCGGTTCGTCATGATTTAATTCATTCTTCAAGTGTTCATCAAGATTATTTTGGTGGAGTTCAAGTATCTTTTCTTCTCGCATCTCGAAGTGCAATTAATTCTCCGTATTCTTTTCAAGTGGAGTTTTGCTTTTCTTCGTTCTTCTCAGCTATCCAATCATTTTCGTTTGTGGCCGGTTATCACCTTATGATCTTGAGATGTTACCTATAAGTCCACAACAAGCTTATTCTTTTGTTGTTGAATTTCCAACAACTCCGTTCAATCATTTCTTGTAAGGTTGCTTTCAATTTCATTCGTGGCATAAGTTGTCATTTTCTTCTCCGTTCTTTTCTTTCAACTCTTTCAATTCTTTCTGGAGATTTTGTGTCATGTCTTCATCAAGTTCCATCCCATCTTGAGAAGTTCTTGTTCTATTCTTTCCATGTTCAGTCGGTGTGCTGCCTGAATCCTTTCAGTCTTATTTGTTTCTTATCTCATTCTAACTAGAGTGCTTTCATAGTCTATCTGATTCCGTGAGCTTTTGATTCTCGTCATTCTCGTCGTTCCTATCTTCTTCTCGAGTGCTCTCGATTCTTTTCTTCTTCTCTTCAGTTCTTTTTCCACCTCATCCCTTTTCCCTTCCGTCTCGGTCCTAAGATCTCGGGACGAGACCTCTTGTTAGTGGAGGAGTGTTGTAACGCCCCGGATTCGATGCGCCAGGTGTCCGCCAGTTATTCGCCGTCGTTGCCATGTCTTTTGCTTGCGTGTTGCACTTTGCCATGTCATCATCTGCATTTTTATCATGTCATCATGTGCATTTCATTTTGCATACGTGTTCGTCTCATGCATCCGAGCATTTTCCCCGTTGTCCGTTTTGCAATCCGGCACTCCTATGTCTCCCGGCGCCCCCTTTTACCTCTTTTCGTGTGCGGGTGTTAAACGGTCTCGGAATGGACCGAGGTTTGTCAACCGGCCTTGGTATAGCACCGGTAGACAGCCTGTCAAGTTTCGGGTCATTTGGAGGTCGTTTGATACTCCAACGGTTAACCGGGTAACCGCTAAAGCCTCTTTGAGTTGCAGCCCAACACCCCTTCCAAAGTGGCCCAAAACCCACCAAACTTCCTTCCATGCTCTCGGTCGTTCGATCATGATCGTGTGGGCGAAAACCGCACCTCATTCGGACTCTCCTAGCTCCCTCTACCTATATATATGTGTCTCCCTCCGAAATTTCGGGTCCAACCCTAGTCCTCTTCATCCTCGCGCCGCCGGACACGTCCGCGCCGCCACCGGACATGTCCGCGCCGCCGCCCCCGTCCAACCCGTGCGCGCCCGTGTCCTCCCAGATTCTCGCCGCCGCCCGCCGCCGGGCCCCAGGCCCAGCGCTGCCCGCCCGAGCCCGTCGGCCGCCATGCGAGCCCGTCGCCTCCTCGCCGCCGCGCCGCAGCCAGCGCCGCCTCCGCCGCCCGCCGCTCCCGGCCGGCGACCTCCACCACGCCCGCCGCCCGCGTCGGCGCCGCCGCCACCGGCCCCGCCATCCGCGCCTCCGCGCCGCTTCGCCGCCGTCGCGCGCGCCGCCGCCTCGCTTCCGTGATCCTCCGCCGAGCAGCGCCTCGTCCGCCCTAAATGCGCCGGTTGCCTCGCCTCTCGCCGGATCCGCGTCCCCGCCGTCCCGACCTCCTCCGTCATCTCGCGCCCTCGCCGGCCTTCCCCTCGCCGGAGAGCTCGCGGAGACCTCACCGCGCGCGGATCTGTACATGTGGACCAGATCCACCCATACTCGATCAAACACCTCCCGCTGCGTCCGGATCCCTCATCCCGCACCACTCCGTCCAGTTGACTTTTCGAGAGGGTAAAAACTGCTAAGTCCCCGAGTTTTCAGTAATTTTCATGCAATTTCATCGCATCATAACTCTGCATCCATAGCTCCGTTTCGTGCGTGTAATATGTCAAAATGTTCGCCTCGATGAGTAGATCATTTCATCTCATTGCATCATTTTCATTTGAGCTCATCTTGACGCCCGAAATGCTGTTAGAAGAGTGCTATGTGATGTTAGTTTCTGTTTCTTAACAGAACATGCACTTTTGTCATTTTTGCCATGATTGATGTGTGCATCCTATGAACTTGAGTCCTACATGTATTTTGTAATATGCCATGCCATCTTTCTAGGGGTGTATGCCATGTATTTTTGTGATCTATGTGGTGACTAGCACAAGCATGCAAACTAGGCTTCATGATGTTGCTGATTTCAGCCCCTGTTTGCTGATATTTTCATGCCATGTTAACTTGATGCTACAGAGAGATCCATGCATATTTTGAGATACTTAAGTAAGGGTGTTTTGTTATACATGTTTTGATCTATCCATCCATGCCCTTGTTTGAAATTATGGAGTGCCATAGCTTGAGTCAATCGAGCTCTACTTTTGCTATAAAATGTTTCCTGGCAGATTGTTTACATGTTATTCAATTTTGCCAAGGTTGTTGTAGTTGATCCTTGCACCCTATGATGTTGTTCTTGCCATGTATAGCTTCTATGCCATGTCTTATTACTATGAGTTGCCTTGCCATGCCATGTATTGCTCTGTGGTGAGTGGTTCAAGCTCACCAACATGCCTACTTATCGTTGTTCCTCCCATGTATGAATCTGTAATATAACTTGCCATGTTTACGTGGGTGCCATCATATTTTCTGATCCTTTTTGGCTTATGGCAGTAAGGGACTTTTGTTCTATGCTTTGAGTAGATTCATTCCATGCCTTTGTTTGTCATGATAAGTTCCTGTAGCATGTTGTTTGATAGCTCTAAACATTGCAACCTGATGTTCTTTTCTGCAAAGTCTGAAACTATTATTATTTGGAATCTTGCCATGTCATTTTGAGCATGTTCTAGTGATTTCTGGAGATAGCTCAGTGTTCATGTTTTGTAATGCTTTACCTGTACATCATGCCCATGCCTTTTGTTATTATGTTTAGATGTTGTAGCTTGTTGTTTTGATGCTTGCAATATGCCTAGTTGCTGTTTTGGACAGATTGTTGCTATAACTTGTATAGGGTGTATGTGTTGAACCGTTGCTCCGTTTTGAGTGTGCTCTATATGAAACTTGCGTGATTTTGCATGTAGTTTCATATTATCATGTTGCATCCTTGTTTTTAGGTGTTTGCTTGATGTTTGTATGCATTTTGCATCAATGCCATGTTTAACTTGTTTTGCTCATATCTTCTAGGCCGTAGCTCCGAATTAAATGAACTTTATATGTAACTTGACTAGAATTTCGTGTAGATCATCGTGGTGCATTTTAACTTGCTATTTAACAACTTGAACATAAGGTTTATTCAGATCTGGAACAATTTCGAAATTTGCATATGAGGACTTACCGGAATTGTTATATGTTGTTTCCGGCCTCATTTAAACTTGCTTTGATGTGTTGCTCTTGTTTGCATCATCTCTTGCCATGAGTAGCCTCATCTAGATTTGTCATGCATCATGTTTGTTGTGCATCTTGTCATGTTCATGTGTGGTGTGTTTACTATGTTGTGTGCTTCTTCTTGTTAGTTCCTGTTTCGTTGCGATCATGAGGATTCGTTCGTCTACGCTTGGTTTGGCTTCACCCGTTCGTCTTCTTCATGGACTCTTTCTTCTTCCTTGCGGGTTTTCAGGCAAGATGACCGCTACCTTGGATCTCATTACTATCATTGCTATGCTAGTTGTATCGTTCTATCGCTATGCTGCGCTACCTATCACTTGTTCCTCAAGCCATCCCAAATTGCCATGAACCTCTAACTCGTTGTCACCCTTCCCAGCAAACCGTTGTTTGGCTATGTTACCGCTTTGCTCAGCCCCCTCTTATAGCATTGTTAGTTGCAGGTGAAGATGAAGTTTGTTCCTTGTTGGAACATGGAGATGTTGTTCCTTGTTGGAACATGTTTACTTGTTGGGATATCACAATATATCTTATATTATTAATGCATCTATATACTTGGTAAAGGGTGGAAGGCTCGGCCTTATGCCTGGTGTTCTGTTCCACTCTTGCCGCCCTAGTTTCCGTCATATCGGTGTTATGTTCCCGGATTTTGCGTCCCTAACGCAGTCGGGTGATTTATGGGACCCCCTTGATGGTTCACTTTGAATAAGACTCCTCCAGCAAGGCCCAACATTGGTTTTACCATTTGCCCCACCTAGCCCTTTTTCCCTTGGGTTTCCGGAGCCCAAGGGTCATCTTATTTTAACCCCCCCGGGCCAGTGCTCGTCGTGAGTGCTGGTCCAAACCGTCAGCCGCCGGTGGCCACCAGGGGCAACTCTGGGTTCGCCTATCGGAAGTTTGGACAATCCGGTGTGCCCCGAGAACGAGATATGTGCAGCTCCTATCGGGATTTTTCGGCACATTCGGGCGGCTTTGCTGGTCTTGTTTTATTGCTGTCGAAATGTCTTGTAGCCGAGATTCCGAGACTGATCGGGTCTTCCCGGGGAGAAGGAATATCCTTCGTTGATCGCGAGAGCTTATCATGGGCTAAGTTGGGACACCCTGCAGGGTAAACTTTCGAGAGCCGTGCCAGCGGTTATGTGGCAGATGGGAATTTGTTAATATCCGGTTGTAGTAAACTTGAAGCAAACTCTTCTAAAATACACCAACCGTAGCGTAACCGTGAGTGTCTCTTTTCGGGGTTGATCGAGAGGAGAACACGGTTTCGGGTTATGTTTGGCGTAAGTAGGAGTTCGGATCACTTCTTGATCATTACTAGTTGACGACCGTTCCTTTGTTTCTCTTCTCGCTCTCATTTGCGTATGTTAGCCACCATATATGCTTAGTCGCTGCTGCAACCTCACCACTTTATCCCTTCCTTTCCCTTTAAGCTTTGCTAGTCTTGATACCCATGGTAATGGGATTGCTTGAGTCCTCGTGGCTCACAGATTACTACACCACCAGTTCAGTACAGGTTTGCGATGATCATGGCGTGAGGCGATGTTTGCTTGTATTGGAGTTCTTCTTCTGCTTCTTCTTCGATCAGGGGATAGGTTCCAGGCCGGCAGCCTGGGCTAGCAGGGTGGATGTCGTTTGGGCAGCCTGGTCGACATGTCGGCGACGAGCTCGGCGGTGGCGCGTGCGGTGAAGCTCCATGGGGTCGCTGCGGTGTTCGGGAGCGAGAACGAGAAGGGGGAGGAGGTAGCTGAGCTCCCGGCGGTCACGACGGTGCAATCGACGCGGTCGGAGACGAGCTGGTGCAGCGGCGACGGCAAAAGGGATCTCCGGCGGTGGCGGAGTCGGGCGAGGTCGGTGCAGTGGCTCCGAGGCAAGCGAGCGCTCGGGGCTCGGCTTGCTCGGAGGAGAGGAGGGCGGCGGAGCTCCTGGACACGGTGGCGCGGCGTAGGGACGACGGAGAGCGCGGGTTTCACGGTGGCACGGGCGCGGCAGCGTCGGCCATGGTGCGGGCGAGCGAGGGAGAGGAGCTGGGGAGGAGAGAGCGTGTCTGCGAGCTCGGGGAGGAGGGCGACCGACCAGGCGGCAGAACGCAGAGAGGAGGAGGCAGGCGGCGAGCACTGCATGGCACGCTGTGGTGCCGCCGCCGAGCACTGGCTGCCTGCTGCCAAGCCAAACAGCTCATTGGAGCGGTGGTTGGGCTGGGCCGGCAGGTGGGCTTGCCAGATGGGCGCCAGGTAAGCCTCTGCTTGCTTTGGTTTTTCCTTTTTCTATTATTCTGTAAGTTTGTGGACTTATTTAAAAATAGTTATGCACTTCTAAAAATCCTGAAAATAATCAGAGACTCTGTTTAGAAAATCTCCAACAGCCCACACTTATTTTCAGAATTATTTGAGCATTCAAAATATTTACTAGCATTTAAATGCCCAAATGCAATTTACATATGATTTAATTCAATGACCTTCATTGACCTAGAAAATTGTGCACCAATTTTGCGGAGGTTCTAACCCAAGACAAAGAGGGTGAACTTTTTAGAAGGGCAATTCAGGTTCATTGAAAATATTTTTAGTAAACCTTAGTTGAATTCAGAGGGGTTCTGGGGGTTCTATCTTCCCCAATTCAGGTTTCTGATGAAAAGTAGACATGATGCAACAATCTAATGCATGGACTAGCTAGGATGTGACAAAAGATGCCATGAGGAACAAGCCCTCGAAGTACAACATGCACTCCATGAGGCCACTAAAGTCATCGCCGCATGCAGCCATCAAGTGCGCGAACAAGAAGAAGCACTTCACCAAGAACGACAAGATGAAGCCACCCACCACGAGGAGCAACAAGAAAGAAGGAACCGGGCACACGTGCCACATCCTAATCGGCAAGTCCATCAAGAGGAGCATGAAATTGAAGAACCTCCTCCGTGCCAAGTGTGACACCACCCTCGTCCACATGATGAAGAACAACGCTACGACAAGCTCAAGTTCAACATGCCCAAGTTCTCTAGAAGCAACGACCCCGGGGAGTATCTGTCGGCGTCCTGGGAACAGGGGTCCCTAGACTTGCCTGCCTACGGCCCACGACGCGGCTCCACCAACGGCCTGGTACGACCCATCTTCATCAACAATCACTCAAGACCCTCGCGAGAGGCCATGCCTCGCGAGGCGGGCAACACAAGACCTCCTCAGGGGCAGCCTCCCTAGGCTGGCTCCGGAGGAGCGGAGATGTCTATGCAAGGGGCACCTCGCGGGGTGCACGTGACGTGAGCCGTGACGATCAAGGCCAGGCGGGCGCCAGCGGGCGCAGAGTACCAGTTGCCTCTTTGGTGCTAAAGGGGCAAGCGCGGGCGAGGAGTCCCAAGGCATTAGGCAAAGGTTTCCATATTGGTGCAACGAGACCAAGACCAGCAGGACCGGGGCCCCTATAAATAGGACTAGCCACCACCAGAGCCTTTTGGCAGGCGAAGACCACCTTTTGTCAGGATAACTTGTACTAGTTGTCCCCCTTAAAGTTGGCCATTGTGGGATCCCTTCCCGCTGAATATTTCGGAAGAGGACCGGGGCCCCTATAAATAGGACTAGCCACCACCCTAGCAGAGACGGATCATTCAGACCATCCTCGCACACACAAGCTCACCGATCACAAGAACACCTCTCCTCAGGAGGTTGTTCGTCCCTTGTACTTGTTCATCCTCAGCCTACGAGGCAATCCACCACACCACACTGGAGTAGGGTGTTACACCACAACGGTGGCCCGAACCAGTATAAACCCTCGTGTCTCTTGTTCTTTGGGTTCATCGAGCTAGGCCTTGAGATTGTTGTGAGAGCGAGCTTGGGAGAGAGATCTTCGTGTGCCCCCCAGTGTTCGAACCTCAAGGGTTTGCCGGAACCCGTAATCCGACATTTGGCGCGCCAAGTAGGGGTGCGCTAAAGCCTTTCTCCCGCCAGTTGACCCATCAACACCCCGGGGTTCCAATGTCTAGCGACCCAAGGACCAACGCCGACCATTGGGTTGCTTGGCCCGTCAGGGTGGCGCCGTCCGCCCAGGGAGACCTCAACTACGCACTCCAGGCGGCCCGCGCACCGCCGAACACCGCAGGATGTGGGCGGCGCGGATCAATGCCTTCCACCCTCACACCGCGGCGCGCGCGGGCCGCCGCAAGAGCCTCAAGCTATGCAGCGGCGACGGCGCCACACACCCAATGGGAACAAGCGAACATGCGAGTCGTGCTCGTAGTGGCGCAGGAGCTGCTGCGGTGCCAACTGGCGGAGAGCGGCCGCGACGCGTTGCTGGAACGCGTCGCTGAGCTGTTGGACGCTGCATCTAGGGATACGCCGCCTTTCTGCTCCCTACTTACATCTCAAGTTGTGGCCAGATCACACGACGGGCCTCGTCGCACCCACGTCCTCCTAGGCGCACCAGGAGGGCTCATCGGCGCCAGCACGACCGACGGTGCCGAACATCCGGCCGCGCTTGTGCTTCCCCCGGGTGGCGTAGGTACGGGTGTTGCTCCTCGCGGTCCCAATGGTGCGCCACCCTAAAGCCACCAGGGGCGCGCTGGGCCCGGCGGCATGGGGTGCGGGGCGCCTTGGCGGGGGTTCCGGAGCGGCAGCTCCGGAAGCCTATGTGCCCCGCATGGTGGATCAAGAGTACACGCCGGAGGATGACCCGTGCTTGTTCCTCGAGCCGGGCTGGGAAGAAGAGATGCTGGAAGTTGAGGCCTTCCATGAACCACCCAGGAGCCTCGCCAAGCCCGCCAACGACAACAATTGCATGGCACCACTGATATCTCAGGAGCAGGCTTACGCTAACCATGGGTCGCAGGTAGACCAGGCCACAGCGGCGGACGGCGACCCCGGTGCAGCAGCCCCGCTCCAACCAGGGGTAGCGCACTAGGGGCTACACGGGAGAGGTCTGGAGCAAGGCCCTCCCCCGTGTCGCACGGAGCAAGGCGTTGACCGGAGGTAGGTCCTCTGTCGGGGAGCCGCCGGCGAGCCCTCCCCCCGGCAGAGGGCTCGTGGTCACCGAGGGCGCCCCTAGCGTCCCCTTTGCCCCTTGGAACCGTCCTGGTTTCCGGACGCCCCAACGGTGGTCAAGGGTGGCACAGGGCGGGGCCCTCGTCTGGCGTTATGAAGCAAGGCTCACGCCTGTGAAGGTCTCCGCCCGTGACACTCTCACTTAATAATGAGTGGGGCTGTACATGCCCCGGAGTCTCCGGAGAGCCGCCCTCGGGCCTCGGGGGCTCCCGCCCACGTCCTAGTGGAAGCATAATGCTCCGCGCTGGCCATCGACACTATCCCCCAATGACTATGCTCACAGCCAGTGAAAGCACTTAGCTCCGCGCTGGTGAGAAGACAAGAAGACTAGCTAGGTGCCGGACACGGCCATTTGCTTTCAACCCCTTTTCTGTAGCTCGATTTGCCGCTTTTTGGATTCGAACTTGAAGTCGTATTTTCGTTGGAAAGCATGGGGGGCGTCCTTTCTTGTTCGTCTTGATTTTCTGAGTTTTATGGATCCCGTGCCTTGCTTTGAGGCCCGCGCCTGCTACCCCTTCCCTTGCGAGCACCTCGCGAACGGGGGCTGGGCGTGGTATGTGCGTGCTACGCACACATCTTGCCATGATCTAACACTCGCTTCTCGCGAGGCCCTCTCGGGCAGACTAGCAGGCTCCTCCGAAGCCCAAAACCTCGCGAGCCCGCAAAGGACTCCCCTCGGGAGAAATGCACATCGACAACTACAAGACCAGTCTGAGGCCTGCCTGGACTGAGGTAAGTTACAGAAGCAAGCCCGCGGAAGAGCTTGTGGGCTCACAAAGGCACATTTCAAGTCTGGCTTAAGAAATAAAACAATAGTCTGATTACATGAGGGGCTTCCCCTCCCCAAAATGCTCTTACACCTTGAGGGGCCGTGCCCAAGCTTTTGCGCGCAGGTTCAAAGCAAAGAAGCACGGGCTCAATTGGACATGTCGCTCGCTGCATCTTCTGAATCGCTCCCGGACATGCTGCTGGTGCTGGCGCTAGCGTCGTCTTCACCATCATCAACTGTGCCGTCTTCATCCGCCACGACCACCACCGTGTCGTCCTTGGAAGCAAAAGCCCTGACCAGAGCATCCACATTATCGTCCACCCAGCACGCCAGGTTGTCCCGAATGGCTCCAGGCACTGGGTGATGGCGGCGTTTAAATCGAAGTGAGGATCAATGTTCTGGAGATGACTGGAAACGCGGGAAAACGCGCGCCCAAGGAGGCCTCGGCTCTTTTCTTCAACAAGCTCGCGAGCCCTCTCGTCCTGGTCCTCCAAACGCGTCACGAGATCGGTGAAGAAGCGGAGATGGCTGGCGTAGTCTTCCGCGTGGGGATGAGGGGTGCGCTCTTCATAGATGGGACCCAGCGCCTGGTTGGCCCTCACCCTGAGGTCCTGGAGCATGGGAGCATGCTCGTGCTGCAGCGTCTGCCGACGACACGCCTCCTCCCTGCTTTGTTGCACAAGGGATGCAGCGGTACCAACCTGCTGTTGTAGCGAAAGCAGGTCGGCGCGAGTGGTGGCCAAGTCGGCCTGAACAGAGATAAAGGCCGCCGCGGCTGCCTTCTCACGCTGCTCCACTTCATCTAGCCTTGACCTGAGGGTATTGGTTATGCCCTCAGCTCCAGCCTCCACCATCTTCAGCTTCAGGTCGTGCGTATTGGCAAGATCTGCATGAGCCTTCGCCACCCTACGGTCAACTTCCTCCTGGATCCCAGCTTCGTGCGCGCTGACGGCATCCTCGGCCTGGGCGACCTGGCGCTCCCTCATCTCCAACCGTTCAAGTTCGAGGCTACGCTCCGTGGCCTCCAGCATTAGCGCCTCCTCGCGCTTCAAGTTCTCCTCCTCTTCGTAAGGTGACCCCTTCATCGACGCCAAGGCAGCCCTGCGTGCCTCGACCTGCCGCTCCAGGGAGGCGTTCAGAGCCTGGAGCTTCCCTTTGCGCTTCTCTGCGGCCTCGCGGCAGCGGTCAGCCTCCTTGGCCTCCTCCAGGGCTCGGGCGCTAGCCTCGCGCGAGGTAGCAAGGGATGCCTCGGCCTTTGTGTTGGCGCGTTTGCGCTGGAGACGCCGGAAGTCGATGGCCACCTTCAGCCGATGCCACTCGTCTGCCAGCTGAAGGCCTTCGGTTTCAAGGCGGGCATCAACATCCGCAAGCTCTTCCCCGAGCCGGCTCAGCGCGCCCATCGCCTCCCGGAAGAGCTCATGGCGGACAGCACCGTGCTCGCGTGCAAGCTTGAACGCGCGGCCAGGTCCGTCCTCCGTGCCAAGGGTTGATGGAGAAGTTCGAAGTGGCTCGCCCATCCCTGGCAGGGGGATGGAGGCCGGCGCCTTCCCGGCCGCCCTTCAGGCCTCGGCAGAGGCCCGGGGGCGGGGCCTCGTAGCTCGAAGGTGAGGCCAGGGCCACGGTTGCCCAGCCGCGGGCAAGGACCAGGGTGGGGCCCTCGGCACACTCTCCGCACCCCAGATAGGACCACGAAGGAGGGACGACAAGAGCGTGGGGTCAAGACGCCAGGCCGGCGTGTCCGCCTCCTCGGCAGGCCTCGCGCCACGCGCGGCGGGCCGACATGAGGCGCTCAAGGTCAGCGGGGAGCCCGGAGCAGGCGGAGGTTGCTTCTCGGGAGACTTCATCGCCCTAACGGAAGGGACCCTGAGGAACTGCGGTCAGGAGGAGAAGCAACACTCAAGAAATAACAAAGATAAGGTACTCACTCGTCAATAGCAATGTACTTCCTCTACTTCAATGGCCGGAAGGCGTCACCGCTGCAGCTTGGAGACTCCTTCCTCTTGCGGAGCACTTCGAAGTTCGGTCGGAGCCGGCCGAAGCCCTGGGTGCGGTCGCCAATGACGAGCGCGGCCGGTGTGGCTCCTGAGGAGGCGACCACAGGGGTGCTTGGCAGCGTGGAGTCATCGGTCTCCACCCCGTGGTGACTCGCCGGGCCCTCGGGGGCTTCAGCCTCAGGGGTATCGGGCTGCGTCGTTCCACCGGGCGCTTCCTCAGGACGGCTCTCTCGGGCCCCGGGGGACGACACTTTAGGAGCCCCAAGTGACACCGGTTCCTCAGCAGCAGCGTCATCATCGTTAGACAGCGACCGCCCCCTTGCGCCCACTTCTGGGACGGGCACCGCGCTGGCGGTGGGCAAGGGGGCAACGAAGACAGGACCCTCGCGAGGTCCTTCAAGGCCAACCGGGCGCAGCCCCCATTCATCGAAGGGGGCATCTTCTTCGCAAACTCCACCTTGTTCGAGCAGCAGTACATAAGGCAGCCCTCCTCCAGCAGGTCGGCTGGCATTGGGTCGCCTGTCAGGAGCTCGAGCACCATGCACCGCGCCTCAAGAGGAAGAGCTGGCACCTGAAGCCTCATGCGGTCCCCGTAGCTGGAGAAGGTCCACATCATTCGGGAGTGGCGCTGAAGCAGAGCAATGCGACATCGGATGAACTCCTTCACCACCATAGGCGCCGTCACCCCGAGGCCCTTCAGCCTGGCCAGCCGGAGCCAGACATGGGCGAGCCGCCGGTCGGTGAGCTTCGCGTGCCCCCAGCCGAAGCTTGGGGCAGCCAGAATCCGCGGGAGCAGCAGCAGGGGGCTGCGCACGCCAACATCCACAAACACCCACTGCCTCCGAAAATCTCCGATGACCGGCGAGAGCTCGAAATCGATCCCCGAGCCGGCCGTCGCGCAATAGCCTGAAGGGACACACACCCCGAGCGCCGGAGAGGTAAATAGGAGGTAAATTTCTTCAATAGGAGGTAAATTTTTAACATCCTCAGCTTTAATATCTTTTTCCTTCATAGATTTCTTTGCCTCTTGCATATCTTCAGGACTAAGATATAATATACCCCTCCTCTTCGGAGTAGGTTTAGCCAGTGGTTCAAGAAGAGTCCAATCATCATAATTTTTCAATATATTATTCAATAATTCTCCAGCTTGTCCAACAGTTCGTTCCCTGAAAACACAACCAGCACAACTATCTAGGAAGTCCCTAGAAGCATCGGTTAGTCCATTATAGAAGATATCAAGTATTTCATTTTTCTTAAGAGGACTAGGCAATGTGTACGTGCAATGCACGTTAATTTGCAAGTATATTAAGTGCATGCGGATATTAAGTAGGATATTATTTGCATGTTATTATGTGATTACACTATTTTTGGCATGAAATTAACTGCACACTAAACGTGTTGAGCGCTCAGCATTGAAGCAGTTTAGGTCGTTGGATTGAGATGATTTGGTGGCCGAGATTAATTGGATCTGCTCCTTTGGGTCTTTTTGTATTGGTATAGATGATCAGTCAAAGCATTAAGTAACTGGCAAAGCCTCCCCCAAGCTTGTGGGAGACTCTCGTCTTTATTTTGCACAAAGTTAAATATTTCCTGTAAGGCAGCTTGTTTCTTATGAGGAGGAAAATATTTTCCAGAGAAGTAATAAATCATATCCTGGGGACTATGCACATAACCAGGAGCAAGAGTATTGTACCAAGATTTAGCATCACCCATTAATGAGAATAGAAATAAATTGAGAATATAGTAATAGCGAATCTTCTCATCATGAGTAAAAAGGGTGGCTATATCATTCAACTTAGTAAGATGTGCCACAACAGTTTCAGTTTCATAACCATGGAAAGGATCAGATTCAACCAAAGTAATTAACTCTGGGTCGATAGAGAATTCATAATCCTTATCATCAATAAAGATAGGTGAGGTAGCAAACTTAGGATCATATTTCATTCTAGCATTCAGAGATTTTTCTTTATACTTGCATAATAATTTCTCTAGATCATCTATATCCTTACAAGCAAGAATATCTCTAGTTGTCTCCTCATTCAAAACATAACCTTCCGGTACCTTGGGCAATTCATATCTAGGAAGGCTAGTTCTAGCAGGTGTTTTAGGAGTTTCAGTTTCAAGCTCATCATCAGATTCAACCACATCATGTTGTATTACTCTAGCAATTTGTTCATCAAGAAATTCACCAAGTCGCACATCATCATTATCAAGCAAGGTACTAGCATCATCATAAGCATCATTCATAGTAGAAGTAGCATCATCAATAACTTGCGACATATTAGAATTGATAGCATGTGGTGGGGTTGCAAGTTTACTTATAATGTATAGGTGAATCTAAAGCGAATCGATGGCGTTCCTTACCTCCCCTCGTCTTTGAGGGAAATATCTTAGTCTTAGCATCCTTCAGAATCCTCATAGTGATAATATGATAATAATCCCAAGTGACTCAACAAATATAGCTATGCTCCCCGGCAACGGCGCCAGAAAAAGGTCTTGATAACCCACAAGTATAGGGGATCGCAACAGTTTTTTAGGGTAGAATATTCAACCCAAATTTATAGATTCGACACAAGGGGAGCCAAAGAATATTTGAATGTATTTGCAGCTGAGTTGTCAATTCAACCACACCTGGAATTAATTATCTACAACAAAGTGATCTGTAGCAAAGTAGTTTGATAGTTTTGATAATAGTAACAACAGTAACGGTAACGGTAGCAGTGATAGCAGTAATTTTGTAGCAAGTGTAACAGTGATGGTAACAGTAGTAACTTAGCAAGAACAATATAAGATAAATTCGTAGGCATTGGATCGGTGACTTGTTGGATGATATTAATCATGAGATAGTTATAACCTAGGGCGATACGGCACTAGCTCCGGTTCGTCAATATAATGTAGGCATGTATTCCGTAAATAGTCATACGTGCTTATAGAAAGAACTTGCATGACATCTTTTGTCCTACCCTCCCGTGGCAGCGGGGTCCATATGGAAACTAAGGGATATTAAGGCCTCCTTTTAATAGAGAACCGGAACAAAGCATTAATACATAGTGAATACATGAACTCCTCAAACTACGGTCACTGGGAGTGGTCCCGACTATTGTCACTCCGGGGTTGCCGGATCACAACACGTAGTAGGTGACTATAACTTGCAAGATCAGATATAGAACATGGATATAATGGTGATAACATAAACGGTTCAGATCTGAGTTCATGGCACCCGGGCCCAAAGTGACAAGCATTAAGCATGGCAAAGTCATAGCAACATCAATCTTAGAACATAGTGGATACTAGGGATCAGGCCCTAACAAAACTAACTCAATGACATGATGAATCTCATTCAACTCCTCACCGACCAGCGAGCCTACGAAGGAATTACTCACTCCCGATGGGGAGCATCATGGAATTGGCGATGGAGAAGGGTTGGTGATAACGAAGAATGAAGATCCCCCTCTCCGGAGCCCCAAACGGACTCTAGATCTGGCCTCCCGATGAAGAACAGGAGGTGACGGCGGGTCCGTCTTGTGGATCGCGATAATTCTTTCTCCCTCATTTTTTCTGGAAAAATAGGATTTATAGCGTCGGTTTCAGGGTCTGCGGGGCCACCAGGTGGGGACGACCCACCTAGGCGCGCCAGGAGGGGGCGCGCCCTGGTGGGTTGTGCCCACCTAGGTGCCCCCCTTTGGTGGGTCTTGGCTCTAGAAATTCTTGTTTATTGTATAAAAATTCCTCGCAAAGTTTTGTTCCATTCCAAGAACTTTTATTTCTGCACAAAAACAACACCATGGTAGTTCTGCTGAAAACAGCGTCAGTTCGGGGTTAGTTTCATTCAAATCATGCAAATTAGAGTCCAAAACAAGAGGAAAAGCGTTAGGAAAAGTAGATACGTTGGAGACGTATCAGGAGGAGACCCCAAGTAGGATTCGGCCTACTTGGGGCGCCCTCCTGGCTGCTCCCTCCTCCCCCCACATATATATATGTGGGAGGGGCACCTAGTAGATCCAGAACAATTGCTTAGCCGTGTGCGGCGCCCCCCTCCACCGTTTACACCCCAGTCATATTTTTGTAGTGCTTAGGCGAAGCCCTGCGGAGATAGCTTCACCATCACCATCATCACGCTGTCGTGGTGCCGGAACTCATCCACTACCTCACCGTCTTGCTGGATCAAGAAGGCGGAGGATGTCATCGAGCTGAACATGTGCTGAATGCGGAGGTGTTGTACGTTCGGTACTCGATTGGTTGGAACGCAAAGAAGTTCGACTACATCAACCGCGTTGTAAAATGCTTCCGCTTACGGTCTACGAGGGTACATAGACATACTCTCCCCTCTCTTTGCTATGCATCTCCATGGATAGATCTTGCGTGTGCATAGAATTTTTTTGTTTTTCCATGCAACGTTTCCCAACAGTGGCATCCGAGCCAGGTCTATGCGTAGATGATATGCATGAGTAGAACACAAAGAGTTGTGGGCAATGATAGTCATACTGCTTACCACCAACATCTTATTTTGATTCGGTGGTAATGTGGGATGAAGCGGCCCAAACCAACCTTACATGTCCACGCACATGAGACCGGTTCCACCAACTAACATGCAACTAGTTTTGCATAAAAGGTGGTTGGCGGGTGTCTGTTTCTCCTACTTTAGCTGAATTGAATTTGACTACGGCCGGTCCTTGAAGAAGGTTTAAACAGCAAACTTGATGATGATGGCCATATCATGTCACATATTTTGATTGCATATGATGATTATCCTTTATGCATCTTATTTTGCTTAGAACGACGGTAGCATTATAAGATGATCCCTTCACTAAATTTAAAGATAAAAGTGTTCTCCCCGAGTATGCACCGTTGCCAAAGTTCGTTGTTTCGAAGCACCACATAATGATCGGGTGTGATAGACTCTACGTTCACATACAAAGGGTGTAAGACAGTTTTGCACATGCAAAATATTTGGGTTACACTTGACGAGCCTAGCATGTACAGACATGGTCTCGGAACACTAGAGACCGAAAGGTCGAACGTGAGTCATATAGTAGATATGATCAACATAGAGATGTTCACCATTGATGACTACCCCATCTCACGTGATGATCGGACATGGGTTAGTTGATTTGGATCACGTATCATTTAGATGACTTGAGGGATGTTTATTTAAGTGTGAGTTCATTAGTAATTTGATTAATTGAACTTAATTTATCATGAACTTAGTCTTATAGTTTCACATATCTATGTTGTAGGTCAATGAGCCGAGCTACTGTTCCCCTGAATTTTAATGCGTTCCTAGAGAAAGCTAAGTTGAAAGATGATGGTAGCAACTACACGGACTGGGTCCGTAACTTGAGGATTATCCTCATTGCTTCACAGAAGAATTATGTCCTTGATGCACCGCTAGGTGAAAGGCCTATTGCAGGAGCTGAAGCTGATGTTATGAACGGCTGGCAAGCTCAATCTGATGACTACTCAATAGTTCAGTGTGCCATGCTTTACGGCTTAGAACTGGGACTTCAAAGATGTTTTGAACGTCATGGAGCATATGAGATGTTCCAAGAGTTGAAGTTAATATTTCAAGGAAATTCCCGGGTTTAGAGATATGAAGTCTCCAACTAGTTCTATAGTTGCAAGATGGAGGAGAACAATTCTGTCAGTGAACACATAATCAAAATGTTTGGGTATCATAACCACTTGACTTAGCTGGGAGTTGAACTTCCGGTTGATAGTGTTATTGACAGAGTTCTTCAATCACTGCCACCAAGCTACAAAGGCTTCGTGATGAACTATAATATGCAAGGGATGAATAAAACGATTCCTGAGCTCTTTGCAATGCTTAAGGCCGCGGAGGTAGAAATAAAGAAGGAGCATCAAGTGTTGATGGTTAACAAGACCACTAGTTTCAAGAAAAGGGGCAAGGGGAAGAAAGGGAACTTCAAGAAGAATGGCAAGCAAGTTGCCACTCCCGGGAAGAAGCCCAAAGCTGGACCCAAGCCTGAAACTGAGTGCTTCTACTCCAAAGGGACTGGTCACTGGAAGCACAACTGCCCCAAATACTTGGCGGATAAAGTGCTCGTAGCAGCGCCTGGCGGATAAAGATGGCAAAGTGAACAAAGGTATATTTGATATACATGTTATTGATGTGTACCTTACTAGTGCTCGTAGCAGCGCCTGGGTATTTGATACTGGTTCGATTTCTCATATTTGTAACTCGGAACAAGAGCTACGGAATAAACGAAGATTGGCTAAGGACGCGGTGACAATGCGCGTCGGAAATGGTTCCAAGGTCGATATGATCGCCGTTGGCACGCTACCTCTACATCTACCTTCATGATTAGTTTTAGATCTAAATAATTGTTATTTGGTGTCAGCGTTGAGCATGAAAATTATATCTAGATCTTGTTTATTGCGGGACGGTTATTCAGTTAAATTAGAGAATAATGGTTGTTCTATTTATATGAGTAATGTCTTTTAGGGTCATGCACCCTTGATGAATGGTCTATTCTTATTAAATCTCGGTCGTAGTGATACACATGTTCATAATATTGATGCCAAAAGATGCAAAGTTGATAATGATAGTGCAACATATTTGTGGCATTGCCGTTTAGGTCATATTGGTGTAAAGTGCATGAAGAAACTCCATACGGATGGACTTTGGGAATCACTTGATTATGAATCATTTGATACTTGCGAACCATGCCTCATGGGCAAGATGACTAAAACTCTGTTCTCTGGAACAATGGAGTGAGCTAATGACTTATTGGAAATAATACATATCGATGTATGCAGTCTGATGAGTGTTGAGGCACGCGGCGGGTATCGTTATTTTCTGACCTTCGCAGATGATTTGAGTAGGTATGGGTGTATCTACTTGATGAAACACAAGTCTGCAACATTTGAAAAGTTCAAAGAATTACAGAGTGAAGTGGAGAATCATCGTAACAAGAAAATAAAGTTTCTACGATCTGATCGCGGAGGCGAATATTTGAGTTACGAGTTTGGCCTTCATCTAAAACAATGTGGAATTGTTTCACTACTCACGCCACCTGGAACACCACAGCGTAATGGGAGAAAGGAAAGGGGGGATGCCTCCCTCCCCTGCCTTACCCCCACACCTAAACATGGCAGGGGGTGCCACTTGGGAGGAGACCCCAAGTAGGATTCAGCCTACTTGGGGCGCTGTTGTAGGGTGAAAACCTAGAGGGTATCTTTTCACACTTGGAGGGGGGAAAGAGCAAGAACACACAAGAACATAAGGAGGAAATCACTCTAACAAACCCAAATCACACATCTACTAGAGTAGCATACAAGAGATACACAAGAATACATGAACAATTCAAGGAAAATAGCACTAGGTAAAGTTCTTCCCACTCCTAGGAGATGAGGTCTTGATGTTGATCTTCTCCAAGAGGAGGCCTTGACAATCCCAAGGATTCTTCCCAAGGTGGGGGATTGATCTCCACGAGGAGGGGATACAAGGAGCAAAGCTCTCTAGTGTCTATCAAATACTTTGTTATCCCTCTAATGAGCTAGGGGAGGTGTTTATATAGCCTAGGGACGAAATGTGAGGGAGAGGGGGATACAAGGGTCCAAAACCCAAAAATGCACGCAGGCATTCGGGGAGGGTCCGGGCACCCGGGGTAAAGGGCCCCAGGCACCCGGACCAGACAGGGGCGGCTGCTCATGGGTGGCCGGGCACCCGGGCTAGCAGGGGTCGGGCACCCGGACTGGGTTGGTGGCCTGCTGGAGGGGACTGGGCACCCGGGGTGTGGTGGCCCGGGCACCCGAGGGTGGAGCAGCAGCTCCCAGCGTGAGGGGCCGGTGATACGTCTCCAACGTATCTATAATTTTTAATTTCTCCATGCTACTTTATCTACTGTTTTGGACTATATTGGGCTTTATTTTCCACTTTTATATTATTTTTGGGACTAACCTATTAACCGGAGGCCCAGCCCAGAATTGCTGTTTTTTTGCCTATTTCGGTATTTCGAAGAAACGGAATATCAGACGGAGTCCAAACGGAATGGAACCTTCGGAAACGTGATTTTCTCACCGAACGTGATCCAGGAGACTTGGACCCTACTCCAAGAAGTAACAGAGGCGGTCACGAGGGTGGGGGCGCGCCCCCTGCCTCGTGGGCCGCTTGTTGCTCCACCGACGTAATCCTTCCTCCTATATATACCTACGTACCCCCAAACGATCAGAACAGGAGCCAAAAACCTAATTCCACCGCCGCAACTTCCTGTATCCACGAGATCCCATCTTGGGGCCTGTTTTGGAGCTCCGCCGGAGGGGGCATCCACCATGGAGGGCTTCTACATCAACACCATAGCCCCTCCGATGAAGTGTGAGTAGTTTACTTCAGACCTTCGGGTCCATAGCTAGTAGCTAGATGGCTTATTCTCTCTTTTTGGATCTCAACACAATGTTCTCCCCCTCTCTTGTGGAGATCTATTTGATGTAATCTTCTTTTTGTGGTGTGTTTGTTGAGATCGATGAATTGTGGGTTTATGATCCAGCTTATCTATGAATAATATTTGAATCTTCTCTGAATTCTTTTATGTATGATTGGTTATCTTTGCAAGTCTCTTCGAACTATCTTTGGTTTGGCCAACTAGATTGGTAGTTCTTGCAATGGGAGAAGTGTTTAGCTTTGGGTTCAATCTTGCGGTGTCCTTACCCAGTGACAGAAAGGGTCGCAAGGCACGTATTGTATTGTTGCCATCGAGGATAACAAGATGGGGTATTTATCATATTGCATGAATTTATTCCTCTACATCATGTCATCTTGCTTAAGGCGTTACTCTGTTTTTAACTTAATACTCTAGATGCATGCTGGATAGCGGTCGATGAGTGGAGTAATAGTAGTAGATGCAGAATCGTTTCGGTCTACTTGTCTCGGACGTGATGCCTATATACATGATCATACCTAGATATGCTCATAACTATTCTCAATTCTTCCAATTGCTCAACAGTAATTTGTTCACCCACCGTAGAATACTTATGCTCTTGAGAGAAGCCACTAGTGAAACCTATGGCCCCTGGGTCTATTCTCATCATATCAATCTCCATCAATTTTATACTTTCTTTGTTTTTACCTTGCCTTTTACTTTTCACTTTGCATCTCTATATCAAAAATACCAAAAATATTATCTATCATCTCTATCAGATCTCACTCTCGTAAGTGACTGTGAAGGGATTGACAACCCCTAATCGCGTTGGTTGCGAGGAGCTATCATTTTGTGCAGGTACGAGGGACTTGTGCGTGGCCTCCTACTGGATTGATACCTTGGTTCTCAAAAACTGAGGGAAATACTTACGCTACTTTGCTGCATCATTCTCTCCTCTTCGGGGAAATCCAACGCAGTGCTCAAGAGGTAGCAAGAAGAATTTCTGGCGCCGTTGCCGGGGAGGTTCACGCAAGAGCAAGTCAAGCACCATACCAAGTACCCATCACAATCCCTATCTCCCGCATTACATTATTTGCCATTTGCCTCTCGTTTTCCTCTCCCCCACTTCACCCTTGCCATTTTATTCGCCCTTCCTCCGTTCAATCTTGTGTTACCATGTGCCTTCTTTTTTCTTGCATCTTCGCTTGCTAAAAGTTTATGGATCCTCATCCACTTGCTAATCTCTTTAAGAGATCCAATTATGATGAACCTATTGCTAGTGAATTGAGTGCATGATCCCACTATTTTGGAAGAGTGACAACTTTGCATGCATGTGGATCGTGTTGAAAATATTTTATGTGATAGCTATTTTGTTGAATATGCTTATGATCCCACATGTAATTATTATGAGAGAGGAAAATATGGTCGTAGAAATTTTCATGATAATAAATTACCTCTCGTTATGTTGAGATTGCTATTGTTTCTTTCCGCCTCCTTGCATATGCTAGTTTTTGCTTGCCTTGATAATTTGTTTGCCTATAAGATGCCTATGCATAGGAAGTATGTTAGACTTAGATGTGTTTATCACGTGTTTTATGATGCTCTCTTTGTGCTTCAATTCTTGTCTTTCTTGTGAGCATCATTGAAATAGCAATGCCTAGCTAGGGGCGTTAAACGATAGCGCATGTTGGGAGGCAACCCAATTTTATTTTTAGTTTTTGTTTTTGCTTCTGTTTAGGAATAAATAATCCATCTAGCCTCTGTTTAGATGTGGTTTTATGTTTTAATTAGTGTTTGTGCCAAGCTAGACCTATTGGATCTTCTTGGATGATAGTTATTTGATCTTGCTGTAATTTCCAGAAACTTTGCGCTCAGTGCCCAAATTATTAAAAATCACCAGAACGTCATAAAATACTGATTCCAATTGATGCTGATCAATAAACAAATTTTCTAGGTCTTCTAATTTTGGTAGATATTTTGGAGTTCCAGAAGTTTGCGTTAGTTACAGATTACTACAGACTGTTCTGTTTTTGACAGATTCTGTTTATCGTGTGTTGTTTGCTTATTTGATGAATCTATGGCTAGTAAAATAGTTTATGATCCATAGATAAGTTGGAATACAGTAGGTTTAACACCAATATAAATAAAGAATGAGTTCATTACAGTACCTTAAAGTAGTCTTTTGTTTTCTTTCTCTAACGGAGTTCACGAGATTTCTATTGAGTTTTGTGTTGTGAAGTTTTCAAGTTTTGGGTAAATTCTTTTGATGGATTATGGAACAAGGAGTGGCAAGAGACTAAGCTTGGGGATGCCCATGGCACCCCCAAGATAATCCAAGGACACCAAAAAGTCAAAGTTTGGGGATGCCCCGGAAGGCATCCCCTCTTTCGTCTACTTCCATCGGTAATTTACTTGGAGCTATATTTTTATTCACCACATGATATGTGTTTTGCTTGGAGCGTCTTGTATTATTTGCGTCTTTGCTTGTTAGTTTACCACAATCATCCTTGCTGTAAACACCTTTTGAGAGAGCCATACATAAATTGAAATTTGATAGAATACTCTATGTGCTTCACTTATATCTTTTGAGCTTGATAGTTTGCTCATAGTGCTTCACTTATATCTTTTGAGCGTGATAATTTTTGCTCTAGTGCTTCACTTAGATATTTTAGAGCACGGTGGTGGATTTGTTTTAAAGAAACTTGATCTCTCATGCTTCACTTAGATTATTTTGAGAGTCGTTAATAGCATGGTGATTTGCTTAATATTAATATACTTGATATTCAAGATATGTGAAACTTTCTTTTGAGTGCGTTGAATACTAAGAAAAGTTTGATGCTTGATAATTGTTCTGAGATATGAAGATGGTGATATTAGAGTCATGCTAGTTGAGTAGTTGTGAATTTAAAGAATACTTGTGTTGAAGTTTGCGATTCCCGTAGCATGCACGTATGGTGAACCGTTATGTGATGAACTTGGAGCATGATTTATTTATTGATTGTCTTCCTTATGAGTGGCGGTCGGGGACGAGCGATGGTCTTTTCCTACCAATAAATCCCCCTAGGAGCATGCGCGTAATACTTTGCTTTGATAACTTCTAGATTTTTGCAATAAGTATATGAGTTCTTTATGACTAATGCTGAGTCCATGGATTATACGCACTTTTTCCCATCCTTCCACCATTGCTAGCCTCTCTAATACCGCTCACTTTTCGCCGGTATCATACACCCACCATATATCTTCCTCAAAACAGCCACCATACCTACCTATTATGGCATTTCCATAGCCATTCCGAGATATATTGCCATGCAACTTTCCACCATTCCGTTTATTATGACACGCTCCATGATTGTCATATTGCTAGCATGATCATGTAGTTGACATCGTATTTGTGGCAAAGCCACCTTTCATAATTCTTTCATACATGTCACTCTTGAATCATTGCATATCCCGGTACACCGCCGAAGGCATTCATATAGAGTCATACTTTGTTCTAAGAATCAAGTTGTAATTGTTGAGTTGTAAGTAAATAAAAGTGTGATGATCATCATTATTAGAGCATTGTCCCAGTGAGAAAAGGATGATGGAGACTATGATTCCCCCACAAGTCGGGATGAAACTCCGGACGAAAAATAAAAAAATAAAAATGAAAAAAAAAGAGGCCATAAAAAAGGCCCAAATAAAAAAATGAGAGAAAAAGAGAGAAGGGACAATGTTACTATCCTTTTACCACACTTGTGCTTCAAAGTAGCACCAAGATCTTCATGATAGAGAGTCTCTCATTTTGTCACTTTCATATACTAGTGGGAATTTTTCATTATAGAACTTGGCTTGTATATTCCAATGATGGGCTTCCTCAAATGCCCTAGGTCTTCGTGAGCAAGCGAGTTGGATGCACACCCACTTAGTTTCTTTTGTTGAGCTTTCATATACTTATAGCTCTAGTGCATCCGTTGCATGGCAATCCCTACTCACTCACATTGATATCTATTGATGGGCATCTCCATAGCCCGTTGATACGCCTAGTTGATGTGAGACTATCTTCTCCCTTTTTGTCTTCTCCACAACCACCATTCTATTCCACATATAGTGCTATATCCATGGCTCACGCTCATGTATTGCGTGAAGATTGACAAAGTTTTGAAAGTGCTAAAGTATGAAACAATTGCTTCGCTTGTCATCGGGGTTGTGCATGATTTAAATATTTTGTGTGGGGAAGATGGAGCATAGCCAGACTATATGATTTTGTAGGGATAACTTTCTTTGGCCATGTTATTTTGAGAAAACATAATTGCTTAGTTAGTATGCTTGAAGTATTATTATTTTATGTCAATATGAACTTTTGTCTTGAATCTTTTGGATCTGAATATTCATACCACAATTAAGAAGATTTACATTGAAATTATGCCAAAGTATCACTCCGCATCAAAAATTCTCTTTTTATCATTTACCTACTCGAGGACGAGCAGGAATTAAGCTTGGGGATGCCTGATACGTCTCCAATGTATCAATAATTTTTTATTGCTCCATGCTACTTTATCTACTGTTTTGGACTATATTGGGCTTTATTTTCCACTTTTATATTATTTTTGGGACTAACCTATTAACCGGAGGCCCAGCCCAGAATTGCTGTTTTTTTTGCCTATTTCAGTGTTTCGAAGAGACGGAATATCAAACGGAGTCCAAACGGAATGGAACCTTCGGAAACATGATTTTCTCACCGAACATGATCCAGGAGACTTGGACCCTACTCCAAGAAGTAACAGAGGCGGTCACGAGGGTGGGGGGCGCACCCCCTGCCTCGTGGGCCCCTTGTTGCTCCACCGACGTACTCCTTCCTCCTATATATACCTACGTACCCCCAAACGATCAGAACATGAGCCAAAAACCTAATTACACCGCCGCAACTTCCTGTATCCACAGGATCCCATCTTGGGGCCTATTCCGGAGCTCCGCCGGAGGGGGCATCCACCATGGAGGGCTTCTACATCAACACCATAGCCCCTCCAATGAAGTGTGAGTAGTTTACTTCATACCTTCGGGTCCATAGATAGTAGCTAGATGGCTTCTTCTCTCTTTTTGGATCTCAATACAATGTTCTCCCCCTCTCTTGTGGAGATCTATTCGATGTAATCTTCTTTTTGTGGTGTGTTTGTTGAGACCGATGAATTGTGGGTTTATGATCCAGCTTATCTATGAATAATATTTGAATCTTCTCTGAATTCTTTTATGTATGATTGGTTATCTTTGCAAGTCTCTTCGAATTATCCGTTTGGTTTGGCCAACTAGATTGGTAGTTCTTGCAATGGGAGAAGTGTTTAGCTTTGGGTTCAATCTTGCGGTGTCCTTACCCAAAGGATGTAAAGGGTTGCAAGGCACGTATTGTATTGTTGCCATCGAGGATAACAAGATGGGGTATTTATCATATTGCATGAATTTATTCCTCTACATCATGTCATCTTGCTTAAGGCGTTACTCTGTTTTTAACTTAATACTCTAGATGCATACTAGATAGCGGTCGATGAGTGGAGTAATAGTAGTAGATGCAGAATTGTTTCGGTCTACTTGTCTCGGACGTGATGCCTATATACATGATCATACCTAGATATACTCATAACTATGCTCAATTCTGTCAATTGCTCAACAGTAATTTGTTCACCCACCGTAGAATACTTATGCTCTTGAGAGAAGCCACTAGTGAAACCTATGGCCCTCGGGTATATTCTCATCATATCAATCTCCATCAATTTTATACTTGCTTTGTTTTTACTTTGCCTTTTACTTTTCACTTTGCATCTCTATATCAAAAATACCAAAAATATTATCTATCATCTCTATCAGATCTCACTCTCGTAAGTGACCGTGAAGGGATTGACAACCCCTAATTGCGTTGGTTGCGAGGAGCTATCGTTTTGTGCAGGTACGAGGGACTTGTGTGTGGCCTCCTACTGGATTGATACCTTGGTTCTCAAAAACTGAGGGAAATACTTACGCTACTTTGCTGCATCATCCTCTCCTCTTTGGGGAAATCCAACGTAGTGCTCAAGAGGTAGCAGCCGGGCACCCGGGCGCTTCCCAGGTTTCGTCCGGGCACCCGGGGGAAGGAGGGCGGGGCACTCGGGGTGTCCAGGCACTTGTGCCTTCTCCGTAGCTTCACTCGTTCTTCTCCCTTCGTCTTCTCTGCGGCTGCTTGGGTCTTCGTGCTATCCTCTTCATGATCAACACCTTGATATCTAATCATGCACAGCACTTCCATTTGAGGTACGACCCATCTCTCGTGTGAATTTGAATGGATCTCGAGGAGGAAGGAATTAACCTCGTTCTCGATGGTGCGTGCACGTGCTCTTGTCATTGGTCCTCTCGGTGCTTGTGGTGGTGATGGAATGTCCGTGTGGGTGGTCGAGGGATGCTCCGCATCATCTCCCCCTTGGGAGAGATCCGTCCACGGATCGTGCTCTTCATCACCGTGGTACTTGGCCAAGTCTTTGACGTTGAAGATGTCGCTTACGTTGTACTTGTCACGTGGAATGTCGACCTTGTAGGCATTGTCGTTGTAGCGTGCGAGCACCTTGAATGGTCCATCGACTCTCGGAAGTAGCTTGGACTTGCGCTCCTTGGGGAAGCAGTCCTTGCGGAGATGTATCCATACTAGATCGCCCGGTTGGAACACCATCGGTGACTTGTTGATGTTGAGCTTGGAGGCGAGGCGGTGTACTTCGATCGTGGAACATGTTTATACATGCATCTTCTTGAGGTAGGTGGCTCTTGAGCTAGGTCCATGTTTGCTCGTTCTTGAAGTGGTGGAGGGAGGATGTCCAATGGCGACAAAGGGTTGAAGCCGTAGACAACCTCGAAGGGGTACTTGTCAGTCGTAGAGTGTGTTGCGCAGTTGTAGGCGTACTCGGCGATGGGTAAGCACTCCTCCCGCTCCTTGATATTCTTCTTGATCAACACGCGTAGGAGAGTGGCGGCGTCCAGTTGGTGACTTCCGTTTGGCCATCGGTTTGAGGATGATATGTCGTGGAGAAGAGTAGCTTGATTCCGAGCTTGGCGCATAACGTCTTCCAAAAGTAGCTTAAGAACTTTACGTCTCGGTCCGACACAATTGTCTTTGGCATTCCATGTAACCTCAAGATTTCCCTACCAAAAAGATTTGCAACATGTGATGCATCATCGATCTTATTGCAAGGGATAAAATGAGCCGTTTTAGAGAATCGGTCAACACAACAAATACGGAGTCCTTGCCATTTTGAGTCCTAGGTAATCCAAGCACAAAATCCATGCTAATATCATCCCAAGTTCGATGTGGAATAGGTAGTGGCATATGTAAATCATGGGATTGAGATTGTGACTTAGCTTTGCGGCATGTAGAGCATCGGTTGGTGAAGCATGAGACGTCGTGGAACATCTTGGGCCAAAAATAGTTCTTGGAGAGTGTGGCAAAAGTCTTGTCGCATCCATAGTGTCCCATGAGTCCACCTCCATGATCCTCTTGCATAAGTAACAAACGAAGAGAAGACTCGGGAATGCATAGCTTGTTAGCTCTCATTAGATAACCATCTTTTATATAGTATCGTTCCCAAGATGTATGTGTCACACACTTAGCAAAACGAGTAGCAAAAGTCACATCGTGCTCATACAAATCTTTGATATGTTCAAATCCAACAACATTCAATTCAAGTTTTAGGAAGAGGTGCGCCGGCGATGAGGTCGATCCGGTGTTCAATGCCACGTAGAGGAGGAAGACCGGGAGGTAGCTCTTCGGGGAAGACATCCTCGAATTCCTACAACAAGTTAGAGAACACTAGAGGAAGAGGATTAGGAGTGTTAGTTTTTGCCACCCCATCTTTGCATAGTAGGACATAGTGGATGACACTCGATGGGTTCCCACACACTTCTCTCATATCTCTTTTTGTGGCTAGGAGGACTAAGTTTTTCTCTCTTGGCGAAGAGTCGCTCAATTTGGGCTTGTGGCGCTCACTTTCTTTGTGGTGGTTCACTCTCTCACTAGTATCTCCATGATGTGTGGATGCTTTCTTGTCGGTGATCACTTGGGTTGGTGACATTGGTTGAAGCACATACTCCTTGCCCTTCATCTTGAATCTATAGTGGTTAGTTCTTCCATTGTGGATTACGCCGCAGTCGAATTTCCAAGGTCTTCCCAAAACAAGTTGGCACACGGACATAGGAACCATGTCGCACTCCAAGGTGTCTTCGTAGGCGCCGATCTTGAAGGAAACTTGCACCATATGCTCCACTTGAATAGTGCGGGAGTCGCTTAGCCATTGCACCTTGTAGGGACGAGGGTGCTTCTTCTTGACCAATTGCAGCTTGGAACATAGCTCTTCACTTGCCAAGTTGTGACAACTCCCTCCGTCGATGATGATGACTTGCACCATTGGTCTTCTTGTTGGTGGTGTTGGAGAGTCAAGACCTTGGAGACCACGAGAGAGGGACTTGAATCATTGTCACAAAACACTTGACCATCTTCATCTTCGTTCACGCGCCGGTGCATGGCCACGTGCTCAAGAGCTTCCATTTCTTCTTCACTCATCGAGTTGTATGTGCCATCATCGTTGAAGATCATGGTTCGCTTGTTGGTGCATTCGAAGGACTTGTGTCCTCGGCCACCACATGTGAAGCACTTGAATGAACTTGTCATGACGAGTTCATTTGGTGGCGTCGAAGATGAGGAAGTCTTAGATTTGTAGGTGCTTGCCAGAGGACGAGTCGAGGAAGGCGTAGCTTGCTTGGAACTTGACTTGTCGTCGATACTTGGTGTAGAAAGGCACAAATGGTATGAAGCTCTAGTTGAGGTAGGAGGTGCCGAAGTTGTAGGAGCTTGAGAGTAGGAGTCGTAAGTCTTGGATGAGTACTTGGCGTATTTGAAGTTATCTTGCACTTGTCGCTTGGCCTTGGTCGCTTGATGAACTAGCTCGAGAAGGTTTGAGTATGGCTGGAAGTCGGCAATCCACTTGATTGGGTGGTTGAGGCCGTTCAAGAAGCGTTCCATAGTTTGCTCGTCATCTTCCTTGACATTGGCTCGTATCATGGCAACTTCCATTTCTTGGTAGTATTCTTCCACCATCTTCGTTCCTTGCTTGAGGAGTTGCAACTTCTTGAAGAGATCACGGGTGTAGTGTGTAGGAATTAAGCGAGCTCTCATGACATCCTTCATTTCCGTCCAAGTTGTGATTGGTTGTTCGCCTCTTGTTTGTCATCGCTCTGTCACTTGTTCCCACCAAATGAGGACGTAGTCTTGAAACTCAAGGGAGTCCATGGCAATCTTGTTTTCCTGGTCGTAGTTGTGAAGACGAAATATCTTGTCCACCTTCAAGGCCCATGAAAGATATTCTTCGGGATCATTACTTCCGGAGAACTTGGGCATGGTGAACTTGAGCTTGCCGTAGCAGAGTTCTTCATCATAGTGACGGTTTTGATATCGCTCTTGCCGTGGAGGAAGGTCCTCAAATGCTCGTTCCTCAAGATGTCGCTCTTGTCATGAGGAGGGTCTTGAAGCTCTTGTTCCACTTGGTGTCATTCTTGTCGTGGAGGAGGACGAGGAATGTGCGCTTGGCTTTGCCTTTCTTGTTGCTCTTCGCGTTGGGCGGCTTCTTCTTATCGTGCTTGACGAAGTGCTTCCTCTTGTTCACGCACTTGGCGGTTGCGCTCTTCGACGGCTCTAGTGGCCTCGCGGAGTGCGCGTTGTGCTTCGAGTGCTTGAGCTTCACGGCGTTCTTGAGCTTGTCGGATTGCATCACCGGCTTGAGGTTCTTGACGTTGCACTTGTGGAGGTATTTGTCTTCCTCCATTGCTTCTTGTTCTTGTCGTCGGGTCCTATCACGCGCTCGAACTCGATCTTGTGAGCCATTGCCATGGAATGGATTTTCTTGAGCCTGGCGACCTCAGGGATCATCCCGTCAATGAAAGCGGGCTCGGGGGGGACTTGTATCATAAGAGGAGTAGTCCGAAGATTGCCGACTTGAGCGGTGGCTTGAGTGTCGCCGTCTTGACGAAGATGATGAGGAAGATGGGCGCCCCACGATCATGTTGCGGAGTTCTTCCATTTGTGTGGTGAACTTGGCATCGATGTAGTCGCGGTTCTTTGCTTCCGATTGACGAAGGTCGGTGGCGAGTTGCTCCATGCATTCATGATACGTCTCCAACGTATCTATAATTTTGTATTGTTCCATGCTATTATATTATCTGCTTTGAATGTTTAATGTGCTTTAATATACCTTTTTATATCATTTTTGGGACTAACCTATTAACCGAAGGCCCAGTGCAAATTGTTGTTTTTTTTGCCTATTTTAGTGTTTCGCAGAAAAGGAATATCAAACGGAATCCAAACGGAATGAAACCTTCGCAAGGATTGTTTTTGGCACAAACGCAATCTAGGAGACTTGGAGTGGACGTAAAGGAAGCAATGAGGCGGACACGAGGCAGGGAGGAGCGCCCCCCACCCTCGTGGGCCCCTCGTAGCTCCACCGACCTACTTCTTTCGCCTATATATACACTTATACCTTGAAAACATCGGGGTCACGAAACACTTTTTGCACCGCTGCAACCTTCTGTACCCGTGAGATCCCATCTTGGGGCCTTTTCCGGTGCTCCGCCAGGGGGGTCGATCACGGAGGGCCTCTACATCAACACCATGGCCTCTCCGATGATGTGTGAGTAGTTTACCACAGACCTCTGGGTCCATAGTTATTAGCTGGATGGCTTCTTCTCTCTCTTTGGATCTCAATACAAAGTTCTCCTTGATTCTCTTGGAGATCTATTCGATGTAATTCTTTTTGCGGTGTGTTTGTCGAGATCCAATGAATTGTGGGTTTATGATCAGGATTATCTATGAACAATATTTGATTCTTCTCTGAATTCTTATATGCATGATTTGATATCTTTGCAAGTCTCTTCGAATTATCAGTTTAGTTTGGCCTACTAGATTGATCTTTCTTGCAATGGGAGAAGTGCTTAGCTTTGGGTTCAATCTTGCGGTGTCCTTTCCCAGTGACAGTAGGGGCAGCAAGGCACGTGTAGTATTGTTGCCATCGAGGATAACAAGATGGGGTTTATATCATATTGCTTGAGTTTATCCCTCTACATCATGTCATCTTGCCTAATGCATTACTCTGTTCTTATGAACTTAATACTCTAGATGCATGCTGGATAGCGGTCGATGTGTGGAGTAATAGTAGTAGATGCAGAATCGTTTGGGTCTACTTGTCACGGACGTGATGCCTATATACATGATCATGCCTAGATATTCTCATAACTATGTGCTTTTATATCAATTGCTCGACAGTAATTTGTTCACCAACCGTAGAATTTGCTATCTTGAGAGAAGCCACTGGTGAAACCTATGGCCCCCGGGTCTATCTTCCATCATATTAATCTCCCGTCAACTAGCTATTTCTGTCGCCGTTTATTTTTGCAATCTTTACTTTTCAATCTATACAACAAAAATACCAAAAATATTTATCTTATTATCTTTATCAGATCTCACTTTTGCAAGTGGCCGTGAAGGGATTGACAACCCCTTTATCGTGTTGGTTGCAAGGTTCTTATTTGTTTGTGCAGGTACAAGGCGACTTGCGTATAGCCTCCTACTGGATTGATACCTTGGTTCTCAAAAACTGAGGGAAATACTTACGCTACTTTTCTACATCACCCTTTCCTCTTCAAGGGAAAACCAACGCATGCTCAAGAGGTAGCAAGAAGGATTTCTGGCGCCGTTGCTGGGGAGGCTTACGCCAAGTCAAGTCAAGATTTGATCTCCCGCCAACATGCAATTTCTGGCGCCGTTGCCGAGGAGGCTTACGCCAAGTCAAGTCAAGATTTGATCTCCCGCCAACGTGTGATTTCTGGCGCCGTTGCCGGGGAGATCTACACACAAGTCAAGACATACCAAGTACCCATCACAAACTCTTATCCCTCGCATTACATTATTTGCCATTTGCCTCTCGTTTTCCTCTCCCCCACTTCGCCTTTGCCTTTTCTTCGCCTTCTTCCCATATGTATCTTTGTTTGTGTTTCCATGTGCCTTCTATTTGCTTGCTAAAAATCTATTGATATGGATCCACTTAAAGTGTTCTACTTGGACATCTTCGATCTATATGTGCTCGTGCTGAAACCCCAACTAGTTTAGTTGAGGGAAAATCATTAGATGAGCATGCTCATTTTTTGCGTCATCGTTTGTCTGAAAAGGGGAAGCTCTTATGGTATCAAATAAATAGTTTGCTATGCTATGCTTGGAATCTTTGTGAAATTTATGATTTTGCTTGTTGCTCTAAGAACCCTAAGAAACACCTTCCCTACCTATGTGAGTTTAATGATAATGAAATCTTATCTTCTTATGGAAAGGGTGTTTATAGTTACTATGATATCAAAAAAATTGAAGAATTTGTCGTTTTTAAGGGTGCTCATGAAGTTGCTTCATTGATTGAAAAGTATGATATTACTCTCTACAAATCTGAAAATTCCGACATACTTAAATATTGCTATGAAAACTATGCTCATAATGCCTATGTTAAGGATTTTATTAAGAGAATGACCGTTGCTTTGGAAGAAAATAATGATATGCACGAATCTATAGATAATTATGATTCTGATGATTTGATTGAAATATCCCTTGATGAACATGATGCTTGCTATTCTTATGGCCATGATGCCAATATTTATGGAGATGAATTTGCTATAGTTCCTTATGTTAAACATGAGATTATTGCTATTGGACCCATACTTGATAGTTCCTTGAATCAAAAGCATGATTACAATGATGTTACTATAAATTCTCTTGATGTCAATTGTGCTAATAATATGCAAAACCCTAAGCTTGGGGATGCTAGTTTTGCTATGTCTACTACTTGTTGCAATGATCATGATTGGGGTGATTCTTCTTATGATCTTGAAAATTTATTTAAGCCCCATGATGAATATGAGATTGATAATAATGTTTGCAATATTATTGAAAAGTGGGTTTGGAAGAGTGTCAACTTTAGATCCCACATATTTGGAGAATGTTCAATCTTATGATTTTTTTATAAAAGTGGGTCTGGAGAGGTCATGACTTTAGTTAATAATATTCCCACTATTTTGGAAGAGTGTCAACTTTGCATGCATGTGGATCATGTAGAGAAAATTTTATGTGAGAGCTATATTGTTGAATTTGATTATGATCCTACATGTAATTATTATGAGAGAGGGAAATATGGTCGTAGAAATTTTCATGTTGCTAAATTACCTCTCGTTATGTTGAGATTGCTATTGTTTCTTTCCTCTTCCTTGCATATGCTAGTTTTTGCTTGGTATGATAATTTGTTTGCCTACAAAAAGCCTATGCATAGGAAGTATGTTAGACTTAGATGTGTTTGTCACGTGTTTCATGATGCTCTCTTTACACTTCAATTCTTGTCTTTCATCTGAGCATCATCGAAATCTCAATCCCTAGCTAAGGACGTTAAACGATGGCGCTTGTTGGGAGGCAACCCAATTTTATTTTTGTTCTTTACTTTTTGATTCTGTTTAGTAACAAATAATTCATATAGACTCTGTTTAGATGTGTTTTTATGTAAGATCCCAAATTTTCAATTTGGAATGTTATACATAGAGCATCATTGCATATCATATTTTTCGTTGCATTTTTGCTCGATCCTAGAAATTCTACACAACTCAAGGACCCACGGGGACAGTTCGGGATTTTCGTTATTTTCATATTTGAGTTTTCTTAAATTTTGAAAATAGGATCATTGATTTTAATTATTTTATCTTCAATTATTTCTATTACAAAAATATGAGAGAGGACATAAAATGACTTTCCCAAAATAAAGAAATAATGAAGATTTAATAATAAAATCAAATAAGATTTTATTTTGCAGTTTTTCGCCTTTTTATTTGAATTTAGGAAAAATGCGCGTTTTTCAAAATTGTATTTAGGCCCCAAATAAATGTTCATTAAATCCGGCTTGATTTTAGAAGCCGGGGAAAATTTATTTCGGGATTTTTGGAGTCTGTTTAGTACTTCTTTTGATTTTTTTTCTGCGCGTAATGTTTTATTAAAAACGTGCACCGCCTTTCGGGCATTGCCAGCGGGACTCGCTTCGGGCACGCTTATAAATAGCGGCCACCCGAACCGCCAGCCCACTCGAGCCCGCCTGAAACCCTAGCAGCCCGCCGCCGCCGCCGCCATGCCATTACGGAGCAAATACAGCCACCGAGGTTCGCTGTCGCCTCGTTTTCCGTGCCAGTTTTTTAAAAAAAACCGATCAGTTTTTTTCGGTTTTTTTATTTTTTTATTTATTTTTTTATTTTTTTTATTTTTCTGTTCGTCTTTTTTTTCTTTTTCTCGGATTTAATCCGCGATTTTTCTGATCGTGATTCGAGATCCAATTTTCATTTTAGTATAACTTTTCGCTTGTTTATCGGAATCAGGCGATTCAAGCGCCTGGAGTTTCGCTCGAAACCCTCTTTCCGATTAATCTACTTAAACAAGTTTTTGCTTCTGTAAAATTTGACCTAGATCCAGATTAGTAAAATGTAGTTGTTTTCTTCCGCCGTTTGACTTTCGTTGCTTCGTTTGATTTGATTCTTTTTGCAAACCGGAGTTCTTAAGTTGAACTATCTGGTTAGATCTATTCGAGTTTTACCTGTGCATTAGATGAGTACTTATTGTATGCTTGTTTGTTTGTCTGCGATAGATTACCCGGAGTGCGCCGCCTGTTATTTCGAGTCTCTAGGTTACGCGGATCATCAGCAAGGCAAGTAACACTTTGATCATACCTTTTCTCATACCCAGTTTTTATGCATTAGACCTATCCTCAAACACTTGCATGAATAGGATCTGATTAAATTGTGGGATGGGAAGTAGATGAGGTAGTACCTATTACCTGTTTTATTATCAAACCTTTGGGAGTTACTTCTACGTTTGCTTAATATGCTATGCTATGCTAGTAGACGTGGATTGGGTGAGTGTATCCATGACAGATGTGAGATTGTTATTTAATGGTATATTTAAGGTGGCAACTTAAACACACATCTGGGTGGATTGAGGCACCTGGTTTCTATCAGGACTTGCATGTATTTCTTCGGACCGCCACCCAGGCTCAAAGGGATCATGAGATTATTCAAGCTAGAAACTTCCGTGTGCAGCCACAAGCCATTATGGGCTCTGGCATAGTTGATTAAGTTGTGCGAACTCTTACGGGTAGGCTAGCAGATGTAGGGGATGTAGGTTGGTACGATCTACCCACATGTAAGGTGCTAGCGCTTCTGAAAGACTATGTCTCGGTCATCCGTTTCTCAAACACCATGTAGTGCGAGAAACCAAACGGAGGCGATCGAGTCTTGTGGGGAAAAGTGTGCAAACCTCTGCAATGTATAAACTAATCATGGTTAGCCGTGTCCCCGGTTATGGACATCTTGAGTATCTAGTACCTGGATATCATGTGAATCTCATCATGTTACTTCTAATTAATATTGTTGGGTTTTTAATGAGTACTTTTAATTGGGATTGAGAATGCTGTCAACCATTCTCAATGTTTCACAACCACCATGATAGTTAAATAAATTTATTCCTTTGCAGTAGGGAAAAATTGGCTTTATGCAAAACTGTAACCATAGAGCTTTCCACCAGCCATATATGCATGTAGTATAGGCTTTTCATTCCATTATCCTCTATGTGTTACATTGCCAGCATATTCCATGTGCTGACCCATTTTCGGGCTGCAACATTTCATGTTGCAGACTTTTCAGACGACGATTAAGGTGCATAGGTCGTGGTTCTATACTCAGTGATGCCGTTGGAGTTGATGGACCCGCTTTTCTTCCAAGCCTTCCGCTGTTATCGTATCAAATAGCCTTAAGCCATATTTATTTTATTAAGTTCTCTCTTGAGACATTCGATTGTAATAAGTGTGTGATTGCTACTCTGTTATAAATCCTTCGAGTCTTGTGTGGTGTCGGCATTCTTGATCCAGGATGACACCGAGCACGAGATCGATCGCTTGAGGTCCGGTCGCTACAAAGATGGTATCGAGCACGCTGGTATGAGGACACGACCATTAAGCTAAAGCCCTAGATCACTGCTCTCTCTTCTCATTTCGACTCCTCATCTTTTTACTCTTTTAGGATGACGGAAGCGAGGATCAAGTTCACTCAACGGATGAGGATACACCCTTTGGACGACACTGAAGGAAGTCACTAAGTACCTTAACATCGGATTACCAAGCTTCACGGGACCTACAATTCCACTTTACGAAGAAGAAGCGCTTTGAAGATTCAAGCTCAAGTTCCGGAAGGGCGTTTGCGCCAATCACGGAGCCCATAGAGTGTGTTTTCAATGCACCAACCTCGAGTCAGGAAAGAGCATGGCAGCTCACTTAACCATGGGGCGCATTGGAGAAGTTTATAAAGAAGACCTCAAGGATACTATCTACCAGATTTGCAGGCGCCGAGATGAACAATGGGAGATAGTTGGCACTAAGAAGGACCGATCCATTGCCGCTTTCATCCAGGAGTTAAACCAGCATATTCGACGTCAGGAGAACCAGATGTGCGCAGACATGATGGAGTTGAAGACAGCAAAAGCCAAGATTATCGAACTAGAAGGAGAACTAAAAGCCACTCGCAAGGACTACATGGAGGAGATTGTAGCTCTAGTGGGACAAAATGGCGATCTTAAGGAGAAGATTGAAGAACTCATGGGAAATTCAGCACCCGGAGGAGAAGATGAAGATATCACCTATCCAGAGAACTACATCATCATCGACGACACCGATTCCGATCCTAGTGATGATGATTACGAAGATGAAGCTGGAGCAGATATCATGGAGTCTTCATCGGAGCAGTTTTTCTAGTTGACCCCCATAACAGTAGTAGATTACCCCCATGTTATATTAGTTTTAGTTCCAGCACCTTGTAACGATAGATAGACCGTTGTATGCCCTGTTTGAATTGATTGGAGTGATAATGTGTGATTTGTCTCATGTGCATATGGGTAGTGTTTCTCTCTAGACCTCATTCTATTCTAAATCTCGCCTTTTCTTAAACCCCTCAGATGCCTCCGAGACGCGACCCCGGATTTGTTTTCCCGCCAGAGATCACTCAGTTGATTCAGCAGCAGAATGCCTTGATTCAAACATTGGTACAGAACCAAGGCAACAACAACAACAACAACAACAACAACAACAACCCCACCGCCACCACCACCGTGACCATCTGACTCGTTTCTTAAGGCTGAATCCGCCGGTGTTTTCCAGTAGCACCGAGCCGATTGTTGCAGATGATTGGCTCCGTAAGATAGGGAGGGAGTTGTGCAGGAGGAAGTACCAGTGGTAAGGTATTACCCGGACGTGTTTCTGAAAGAGTTGCCAGGCATGCCACCGGATAGAGACATTGAGTTTCGATTGAACTATGCCGAACATTTGGGCCGATATCTAAAAGACCGTATAGGATGCCAGCCCAAGATTTGGAGGAAATTAAGAAGCAAATTAAGGAGTTACTGGATAAAGGTTTTATTCGCCCAAGTTCTTCGCCTTGGGGATCACCAGTACTTCTAGTGGAGAAGAAGGATGGATCATTAAGAATGCTTGTTGATTATCGAGGATTGAATGAAGTGACCATTAAGAACAAATACCTGTTGCCGATGATCAATGACTTGTTTGACCAATTGCAAGGAGCTAAGGTGTTTTCTAAAATCGATTTGCGATCAGGGTACCATCAGTTAAAGATTCGAGAGCAGGATATACCTAAGACGGCTTTTACCACCAGGTACGGGCTGTATGAGTACACCGTTATGTCATTTGGTCCGACTAACGACCGCCTATTTTATGAACATGATGAACAAAGTGTTTATGGAGTTTTTGGATAAGTTAAATCGTGGTGTTCATTGATGATATTTTGGTTTACTCGAAGAATGAAGAGGAACATAAGGAGCATTTGCGCTTGGTACTCAAAAGCTCGAGAGAACACCGGTTATACGCCAAGTTCAGCAAGTGTGAGTTTTGGTTGAAGGAAGTTGGATTTCTTGGACATGTTATATCCGGAGAAGGCATAGCAGTAGACCCCACTAAAGTTGTCACTTTAACAAACTAGGAAGCTCCAACAACAGTTGGAGAGATCCGGAGTTTCCTTGGACTCGCAGGATACTACCGGAGATTCATTGAGAATTTCTCAAGGATTGCGAAGCGTATGACAGAACTGTTAAAGAAGGATACCAAGTTCATTTGGACCGAGGAGTGTGAAGCTAGTTTCCAAGAGTTGAAGAAACGTTTGGTTACCTCACCAGTGTTAATTCTGCCAGATCAGACCAAGGATTACGAGGTGTATTGCGACGCTTCATGCAAAGGACTTGGAGCAGTGCTTATGCAGGAGGGAAGAGTTGTTTCGTATGCTTCACGACAGCTTAAGCCTCATGAGCTAAATTATGCTACGCATGATTTGGAGTTAGCAGCCGTAGTGCATGCGTTGAAAACATGGAGACATTTCCTCATTGGAAATCATTGTGAGGTGTATACGGATCACAAGAGTTTAAAGTACATCTTCATGCAGAAGGAGCTAAATCTCAGGCAAAGGAGATGGTTGGAGCTCATCAAAGATTATGATATGAGATTGCATTACCACCCCGGAAAGGCTAACGTTGTAGCAGACGCGTTGAGCCGTAAGAGTCACGTCAACACATTAATGGCGGGAGAAATACCAAAGGAGTTAGCCGAGGATCTTCGAGAGCTATGTTTGGAAATAGTTCCGAGAGGCTATGTAGCAGCATTGGATATTCAGTCAACTTTGATGGACAAGATCAGGGAAGCTCAGAAGACTGACAAAGAGATTGCCTCTACAAAGGAGAGAATGAGCGAAGGAAAGGCTAAGGGATTTCGTGAGGATGAGCACGACACCTTATGGTTTCAAGACCGTGTTTATGTGCCCAATGACCCGGAGATCAGGAAGTTGATTCTACAAGAGGCACATGATTCACCATATTCGATTCACCCAGGAAATACCAAGATGTATTTGGATTTGAAGAATACTTTACGGTGGACCGGAATGAAGAAGGATATTGCGAGTACGTAGCAGTTTGTGATGTATGTCGAAAGTGAAGGCGAACATCGAAGCCAGCGAGGATTATTACAGCCATTGCCTATACCGAATGGAAGTGGGATAAACTAGGTATGGATTTCATCACGGGATTGCCCAGGACTCGTTCAGGCTATGATTCGATTTGGGTTATAGTCGATTGTTTGACGAAGGTAGCTCATTTCATTCCAGTAAAGACTACTTACAGCAGTGCCAAATTGGCTAAGATATACATGACAAGGATTGTATGCTTGCATGGAGTTCCGAGGAGTATTGTATCACATAGAGGAACCCAATTTACCTCAAAGTTCTGGAAGCAGTTGCACGAGACTTTGGGAACCAGGCTGGAGTTTAGCACAGCTTTCCATCCAAAGACAGATGGACAAACCAAGAGAGTCAACCAGATTTTGGAGGATATGCTTAGAGCTTGTGCTTTGGATTATGGATCAAGTTGGGATGACAATTTGCCGTATGCGGAGTTTTCTTACAACAACAGTTACCAAACCAATCGAAGATGGCACCTTCGAAGCCTTATGCGGAAGGAGGTGCAGGACCCGTTGTTGTGGGATGAAGTTGGAGACCGCCAGATTGTTTGGACGGATTTGATTAAGGAGTCGACAGAAAGTAAAGTTGATTCGCGATAGGCTCAAGGTAGCCCGGTCAAGACAGAAAAAGCTATGCGGATTCAAAACGCAAGGAGGCGAATCTGAAGTCGGAGACGAGTTTATCCTCGAGTATCGCCACTTGAGGAGTTAAGCGTTTTGGAGTTAAGGAAAGTTAGCACCTCGATTTGTAGGACCTTATCGTGTTTTGGAGCGCATGGGAGAAGTTGCGTACAAGTTGGAATTACCCAAGGATTGTCGAGTGCATGATGTGTTTCAAGTTTCACAGTTGAAGAAGTGTCACGCAGAGATGGCCGATATACCACTGAGAGATACCGTGCCACTAGAGGCGATTCAGTTGAATGGTGATTTGACCTATGAGGAGAAACCAGTTAAGATTTTGGAGTATGCCACAGAGTCACCCATGACAAGGTCATTAAGTTTTGCAAAGTTCAAGGAGCCACCACACTGAGGATGAAGCCACCTGGGAGCGAGAGGAAGATTTGCTTAAAGACCACCCTCACCTATTTTCTAGCCAACCCAAATCTCGAGGGCGAGATTCATCTTAAGGGGCTAGGTTTGTAACATCCCAAATTTTCAATTTGGAATGGTATACATAGAGCATCATTGCATATCATATTTTTCGTTGCATTTTTGCTCGATCCTAGAAATTCCACACAACTCAAGGACCCACGGGGAGAGTTGGGGATTTTCGTTATTTTCATATTTGAGTTTTCTCAAATTTTGAAAATAGGATCATTGATTTTAATTATTTTATCTTCAATTATTTCTATTACAAAAATATGAGAGAGGGAATAAAATGACTTTCCCAAAATAAAGAAATAATGAAGATTTAATAATAAAATCAAATAAGATTTTATTTTGGAGTTTTTCGCCTTTTTATTTGAATTTAGGAAAATGCGCGTTTTTCAAAATTGCATTTAGGACCCAAATAAATGTTCATTAAATCAGGCTCGATTTTATAAGCCGGGCAAAATTTATTTCGGGATTTTTGGAGTCTGTTTAGTACTTCTTTTGAATTTTTTCTGCGTGTAATGTTTTATTAAAAAAACGCGCACCGCCTTTCGGGCCGTACGCGAGCGGGACTCTGCTCGGGGGCACGCTATAAATAGCGGCCGCCCCGAGCCGCCAGCCCACCCGAGCCCGCTCGAAACCCTAGCTGCCCCAACCCGCCGCCGCCGCCGCCGCCGCCCTACGGAGCAGCGCACCGCCCGAGGTTCGTCGTTGCCTCGTTTTCCGTGCCGGCTTTTTTTTTAAAATCGATCGGTTTTCTACGGGTTTTATTTCGGTTTTTTTTTCTTTTTCCGTTCGAATCTGTACGTCGTTTTTTTTCTTTTTCTCGGATTTAATCAGCGATTTTTCTGATCGCGATTCCAGATCCGATTTTCATTTTAGTATAACTTTTCGCTCGTATATCGGAATCAGGCGATTCAAGCGCCTGGAGTTTCGTCTCGAAACCCTCTTTCCGATTAATCTACTTAAACAAGTTTTTGCTTCTGTAAAATTTGACCTAGATCCAGATTAGTAAAATGAAGCTGTTTTCTTCCGCCGTTTGACTTTCGTTGCTTCGTTTGATTTGATTCTTTTTGCAAATCGGAGTTCTTAAGTTGAACTATCTGGTTAGATCTATTCGAGTTTTACCTGTGCATTAGATGAGTACTTATTGTATGCTTGTTTGTTTGTCTGTGATAGATTACCGGAGTGCGCCGCCTGTTATTTCGAGTCTCTAGGTTACGCGGATCATCAGCAAGGCAAGTAACACTTTGATCATACCTTTTCTCATACCCAGTTTTTATGCATTAGACCTATCCTCAAACACTTGCATGAATAGGATTTAATTAAATTCTGGGATGGGAAGTAGATGAGGTAGTACCTATTACCTGTTTTATTATCAAACCTTTGGGAGTTACGTCTACATTTGCTTAATATGCTATGCTATGCTAGTAGACGTGGATTGGGTGAGTGTATCCATGACAGATGTGAGATTGTTATTTAATGGTTTATTTAAAGTGGCAACTTAAACACACATCTGGGTGGATTGAGGCACCTGGTTTCTATCAGGACTTGCCTGTATTTCTTCGGACCGCCACCCAGGCTCAAAGGGATCATGAGATTATTCAAGCTAGAAACTTCCGTGTGCAGCCACAAGCCATTATGGGCTCTGGCACAGTTGATTAAGTTGTGCGAACTCTTACGGGTAGGCTAGCAGATGTAGGGGATGCCCACATGTAAGGTGCTAGCGCTTCTGAAAGACTATGTCTCGGTCATCCGTTTCTCAAACACCATGTAGTGCGAGAAACCAAACGGAGGCGATCGAGTCTTGTGGGGAAAAGTCATAAACCTCTGCAGAGTGTATAAACTAATCATGGTTAGCCGTGTCCCCGGTTATGGACATCTTGAGTATCTAGTACCTGGATATCATGTGAATCTCATCATGTTACTTCTAATTAATATTGTTGGGTTTTTAATGAGTACTTTTAATTGGGATTGAGAATGCTGTCAACCGTTCTCAATGTTTCACAACCACCATGATAGTTAAATAAATTTATTCCTTTGCAGTAGGGAAAAATTGGCTTTATGCAAAACTGTAACCATAGAGCTTTCCACCAGCCATATATGCATGTAGTATAGGCTTTTCATTCCATTATCCTCTATGTGTTACATTGCGGCATATTCCATGTCTTGACCGTTTTGGGCTGCAACGTTTCATGTTGCAGACTTTTCAGACGACGATTAAGGTGCATAGGTCGTGGTTCTATACTCAGTGATGCCGTTGGTGTTGATGGACTCACTTTTCTTCCAAGCCTTCCGCTGTTATCGTATTAGATGGCCTTAAGCCATATTTATTTTATTAAGTTCTCTCTTGAGACATTCGATTGTAATAAGTGTGTGATTGCTACTCTGTTATAAATCCTTCGAGTACTGTGTGGTGTCAGCATTACTGATCCAGGGATGACACTGAGCACAGAGATCAGAAGAGGTCTGGTCACTACATTTTATGTTTTAGTTAGTGTTTGTGCCAAGTAGAACCTTTGGGAAGACTTGGGTGAAGTCTTTGCGATCTTGCTGTAAAAAACAGAAAATTTAGCGCTCACGAGATTAGCTGCCATTTTTACTGGAGAGTGCTTTTAGGTTGATTCTTTTTGCAGATGATTAATAGACAAATTCCTCACGTCCACCAATGTATTTCAGAATTTTTGTAGTTCCAGAAGTATACGTTTGATACAGATTACTACAGACTGTTCTGTTTTTGACAGATTCTGTTTTTCGTGTGTTGTTTGCTTATTTTAATGAATCTATGGCTAGTATCGGGGGGTATGAACCATGGGTAAGTTGGAATACATTAGGTTTAACACCAATATAAATAAAGAATGAGTTCATTACAGTACCTTAAAGTGGTGATTTGTTTTATTTCGCTAACGGAGCTCATGAGATTTTCTGTTGAGTTTTGTGTTGTGAAGTTTTCAAGTTTTGGGTAAAGATTTGATGGATTTTGGAATAACGAGTGGCAAGAGCCTAAGCTTGGGGATGCCCAAGGCACCCCAAGGTAAAATTCAAGGACAACCAAAAGCCTAAGCTTGGGTATGCCCCGGAAGGCATCCCCTCTTTCGTCTACGTCTATCGGTAACTTTACTTGAGGCTATATTTTCATTCACCACATGATATGTGTTTTTCTTGGAGCGTCTTGTATTATTTGAGTCTTTGATTTTTAGTTTACCACAATCATCCTTTCTTTACACACCTTTTGGGAGAGACACACATGAATCAGAATTTATTAGAATACTCTATGTGCTTCACTTATATCTTTTGAGCTAGATAATTGTGCTCTAGTGCTTCGCTTATATCTTTTTAGAGCACGGTGGTGGTTTTATTTTATAGAAATTATTGATCTCTCATGCTTCACTTATATTATTTTGGGAGTCTTTTAGAACAGCATGGTAATTTGCTTTGGTTAAATTTTTTTGTCCTAATATGATGAGCATCCAAGATAGGTATAATAAAAACTATCTTATAAAGTGCATTTAATACTATGAGAAGTTTGATTCTTTATGATTGTTTTGAGATATGAAGATGATGATATTAGAGTCATGCTAGTTGAGTAGTTGTGAATTTGATAAATACCTGTGTTAAAGTTTGTGATTCCCGTAGCATGCACGTATGGTGAACCGTTATGTGATGAAGTCAGAGCATGATTTATTTATTAATTGTCTTCCTTATGAGCGGCGGTCGGGGACGAGCGATGGTCTTTTCCTACCAATCTATCCCCCTAGGAGCATGCGAGTAGTACTTCGTTTCGATAACTAATAGATTTTTGCAATAAGTATGTGAGTTCTTTATGACTAATGTTGAGTCCATGGATTATACGCACTCTCACCCTTCCACCATTGCTAGCCTCTCTAATACCGCGCACCTTTCACTGGTATCATGCACCCACCATATACCTTCCTCAAAACAACCACCATACCTACCTATTATGGCATTTCCATAGCCATTCCGAGATATATTTCCATGCAACTTTCCACTGTTCCATTTATTATGACACGCTCCATCATTATCATATTGCCTTGCATGATCATGTAGTTGACATCGTATTTGTGGCAAAGCCACCGTTCATGATTTTCATACATGTCACTCTTGATTCATAGCACATCCCGGTACACCGCCGGAGGCATTCGCATAGAGTCATATTTTGTTCTAAGTAATGAGTTGTAATTTTTGAGTTGTAAGTAAATAAAAGTGTGATGATCATCATTATTAGAGCATTGTCCCAAGTGAGGAAAGGCTGATGGAGACTATGATTCCCCCACAAGTCGGGATGAGACTCCGGACAAAGAAAAGAGAAAGGCCCAAACAAAAAAAAAAGAAAAAAATGAGAGAAAAAGAGAGAAGGGACAATGTTACTATCCTTTTACCACACTTGTGCTTCAAAGTAGCACCGTGATTTTCATGATAGAAAGTCTCCTATGTTGTCACTTTCATATACTAGTGGGAATTTTACATTATAGAACTTGGCTTGTATATTCCAATGATGGGCTTCCTCAAAATGCCCTAGGTCTTCGCGAGCAAGCGAGTTGGATGCACACCCACTTAGTTTCTTTTGTTGAGCTTTCATACACTTATAGCTCTAGTGCATCCGTTGCATGGCAATCCCTACTCACTCACATTGATAGCCCCCCTCCACTGTTTACACCCCTGGTCATATTTTCGTAGTGCTTAGGCGAAGGCCTGCGGAGATAGCTTCACCATCATCGTCACCACGCAGTCGTGCTGCCGGAACTCATCCACTACCTCGCCGTCTTGCTGGATCAAGAAGGCGGAGGACGTCATCGAGTTGAACGTGGAGGTGTCGTACGTTCGGTACTCGATCGGTTGGAACATGAAGAAGTTCGACTACCTCAACCGCGTTGTAAAATGCTTCCGCTTACGGTCTACGAGGGTACATAGACACACTCTCCCGTCTTGTTGCTATGCATCTCCATGGATAGATCTTGCATGTGCGTAGATTTTTTTTGTTTTTCCATGCAACATTTCCCAACACATCCTTCCATCACCCCCATGCACCCTACACCAACACATCAAGCACCACGTAGACCCATGACAAGAGCTCGAGCACGTGCCATTGATACCGAGGTGAACTCACTCTTACTTGAGATAGACATGGACATGAATGGAACTTGGTTGCTACCTCACCAAAATATGCTATGTGTCATTAGGTACGAAGACCAATGCCACCAAGAAGCTAAGGGACACCCCAAAGGAGGAGGAGAAGCACCACTAGGCCTCGAGGAAGGAGAAGGAGCTAAAGAAGATGAAAATAGCACCTCCCAGGCAACCCCGTGCGCACGGGCCCTCTAGACCCCGTGCCCACAGGCCACCGAGAGAGCTACTAGAAATGAGACACATGACCCCATGCGCACGGCCTCCAGACCCCGTGCGCACGGGGCCCCGCCGCTGTAGCACCCCGTGCACACGGGCATGTACCATGCACACGGGACCCCCGCGCACACGGGCCCAACTTACCTCGTGCGCACGGGCCTCCCAGGTTTCAGACGTGGATGCCCTTTCTTGACTCCCAAGTCTCTTCCTCCCACTAGCTATATATTTTGGGTCTAAGACATTTATTATGGTTAACAAAGTATATGTGAGACATTGATAGAGCTTTGCTCCTTCTACCACTCCTTGGAGATCAAGGCCTCTTAGGGGAGGATCCCCAAGTGGATTTCAAGACCTCCTTTGGAGAAGACTATCATCAAGACCTCACCTCCTTAGGAGTGGGAAGAACCTTACCTTTCTGCTTGTTTCCTTGGATTGGTCTTGTATTCTTGTGGATCTCGTGTGTTTGCTATTCTAGTGGGTGTGTGATTGGGTCTTTATTTGAGTGAATTTCTCTTTGTGTTCTTGTGTTCATCCTCTTTTCCCCTCCAAGTGTGAAAAGATCTTCATCTAGGGTTCCACCCTACAACATTCTGCTTGGTGGTTGGATTGCTCTCGCGAGGGAGAATGAGAGTACAAAGGTTATGGGGGTCGAGAGTTGGTCCAGGAGAGGATCCCCCCTACAGCAGCTCCCTGCCCCTCTTTTATACTTGCCTTGGTCCTCTGCCCCCAAAAACATTGGCTCTTCCCCCAAAAACATTGGCGGGAAGGGTTGCCACACAATGACAATTTGAAGGGGGGCAGGGGCGCAGTCTATCCTGACAAAAGATGGTATTCGTGTGCAAAGCCGCCATCCATGACAGGCCTATGGTCTCGGTGATGACCTCTGTCCTGGCTTGCCCGTCATCTTGGTCATCTGGCACCGAACGTGCAACCTTTGGGGATTGCTTTTGGAACTGGTGGCTAGACCTGCTCCCTTAGCACGAAAGAGGAAAACCTCCTCATCCACACATGCTGGCACGGCCTCTGGCAATGCTTGTCGTCGCATGCGTCACCCACGTGAAGATGCGAGGCCGCATGACCAGGCTCGAGCAGCCCTTGACCCGCTTGCCTCGCGTGAGGAGCCTCGGCAGGCCGCCTTGCGAGAAGGCCTCGGGAGGCCGCCTTGCGATAAGGCCTCGCGAGGCTCCTATGACACCTCCAATCCGCCTGGGGCACCTACTGACGTATGCCTCGCGGGGCATCTTGATCATGAAGCTTGGTGGTGGGCCATTCGCTTGGCCCTCGATACGCGCCGCGCACTAGGTCGTAGGCAGACAGGCCTGGCTATCCCCGGTCCCACGGGCCAGACAAAATCCCACGCACACATGCACGTGTAGCTGCTCTCTCCTTGCGCCTTGCCGGGGAAGAGCGCTCCTTGTATTCGTGCTCCTTGTATTTTACGCTTCTCAGCGGCCCGAACCTGGGTAAAGATTGCAGCGTCATCTATTTGTTCCTACTCTTTGCGTTTGGTGTGTTCCCCTCGCCAAACCACAAAGGGGCCAAGCCACCCCATGGATAGCCGATCCGCACCGACATCTTTGGCGTGCCGGAAGGGGTTAACACCAGCGTGGACCTGCACAACAGGCGGCGCGTCAACTTCATCGAGCTTCACCATCATCATCACCATCCATGGTGCCCAAGAAGAAGGGCTCCATGGTGACTGTAAGTGCATCTAGTGCCACCCCTAGTTGGTTTTGGAGTATTGACGACAAACCTGGTTGAGGGACTAATGTGTTTGTGAGAATTGCAGGATAACACAGGTAATAGTCCCTCATTGATTCTGTTTACCTACCGGATATGACCCCTAAAAATGTGTGAAGACATTGAAGACAATGGTGGTATGTGAAGATATTCACAACAAAGATTATGACTCGAGAAGACGTTCACGTGAATACTATGGAATGCGAAGACATTGCTGTTTCGTAGTTTCCTTTTTCTTCTTTGTTGAGTCATCGGAACCACCGTACTGTTAAGTGGGGTCCAAGGAACAAATTCAGAGAGACTGAAGTGATACTCAACCAAATCCTATGTCTTCGAGCGAAGACAATGAGAGAAAACCTTATCCAGAGCTGGATGAGTCAGCTCTACTTGTAGCCCAAGTCAAGCTGTCGCGTGTGTTTGAAATCTGACCGTTGGAACAAGTGTCAGTTCCTTAGTGACCCAGGGTCATTTCGCACAAATCAGGTCGGGTTGCCTAGTGGCTATAAATAGCCCACCCCCTACACCATAAATTGGTGGCTGCTCAGAGTTAGTGCACGGCTTTTTTCGTTGAGAGCAACCCACCTCCGAAGCATTTGAGAGAGAGATCCTTGCGAGGACAAAGCCCAAAACACCCAGAGCCCAAAGAGTGTTTGGCATCACTGAAGTCTTTCTGTCCGCGTGATCTCAAGACTTGTTACACTTGAGGACTATGAATCCTCCAGCCAGTTAGGCGTCATGTTTTGAGCATCCAAGAGTCATTGTGGATTGCCGATGAACGAAGTCTGTGAAGGTTCGGAAGTCTACCTTGAAGACTTACCAGAGTGATTGGGTGAGGACTAAGTGTCCTTAGCTCAAGGGGAATAAGGTGAAGACGCGGTCTTCTGAGTTGAATCTCATCCTCCCTAACCAGACGTATAGTTGTCACAACAACTGGAACTGGTCTAACAAATCCTTGTTCTCACCAAGCATCTGGTTCTATCTTCCCCCTCTCGTTACTTACAGTTTGTCTTCGTGAAGTCGTTGCCTGCTTGCATTATCTGTTTGACTTCACTGTGTGACCACTATTGTTGTTTGGCTTCATACTATCTTCCATCGTAATCCATACTGCCTAGCTGCTATTAGTCTTCGTGCTTTCACTTTATTGAATACTTGACTATGGCTTGCCTATTGTAGTCCTCCTTCTGCTGCATGTCAGTAGGTTCATTTCTATTGTTTGTCTTCGAAACTCCCATGTTTTGAAGACTTTCATAAAATTCGCCTATTCACCCCCCCTCTAGTCGATAACTAGCACTTTCAATTGGTATCAGAGCAAGGTACTCCCTTGTTCTGTGTGATTTGGTTTAACCACTTGGAGTTTTAGCTATGTCGACTACAGGGATAATCAAAGTCTCTGCTGCGTGCCCGGTCTTCGATGGCACTGATTACCTCTTTGGAAGAATAAGATGCGCATGCATCTTGAAGCCATGATGTCGATCTATGGTATGTCGTTAAAACGGCGTTCCCAAGGCCGGTGAAGGTGTCACCCCTGCTGATGTCAAGAAGTTCGTTCAACTGTATTCTACTGCCAAGAACATCATCTGTGGTCACCTGACCAAAGGACAGTATGGCCGTGTGAGTGCTCTGGAAACTTCGAAGCTAGTCTGGGACTAGCTCTCCAAGGTCAACGAAGGCGTCTCAACCCAGAGAGGTCAAAGGATTAGTGTCATTCGCAACCTCTTCAACCGCTTCAAGAGAAATGACAATGAGAATGTCCAGCTCATGTTTGATCGCCTCACTGATATCACCAATGAGCTTCATGCACTTGGCGCCACTGGGATCACCAAGCATCAAATCGTCAAGACACTCCTGAGATCACTTGACAGCTTGTTTGACACCCTAGCCCTGATGATTCAAGAACGCCCCGACTTCAAGACACTCGATCCATCTGACATACTTGAGGGGCTCAACACACATGAGTTTCAGCTATCTGAGAAAAGAGACATCTATGGTCCCAACTATGGCCGAACTCGCGCTTTGAAGGCAAAGGCTGTTTCCTCATCTGAAGAAGAATCCGACTACAGTTCTATAATCCTGAAGACATTGGAAAGGAGCTTGCTATGCTTGTGAAGAAGCTCCAGAAATTCACGAAGAAGAAAGGCTTCAGAAAGTCTTCACGATCCAGCTCAAGAAATGATGAAGCTTCTACTCATGACCACAAGAAGAGAACATGCCACAAGTGCAAGAAACCTGGTCACTACATCTCTAAGTGTCCACAGTGGGACTATGAGAATAACAAGAAGAAGAATACCAAGGAATATGATTCTGATGACAAGAAGAAGAAGAAATCCTCAAAGTCTTCTTCCAAGTCTTCATCAAAGTCTTCATCACACAAGAAGAGCTCATCTGGCAAGGCTCGTGCTTTTGTTGGCAATGAGATGGATTCAGAGGAGGAGTCTGCTTCTAAGGAGGCAGAGGTGGAGTCTGAGGAGGAGTCCGACTCTGGTGTTGCAAGTCTGGCTCTAGCCACAGCCTACGTTGCCAAGTCCATCTTCAACACTGAAGACAATGGCTCCAACACCAGAGCTGATGCTAATGACAAGGACGACTCTGCCCCACCTACTGCTTCACGGCACGTGGTGCTAAGGTAAACTCACGCGATGATTACTTTCAAACATCAAGTGAAGATGACTGATTGTGAATCCAAACCTAGCTACAAAACACTTGCTAAAATTTCAACTGAACAACAGAAAGCCATGGAACATATTCAAAAACTGATAGACAAAAGTGATGACCTGTTGGACGCGGAAATGACCCGATCTCAGTGCTTAATTGAAGACATCAAAAATCTTCATGTTAAGTACGAGGAACTTGAAAGTCGTCATGAAACGCTCTTAACAACTCATGAAAAGCTTTCCTATGATTATCTTCAAAGGAAGAAAGAACTTGAGAAACTGAGAGCAGTTCATGAAGATCTTCAAAAAGAGAACGAGTCACTTCGCACTCAACAGACCAGTCCCGCTCAGGAAGGATTTGAACCACCATGTCTAAAATGCCTTGAGCGTGATAATGCTACTTCATTCTTTGAATGTTCTCTCGCTGCTCTTGTTGCAATATCTTCAACTGCTGATGTGGTAACTAACCCCTCTGCTGAGGATACCACTACTATTGCTGATGAGGATGCTAGGTTGAAGACATTGCTTGAGACGGGAATGTACAAAAGTCTCAAAGGGCATTAGACACTGTGCGATGTTCTCAAAAAGCAGATTCTGAACCGAAAACCCTAGGAAAGAGGGTGTTGGGTTCGAGAGGAAAATGAATGTTGATGGTTCTTACTGGAAGCCTGAGCAGTACCCCAAAACCACATGGGTTGCTACGAAGGGACATTCAGTAGATCCATCCACCTTATCCGACTTCACTTGTGCTAACCCGATTATCATTGATGAATCCTTTGATGCAAACTATAAACTGTTTAAGAATCAGAAAGGTGAAGTGTTTGCCAGGTATATTGGTACTGACTGCAGGAATGGGCCACCTATGAAGAAGATCTGGGTGCCCAAAAAGTGTCTTGAGAATCTTCCTGTGAATGTCATCATGCCACCACAAGGGAAGAAGACAAACCCCAGACCAAAGACTTCATTTGGTCCAAAGGCTTCATACAGATAGAGGACTCACCCGAGTCACCCTAACGCCAATGTTTTGCAGGGAAATCATACTCAGACTTATGAATATGAGCGTGTTTCGTCAAACCGCTATGTTCATAAAACTAAGAACTTTTCTGCTTATTCATATGAGTATTATTCACCTCCTGCAAGGCTATTTGCTAGGGCTTCAAAGCCGAAGTTCTCATATGCTGCACTTAGACTCAGTGCTTCTAAGCCACCCCTGAAGATGTGGGTGGTTAAGAAAACTTAACTCTCTTTTGCAGGGAAAGGTCTCCTGCCGGAAATCAAAGGCGTCCGATGCTATTGCTGGGGACCTAAAACATCTTGTGGGATGCAAGATAAAATGCCCAAATGGTCTTACTATGTATTTTGTTCCTGAATCACTTGCCAATCATCCTATCAGTCCTAACCTTGATCTGAGCTTTGTTAATCCTCTTGTCCGTCAAATGTTTATGCTTCACAATACTCTTGGTGAAGCCTATCCCCCTAACTGTACTATAGGGTACGACACCAAATGCTTCAGAATGGATTATGGACAGTGGATGCACTAATCACATGACTGGTGATCGAAGTCTTCTCATGGACTCAACCTTACGTCCATCTGACAAGAGTCACATCACATTTGCTGACACTGGTAAAAGCAAGGTATTGGGTCTAGGTAGAGTTGCAATCTCAAAGGATCAGCAAATGGATAAAGTGATGCTTGTTGAATCCCTTGGTTTCAACTTAATGTTTGTCTTAATGCTTTGTGACTTGAACATGATTGTGATATTTGGAAAATATCGTTGCCTTGTTCTAATGGAATCTGACAAGTCACTAGTCTTTGAAGGGTACCGAAAAGAAGATCTATATATAGTAGATTTCTCAGCAGGACCATAGTTGGCCGTATGTCTTCTAGCAAAAGCTTCAGAATGCTGGCTCTGGCATCGGAGGCTAGGACATGCGGGCATGAGGAACTTGTACACACTCGCGAAGAAGAAACACGTCATTGGCATCGAGGGCGTCAAGTTCAAGAAGGATCATCTGTGCGGTGCCTGCGAAGCTGGAAAGATGACAAGGGCCAACCATCCCTCGCAGACAATCATGACAACATCTCAACCCTTCGAGCTGCTTCACATGGATCTCTTTGGCCCTACTCACTACTCTACTCTCACTACCACTGCTTGCCTCTATGGTTTCGTCATTGTTGATGATTATTCTAGATATACATGGGTGCATATAATCCTCTAGAAGTGCAGGATGTCTTCAGACGCTTCGCCAATCGTGTCATGACGAACTACGGTGTCAAGATCAAGCACATCAGAAGTGACAACGGCACATAGTTCAAGAACATAGGCCTCGACACTTATCTTGATACGTTGGGCATCACTCATGAGTTCTCAGCTCCATACACACCTCAGCAGAATGGCATCGTGGAGCGCAAGAACATGACACTCATTGAGATGGCTCGGACGATGCTTGATGAGTACAAGACACCAAGGAAGTTCTGGCCCGAAGCCATTGATACTGCATGCCATGTCATCAACCGTGTTTATCTTCACAAGCTTCTGAAGAAGACATCCTATGAGCTCCTAACTGGTAAGAAGCCAAATGTAAGCTACTTCAGAGTATTTGGGGCTAGGTGCTGGATCAAGGATCCACATCACACTTCAAAATTTGCACCGAAAGCACATGAAGGTTTTATGCTTGGTTACGGAAAGGACTCGCACTCCTACAGAGTCTTCAACCTCTTTCACTACAAAGTGGTTGAAACTGTGGATGTGCAGTTCGATGAGACTAACGGCTCGCAAAGAGAGCACCTGCCAAATGTGCTAGATGAAGTTTCACCTAGTGAATCCATCAAGCTAATGGGAACTGGAGAAATCATACCGTCTGAAGCACAGGCTGAAGAGGAACTTATCATTTCTGCACTTAATCAACCAGAAGACAATGCTCAACCTGAAGCCAATGCTCAAAATGAAGACAATGATCAGCAAGAGCAAAATCTTCGTCCAGTTCATCCTCGTGTTGCAAATGAAGTACAGATTGAGAAGATAATTGATAGCATCAATGCACCAGGTCCACTCACTCGTTCAAGAGCAACACAGCTAGCAAATTTCTGTGAGCACTTTGCATTCGTCTCAATATCTGAACCCAAGAAAGTTGCTGAAGCCTTCATGGAACCTGAATGGATTCAAGCTATGCAAGAAGAGCTTCAATAGTTTGAGCTGAACAATGTGTGGGAATTGATCAAGCATCCCGATCCTCGCAAGCACAACATCATAGGCACCAAATGGATATATCACAACAAGCAAGATGAGCATGGTCAATTTGTCAGAAACAAGGCTCATCTCGTTGCTCAAGGATACACTCAAGTTGAAGGAATTGACTTCGATGAAACATTTGCTCCTGTGGCTAGGCTTGAAGCCATTCGCATACTGATAGCCTATGCCAACCATCACAACATCCTTCTATATCAAATGGATGTGAAGAGTGCTTTTCTCATTGGCAAGATTGAAGAAGAAGTGTATGTTACACAACCACCCGTCTTTGAAGATCCAAAACATCCTGATATGGTATACAAGCTCAACAAGGCACTGTATGGCCTCAAACAAGCCCCTCGTGCTTGGTATGACACACTCAAAGATTTCCTAAAGAGCAAAGGCTTCAAATTTGGTTCACTAGATCCTACACTCTTCACGGAAACATATGATGGAGAATTGTTTGTGTGCCAAATCTATGTGGTTGACATTATCTTCGGCTGCACTGACAAGAAGTATAGTGATGAGTTTGGGCACATGATGCAAGAGCAATATCAGATGTCCATGATGGGTGAGTTGAAGTTCTCCCTAGGTCTTCAAATTCGTCAGCAAAGCAACGACATCTTCATATCTCAAGAAAAATACCTCAAAGATTGCCTGAAGAAGTTTGGAATGCAAGATTGCAAAGGTTACACGACGCCAATGCCAACCAAAAGTCATCTGGGTCCTGACGCCAATGGTAAAGAGTTCGATCAAAAGGTATACCGCTCCATGATTGGTTCTTTACTTTATTTATGTGCATCTAGGCCAGATATCATGCTTAGTGTTTGCATGTGTGCCCGATTCCAAGCGGCACCAAAGGAATCGCATCACTTAGCTGTGAAGCGAATTCTTCGATATTTGGCTTACACCCCAACACTAGGATTATGGTATCCAAAGGGCTCAAAGTTTGATCTAGCTGGATTCTCAGATGATGTTTATGCTGGTGACAAGGTTGATCGCAAGTCCACATCGAGGCACATGTCACTTTACGGGGCGATCACTTGTCATTGGTCTTCAAAGAAGCGAGCTGTGTGTCTCTCTCCTTCTTGAATCTGAATACATTGCTACTGGATCTTGCTGTGCTCAGCTTCTATGGATGAAGCAGACTCTCAAGGACTATGGCATCCATCTGAAGCAAGTTCCACTATACTGCGACAATGAAAGCACCATCAAGATTGCCAACAACCCAGTTTAGCACTCGAAGACAAAGCACATGGAATTCGTCATCACTTTCTCAGAGATCATGTCATGAAGGAAGATATTGACATCATTCACGTCAACACTGAAGAGCAATTGGCAGATATCTTCACAAAGCCCTTGGATGAGAAAAGGTTTTGCAAGTTGCGGTGTGAGCTAAATATCTTAGAATCCTCAAATGTCCTGTAATTGGACACACATCCTGACACTTGTGCATATTGATGACTTAGATGTGCAACACACGAAGTAACATATATCTTCAATCAATGAAGACATACACTCTAAGTGTGAATACATTAATGCAGAATTTGACTTCGAAGCGCCACGATAATTGTGCGCTGTGTCTGGGTCTAATACTTCCTATACGGTGGGTAACGCCACGACCAAACCTTTGTTTGAAGTGTTTCTCTTCGCATTTGATTTATCTCGACCTTAATTTGACTTCATGTTTATCTTCACCATGTTGATTTGGTCTTACTCAGATATATACATATATTTGTGTTATGTCCTCTACAACATTCACTTATAGCTATGTCTTCTTGTTTGAATCTTTTGGTCTAAGTGAATGTGATCGGACCCCACCCTCTTCTATGCTTCTATCTCAAATTCTATCTATCCAAATCATATGCATTCTATTGAAACTGTCGAATGTCTTCTCTACGTCCTTGTCAGCAGAAGATACTGAGACAAAAATTGAATATGTTTTAAAATGCTATATCCTTATTGCCTGAAACCCGGAGAAGCCGGAACGACCACCCGACAGTCCAGGCGTGCGTAAGAACATGGAACAACTTCCAATGTGTTGCATGTTCGCCACGTGTCCCTCAGATGTGAACCGCCAAGGGCACCTGTGTAATCGCGCTGTGCTGTCCCTTTCCTTATAAATACACATCACATCACGGTCAAAATCCTTCTCCCGCCTCTCCACCTCGCACAAACCCTAGCGCCACCGCTAGCTCTCGACGACGTTGGCAGCGAAGTGCTTAGCTGTCGCGACCTCACCGATGTTGTCCTCACGCCGGCCGCGGACCTCGTCTCCTCCGCCGCCGTTGTAGGTGTCTTCCATCGCCAAGTTAGGGCGCGGGAGATTGAACTGCTCGGCCTCCCACTCCACTCCCTCTAGCAGTTCTTCATGTGGTAATTAAATCTTACTTTTACTGCCTATTTTTATCCGATAGATTCATCCTTGTCAACCAAAAGTGGTTTCTATGCCTACAAAATTGAATCTATCCTGTTCTGCATCTCATATCATGCCTAGTATATTCACTTATGCTCCACAACAAGTTAGATTCCTCACTTGTACCTATTCTTGAATTCGTACAAATCTGGAACCAACTCTCAACAAATAAGTGAATGTCTTCGCGCTATGAGGTCAATGTCTTCAAACTGATTTATCTTCAAAATCTTTTGAGAATGCATATGACCTCTTCCCCTTCCCTCGCATCTCTAATGCTATCACAGGTACATGTCTGTGGGAGAATCCCTTGGTTCTCATAGTCTGCATTCATTTGCAGAATTTTTAAAGCGTCACATCAATTCTCCTGAAGCCAATTCTTGTCTGACCAGTAGACGGAAGCCTTTGCAAGTTCTGAAGCCATCCCGTTTGAACTTCATGGCCACTGAAAAGTCAGCAAGAAAGGGAGGCAGACAGCACCATGGGAATACATCCAAAGATATGCCACCTGATCTGTATGAAATGTACAAGATGGACCCAGAAGAAACCTATGGTGAATGCAAGACACGAATCCAGTGGATTCGAAGATATTGGGCTAAGGAATGGTTCAAGTACAGATTTGTCACCGTTGAGTATGCAGAGAAAAATGCCATCAAGAGACCTTGGGGAGATATCTTATACAAAAATCTTCAACCCAAGTCTAAGTCCGAAGCCATTGCTCAAGGCTTCTACCCTTGCATGGTCCGTGGACCTCAGCCTGCTAATGCCGACCCAACTTCTCTGCTATGGCGTCGTGACGACAATCTATTCAAGCGCAACTACAAGTTTGCCAAGGATTCTGCTATGAAGAACAAGAAAGCATTTGGACTCGACTTCAACCTCGGTCCATCTGCTCCTCGGGCTGATGGCACACGTGATGCTGAACCCAATATCGTCGGGCCCTTCTACAACCTCGAAGGTCTCATCACTCACATTACTGTTCAGGGGGCAGCCGTGGAGCACTCTGCTGACCACGCTGGTTCTGATGAAGCGCCTGCTCCTCCTAAGCCACAGAAGTAGAAGAGAACAAAAGCTTCAAAGCCCTCTCCTGCACCTAAGGCTTCGCGTGCGAAGCCACTGGCTACTGCACCTCCTGAAGCAAGTGTGCAGTCTGTAGATCTCTCTCGCATATCCAAGAAGACCGAGAAGTCTTTAAAGAGAAAGAAGCCCATCCAGAGTTCTGGGCAAGCACTGACCCCAGCTGCCGTTCTAAGGAACGAGACTGAAGCCATTGATCTATCAAGTGACAAAGATCTTGGTGATGACGCTCTTGAGCTACTGATAAAGAGCAAGCAAGAGGCGGAGATTTTCAACGATCTGCCCCTCTTCTATGTGGACATCTTGAATAACTTCATTAATGAGTGGTTTGAAAATCCGAACCTGAGCATTGATGATCTTCAGCTTCCAATCGGCATCAGTGTCTCCTTCGATGGAGCCATTGCTCATGAGCTGGCTCTGGCTCAGAAGATTGTCGAACTAAAGAACAAAATTGATTATGAGAAGGCTCAGTTCAAGAAGCACATGGCCAAGCTCGGCGTGGTTGATGTTCAAAACTTCAAGCAGATGCTACATGACCTCAAGGAGGCATTTCACAAGAAACGTGAAGAAGCAAAAGGTTCAAGAGAGCGAATGAAACATCTCGCTGCAAAATCTGTTCAAGCTCACAATGAAGCAGAAAAGTGCAAGGCACTTGGGCGCCCAGGCATCGACCCCAAGATGGCGGCCAAGAAGAAGCCTGCTATAGCCCAAGCTGAAGCATCAGGGCGGGAAGCACCTCGCATTGTCTTCCCAGCCAGCATGACAGGCACGAAGCCTAAGGTCCCCACAGCTGCTTCTGAACTGAAGAAGACACGGACGGCTGAGGATGAAGCCAGAAAGCGTAAGATCAAGAATGCCACTGATGATGCACCACAGACCAAGAAGTGGAAGACAAAGTCTTCAAAGAAAGATCGGGCTGCTCCCACAGAGTCCCTTGTTGTCAAGCCCATCTCTGTTGCTCACCCTGCATCCGAACACCAAGAGCGTCAGATTGTGATCCACGAGCCTGCTTTCACAGAGGCTCCTGAAGCTGAAGAAGTTCCAGCTGTTGACCCCACCGCAACTGAAGATATTGGTCCCCAAGACAATGTAGATGATGATGAAGTCCTTCCTCAGATAGAGCACCAAATGGTATCATCGCCTGTTCTCATGAACAGCAAACTCATCAGCATTGTTCGTCCCCTGACGCCAATTGCTCAGGATGATTCATGGGTTGATCGCCCTCAAGACTCCCCCCGTCAAGAAGAATCACCAAGTACTCCACCATCTCAACTCACCACTCCAGTGCTTGACGATGACGACTATGTGGTACAACCAACTCCCTCTCCAAAAGCGTCGCCCGCATTCCGCAGGCTTCACAAAGGACCAAGGCCACAAGTCGCTCTGCCGAGCGTTCCAGAAGGAGAAGTGCAACTCAACTCAGTAGCACGTCAAGTGTTTCCTGGAGCCACTCCAGCTGTGAATGTCTCTGAGTCTGAAGCCAAAGTTGTCGAAGACATACCGGCTGCATCAGCCGAAGAAGATCAAGAACCCTGTGAAGAAGAAGAGCGAGTTGCCACACTCCCTACCAACCAAGAAGTTGTTCTCGAGGAGAACGAGTCTGTGCCCTACCCTCCAGCTACTCAAGTGGAGGTTGAAAATACAGAGGCGGCCACCAACACCAATACTGAAGCCAATGACGATGTCACGGCTGAAGCTATTGTGGCACCTGAAGTGAACGTGACACATGAAACCAATATTGCACCTGAAGCCTTTGTGCAACTTGAAGCCCATGTCAATGATGATGCTCCTGTTCCACCTCCAAGGCCTCACACTATTGAGCTGGCATTTGATCGCGGTCAACCTATCATGGTTCGATGGCCTATTCTGGTTCCTCCTCCCGTTCACGGACCACAATTTGATTAGCATGTGGAGCGCAGGCCTCAGGTCCAGAAGCCAAAGCCCAGGCTACCCAGGTTGCCAAGGTCGTTCAATGTGAATGGCTTCAAAGCACACAAAACCTTCTTTGATAGTGCCAAGAACCCATATTCCAAGCCAAGAATTTCATCTGATCGGTTCTGGAGCTATCACCAGCGCAGTTACTATTTTAGTGTCCTATACAAACAAGGGCGCATCTTTCCCCACATGTGTCTAGACTGCGAAGCCATTGCTGGCCTGCCCTGCTTGGAAGAAGCCCTCGACTGCTTCAGAGATGCTGGCCTTCTGCAGTTTGTGACCGATAAGGAAAATTGGAATGAAGAGCTTCTGTTACAATTCTATGCCACTCTTCACATTCGCGACTACAACAGGGACCCGAAAACTTGGGTCCTTGAGTGGATGACAGGCAATGTACACCACGAAGCCAAAGCTCTTGATATTATTGAGCTTACAGCCCTGCCCACTCCAGGTGAACTCTATGAACCTGGTTGTCAGCTTCACCGCAATGCTTTGGAGAGCATATTCCGAAGCTTTGAGCGAATATGAGTCAAATCTTGAGCATGATGAAGCCATCGCCACAAGATCTTTGAATATCCAAGGAATTCTTTGTTGAAGACCTAGAGTTTCGCCCGCACCATCTATCATATTATAAGGCGAACTCTATGGCCCGTCAAAGGACATTCTTCTGCAGCAAAGCTTGAAGGCTCAATGAAGACATTGGTTTTCTATATTCTTAATGGCATCAGCTTCAATGCTCAGGAATTCTTCATCAGACAACTTGCTGCATCTGGTTCTGATCTATTTGGTCTAAAGTTTTATGCTCCATGGGTAATGCGCCTCATCAAGCTTCACTCTGCTATCAACTATCAGCCCTTTGCGTGCAACCATCTCATATTCTTGCCAGAGGTTGATATGTCTGTCGAAGCCATATACCTAGAACCTGCCAAGGAGCCAATTTATCTTCACAACGTCGATCGTCAAAGTTTCACTCAACCTATTGAAGGAGTTCTTGCTGCAACTCATGTTTATCCTCTGGCTGGAAATAAAACGTGCACCTCATCATGCCCATACTGAAGCCACTGAAAGCACTATTGCTCAAAGGCCTCAGAAGCGATCCCATGCTCTCAATGACCGAGAGCTTCTCGTCGCCCTGCATTAAAAATGGGATAAGCATCATCATTAGCTGAAGCGTCAGATGCAAAGCCGCTTGGTGGATGTTAATCGCATTAGCAACCTTGCCACCAAGAATGCATTTGTCACTCATGAAACCTGTCGGCGGTCGTGGAAGAGTCTGACATTGCTGAGCTCTGAAGATGATCTTCAACAAGATGGCTTCACAGAGAGATTCAAATTTGATTCCACTCCTCCCAGGAATGTTGTCTTGCGTCGGACTCCCTCACTCGAAGACTCTGAGTACTCATCCTCAGGGGCAACCGTTAATGCCAGAGTCATCGATGACGAAGATGATGCTACTTCCCCAACTACAACTTTGCCTGGCATCAACACTGCACCAAGTTCTTCTGCACAGCCGGACACCAACGTCGACCCTGCATCTTCTCCTACTCCTCATGGGAACGAGTAGAGGCTGTCACGCCCAAGATGCGACCCTATCCTAAAGGAACTCGAAGGTCCCACCAAGGATAGAAGCGCATCTTGAAGACGCTTTTGCAAGGTGGATATCATTACATCAACATTACATAATACATAGGGATACATACATAAGGCACGAATGCCACAAGAATACATCATCATCATACAAGAACAACATCCGACTACGGATGAAACATAAACAGAAACTCAAACAATATCCACCACTGCTAGCCCAGGCTGCCGACCGAACCTATCCCCGATCAAGAAGAAGCGTAAGAAGAACTCCAACACAAATAAACATCGCTCTCGCGTCATGATCATCGCATAACCTGTACCTGGCAACTGGTGGTGTAGTAATCTGTGAGCCACGAGGACTCAAGAATCCCATTACCATGGGTATCAAGACTAGCAAAGCTTAAGTAGGAAAGGAAGGGATAAAGTGGTGAGGTTGCAGCAGCGGCTAAGCATATATGGTGGCTAACATACGCAAATGAGAGCGAGAAGAGAAACAAAGGAACGGTCGTCAACTAGTAATGATCAAGAAGTGATCCTGAACTCCTACTTACGTCGACATAACCCGAAACCGTGTTCTCCTCTCGATCAACCCGAAAAGAGACACTCACGATTACGCTACACGGTTGGTGTATTTTAGAAGAGTTTACTTCAAGTTTACTACAACCGGATATTAACAAATTCCCATCTGCCACATAACCGCGGCACGGCTCTCGAAAGTTTATACCTGCGGGGTGTCCCAACTTAGCCCATGATAAGCTCTCGCGATCAACGAAGGATATTCCTTCTCCCGGGAAGACCCGATCAGTCTCGGAATCCGGCTACAAGACATTTTGACAGCAATAAAACAAGACCAGCAAAGCCGCCCGATCGCCGGCAATCCCGATAGGAGCTGCACATATCTCGTTCTCGTGGCAACACCGGATGAGACTAGCTACGAGTAAAACCAATCCTCGGGTTGCCTCAAGGTGGCCTCGCAGTAGCTCGTTCGAGCCAAGACTTAGAGAAGCAATCGGCCCGGGGGCTAAAATAAAGATGACCCTTGGGTTGGCCGACCCAAGGAAGGGTATAGGTGGTGGTGAGGCAAATGGTAAAACAAAGGTTGGGCCTTCTTTGGAGGAGTCTTATTCAAAGCGAACTGTCAAGGGGTCCCATAAATCACCCGACCGCGTTAGGGACGCAAAATCCGGGAACATAATACCGATATGACGGAAACTAGGGCGGCAAGAGTGGAACAAAACACTGGCATAAGGCCGAGCCTTCCACCCTTTACCAAGTATATAGATGCATTAATTAAATAAGATATATTGTGATATCCCAACAAGTAAACATGTTCCAACAAGGAACAACGTCTCCATGTTCCAACAAGGAACAAACTTCATCTTCACCTGCAACTAACAACGCTATAAGAGGGGCTGAGCAAAGCGGTAACATAGCCAAACAACGGTTTGCTAGGAAGGGTAACAAAGGTTAGAGGTTCTTGGCAATTTGGGAGGCTTGAATAAACAGGTGATAGGTAACGCAGCATAGCGATAGAATGAAGCAACTAGCATAGCAATGATAGTAATGAGATCCAAGGTAGCGGTCATCTTGCCTGAAATCCCGCAAGGAAGAAGAACGAGTCCATGAAGAAGACGAACGGAAGTAGTCGAACGAATCCTCACAATCGCAACATTACCGGAACCGAGAAGCAACACCGGAAAGAAACAAACAACATAGTAAACACACAATCATAAACATGGCATGATGCACAATCAAGTATGATGCATGTCCGGTTTAATAAGGCATGGCATGGCAAAGTGCAAAAAACAATACTACAAATTAAGTGGAGCTCAATATGCAACGGGTTGCATATTGACAAAACACCACATTGACATATTTAATTTGATCTCGTTTAGGTACAAAACAATATTAAATGTTTTTAAACATGGCAAGGGGTGAAGCATAATTAAACTAACTATTTAGGCAAGTTTAAATGAGGCCGGAAATAAGAAACAACAATTCCGGAAAATCCTCATGTGCATATTTTAGATTCGGTACTGTTCTGCCCTAAACACAATTTTATTGTTGTTAAACAGGAAAATAAACTGCACCATGTTAAACTAGGCATTTTTCCACCCCATTTACATATAAAGAACATTTAATTCCGAGATACGGTTATTTAGTTATGAAATAAGTCATTTTAACATGGCATTATTAGCAAATTAAAGCAAACATCAATTTAAACGTTTTTAACATAGATGAAAGTGGCATATTATTAATCTACACAATTTTCTGAGCATTTTACATATATAATTTGTTTTAATCCTATGCATGGTTAATTAATTATTGATGCATGAACATGAGGGTCTAATCTGTAAAACTGCAGTCTCAGGAATATTAGCTAAATCGTCCAGAACAGGAAAAAAACACATGCAGGCCGAATCTGCAGGCTGGCCCAATAGTGCACAGGGGCGGGGGCTGCTCACCAGGCCTCATGGGCCAGTCGGTGGAGGAAGCCGTAGCAGGCCGGATTGGGGAGGGGAAGCAGGAGGCCGGCGGATCTGGTGGCCCACGGCGAAGGCGAGGCAGAGGAGGATGCCTGAAGCGAGCGACACTGGCGCTTCGTCCTGCCGGGCGCTGACCAAGTCAACGAGGCGTTAGCCTTCTCGTTGAAGCAGAAAGCGAGCAAAGGGCGGCGGGGGGAGCGGGCGACGCAGGGCGCCGGTGACCGGGAGCAGAGCTCCGGCGAGCGGGGCAAAGGGGCGGCGAGGTCTTGGCCGCCCGGATCTGGCAGGGAACGGGCTTGGGCGACGCGGGGACGGACTTGGTGCGGCGGAGCTCGAGGCCATGGCGAGCAGGCAAGGCGGAGGGAGAAGGGCGGCTCTGGCCGGCCGGCGCTCGGTGGTGGAGGACGGGACATCTCGAGTAGGAGGCGAGGACCGGCCTCGACGGACTGGTGGCGGAGGCCACCGGATCTGGACGAAGATTGGAGCTCCGGGACGCTGTGGTGGTCCTGTCCAACAGAGAAGACAGGGAGAGCGGGGAAGGTTAGAGAGAGAGAGAGAGAGAGGGGAAGGACGAAGGAGAGGACGCGACGGGTGCCTGCCTACTGGCTTGCTCCGGCGAGGCAGGAAGGAGGCCGGGGTCCATCGGGAGTCTTCCATGGCGCTGGTGTGCTCCTGTGAAGAGAGCAAAGAGAAGGACGAGGTGAGGGGAGAACCAGACAGGGAAAAAAGGGGGGTGCAGGGAGAGAGAGAACCAGGCGGCAAGGGCTCATCTGCTGGTGATGCTTGTCGGTGGAGGGAGCTCCGGTCGTGTTGTGGCTTGCCGCGCGCGAAGGACGGGCGAGGCCGAGGGGAACGAGGCAGAACTCGCCGAGGAGATCGAGCGCTAGAGCGTGGGGCTCTCTGTTGTTGCTGTAAGTGGGAGGACGAATTGGGAGGCTACGGGCTGAAATCGAGGGAGGTGGTGGATCGGGAGGATCCCGATGGAGAGAGTGGCGGCTGGTGGATAGGTAGGCGGGTGAGATCCCGAGGAAGGAAGAGAGAATGGACAGGGTGGCGGCTAGGAGGAATTTTAGGGAGTTGGTCTAGGGTTTGTCCAAATAGGCATGTGGGTGGACTATATATAGGAAAGGGGAAGAGTTTGGACCTTCCGATCAAAAACCAACGGACGAGAATAAATAGACTAAGGAGTTCGATAAAGAAAACGGAGATGTTTTATAGACGTTAGGGGATGATCCGGATCCAACGGTGACGACAGCTCGGTCGGGTTCGGGAAGATTTGGACGCACGAAAGAGGGGGTCGGAGAGAGGTTAGGTGGTTTGACAAGAGGAACCAAAACACGGTTGATCTCGAAAGGGTCAACGAACGCAACATAGAGGGAAGCGAGGAGCGGCAACTACGCTGGATGCAAGTTTTAAAAACAATGACGGCAGAAAAGCCGATGCAATGCGAATGATGCCATGAGATGAGATGCATGACATGAACAAAATGCAAAACAAAACACAAAACCCAACCACGAAGGAAATAATAATATCGCATCTCCGGAAAAGGCAAGAGTTGGAGTTACTTAATATGGAAAGTTGTATCCGGCGCGTACAACACTCCACCACTACGAGAGGATCTCGTCCGAGATCTAGGATGGCACCGGAGGGAAAAGGAAGAGGAAGATAAGAGGTAAACTAAGTTGCTTCTTTGACGAACGAGTGAAACCACGAACCTTGAGAGGTTGAGCAATTTAAAAGAAAGAGTACAACAGAGATGAACGAGATTGCAAACAATCCGGTAGAAAAGAGGAACAAGGAGTATTACGAGAACTTGATGGTTGAAAGACATGGAAAAGAGTTTAATGGACAAGATAGAATTCGAAACAACTCCGGTTAAACCAAGATGAGAGAGGGAGAATGATATAATTTGGTCAGCACTCCGACTGTAAATGGAAGGAGTTGAACATGAACTTGACAAATGAGAGGATACTTGGTGAAATCAACAACACACTGCAATGGGTAAGAGGGATTTCAGGCAGCACTCATGTTGAAAAGAGAGGCAAAACTTGATAAGATGAAAGAACTCGAATGAAAACACGACACTCTGGCTAAACGGATAAGCAAGGAAAATTACATGATCTTGACAAAACAAGATAATTGGTAGAAGAGAGCAACATCACAATGCCTCCGGAAACAAAGCATGATAGTTAGATAGTTGGAATGAATAGAACGAAGAATGAAACCAACATCTCCTACCATAATTGAATGGAAAGAGCATCCCTACGAAGTAGGATTGAACGGAGTTGTTTGAAAAAAAACAACAACGGTAAGAATAAGCTTGTTATGGGCTTATGGAAAAGACCTCAAAATTATGAGGTGAGCTTCTGCCACCAATGGAAACAAATAATTGGATTGATATCAACAAGGAGACGAGAAACTTATTTCACCGGGAGGACAAATGAAGAACTTGGGTCATTTATAAGCACCATAAATTGCAACTATCCTTAGGGAAAGCTTTAGGTGAAATATAACCCAAGATAACTCCAATGAAGAGATTGATGGATTTAAATACCTCATTCTTGACAACATGTGAATCATAAACCACGAGGAGAAATTGCCAAGGATGACATAACACCATCTCAAAAGATAAGGTAGAAAGAATTGAACTTCGGAATGCAAGAGAAGAATACTTGAACTCCTCAAAACAAAACATGTGTTGAGCACCATGTTTATTTTAGAGTATAGCTTGGCGGATCATAACTTCGAGAAAAGTTGAAGAACAATTGAAGAATGAAAAGAATCCTTGATGAACCATCATGTAGATCTACCATGAAGAACTCCGGCAATAAAAGGATGATAGAAAGAAAGAGAAGTTGAAAACACAAGGTGAAGCCTTGCAAAAATTTAGATGGAGCTTCGCGACAAGATAATGCGAAAAACTTGGAACTCCGGAAAAGAAAAGATGAACAACTTAGAACCGATAAATGATATCATGAACAACTCCGGAAGAAAAGAATTGAATCACCTCGAGGAAATAAGAATAAGATTTATTGTATGCTTATCCTTCATCAAATTAAATTGATGACAGGCAATGGATTTTACATACTACTTATTCTTCTTGCAAAAGAATTGAGAAGTGGCACAACGCAAACTTGAGAAGGTCTTGATGGAGCCACCGGTGGAATTTGGAAACAACGAATGAATTGATATGATAATCGAGAAAAGAATCTTGAACGAACCACCGTAAGAAATGACAATGAACGAAGAAAAGAGAAAGAATCGCTGAGAAGAATTAGGAAAGCACGAAGATAGTTGAGGGAATTAAAAAGCAAGAGAACGAAGAGATCGCGAACTGATAGAAGAATACTTGAACGAAGCACCGGAATCATTGGATAATGGTAACTGAAATGTGAGGACGAAGAATTCTTATGGACGATGGCCTCCGGTGAAAAGAAACAGAAATCAACTCCTGAAATACTCCGGATGGATGAAAAGAATTTGCATGATTGAAAACAATTTGAGAGGATAACAACGAGCTAGCACCGCGAATCTCCGGTAGAACGGACAAGATTTAGAGGAAAAACTCTTCTTCGGTCTTCACATGCTAAGAATGACGAGGAGAAACACCATCAAATTGTTGAGAAACTCCGGAAGGATTAAAAGAGGAAAGGTTGAGCCAGAGATGAAAAGAATTTGAAAGCGGCCTAGGAGAAGGCATGTGACTGATGAAAATTCATTCTTACTTCAAACTTTGAAATGAATTTGAGAATGGTTCCGGAATAAATAGAAGAGTCAGGTAAGATCCTGGGAAAAGACCTGTGGGTTAGGGCCCACTCAAAAGAAAACACCGTTGAACAATTTTAAAGAGAGGTTGCACCAATTGAATTAAATGGCTTGAATGGGAAAACATCCTCGAAATAACTTGAACGGATCTAGAATGAAAAGACGAGCCTTCTGAGATATCTTCAACACTCCAGAACAAATGAATAGCGAGAAGTGAATGATTAAGAGGTGCATCGGCATGAGAAAGCATTAGAAACGAGGAAAGGAATAAGATGAATATCGAAAGCTTGAATTGGATCCACCGGAGAAGAAACAACAATGAAGGATGATGAACTTGAAACTGTTGAGCATCTTCATGGGAATCACCGGATAAGAACATTGAAAGAAAAGAATGAAGAGACTTCCCACAAATAAAAGGATACATGATTAAGAAATCTGAGTCCTTGAAGAAAAGGGTGGGAGGGCGGGAAAACAAAGACAACTTGGGACGGATGAAACAAACACCATTGAGAAAAAACTTAGAATTTATCTTGCGGACGTTGAAAATGATCGGATCCACTTGAAGAGAAGCACGCCGGTATTGAAAAAGAATTGACATGACGATCTCGATAAACAAGAAGGATTAGCACTCTCATAGAAATATGAGAACACCGCTTGAAAGGTATGGAATCAACACTTGACATCGAAGCAACTCGAATACCACAAATAAAACAAAACAAAGGATTTGGCTTGCAGAATAAGCCGGAACAAATACATATGATAGAGATTTACCCAATCCCATATCATGCATCTGTCGGAAAGATATTCTAGGAGCTACTTGAATTCCCACCTATAAACTCCCAAACTTTACGGTTATGCAATCGGTGTTGGGGATAGAGGACACAAAATATATCACCCAAACTAACAATACCTAGATCCAAATTGTATCCATCCGTCAACACATAACCAAGAAAACTCCGAAATCGTGTACCTCAACCTTCAAAAGCATCCGTTATACAAGTTATGGCAATACTCCCGAACTCGCCCAAGATCGGGTTATCGGGTTATCTCACCAACAACTGCATAAAAGAGATTTTCGATGTCGGTAAAACTCGGTATTCCAGAATCGCAACGATAAAATTGTGACGACAACACCTCGGAGCTCAACTCCCGGGACACCGCCACAACCCCTAAATGTCAGGAGGCACCAAGAACAATGTTCTCGTCATAAAACCATCGGAACGATTCCAAGATACCCGCGTGATCCTAAATTTTTTTTGTGAAATTTGAGGAGAGGAAAGACAAAACATCTACGGCAGGAGGCCTCACAAGAGCGACGAAGGGACTGAGGAGTAAAAAGAATCCTACTCTCCGATATATATATATATATAATCCTAAGACTCAAAACATTTTTTTCTAGACTCAACAACGGCCAACAAACAAGGGGGCTCCTAAGGTCGGTCGAGGCTCGATACTAACTTGTCACGCCTAAGATGCGACCCTATCCTAAAGGAACTCAAGGTCCCACCAAGGATAGAAGCGCATCTTGAAGACGCTTTGCAAGGTGGATATCATTACATCAACATTACATAATACATAGGGATACATACATAAGGCACGAATGCCACAAGAATACATCATCATCATACAAGAACAACATCCGACTACGGATGAAACATAAACAGAAACTCAAACAATATCCACCACCTAGCCAGGCTGCCGACACGAACCTATCCCTTGATCAAGAAGAAGCGTAAGAATAACTCCAACACAAATAAACATCACTCTCGCCATGATCATCGCATAACCTGTACCTACAACTGGTGGTGTAGTAATCAGAGCCACGAGGACTCAAAGAATCCCATTACCATGGGTATCAAGACTAGCAAAGCTTAAGTAGGAAAGGAAGGGATAAAGTGGTGAGGTTGCAGCAGCGCTAAGCATATATGGTGGCTAACATACATAAATGAGAGCGAGAAGAGAAACAAAGGAACGGTCGTCAACTAGTAATGATCAAGAAGTGATCCTGAACTCCTACTTACGTTAGACATAACCCGAAACCGTGTTCTCCTCTCGATCAACCCGAAAAGAGACACTCACGATTCGCACACGGTTGGTGTATTTTAGAAGAGTTTACTTCAAGTTTACTACAACCGGATATTATCAATTTCCCATCGCCACATAACCATGCACGGCTCTCGAAAGTTTATACCTGCGGGAGTGTCCCAACTTAGCCCATGATAAGCTCTCGCGATCAACGAAGGATATTCCTTCTCCCGGAAGACCCGATCAGTCTCGGAATCCGGCCACAAGACATTTCGACAAAGAATAAAACAAGACCAAAGAAGCCGCCCGATCGCCGACAATCCCGATAGGAGCTGCACATATCTCGCTCTCGGCAACACCGGATGAGACTAGCTACGAGTAAAACCAATCCTCGGGTTGCCTCAAGGTGGCCCATGAAGAAGCTCGATTCAAAGCCAAGACTTAGAGAAGCAATCGCCCGGGGGCTAAAATAAAGATGACCCTTGGGTTGGCCGACCCAAGGAAGGGTATAGGTGGTGGTGAGGCAAATGGTAAAACCAAGGTTGGGCCTTCTTTGGAGGAGTCTTATTCAAAGCGAACTGTCAAGGGGTCCCATAAATCACCCGACCGCGTTAGGGACGCAAAATCCGGGAACATAATACCGATATGACGGAAACTAGGCGGCAAGAGTGGAACAAAACACTGCATAAGGCCGAGCCTTCCACCCTTTACCAAGTATATAGATGCATTAATTAAATAAGATATATTGTGATATCCCAACAAGTAAACATGTTCCAACAAGGAACAACGCTCCATGTTCCAACAAGGAACAAACTTCATCTTCACCGCAACTAACAACGCTATAAGAGGGCTGAGCAAAGCGGTAACATAGCCAAACAACGGTTTGCTAGGAAGGGTAACAAAGGTTAGAGGTTCATGGCAATTTGGGAGGCTTGAATAAACAGGTGATAGGTAACGCAGCATAGCGATAGAACAAAGCAACTAGCATAGCAATGATAGTAATGAGATCCAAGGTAGCGGTCATCTTGCCTGAAATCCCACAAGGAAGAAGAACGAGTCCATGAAGAAGACGAACGGAAGTAGTCGAACGAATCCTCACAATCGCAACATTACCGGAACCGAGAAGCAACACCGGAAAGAAACAAACGACATAGTAAACACACAATCATAAACATGGCATGATGCACAATCAAGTATGATGCATGTCCGGTTTAATAAGGCATGGCATGCCAAAGTGCAACAAACAATACTACAAATTAAGTGGAGCTCAATATGCAACGGGTTGCATATTGACAAAACACCACATTGACATATTTAGTTTGATCTCGTTTAGGTACACAACAATATTAAATGTTTTTAAACATGGCAAGGGGTGAAGCATAATTAAACTAACTATTTAGGCAAGTTTAACTGAGGCCGGAAATAAGAAACAACAATTCCAGAAAATCCTCATGTGCATATTTTAGATTCGGTACTGTTCTGCCCTAAACACAATTTTATTGTTGTTAAACAGGAAAATAAACTGCACCATGTTAAACTAGGCATTTTTCCACCCCATTTAATATAAAGAACATTTAATTCCGAGATACGGTTATTTAGTTATGAAATAAGTCATTTTAACATGGCATTATTAGCAAATTAAAGCAAACATCAATTTAAACATTTTTAACATAGGTGAAAGTGGCATATTATTAATCTACACAATTTTCTGAGTATTTTACATATATAATTTGTTTTAATCCGATGCATGGTTAATTAATTATTGATGCATGAACATGAGGGTCTAATCTGTAAAACTGCAGTCTCAGGAATATTAGCTAGATCGTCCAGAACAGGAAAAAAAACACATGCGGGCCGACCTGCGGGCTGGCCCAACAAAGGCATGTGGGCGGGGCTGCTCACCAGGCCTCATGGGCCGATCGGTGGAGGAAGCCAAGCAGGCTGGATTGGGAGGGGAAGCGAGGCCGGGCGGATCTGGTGGCCCACGCAAAGGCGAGGGCAGGAGGAGGATGCGCGCGAAGCGACACGGCGCGTCCACGCCGGGCGCTGACCAAGTCAACGAGGGGAGCGTTAGCCTTCGTCGGGCGTAGAAAGCGAGCAAGCGGGCGGCGGGGGAGCGGGCGACGCAGGGCGCCGTGACCGGAGCAGAGCTCCGCGAAGCGGCAAAGGGGCGGCGAGGTCTTAGCCGCCGGATCTGGCCAGGAACGGGCTTAGGCGACGCGGGGACGGACTTGGTGCGGCGGAGCTCGAGGCCATGGCGAGCGGGCAAGGCGGAGGGAGAAGGGCGGCTCAGGCCGGCCGGCGCTCGGTGGTGGAGGACGGGACATCTCGAGCAGGAGGCGAGGACCGGCCTCGACGGACTGGTGGCGGAGGCCACCGGATATGGACGAAGATTGGAGCTCCGGGACGCTGTGGTGGTCCTGTCGAACAAAGAAGACAGGGAGAGCGGGGAAGGTTAGAGAGAGAGAGAGCGGAAGGACGAAGGAGAGGACGCGACGGGTGCCTGCCTACTGGCTTGCTCCGGCGAGGCAGGAAGGAGGCCGGGGTCCATTGGGAGTCTTCCATGGCGCTGGTGTGCTCCTGTGAAGAGAGCAAAGAGAAAGACGAGGTGAGGGGAGAACCAGACAGGGAAAAAAGGGGGGTGCAGCGAGAGAGAGAACCAGGCGGCGAGGGCTCATCTGCTGGTGATGCTTGTCGGTGGAGGGAGCTCCGGTCGTGTTGTGGCTTGCCGTGCGCGAAGGACGGGCGAGGCCGGAGGGGAACGAGGCAGGAACTCGCTCGAGGAGATCGAGCGCTAGAGCGTGGGGCTCTCTGTTGTTGCTATAAGTGGGAGGACGAATTGGGAGGCTACGGGCTGAAATCGAGGGAAGGTGGTGGATCGGGAGGGATCCCGATGGAGAGAGTGGCGGCTGGTGGATAGGTAGGCGGGTGAGATCCCGAGGAAGGAGGAGAGAATGGACAGGGGTGGCGGCGGCTAGGAGGAATTTTAGGAGTTGGTCTAGGGTTTGTCCAAATAGGCATGTGGGTGGACTATATATAGGAAAGGGGAAGAGTTTGGACCTTCCGATCGAAAACCAACGGACGAGAATAAATAGACTAAGGAGTTCGATAAAGAAAACGGAGATGTTTTATAGACGTTAGGGGATGATCCGGATCCAACGGTGACGACAGCTCGGGTCGGATTCGGGGAAGATTTCGGACGCACGAAAGAGGGGGTCGGAGAGAGGTTAGGTGGTTTGACAAGAGGGAACCGAAAACACGGTTGATCTCGAAAGGGTCAACGAACGCAACATAGAGGGAAGCGAGGAGCGGCAACTACGCGCGGATGCAAGTTTTAAACAATGACGGCAACGAAAAGCCGATGCAATGCGAATGATGCCATGAGATGAGATGCATGACATGAACAAAATGCAAAACAAAACACAAAACCCAACCACGAAGGAAATAATAATATCGCATCTCCGGAAAAGGCAAGAGTTGGAGTTACGAATATGGAAAGTTGTATCCGGGCGTTACAAAGGCTCTATGTCTTCAAACCTTTTTGGTCCTTACTGACAAAAGGGGGAGAAGCATATGGGTTGATAGTCTTCAAGCGGGTCCTTATGAGTGGTTGCTATACTTTTTGCCAAGTGTTTACAACTCTCGCTTTTGGTACATTTGGTTCTTTGAGTTGTAACACTTAAACTTGATGGTCGTCTGCTACCTTTTCTGTCAACTATGTGATGCGATGATAAATTCCGCACGAAGTCATGCCGCAGACGTTCATCTTTCATTATGCATGTCATTATCTTCGTTATATCTTTTCATGCATGATGAATTGTCTTCTTAAGTTGAAGAGTATCTCCACAAGTACAACCTGCCATGTCCATCTGCATTCAAAAGCAAAATACTTATATGCACATCTTCAGGGGGAGCCTTTTGCTACTTATGAAGACAATACCTTAACCCTTACAATTTCACATACTTATATCCCCGTTGAAAACTTCAACTAGTTTGTCATCAATCACCAAAAAGGGGGAGATTGTAAGTGCATCTAGTGCCACCCCTAGTTGGTTTTGGAGTATTGACGACAAACCTGGTTGAGGGACTAATGTGTTTGTGAGAATTGCAGGATAACACAGGTAATAGTCCCTCATTGATTCGGTTTACCTACCGGAGATGACCCCTAAAAATGTGTGAAGACATTGAAGACAATGGTGGTAGGTGAAGATATTCACAACAAAGATTATGACTCGAGAAGACGTTCATGTGAAGACTATGGAATGCGAAGACATTGTTGTTTCGTAGTTTCCTTTTTCTTCTTTATTGAGTCATCGGAACCACCGTACTGTTAAGTGGGGTCCAAGTGAACAAATTCAGAGTGACTGAAGTGATGCTCAACCGAATCCTATGTCTTCGAGCGAAGACAATGAGAGAAAACCTTATCCAGAGCTGTATGAGCCAGCTCTACTTGTAGCCCAAGTCAAGCTGCCGCGTATGTTTGAAATCTGACCATTGGAACAAGTGTCAGTTCCTTAGTGACCCAGGGTCATTTCACACAAATCAGGTCGGGTTGCCTAGTGGCTATAAATAGCCCACCCCCTACACCATAAATTGGTGGCTGCTCAGAGTTAGTGCACGGCTTTTTTCGTTGAGAGCAACCCACCTTCGAAGCATTTGAGAGAGAGATCCTTGCGAGGACAAAGCCCAAAACACCCAGAGCCCAAAGAGTGTTTGGCATCACTGAAGTCTTTCTGTCTACGTGATCTGAAGACTTGTTACACTTGAGGACTGTGAATCCTCCAGCCGGTTAGGCGTCGCGTTCTGAGCATCCAAGAGTCATTGTGGATTGCCGGTGAACGAAGTCTGTGAAGGTTCGGAAGTCTACCTTGAGGACTTACCAGAGTGATTGGGCGAGGACTAAGTGTCCTTAGCTCAAGGGGAATAAGGTGAAGACGTAGTCTTCTGAGTTGAATCTCAGCCTCCCTAACCAGACATACAGTTGTCACAGCAACTGGAACTGGTCTAACAAATCCTTGTCCTCACCAAGCAACTGGTTCTATCTTCTCCCTCTCGTTACTTACAGTTTGTCTTCGTGAAGTCATTGCCTGCTCGCATTATCTGTTTGACTTCACCGTGTGACGACTATTATTGTTTGGCTTCATTCTATCTTCCATCCTGATCCATACTGCCTAACTGCTATTAGTCTTCATGCTTTCACGTTATTGAATACTTGACTATGGCTTGCCTAGTGTAGTCCTCCTTCCGCTGCATGTCAATAGGTTCATTTCTATTGTTTATCTTTGAAACTCCCATGTTTTGAATACTTCCATAAAAATCGCCTATTCACCCCCCTCTAGTCGATAACTAGCACTTTCAGTGAAGAAGCCTTCGACGTCCAAGATTCCATCACACGTGTCTGCAGGCAGGGCAGGCGGCGCAGTCGCCGCGCACGGTGCGAACACCACGGCGGGCGCAATCGGCGCAGGCGGTGCGGTCGCTATGCCCGCTATAGCAGAAAAGAGCAGCGGAGGCACTGAATGCGGGTATCTACCTCGACCCTCTGGCGAAGATGACAACAATGGCACAGGCGACGCGGGAACTCAGCTCCCGCCTCCTCAGCGCACCGGCGAGCATAGCCATCGGAGCGACCCCGTCCGGTCAGGAGCGAGCCGCGACCCTCCCGCTGCGACGGCTCTGGCGACGGCGAGGGGGATGACATCAAGGCACACACCTCGTCCATCGTGAGATGGACGTGATGTGATGACAAGCGGCATTGTTGTACCTCCGCAACAGCACCCGCATGTCAAGACGCCCATTGATCAAGTTCACGATCCTCAAGCACCGCTCACGCCACACCAACTTGTCGTCACATCCGCAGCTCGGTGACAAGATTGCAACGATGCTCCTACTGGCTCTACCAGGAGTCGAGCGACATCGCGGTCTTCACGCTCCAACATGCCTTCGACGACAACGGAGGCGATGGCGCGGGCCCAGATGATGTTGGATTTCCCTCCAATAGCCGGCAAGATGGATGAGTGGAGGGCCACCATCCAGAGCTTGATCGAGTTTGCCGATGCATATAGATCCCAGTTGACAGAACCCTCATGACGCCCGCCAATCATGCTAGTAGCTCTGATTGATGGTCGTTTGGCAGGTGGTGCACCCACGGTACAATCACCTTCTCGGCAACAACCCCAGCAGCAGCGCTGGCACTCGAAGCGAACCCAATAGAATGTCGAGCCTGACAATGTGTCAATGGCCTCCTTGGATCCACAAACGCAACAAGATCAACGGCAGGTGTTGCTGGATAGGCGAGCAGAGGATGTTTGCACCACCATTCAACGACGTCGGGAGGCGCTTCATCAATCAGACGAGCGCAACGGTCCAATCATCGATGAACCAGTGCCCGTTGTTGGCAGGTACTTGCCTTACAAGGTTGGGTGCCCTACTTTCACATGTGAGATGCGGCAAGTCCGTTGGTCGTTTGTCCGCGCGTTCATGCCCGAATTACCAGAAAAGTACGACGGCAAGTTAAACCCGTTAGAGTTCTTGGGCATTTACACAATTGTCATGTGACGTCTACTACACAACTTGTTCTTGTAGACTCATGTCGGGCCTCCAAGCGCAGAGTTTTGCAGGACAATAGCAAATTTCCCTCAAGTGGATGACCTAAGGTTTATCAATCCGTGGGAGGCGTAGGATGAAGATGGTCTCTCTCAAACAACCCTGCAACCAGATAATAAAAGTTTCTTGTGTCCCCAACACACCAAATACAAAGGTAATTTGTATAGGTGCACTAGTTCAGCGAAGAGATGGTGATAAAAGTGTAGTAATGATAGTAGATATTGATTTTTATAATAGGAACAATAAAAAACAGCAATGTAGCAATTGATAAAACGGAGCACAAACGGTATTGCAATGCTTGAAAATGAGGCCTAGGGTCCGTACTTTCACTAGTGCAATCTCTCAACAATGCTAATCTAATTGGATCATATAACCATCCCTCAACGTGTGATGAAGAATCACTCCGAAGTTCTTATCTAGCGGAGAACATAAGATGAAATTGTTTGTAGGGTACGAAACCACCTCAAAGCTATTCTTTCCGATCAATCTATCCTAGAGTTTGTACTAAAATAACACCCAAATATTCTTTTCGATCGACCTAACCAAGAGTTCATACTAAAATACACCATATGATGCACATCAACCAACTCTAATGTCACCTAGATACTCAATGTCACCGCAAGTGTCGGATGTGGGGTTCCGGCAAACCCTTAAGGTTCGAACACTGGGGTGCGCGCGAAGTCTTTCCCTCCTACCGATCTACGCCCAAGTGTCACGACCGGTTTCTCAATAAAAATATTTATTGAACAACCAACCTATGAAATCCAATATGAGGAAAATCCTCCATATCGGTAGACAAAACTTTGATACAAGAAGCCAGTAGCATTACAATATTACGAAATCGGATCAAGATGCCCAACCAATTATTACAACACGCCAATAATTATACATGAAGGCGGATATGACACAACGGTGTGGGGTGGAAATACTACTGACTCGAGATATAAGTGGTTGGTGGAATAACACAGTGGGGTGGTTAATAAGTCTACTGCACTAGCGGCTCATCGAGCGTCTAGGTGAGGCTCGATGGATTTATTTGGGTAGCGGAAGCGGATATATCACAATGACTAATCCAGGGGTCGCACGAGACTGACTGGGATTCCTCTAGGCGTCGGACTCGCTATCGAACTCTTCATCCATGAGATCGCCTTCACGAAGATCCGCCAAATCAACAAGCCGTGAGTACTATGAAAGTACTCGCAAGACAGTTCGGACAAAAGATATAACAAATGAATGCATGAATGCGACATGATTAATTTTAACAATGCTCAAATGAAACAAGATAGCAAAATAAATAAGAAGGGATCGGCGGTAGTCCGCTCGAAACCCAAAGAAGATAAACTCAAAACCGACGGTGTCCAAGCGATGCCTCAAGGGTGAACAAATAAGCAAAACATGCCACAGTCGGGCGTCTGAGCGACACCTCATAAAGGGCTTATATTGAAATAAAATACATGCGTGCCACAGTCGGACGTTGGAGCGACATCACAGAAAGGGCTTATAATGAAAATAAATAACAGCAATGCCACAGTCGGACGTCTGAGCGACATCGCAGAAAGGGCTTATAATAAAATAAATGACAACAATGCCGCAGTCGGACGTCTGAGCGACATCACAGAAAGGGCTTATAATAAAATAACTGACAACAATGCCGCAGTCGGACGTCTGAGCGACATCGCAGAAAGGGCTTATAATAAAATAACTGACAACAATGCCGCAGTCGGACGTCTGAGCGACATCGCAGAAAGGGCTTATAATGAAATAGATGACAACAATGCCGCAGTCGGACGTCTGAGCGACATCGCAGAAAGGGCTTATAATAAATCATTCATAACTGACGAGATATAGTGCTCACGGAAAATACTCATCACAAGACAATAAGCGGGTTAGTCCATTCACAGGAAAATAAACATTTGATACTCCAATGGTTCTCAGGAGTTTCTGTCACCGAGACTGACACTTGACAAGATGTGATGAACACGGTACTTGTATATGGATAAGATGAATTCAAGAATTTTGACTCTGCAGAGTTTGTACCAAAAATTTTCCACAGCCAACGGATTTCCGTAGTCACGAAGGACTAGTTCCGTTTACGGTATTTCGAAAGAAACACAACTAGCTAGTACACACCCATCATACCTCACAATGTCAGGAATCACCCTAGACAGCGTTTAAGAAAACTTTGAGACGGGGAGATCACAATCTCGATTAGCATGGGATCAATTTATTTACGCGCGCTCTAAGGGGTGCCCCCCTCTCGGTCCCAACCAGAAACACCCATGCCCCCTGACCGGATGAAAGGCTTTAATCCAGGGCCATGGAACCTTCATCCCGGCCTCTCGAAATGGTGTGTACCAGGAAGTGGTTTGCAACTTACTAAGCCGTATCCCTTGCGGGAAACAGGTGGTAGTACGAAAGGGAAGGCGGATGGGAATCTGACTGATTTATGTTGACACCGAGTCAACGATATGGCATAAGCCTGGCATGCTACAACACTGCCATCTTACCCATACTCATGCCAACTCATGGCCATGCAACGAGTTTCCAACAACTCATGTATTTGGCGAGCTCATATGCCTCGATGCTCACGAGACGAACTATCATCGAAATGCTCATGAACGTGCCATGATACAAAATAATGCAAACATGCCCAGACACTCATCATATCAAAAGTTCAAACTTTGCTTGCCTGGTTCGGAGTAGTCGGGGTCTAGCTCGGCGGTTCGCAGTTCCGTCACCTCCTTCGTATCTACGGTACACAAAAATACACGTGCTAACGTAAATACCGTGGGGTACAGAAAGTTGATCCAAATATTTTTCAAATAAATATGACAAAAACTAGACAAAATTTGAAGAGGACAGAAAAGAATCACTCAAAATTCCTTTCTGTTAAAAGGTTATAAAGGTTTTAACCCGAGGACCCATCTGTAATGAAACGAGAAAACTACCAGGGGCTTTGCGAAAAATCCAGAAAAATGGTTCAGAGTGGAAGCGATTTGCCAAAATGCGCTTTGAAAACGATTCAAAAAAGGCTGACGGGCGGGTCCCACCCGTCAGTTTGAAATTTCAAACGAGGGAGTTGGGGCTCGTCGGCGCCCGAGAGCCGCGGTGGTCGCCGGCGGCGATCCACAGCGAGGCAGGGAGATTGGAGAGTACCTCCGTGTTCAGGGCGCCATTCCACGTCTGTGGGAGGTGGTGGTGGTCGCCGCGAGTACCACGCCGGGCGGCGACGCTTGCTCGGCGGAAGGTGATTCGGTGGTCGGGACCTCGTCGGAGAGAGCTGCGGAGGTGGAATTGAGGAGGGGGTTAGACTCGTGATAGCATGAGAGGGTATCTGACGAGGTTAGGGCGCCGGAGATGACCTCACCAGAGTGAATCACGGTGGAGGCCTGTAACGCCCTCGATGCGGCTATATCTCCCACGTGTCGAAGCACGACTTAGAGGCATAACCGCATTGAAAGCAATGTCGCAAGTGAGGTAATCTTCACACAACCCATGTAATACATAAGGGAAAAGAGAATACATAGTTGGCTTACAATCGCCACTTCACACAATACATGAGTAAAACATTACATCATACAGAGTACACTCAAGGTCCGACTACGGAACCAAAATAAAAGAAGACTACCCCAAAAGCTACACAGATCCCCGATCGTCCCAACTGGCTCCACTCTTGATCACCAAACGAAACAACACAAAGAACAAGATCTTCATCGAGCTCCTCCTTGAGCTCGGGTCCATCACCGCACGGTCTCATCGGCACTGCAAACTGGTTTTGGGAAGTATCTGTGAGTCACGGGACTCAGCAATCTCACACCATGAGATCAAGACTATTTAAGCTTAAAGGTAGGGCAAGGTAGTGAGGTGGAGCTGCAGCAAGCGACTAGCATATATGGTGGCTAACATACGCAAAAGAGAGCGAGAAGAGAAGGCAAAAGCACGGTCGAACAACTATGATCAAGAAGTGATCCTGAAACTACTTACGCCGACATAACCCGAAACCGTGTTCTCCTCTCGATCAACCCGAAAAGAGACACTCACGTTACGCACACGGTTGGTGTATTTTAATTAAGATCAACTTCGGTTTTCTACAACCGACATTAACAAATTCCCATCTGCCACATAACCGCGGCACGGCTTTCGAAAGTTCAAACCCTGCAGGGTGTCCCAACTTAGCCCATGATAAGCTCTCGCGATCAACGAAGAATAGACCTTCTCCCGGAAGCCCGATCAGTCTCGAATCCGGCTACAAGACATTTCACAGCAATAAAACAAGTCCAAGAAGACCTCCCGCGTGCCGACACACCTCGATAGTAGCCGCACAGATCTCGTCTCGTGCCACGACCGGATAAGCTAAGCGTCACAGTACCGACGTAACCCAAGTTGCCAAGGGATGGTCCCGACGGTGCTCTAGTTTGGACCAACGCTAGACAAACACCGCCCGGGGTGAATAAAGATGACCCTCGGGATGCGCGACTCCCAAGGGAAAAAAGGCTAGGAGGCAAATGTAAAACCAATGTTGGGCCTTGCTGAAAAGTCTTATTCAAAGCGAACTGTCAAGGGGTCCCATAAATCACCCGACCGCGTTAGGGACGCAAAATCCGGGAACATAATACCGATATGACGGAAACTAGGGCGGCAAGAGTGGAACAAAACACCAGGCATAAGGCCGAGCCTTCCACCCTTTACCAAGTATATAGATGCATTAATTAAATAAGATATATTGTGATATCCCAACAAGTAAACATGTTCCAACAAGGAACAACATCTCCATGTTCCACCAAGGAACAAACTTCAACTTCACCTGCAACTAACAACGCTATAAGAGGGGCTGAGCAAAGCGGTAACATAGCCAAACAACGGTTTGCTAGGAAAAGATGGTTAGAGGTTCGACATGGCAATGTGGGTGGCATGATATAGCAAGTGGTAGGCATCGTAGCATAGGCATAGCAAAAGAGCGAGCATCTAGCAAGCAAAGATAGAAGTGATTTCGAGGGTATGGTCATCTTGCCCGAAATCCCGCAAGGAAGAAGAACGAGTCCATGAAGAGGACAACCGGGCGTGGTCGAACGAATCCTCACAACTCCGAACGAACCGGCTAACGAGAGAAGCAAACCGAAAGAAGCAAACCACATAGTAAACAACCACCACATAAACATGGCATGATGCACAATCAAGTATGATGCATGACCGGTTTAAATAGCATGGCAAGGCAATATGCACAAACAATCCTACAAATTAAGTGGAGCTCAATATGCAACGAATTGCATATTGACGAAACACCACAACACTTATTTAGTTCACTCTCGGTTAGGGAACCAACAATATTAAATGTTGTTAAACATGGCAAGAGGTGAAGCATATTGAAACTACCTATCTAGGCAAGTTTAAATGAGGCCGAAACAACGAACAACAATTCGGAAAATCCCCATATGCAAATTATGGATTCGAACAGATCTGACCTAAAGCATATTTTAGAGTTGTTAAACATGCAAAGAAATGCTACCATGTTAATCTATGCATTTTTCTACCCCATTTACATATATAAAATATTTAAAATGGAGCTACGGTTATTTAGTTATGAAATAAATCATTTTAGCATGGCATTTAAGCAAATTAATGCAAACAACAATTATTAAACAATTAAATGTTGTTATCATGATGCGGATGACATATACAAGTTTTATGCAATTTTTATGAAAACATTGACATGAGCATGATATGAAGCATTATGTCACCGTGGTGGAAGAAAGGGGTGCCACGGCAACGAATCCGAAAATGGTGCCACGGCAACATATCGGTTCCGATAACTCGATTGAGATATCGGTGCAAAGGAAAGCGTGACGGAAGCGAGTCATGCAAGATGGTGGGGTGATCCCGGATACCGGGTTCCCACGGAACGGTGGCATGGCAAAAGAGGGGCATCGCAAGGATGATTCGATCACGGCGGTCGCCACGGGTTATACCTTCTAACGAGCAATCGGACGGGTCGAGTTGTCGAGGGAAGTAGATGGAAGTAGACGCTCGCGATGATCGCCGAGGGAAGTAGTCGTACACGGCGTGGGGAAGTCGTTGTTCACGCTCGATGGTAGTGGTACATCTCGCCATCGGAAGTAGTTGTTCGCGTCCCGTGGATGTTCGGGTCCACGGGTCTTCGAGGGTCGACGGTAGTGGTTCACGCTCGTTTCAAGAGGTACTTGACGGTCCGAATCCTTCGGGTTGTCGTGGTACTTGCGGTCTCGCGATGGTAGTCGTTACACGGCGTGGGGAAGTAGACGCTCATGTTCGAGTCGCCGATAGCGGTACTTGAAGAATCCCAAACGGACTTAGCGCCTCATGCGTAGGGGTACTTGACGTTATCCACCTCGGATGTAGTCGCTCCGTGTAGTCGGACTTGACAAATAAAAAGCACACCGCTACAATCGTGGTACTTGGGGAGAACTCCCGAGACGATGCTTGGCGGTCCGGTGTGGTCTTGGCGCCCATGTAGTCGAACTTGCCAGCCTCGACGGTCCAACACCAAACCCACAAGGGCCTCGGATGCCAGCAAGGAGGCGGCGGTGGTGGTCACGGAGGTCGGGAAGTATCGCAGATGGCGCTGCTACACCGGCCGACAACGGTGGAGTTCTCGCGACGGCGTCAGGTGGTCGATGGAGAGGGGCTTGGCGCTGGGGACGAAGCTCGCCCGGAGAGGGTGCAGAGATCAAGGCATGGCTCCGTCGACGTGGGCGAGGCGAGGAGGAGCTGCTGCCGTTCGCCCCGGCGCCGGCTGTAACGGCGCAGTGAGGCTTGGTGGCGGAACCCGGCAGCAGGGAGGCGCGCCATGGCGAGGGGACGACCTGGCGGCGCCGGGCGCCCTACCGCGTGGAGGACGACGGTGCTCGGCTGGTACTCGAGGACGGGCGACGGGAGAGCTGGAAGGTCCGGCCTACTGGAGATGGGTCACGGCGTCGGCGAGAGGGTGCAGCAGCGAGCTGCTTGCCGCCGCAAGGTCGGGCACGCGGGATGAGGAGTAGCAGTGTCGAGGCAGGGCGACGGGAACGCGGGCTGCGCGTGTGAGTGGCGGCGGTGAGAGAGGACGAGAGGAGATGGAATCGGGCACGAGAGGGAGAGGGGATCGAGGGATCGGGCAAGGGGGTTTCAAGCAAGCGAGGCGACGAGGGATCGGGCGGGGGTGGCGGCGGAGGAGGACGAGGGAGAGAGTCCTGCGGGCTAGGGTTAGAAGCAGGCGGCTGGGCCTTGGGGTTTGGTGGGCCGGCCTAGTTGGTCGGGCCTAAGAGGCCTTGGGCCATAGAGGCCTGCTGGGGAGAATGGCCAGGGCAGGTTGGCTCTCTCTCTCTCTCTCTCTCTCTTATATATATAGCAGAAAAATAAATAAAGAGAGACAAAAGAACGAGAGGGTTAGGGAAAGAATTTGGACATGGGGATTATTTTCCCGACTCACAAAAATATGAAGAATTTAACAAAATGGCCCGAGGATTTTGGTGGATCTCCTAAAATGATGAAATAATAATGGCAAGGTTTTGAGGTCAACTCGAGAGTAGAAAAGGCATGGGATTTAATATGCAAGTGTGTTATGGTGAATTCCAAATTAATGGAATATTTTTAATATAGCTCCCTAATATCGGGAGGGTATGTTATAAAGAGAAAACACCATGTGAATTCCCTCGATTTAAATGGATCGAAAACATCCATACAATTTATTTAGAAGAGTTTTAAAAATTAATGATATGATGGCATGATGAGATGATGCAATGCAAGAGATGACATGAGCAATGCAAAAACAAAACAAAACACATGTCAAAACTCGGAAACCCTGGAAGGCAACTGAAGCTCCGGTCTTGGGGCGTCACAACACTCCACCACTACGAGAGGATCTCGTCCCGAGATCTAGGATGGCACCGAAGAAAAACGGAAGAGGAAGAGGTAAAACAAAGTTGCTTCTCCGACAAACGAGTGAAACCAAAGAACCTTGAGAGGTTGAACAAAATGAAAGAAAGAAAACAACGAAGATGAAGAAAGTTGAAAACACTCTGTTAGAAAAGAGGAACATGAGATACGACGAGAACCAAGAGGTTAAGTGATAACATAGATACTGAAACCACTCCGGTTAAAACTAGATCGAGAAGGAATAAGATTGATAAAATTTGGGCAGCACTCCGACTGAAAAAGGAAGGAAACTTGATAAGATGAAAAGAACTCGAATGAAAACATGACACTCCGGTTAAAACGATAAGCAAGGAAAAGAACATGGTCTTGACAAAAGAAGATGATGGGTCGAAGAGAGCAACATCACAATGCCTCCGGAGACAATGCATGATCGATAGAAAGTTGGAATGAATAGAACGAAGAATGAAACCAACATCTTCCACCATAAATGAATTTGAAAGAGCATCCTTACGAAGTAGGATTGAACGGAGTTGTTTGCAAAACAACAACGATAAGGATAAGCTTGTAGTGGGCTTATGAAAGCATCTCAAAATTATGAGGTGAGCTTCTGCCACCAACGGAAACAATTGATTGGATTTATATCAACAAGGAGACGAGAAACTTATTTCAGCAGGAGGATAAATGAAGAACTTGGGTCATTTATAAGCACCATAAAAGCAAATTCCCTTAGGGGAAGCTTTAGGTGAAATATAGCCCAAGGTAACTCCAATGAAGAGATTGATGGATTTAAAATACCTCATTCTTGACAACATGTGAATCATGAAACACGAACTCAAATTGTCGAGAATGACATAACACCACCTCAAGAGATAAGGTAGAAAGAATTTCACTTCGAAATGCAAGAAGAAGAATGCTTGAACTCCTCAAAACAAAACATGTGTTGAGCACCATGTTCAATTTTGAAGTATGGCTTGGCGGATCATAGCTTCGAGAGAAATCTTGAAGACCAATTAATAATTAAAAGAATCCTTGACGAACCATCATGTAGAGCCTCCATGATGAACTCCGGTAAGAAAAGGATGATAAAAGAAAGAGAAGTTGAAAACACAAGGTGAAGCCTTGCAATGATAAGATGAAGCTTTGAAATGATATAACCGAGAAAACTTGGAACTCCGGAAAGAAAAGATGAACAAATGAAATCAAGAATTTTTGATGACCCTCCGGAATAAGGAATTGAATTTACTCGATGGAACAAGAATAAGAATTACGTTATGCGTATCCTTCACCAATTTAGATTGATGACAAGCAACGGATTAGGCATACCACTTATTCTCATTGAAAAATGATTACAGATAGAGATATAGCGCAAACTTGAGAAGGTATTGATGGAACAACCGGTGGGATTTGGAAAACAAGAGTTGAACGCTTGAATGAATAATTCTGAAATGATGGGCTCCGGAGAATCAAACTGAAAAGACTCCTGAAATGCTCCGGATGGGTTAAAAGAATTCTCACAATCAAAACAATTATGAGAGGATGGCATCAAGCTAGAACCATGAATCTTGAAGTGAATAGAGCAAAATTAAAGAAAAGCTCTTCTTCGGTCTTCAACTGACGACGAGAAACACCACCATGAATTGTTGAGGCACTCCAGAATGAAAATTTGAAAGGTTGACCCATTGATGAAAGAATTTGAAAGATCTTGGAGAAAGACATTTGACTGATGAAAACCCATTCTTACGTCAAACTTAGAAAAGAATTTGGAAATAGCTTCGGAAAGAATTAGCAGAGTCAGGTAAGATCCTGGGAAAAGACCTGTGGGTTAGGGCCCACTCAAAAGAACCACCGTTGAACGATTGCTTGAAACAGATATTGCACCGGTAGAATTAAATGGCTTGAATGAGATAGCAATCTTGAAATAGTTTGAACGGATTAAGAATGGAAACACGAATCTTCTGGGATATCTTCAACACTCCGGAACAATTGAATAGCGAGAAGTGGATGATTAAGAGATACACCGGCATGAGAAAGCATTTGGAACGATGAAAAGAATACGATCAACACTGAAAACTTGGCTTGAGTCCGCCGGAGAAGAAAATAAGAATGGAACAATGATAAGGTTAAAGCTTCCTTAGCGTCTTCATGAGAAATCACCGGATAAAACATTTAAAGGAAAAGAATGAAGAAACTTCACTCAATAAAAATGGATACTTGATTAAGAAATCTGAGTCCTTGAAGAAAAAGGGTGGGAGGGCGGGAAAACAAAACAACTTGGGTCGGATGAAACAAACACCGTTGAGAAAACTTAGGAATTGATCTTGCGAATGTTGGAATGATCGGATCCACTAGAAGAGAAGCACGCCGGTTAGAAAAGAATTAACATGACAAGCTCAGTGATCAATAAGGATTAGTATTCACATAGAAATATGAGAACGCCATTTAGGAAAGGTATGGAATCAACACTTGGCATTGAAGCAACTTGAATACCACAAAACGGAACAAAAACAAAGGATTTGGCTTCAAGAATGAGCCGGAACAAACACATGATAGAGATTTCGCCAAAGTGTTCGTGGTGGGGCCCACACGGACACGACGATAGCGGACGCCACGAATGACAAACAAGACGTCCCGAATCAGCATAGCCAAGGATTCTTTAAGACGCCTCGCGACCATCAGAATCGACCGTGAATGGGCGGACCACTAGACTTTGAACCCCAATCTCAAATCATACATCCGCTTGAAAGATATCCCGAAGCTACTAGAATTCCACCTATCAACTCCCAAACTTTCTGGTTATGCAACTGTGTTGGGGATACAGGGACACAAAATATATCACCCAAACTAACAATACCTAGATCCACCAGATCCATCCGTCAACACATAACCAAGAAATCCTCGAAATCGTGTACCTCGACCTTCAAAAACATCCGTTATGCAAGTCATGGCAATATTCTCCACTTTTCGCCATCTTTCGGGCTATCGGGGTTATCTCACCAACAACTGCACAAAAGAGATTTCGATGTCGGCAAAACTCGTATTCCAGAATCGCAACGATAAAATTGTGACGACAACACCTCGGAGCTCAACTCCCGGGACACCGCCACAACCCCTAAATGTCGAGGCACCAAGAACAATGTTCTCATCACAAAACCATCTGAACGATTCCAAGATACCCACGTGATCCTAAAAAAAAATTAGTGAAATTTGAGAAGAGAAGAGTCAAAACTCTCGTCAGATGCCTCACCAGAGCGCGGCAGAAGGGACCGGGGAGTAAAAAGAATCCTACTCTCCGATATATATAATCCTAAGACTCAAAACATTTCCCATTCTAGACTCAACAACGCCAAGAAACAATCAAGTAGGGGCTCCTAAGTCGGGAAGGCTCGATACCAACTTGTAGCGCCCTCGATGCGGCTATATCTCCCACGTGTCAAGCACGACTTAGAGGCATAACCGCATTGAAAGCAATGTCGCAAGTGAGGTAATCTTCACACAACCCATGTAATACATAAGGGAAAAGAGAATACATAGTTGGCTTACAATCGCCACTTCACACAATACATGAGTAAAACATTACATCATACAGAGTACACTCAACGTCCGACTACGGAACCAAAATAAAAGAAGACTACCCCAAAAGCTACACAGATCCCCGATCGTCCCAACTGGGCTCCACTACTGATCAGCTGAAACGAAACAACACAAAAAACAAGATCTTCATCGAGCTCCTCCTTGAGCTCGGGTCCATCACCTGCACGGTCTCATCGGCACCTGCAAACTGGTTTTGGGAAGTATCTGTGAGTCACGGGGACTCAGCAATCTCACACCCGCGAGATCAAGACTATTTAAGCTTAAAGGTAGGGCAAGGTAGTGAGGTGGAGCTGCAGCAAGCGACTAGCATATATGGTGGCTAACATACGCAAAAGAGAGCGAGAAGAGAAGGCAAAAGCACGGTCGAACAACTATGATCAAGAAGTGATCCTGAAACTACTTACGTCAGACATAACCCAGAAACCGTGTTCTCCTCTCGATCAACCCCGAAAAGAGACACTCACGGTTACGCACACGGTTGGTGTATTTTAATTAAGATCAACTTCGGGTTTTCTACAACCGGACATTAACAAATTCCCATCTGCCACATAACCGCGGCACGGCTTTGAAAGTTCAAACCTCGCAGGGTGTCCCAACTTAGCCCATGATAAGCTCTCGCGATCAACGGCGAATAGACCTTCTCCCGGAAGCCCGATCAGTCTCGGAATCCGGCCACAAGACATTTCACAGCAATAAAACAAGTCCAAAGAAGACCTCCCGCGGCCGACACCTCGATAGTAGCCGCAGATCTCGCCTCGAGCCACGACCGGATAAGCTAAGCGTCACAGTACCGACGTAACCTGTTGCCATGGGATGGTCCCGACGGTGCTCTAGTTTGGACCAACGCTTAGACAAACACCGCCCGGGGTGAATAAAGATGACCCTCGGGATGCGCGACTCCCAAGGGAAAAAGGCTAGAGGCAAATGTAAAACCAATGTTGGGCCTTCTTGGAAAAGTCTTATTCAAAGCGAACTGTCAAGGGGTCCCATAAATCACCCGACCGCGTTAGGGACGCAAAATCCGGGAACATAATACCGATATGACGGAAACTAGGGCGGCAAGAGTGGAACAAAACACTGCATAAGGCCGAGCCTTCCACCCTTTACCAAGTATATAGATGCATTAATTAAATAAGATATATTGTGATATCCCAACAAGTAAACATGTTCCAACAAGGAACAACATCTCCATGTTCCACCAAGGAACAAACTTCAACTTCACCTGCAACTAACAACGCTATAAGAGGGGCTGAGCAAAGCGGTAACATAGCCAAACAACGGTTTGCTAGGAAAAGATGGTTAGAGGTTCGACATGGCAATGTGGGTGGCATGATATAGCAAGTGGTAGGCATCGTAGCATAGGCATAGCAAAAGAGCGAGCATCTAGCAAGCAAAGATAGAAGTGATTTCAAGGGTATGGTCATCTTGCCTGAAATCCCGCAAGGAAGAAGAACGAGTCCATGAAGAGGACAACCGGGCGTAGTCGAACGAATCCTCACAACTCCGGAACGAACCGAAGCTAACGAGAGAAGCAAACCGGAAAGAAGCAAACCACATAGTAAACAACCACCACATAAACATGGCATGATGCACAATCAAGTATGATGCATGACCGGTTTAAATAGCATGGCAAGGCAATATGCACAAACAATCCTACAAATTAAGTGGAGCTCAATATGCAACGAATTGCATATTGACGAAACACCACAACACTTATTTAGTTCACTCTCGGTTAGGGAACCAACAATATTAAATGTTGTTAAACATGGCAAGAGGTGAAGCATATTGAAACTACCTATCTAGGCAAGTTTAAATGAGGCCGGAAACAACGAACAACAATTCCGGAAAATCCCCATATGCAAATTATGGATTCGGAACAGATCTGACCTAAAGCATATTTTAGAGTTGTTAAACATGCAAAGAAATGCTACCATGTTAATCTATGCATTTTTCTACCCCATTTACATATATAAAATATTTAAAATGGAGCTACGGTTATTTAGTTATGAAATAAATCATTTTAGCATGGCATTTAAGCAAATTAATGCAAACAACAATTATTAAACAATTAAATGTTGTTATCATGATGCGGATGACATATACAAGTTTTATGCAATTTTTATGAAAACATTGACATGAGCATGATATGAAGCATTATGTCACCGTGGTGGAAGAAAGGTGCCACGGCAACGAATCCGAAAATGGTGCCACGGCAACATATCGGTTCCGATAACTCGATTGAGATATCGGTGCAAAGGAAAGCGTGAGGGAAGCGAGTCATGCAAGATGGTGGGGTGATCCCGGATACCGGGTTCCCACGGAACGGTGGCATGGCAAAAGAGGGGCATCGCAAGGATGATTCGATCACGGCGGTCGTCACGGGTTATACCTTCGAACGAGCAATCGGACGGGTCGAGTTGTCGAGGGAAGTAGATGGAAGTAGACGCTCGCGATGATCGCCGAGGGAAGTAGTCGTTACACGGCGAGGGGAAGTCGTTGTTCACGCTCGATGGTAGTGGTACATCTCGCCATCGGAAGTAGTTGTTCGCGTCCCGTGGATGTTCGGGTCCACGGGTCTTCGAGGGTCGACGGTAGTGGTTCACGTTCGTTTTCGAAGAGGTACTTGACGGGTCCGAATCCCTTCGGGGTTGTCGTGGTACTTGCGGTCTCGCGATGGTAGTCGTACACGGCGTAGGGGAAGTAGACGTTCATGTTCGAGTCGTCGATAGCAGTACTTGAAGAATCCCGAAACGGACTTAGCGTCTCATGCGTAGGGGTACTTGACGTTATCCACCTCGGATGTAGTCGTTCCCGTGTAGTCGGACTTGACAAATAAAAAGCACACCGGCTACAATCGTGGTACTTGGGGAGAACTCCCGGAGACGATGCTTGGCGGTCCTGGTGTGGTCTTGGCGTCCATGTAGTCGAACTTGCCAGCCTCGACGGTCCAACACCAAACCCACAAGGGCCTCGGATGCCAGCAAGGAGGCGGCGGTGGTGGTCACGAGGTCGGGAAGTATCTGCAGTGGGCGCTGCTACACCGGCTGACAACGGTGGAGTTCTGCGACGGCGTGCAGGGTCGATGGAGAGGGGCTTGGCGCGGCGGGGACGAGCTCGCTCCGGAGAGGGTGCAGAGGTCCAAGGCATGGCTCCCGTCGACGTGGACGAGGCGAGGAGGAGCTGCTGCCGTTCGTCCTGGCGCTCGACAGAACGGCGCAGGCGAGGCTTGGTGGCGGAACCCCGGCAGCAGGGAGGCGCGGCCATGGCAGGGGACGACCCTGGCGGCGTCGGCGCTCCTACCGGCGTGGAGGACGACGGAGCTCCGGGCTGGTACTCTGAGGACGGGCGACGGGGAGAACCTGGAAGGTCCGGGCGCGCTGGAGATGGGTCACGGCGTCGGCGAGAGGTGCAGCAGCGATTCTGCTTGCCGGCGGCAAGGCGTCGGGCACGCCGGATGAGGAGTAGCAGGTGTCGGGGCAGAAGCGACGGGAACGCTGGCTGCGCGTGTGAGTGGCGGCGGTGAGAGAGGACGAGAGGAGATGGAATCGGGCACGAGAGGGAGAGGAGGATCGAGGGGATCGGGCAGTGGGGGTTTCGGGCGAAGCGAGGCGACGAGGGGATCGGGCAGGGGGGTGGCGGCGCTGGAGGACGAGGGAGAGAGTCCTGCGGGCTAGGGTTAGAAGCAGGGGCGGCTGGGCCTTGGGGTTTGGTGGGCCGGCCTAGTTGGTCGGGCCTAAGAGGCCTTGGGCCATAGAGGCCGGCGCGGGGGGGAGAATGGCCAGGGCCGGCTGGGCTGGCTCTCTTCTCTCCTCTCTCTCTTATATATATATAGCAGAAAAATAAATAAAGAGAGACAAAAGAACGAGAGGGTTAGGGAAAGAATTTGGACATGGGGATTATTTTCCCGGACTCACAAAAAATATGAAGAATTTAACAAAAATGGCCCGAGGATTTTTGGTGGATCTCCGGAAAATGATGAAATAATAATGGCAAGGTTTTGAGGTCAACTCGGAGTAGAAAAGGCATGGGATTTAATATGCAAGTGTGTTATGGTGAATTCCAAATTAATGGAATATTTTTAATATAGCTCCCTAATATCGGGAGGGTATGTTATAAAGAGAAAACACCATGTGAATTCCTCGATTTAAATGGATCGAAAACATCCATACAATTTATTTAGAAGAGTTTTAAAATTAATGATATGATGGCATGATGAGATGATGCAATGCAAGAGATGACATGAGCAATGCAAAACAAAACAAAACACATGTCAAAACTCTAAACCCCGAAGGCAATCAAGCTCCGGTCTTGGGGCGCACAAGGCCGAGGCGGAACGGCGGCCGGAGTCGGGAAGGAGAGCTCTCGTGGCCCTTCCAGGACTTGGCGAGGTCTGGAGAGGTAGTGGAGGTGTGCGGGGCGAGAGCAAGCTCGGGTGTTATATATAGCCGCCCGAGGCGGTTGCCGAGGACGGGTTCTCCGGCGAGGTGATTACGGCGCGCTGTGGTTGCACGGTCGGCTTAGGAGCTTGAGCACCGACTAGACGATTTAATCGGTGCCATCCTCGCGTCCAACTCAGCAAGGAGGGCGAGGTTACGGCTTGTCCTCGACGGAACGGCCGCACGCCCGTCGGCGGTAAAGAACGCGCTCGCGTGCGTGCCACACAATGACGGTGCTGCATGCGTCTTGCGGTGAGGGAATGGCCACGCGAGCCACCAGGGTTTGGGAGGCGCCGAACGGCGTTATGCCGCCGCTCGCTCCCGTCGGCCGCCACGGTGGTTCGCCACCGCAAGACACGCCGCAAGCGGGCTGTGGTGCCATCGACGCCAGAACGCGCCAAACACGCGTGTGAGGCTCCGGACAAGCAAGCTAGGCCGTGAGCAACGTGCCAAGTGCACCGTGAGCATGTGACTGAATTATCGACGAAGATCGACATCAAACTCGAACTTAATCAAGATGAATGAAACAGTGCATGCAAGGTGTTCGATAGAATGATCTAGGCATGTAGGGATTTTTCCTTGAGCTGGTTTTTGGTGGAGGGGCCTCTCATTGCATCTAGAGGCTGCCTGAATATTTGTGGAATTTTTGGAGTAGTGTAGATATGAATTTCACCAAATTTGGCAAATCTGGTCCAAACTTGCAGAGACTATAATTTGAAATCTTTGTACAGAAGAGGAGTGGTTCTTGATTATTCTAGGTTGTGGGTACCAAGGACTACCCAAGGGAGTTGGTTTGAGGTCAAAACTCAAATGCATTAAGGTACTTGCTTTGCAAATTACCTAGGCTCAAAATAATAGACAGAAAAGATTTGGGAGAGAATAAAATGAAATAAAAATTCAGAAGAGGGTTGAACTAGTTGAGACAGAATGTTTGGATTGCCCAAAGTGGAAGGAGATATATTTGTGAAGATTTTACCATGTGGTGCATGGCCAAATCATGAATGATGTCAAATATGGGTGAGGATGAAAAACTCCTAGAGTTTCTTTTTGAAAGGAAATAAACTTCAAAGATTTTTCTTGAATTCTTGAGAAGAGGGCAATCAGAAGAAAAATTTAAAAACCAAACACCAGAGTTGAAGGAGATGCAAAAATAAAATATTTCCTAAAGGGAAAAGGCTTTTGAGAGAGATTTTTGGAAGGGTTTTGGAGACCTCCTTCAAATCCAACAAAATTTTGAAGAAAACCAAAGGAAAAATTTTGGAGTGTCACAACACCTACCCCCTTAGGAAAAATCTCGTCCCCGAGATTCCAGTTGATCCTCAAATAATTGTGGGTGCTCCACCCAAAGGAAATCCTCTCTTTCCCAAGTGGCTTCACTCTCGGTGTGGTTGCTCCACTGAACTTTGAAGAACTTGATGGTTTTCTGTCGGGTTCTCCTTTCTGACTCTTCCAAGATTTTTATCGGATGCTCCCGATACGTAAGGTCTAGTTGCACGTCAATGTTTTTATGGGGTACTTGTTTCTCTGGGTTGCTTACGCACTTCCTCAATTGGGAGACGTGGAATAAGTCGTGGATGTCGGATAATTCTTCAGGTAAGTCGAGCTGGTAGGCTACCGTGCCTCTTCGTGCTACTATGCAGAAAGGTCCGATGAATCTTGGTGCTAGTTTTCCTTTAATCTTGAATTGGTGCAGGCCTCTCATAGGGGATACTCGTAGGTACACAAATTCACCGGGTTCAAAATGGACTCCACGATGCTTCTGATTGTAATAACTCTTTTGTCGACTTTGGGCTGTCTTGAGTCGGTCCTTAATCACCTTGACTTTATCTTCAGCCTCTTTGAGCAGGTCTGGGCCGAAGATATGACTGTCTCCTGTTTCCCACCAATTTAGCGGGTATGACATCTTCGTCTGTCTGAGCTTCAAATGGTGCCATTTGCAGTCTGGATGATAGCTATTGTTATATGCTGAATTCTGCGTATGGTAAGCTCTCCTCCCAACTGGTCCCATAGGTGAGGACACATGCTCTCAAAGATATCTTCTAGAATCTGGTTTACTCGCTCGGTTGCCCATCCGTCTGGGATGGTATGCGGTCTTGAATGCCAGCTGAGTTCCCAGAGCTTGTTGTAAGTGATCCCAAAATCGGGAGACGAATTGAGTGCCTCTATCCGAGATTATTTTCTTTGGGACTCCATGTAAGCAAACGATACGGGAGAGGTAGAGCCTAGCAAGCTTCTAAGTGGTGTGTGTTGTCTTCACGGGGATGAAGTGTGCTACTTTAGTCAGTCTATCAGTGATGACCCATATGGCATCATGTCCGTGTCGTGACCGAGGTAGTCCAACAATAAAATCCATTCCAAGCTCGTCCCATTCCACTCGGGTATCTTATTTGGTTGCAACAGCCCGGCCGGTTTCTGGTGCTCGGCCTTGATGCGTTGACAAGAGTCACAACATGCAATAAACGTGGCTATGTCTCTTTTTATACCATGCCACCAAAATGTTTCCTGAAGATCTTTGTACATTTTTGTTCCTCCAAGATGGATTGAATATGGAGTGGTGTGGCCTTCAGCCAGAATTTGCTGTTTAAGGTCATGGATATTTGATGCACGCAAAGCCTATTCCGCACCACAATATTCCTTGCTCATCAATAATGAATTCGAGGCCTTGCCCAACTTCATCTTCCATTTTATGCCTTCAATGTCGGGGTGTCCACGTTGAGCCTCTTTAACCTTCTCTATCGTGGTAGGCTGTAATTCTAAGTTCGACACATCGCCTTCGGTGACCACCATCGATTGAGCTTTGCAATTCCTGCTGGAATTCAGGTCTTAGGTCCGGCATGCCGTCGTTGTCCGGACCGGGTTCCACTCGAGCATCTGCTACAACATTTGCTTTGCACGGGTGGTAGTGGATCCCAACATCATAATCCTTTACTAATTACCAGCGTCGTTGCCGTAAATTTAGTTCGGTTGTGTGAAAATATACTTGAGGCTTTTGTGGTCCCCGTATATTTCACAACGATTACCAAGTAAAAATGTCTCCATTCCTTGAGTGCATGAATAATCGCTGCTAATTCCAGTGTCATGTGTAGGATAATTTTCCTCGTGTTTGTGAAGTTGTGCGGAAACATATCGATAACCTTGCCTTCTTGCATCAATACGCACCCGAGGCCTTTTCGAGATGCGCCACAAAATACCTCAAAATTTTGTGTATATCGTGCACAATTAGTATCGGTGTTGTCGCCGCTTCCTCTTCGCTCTTGGAAACTTTTCTCGCAAGCTTCCGTCCCATTCAAACTTCCTGTCTTTCTTGAGTAGTTGCGCCATTGGCTTTGCTATGGTGGAGAATCCTTCAATAAATCTCGGTAGTATCCTGCCATACCCAAGAAACTTCAGACATCCGTCACCACTGGTCAAGGCGGCTTCCAATAAGCACGGCCTTGACTTTTTCCGGTTCACGGCGATACCTTCTTGGGTCAAGACGTGGCCCGTAAAGACTACTTGCTTTAGCCAAAATTCATACTTGCTGAATTTAGCGCATAACCGATGTTCCCGAGTTCTCCTAGTACAATCCGGAGATGTTCAACGTGTTCTTCTGGTGTTTTGGAGTATACCAGAATATCATCGATAAATACCACAACAAACTTATCCATAAACTTCATGAATACTTTGTTCATGAGGTGAACAAAATATGCGGGGGCGTTTGTTAGTCCGAATGGCATTACGGTGAACTCATACAATCCGTATCTGGAGGTGAAAGCGGTCTTGGGAATATCCTCGGTTCGCACTTTCAGTTGGTGGTATCCCGACCTCAAATCAATCTTTGAGAACACCTTGGCTCGAGCGAGTTGATCGAATAAATCATTTATTCGGGCATCGGATATTTGTTCTTGATTGTGACCATGTTTAGAGCTCGATAGTCTATGCACAACCTTAGCGTTCCATCCTTCTTTTGGCAAACAAAATTGGTGAACCCCAAGGTGAGGAACTAGCTCAGATGTATCCTTTTTCCAACAATTCCTTTATTTGCTTCTTCAGTTCTACCAATTCGGATGGTGCCATTCTATATGGTTTCTTGTATATGGGAGCGGTTCCGGTGCTAGCTCAATGCTGAATTCTATCTCTCGATCCGGTGGCATGCCCGTAGTTCTTCGGGAATACATCCGAAATTCACACACCATCGAACCTTGCTCAATTCGAAATATCCACCTTGTTCAATTTCGCTTGCGGGATATTTTTCTTTCCTTGGCTGAAACCTTTATGGTCTTCCCGTGGTGATGGGTGAGAATTACGGTCCTGTTGAAGCAGTCAATAAAACCTTTGTTGGTGGTTAACCAACCCATCCCTAAGATGACATCCAGTCCTTTATTTTCCAACACGATAAGATTTGCGTGAAATTTCAACCCTTCAAACTCGATAACCACACCCTGGCAATAATTCTGGGTAACTTGCTTAATTCCAGGGGACTTGACGATCATAGATTTTCCCAAGGGAAGCATCGAAAAATTATTTTGCAAAGCAAAACTTTTTGAAACGAATGAGTGAGAAGCTCCAGAATCAAACAAAACCATGGCAGGTATTGTGTTGACAGGAAACGTACCGAGTACGATATTTGGGGCATTTTGCGCTTCCTCTTTGGTCACGTGGTTCAGATGACCCTTCCTGTGGTTGTTATTTGGGTTGAAATTGTTGCGCTTTGGTGCCGAATTATTGCTTCCGTTGTTCGGCTTTGGGGCCGAGTTCCTTGGCTTGGGGGACTGCTTGGCATAGTGCCCTTCTTCTCCACAAGCGTAACAGGTAACGCCTGGGCGGTATGTGAACTCCTTGTCCCTTGCGTGGAAATTCTTGATTGGGCGTGAGACGCTTGTCGTGGGTTTGGGTGTCCAGTTTTTCTGAATATCTGTCTTGCTGCGGTGGTTGCGGGTGTGTTTAATCTGGTCCCTCTTCCACTTACGGAAATCTTCCAAGCTGCGTCTCTCATTTTCCAAGGTAATGGCCTTATCCACTAGCGTCTTAAAATCTGGAAATGTGTGTACGACCAATTGGCATTTAAGCGCGGGTGTCGTACCGCCTAGGAATTTCTCCATCTTTTGTTTTTCGACATACGCTCCTCGTTGGCGAAGCGAGACAGCAGGTAAACCGACTGTTGTATTCGACACCGCCATTGTTCTTTGCTTGAGGTCATCAAATTCTCTCTTTTGGATCTTCATAAGACTCTTAGGAATATGTGCCCCATGAAAACCTTCTTTAAAATCCTCCAATGATATATTATTTTCGCTGGGGTGCATGTGTAGGAAGTTTTCCCACCACGATGCGGCTTGCTCCAAAGAGATAGTGCGGCATAAAGCACTTTCTCAAGGTCCTAACATCTGGCGATAATTAATTTTCTCCATGTCTCAAGCCAGTCCTCGGCTTCCGAGAGGTTTGTCCGTGTGAGAAAATGTTTGGGGACGCGTCTTACAGTAGCTCGATAACTTGGATTGCTGCTGATACTGTCCGCGGTGATTTCCCATATTGATGACTTGGTTCAGTATTTCCTGATGTTGCTGCTGACTTTGTTCATAAAGACGACACATTTGGGAAAGTGTCGCTTCACCGTCTGTTGACTTGTCTCGCCCCTCGCGTGAAATTGTTGCCTGGGGTGTGCCATAATTTTCCTCTGTCGGAGTTGGCATGGAGCGCCCAAGGACGAGACATAGTTTACTCTGGGATATATTTTGAAACACTCATAAGAAAAGAAATTGAGCCGCAAAAATCAATAAATTCAAGAAGATTGCAAAATTGCAATGCTCCAAGATTTTTCAAGAGAAAATACGCTTATGCACGGAGAAGGACCGTTCATTACATATCTTACATGCAAGCAGTAATTATACAATACATCACTCAGGATATGCGTACATAAATCCTGACATGTTATTTAGTCTAGTGCACTTCTCCAGATCCTACATGATGCGCAAACAAGCTACTTCTCACAGCCTATTTACATATAAACATATCGTACAAATCGGTACATCGCATGGCGGCTAAGCATACTTAGTCGGAGATGGTAAGGATTTCCCTTGGCCTGCCAAGGGTGAGGCGTAGAGAGGCTGGGGACTCAACCTCCTCTTCAGAGATAGGCTCCAGACGAGAGGTGCTGCACGGAGTTGGTGGAGCAGGTGCCCTGTGCGGAACAACTCGAATCTGAGCGGGCACGAGGGGTGGTGCAGAACGAACCGGAGTAGGCGCAATGACATGGTTGAATTCCTCCGTGGTAGGCAGGCGATGAGTAGCGGCGCGAGCAGTAGGAGCGAACGATGTTGATGACGAGACGAAAGTCAGTGGCGGTGCGGCGCGCAGGAGCTCCCTCCTGTTGGCGGCACAGCCATGGACTGAGTCCATGCGGGCAGCTACAAAGTCGTCCACCAGGTTGTCGAAGGCTGCCTCTAAAGCCCGGAGATACTGGCGAGCATCTCAAAGCTTCGTCCCGCTTCTCTTCTTCGGGCAAGAGAACGCGAGTGGCAGGTGTATGGCACGTGACATGGCAGGTAGCGGTAGCGACGAGTCTTCATTGAAGGAAGGATATCCTCGATCACGAGCTATCGCCTCACGGGCTGCCATCTGCAAAGTGCATGCTTCTCTATGGGCATGGCTCTCCCCACGAACCGTAACGCCAACTCGCCCTCTCTTGAATTCCACCGCGCTTGGTGCATGGTTAGACGGTCATTGACCTTGTGCCGAGAGAGAGAAAGACTGGCGCACATCCGCCCCATCGCGACTTGGACGATGAAGGAGAGAAGCTTGACGAACCCATCGGGCATGTTGGCGAACATCTGCGACTCGCAATGTTGCCGACCATCTACAAAAGTAGGCAAAAATCCTGAGTAGTCAAATCATAAATTTATGCCGACCGTCAAGTTGACTACATTTGTGAAAATAATAAACAGCTCTATTATGCTAATAACCGATTAGCGATCGCACCTAGTGGCTTCCTACAGTCAGCCTGGCTCTGGTACCAAGCTTGTCACGACCGGTTTCTCAATAAAAATATTTATTGAACAACCGACCTATGAAATCCAATATGAGGAAAATCCTCCATATCGGTAGACAAAACTTTGATACAAGAAGCCGTGAGCATTACAATATTACAGGGTCGGATGAAGATGCCCAACCAATTATTACAACACGCCAATATTTATACATGAAGGCGGATACGACACAACGGTGTGGGGTGGAAATACTACTGACTCGAGATATAAGTGGTTGGTGGAATAACACAATGGGGTGGTTAATAAGTCTCTCAGATCGGCGGCTCATCGAGCGCCTAGGTGAGGCTCGATGGATTTATTTGGGTAGCGGAAGCGGATATATCACAATGACTAATCCAGGGTCGACGAGACTGACCGATTCCTCTAGGCGTCGGACTCGCTATCGAACTCTTCATCCATGAGATCGCCTTCACAAGATCCGCCAAATCAACAAGCGGTGAGTACTATGAAAGTACTCGCAAGACAGTTCGGACAAAAGATATAACAAATGAATGCATGAATGCAACATGATTAATTTTAACAATGCTCAAATGAAACAATATAGCAAAATAAATAAGAAGGGGATCGGCGGTAGTCCGCTCGAAAACCCAAAGAAGATAAACTCAAACCGATCGGTGTCCAAGCGGCGCCTCGAAGGGTGAACAAATAAGCAAAACATGCCACGATCGAGGCGTCGAGCGACACCTCATAAAGGGCTTATATTGAAATAAAATACATGCGTGCCACAGTCGGACGTCGGAGCGACATCACAGAAAGGGCTTATAATGAAAATAAATAACAGCAATGCCGCAGTTGGACGTCTGAGCGACATCGCAGAAAGGGCTTATAATAAAATAAATGACAACAATGCCGCAATCGGACGTCTGAGCGACATCGCGAAAGGGCTTATAATAAAATAATCGACAACAATGCCGCGATTGGACGTCTGAGCGACATCGCAGAAAGGGCTTATAATAAAATAATCGACAACAATGCCACGATCGGACGTCGAGCGACATCGCAAAGGGCTTATAATGAAATAGATGACAACAATGCAGCAATCGACGTCTGAGCGACATCGCGAAAAGGGCTTATAATAAATCATTCATAATCGACGAGATATAGTGCTCACGGAAAATACTCATCACAAGACAATAAGCGGGTTAGTCCATTCACGGGAAAATAAACATTTGATACTCCAATGGTTCTCGGGAGTTTACATCGAGATCGACACTTGACAAGATGTGATGAACACGGTACTTGTATATGGATAAGATGAATTCAAGAATTTTGACTCTGCAGAGTTTGTACCAAAAATTTTCCACAGCCAACGGATTTCCGTAGTCACGAAGGACTAGTTCCGTTAACGGTATTTTGAAAAAAACACAACTAGCTAGTACACACCCATCATACCTCACGTTGCCAGGAATCACCCTAGACAGCGTTTAAGAAAACTTTGAGACGGGGAGATCACAATCTCGATTAGCATGGGATCAAATTTATTTACGCCGCTCTAAGGGTGCCCCTCTCGTCCCAACCGAAACACCCATGCCCCCGACCGGATGAAAGGCTTTAATCCAGGGCCATGGAACCTTCATCCCGCCTCTCGAAATGGTGTGTACCAGAAGTGGTTTGCAACTTATTAAGCCGTATCCCTTATGGGAAACAGTGGTAGTATGAAAGGAAGGACGGACGGAATCTGACTGATTTATGTTGACACCGGGTCAACGATATGGCATAAGCCTGGCATGCTACAACACTGCCATCTTACCCATACTCATGCCAACTCATGGCCATGCAACGAGTTTCCAACAACTCATGGATTTGCCGAGCTCATATGCCTCAATGCTCACAAGACGAACTATCATCGAAATGCTCATGAATGTGCCATGATACAAAATAATGCAAACATGCCCAGACACTCATCATATCAAAAGTTCAAACTTTGCTTGCCTGGTTCGGAGTAGTCGGGGTCTAGCTCGGCGAAGTTCGCGGTTCCGTCACCACCTTCGGTATCTACGGTACACAAAAATACACGTGCTAACGTAAATACCGTGGGGTACAGAAAGTTGATCCAAATATTTTTCAAATAAATATGAAAAAAAAAACTAGACAAAAATTTGAAGAGGACAGAAAAAGAATCACTCAAAAATTCCTTTCTATTAAAAGGTTATAAAGGTTTTAACCCGAGGACCCATCTGTAATGAAACAAAAACTACCAGGGGCTTTGCGAAAAATCCAGAAAACGCGGTTGAGTGGAAGCGATTTGCCAAAGCACGCTTTAAAACGATTCAAAAAAACAAAGAGAGGCCGACGCGGGTCCCACCCGTCAGGTTTGAAATTTCAAACGAGGGAGTCGGGCTCGTCGGTGGCGAGAGCCATGGGTGGTCGCCGGGCGCGATCCACAGGCGAGGTGGAGATTGGAGAGTACCTCCGTGTTCGAGGCGCCATTCCACGTCTGTGGGAGGTGGTGGTGGTCGCCGGTGAGTACCACGTCGTGCGCGACGCTTGCTCCGTGGAAGGTGATTCGGTGGTCGTGGACCTCGTCGTGAGAGCTGCGGAGGTGGAATTGAGGAGGGGTTAGACTCGTGATAGCATGAGAGGGTATCAGACGAGGTTAGGGCGCGGAGATGACCTCACCGGAGTGAATCACGGTGGAGGCCGAGGCGGAACGTGGGCCGGAGTCGGGAAGGACAGCTCTCGTGGCCCTTCCAGGGACTTGGCGAGGTCTGGAGAGGTAGTGGAGGTGTGCGGGGCGAGAGCAAGCTCGGGGTGCTATATAGCCACCCCAAAGGCGGTTGCCGAGAACGGGTTCTCGGCGAGGTGATTACGGCGCGCCAGGTTGCACGATCGGCTTAGGAGCTTGAGCACCGACTAGACGATTTAACCGGTGCCATCCTCGCGTCCAACTCAGCAAGGAGGGCGAGGTTACGGCTTGTCCTCGACGGAACGGCCGCACGGCCCGTCGGCGGACAAAGAACGCTCTCTCGCGTGCGGAGACACTGATGGTGCTGCATGCGTCTTGTTGGCGAGGAATGGCCACGCGGAGCCACCGGGGGTTGGGCGGCGCCGAACGGCGTTATGCCACCGTTCGCTCCTGTCGGCCCGCTTCGGTGGTTCGGCCACCGCAAGACACGCGGGCGCAAGCGGGCCAGGGTGCCACCGACGCCAGGAACGCACCAAGCACGCGTGTGAGGCTCCGGACAAGCAAGCTAGGCCGTGAGCAACGTGCCAAGTGCACTGTGAGCATGTGACTGAGTTCTTGATTTAAGATCGACATCAAACTCCGAACTTAATCAAGATGAACGAAATAGTGCAGCAAGGTGTTCGACGTAATGATCTAGGCATGTAGGGATTTTTCCTTGAGCTGGTTTTTGGTGGAGGGCCTCTCATTGCATCTAGAGGCTGCCTGAATATTTTGGAATTTTGGAGTAGTGTAGATATGAATTTCACCAAATTTGGCAAATCTGGTCCAAACTTGCGAGACTATAATTTGAAATCTTTGAATGTAAGAGGAGTGGTTCTTGATTGTTCTAGGTTGTGGGTACCAAGGACTACCCAAGGGAGTTGGTTTGAGGTCAAAACTCAAATGCATTAAGGTACTTGCTTTGCAAATTACCTAGGCTCAAAATAATAGACAGAAAAGATTAGGGAGAGAATAAAATGAAATAAAAATTCAGAAGAGGGTTGAACTAGTTGAGACAGAATGTTTGGATTGCCCAAAGTGGAAGGAGATATATTTGGGAAGATTTTACCATGTGGTGCATGGCCAAATCATGAATGATGTCAAATATGGGTGAGGATGAAAAACTCCTAGAGTTTCTTTTTGAAAGGAAATAAACTTCAAAGATTTTTCTTGAATTCTTGAGAAGAGGGCAATCAGAAGAAAAATTTAAAAACCAAACACCAGAGTTGAAGGAGATGCAAAAATAAAATATTTCCTAAAGGGAAAAGGCTTTTGAGAGAGATTTTTGGAAGGGTTTTGGAGACCTCCTTCAAATCCAACAAAATTTTGAAGAAAACCAAAGGAAAAATTTTGGAGTGTCACACCTAGCTCGCTAAGATCTCGCGGACGAACTCGACGAACTCACAACACAGAAAGGCATGAGGTTTATACTGGTTCGGGCCACCGTTGTGGTGTAATACCCTACTCCAGTGTGGTGGTGGTGGATTGCCTCTTGGGCTGATGATGAACAGTACAAGGGAAGAACAGCCTCCTGAGGTTGAGGTGTTCTTGTGGCTTGGCTCTCGATCGGATTGGATCAAGCTAAGATGAGATGCCCTCCACAATGGTGGCTAGCTTTACTTATAGAGGCCCTGGTCCTCTTCCCAAATATTGAGCGGGAAGGGAGCCAACAACGACGGGCAAATTTGAAGGGGGACAGCTAGTACAAGCTATCCTGCAAAAGCAGTCTCCGCCTGCGAAAAGCTCTGGTGGTGACGCCTTCTTGGGCTCCATGATGACCTCCGTCTTGCCGTCCTCCTGGTCTTGGTCTCGTTGCACCAATATAGCAACCTTTGCCTGATGCCTCGGTACTCTTCGCCTGCGCTGGCCTCCTTAGCACCAAAGAGGAAATAAGGACGCTGCGCGTGCTGGCGCCCGCCTGGTGTCATTCGTCATGGCTCACGTCACGAGAGCCTCATGAGGTTTTGCCCCGCCTTGATATCTCCGCTCCTCGTGAGCCTGCCTGGCTAGGCTACTCCAGAGGAGGTCTTGCGTCGTCCGCCTCACGAGGCTTGGACCCTCGCGAGGGTCTTGGATGCCTTGTCGATGAAGATGGGTCGTCGGCCGCGCTTTGGCTTAGCCACGCTGTGGCCGCAGCATGTGAGCAAGTCTGGGGACCCCGTTCCCGAGCGCCGACATAGCCCCCGCCCAAGGTGCGCTCGAGCTTGGCTTGGCGAAGCCAAGGGTCAAGTTCGAGCACCGCTGGCCCCAAAGCTCGCTGCCCTGGTTGACGCGTGGCGGTTGATTGGGCGTGGGTGTCTCCGCTTCCCCACGCTGCCTCGGCAACGCGACTTGACAAGTCCTGCGACATGCAAGGAAAACCATCATTACTGCGATCGTGGGGCGCCGGTTGGCCTTCTCTTGCTATAAATGGGGAGGGGGCGGAGCCCCCGCTGCCCATCTCTTCCTCGCTCGCTTGCTTCTTCCTCCTTGCTCCACTGCTGACAATAATGGCGCCTATCAGAAGGTTTTCTGCCGAAGAGAAAGGAAAGGCTCCCCGTGATGATCCGTGGCCACTTTCGCCGAAGAAGAGGTCGATCCATCACCGTGATGAAGCGGTGATGCAGGTGGTGTCGAGGCCCTGGTGCGAGCGGCCTCCTCCGGGGTACCCGCTACCCTTGTACGCCTGAGCCGAGGGCTCAGGAGGTCGGAGCGACGAGCAGCGCCGCCCACGCCGTGTCCGGGGCCGCCACGCCATGGCGACGTGTGCCATCGCCCCAGGGGTCCACGCCGCGGACTCCTCGCGCGAGTTGGTGCTGTGGGCACCGATGCCTCCAAGCTCCTAGATCCGCTTCCCGCGGTTCTTCTCCGACGTGATGCCGCCGAGGGGGCCTCTCGAGCTTTGGCTGCAGCACGCCGACTGCAGCGCTCCGGCTACCGGAGTGGAGATTGAAGCGGTTCCCACCAGCAAGATCTTCATGACCCGCGGCTGGGGGGAGATCGCACGGGTCTGCCATGCGAGGGGAGCCCTCACGATCCACTTCGAGTAAGATGGTGCTTCCACGCTCTTCTTCAAGGTCTTTGACGCCGAGGGCCGCCGCCTTGAGTGCTGCCCTGGAGAGGAGCGCCAGACCGACGCGCACTCCGCTCGCGACTACTCTAGCAGCAGTAGCCCTTGGGAGTCCAGCAGCTCTCCTGAGCTTTACGAGACTCCGGAGACGAGCGACGACAGCTACGTGCCCCCGAGCTCTCGCCGCGCTCGGTGCAGAGCTGCGGCGTCCGCCCGTCGCCGCTGCTGATCTGGATGGGGTTGGCGCCGGCCTCCCGTGGCCCACTGTTGATGATGGCGTCCGCCACGGAAGGGTGTAGATAGGATTCCCCTTAGTTTCAGCTTTTGTTTCCTGCGAAGAATCATGAATCACCCGGTGAAACATGTAAGGGTCTGTAATGTCTTTTGTGCCTATCTTCCTCTTTGTGAGAATTTGGTGAGCATACGTCTGTTAAGGCTCGGTCCCCCTTTCTTTCCTCGCGATAGCTTGTTGCTCTCTGTTGACAGGTCCGGTCCCCGATCGGGGCTCTGTACCGTCATTGGTATGCCGTCGCGTGCGTGGTCAAGGCCGGGAGGTGTGCGGCCCGAGGTCGATAGAAGAGCCCTGAGGCGCGATGCTCAAGAGGTCCCCTTAGCGCTCAAGAAGCCATGGTAAGGCAAGAAAGGAAGATGACTTGGCATAGCGGGGTTGCGGCATGGCATGAGTAACCATTAGGCCCAAATATTTAGCCGATCCGAAAAGGGACTTATCTTGTTGATTCCGTGGCGATTCTCGACGCGCGCGCGAACTGCGCGCCTACTTGTGCGGCATAGCTAGACCCGCCCATACGGGTTCCCCTCCCTCATGCTCTCCTTAGTGCTCTCGTCCTCGGGTCCGGCCCTCGGCGAGCTCACCGCTTGTTGTATGCCGGTCGCGATGTAAATGGTCAAGGCCGGGGTGAGGGCTGGAGAGCCAGTAAGAGCTCCTGAGTCGCGATGCTCAAGAGCCCCCCTTTTAACCCGCAAGCGAATTGCACGAGAGAAAAGGAGACTCGCGGTGCTGCCTGCTATCCTTCCCATGGGATCTCTGTGAACAGGCACAGAAGGAACACAGTTTGCCGTTATAGCTGTTAGCCCGCCACCGGGTTGCTCTGGATGAGATGAAGGCACTGAGGGCTTGGTGAGGTGGCGTCTTGGGCGTGCCATGAGCGAGCTCGACCGCTTAGATTTGTCGGCGTGATGCGGACGGACCCATGCACCAATGTCGTGCTCGTGTGGAGGCCCCGGGAGGCGATGATCGGGCGGTGATAGCGCTTGGCGAGTTAAGCATGGAGAGCGGATCAGCAAGTAAATGCAGAAGATACATGCCACCGGGTCCGGCCCGAGCGGCTTGGGGATGATGCAGCCCGAGGGGCGCCCCCAGCAAGGTAAGCTAAAAACATAAGCAAAAGGGATACATGCCACAGGGACGGACCCATGTGACCTGGGAATAATGCAGCCCGAGGGGCGCTCCCAGCTTAAACGAGCTTGGAAGATGTCACATGGTTCTGTAAACGAAGTAGAGTTGGTGCAGCGGAAGGCGTGTGTCGAAGAAATGACTCCTCATGAGCCACCGGGACCCTGAGCCTCGGGAGGCTCTGGGGGCTCGGGAGGTTCCCTGAAGACCATCTCCATCTCTTCCAGGACGGCGTGGTACCTGGCCTCCTGAGCCGCCAGGACACGCCGCATGTTGCATTGGTAGGCTGACGCCACGCTCGGCAAAGCCGAAGGGCATGCGAACATAGCTGAGGGGTGGGCCCTCGCAGCGGCCCACACGCTGATGGCCGTAAGCGCTCTGAGATCTGGCCTGTTGAGCCACAGGGCGTCGATCAGACACCATGGCCCAGCATCCTCGCCAGGGTGCGGAGCTGCGCCTCGTGAGCGGCTGTCGCCGCGCATGGCCCTTGCATCTTGCAGTTCCTGAGTGGTCTTGGTGATGAACTCCTAAGTGGTGGGCACTCCTTGCCATGTGCTCTCCTGAGGGTCACGTGCCGCGAAGCACGCCTCCAAGTGGTACCCAAGCGCCTCCCTCATGAGGTTGGCAAAAGTCAGAGGCCCTCCAGAAGAGAGCCCCCGAGCCCTGCCTGAGGAGGGCGTCGGGCGCGCTTTCCTACGCGATGGAGGGAGGCGCCCCTGGGACGGGCGCAGATCCTAATGAGGCCCTTGCCGCGATGCCATCCTCCTGAGGTCCTGCAAAGCGCGGCTACTTCTTCTTGGGGATGGCCTCCGGAAGGCCCTCGCTTCTGCTATCGGGGTCGTCGATTGCTGCAGCTTGAAAGGCGCGCTCGAGGGAGCACACCGCATCCCTCTCCTCACACGGGACCGTGATGATTCCTCCGCTTCCTGACATCTTGAGAATGTTGTAGCCGTGATGAGTGACCGCCATGAACTTGGCCAGGGCTGTATACCCGAGGATGGCATTGTACGGCAGGCGGATGTGCGCGACGTCGAAGTCGATGAGCTCGGTGCGGTAGTTCTTGCGCTCCCCGAAGGTGACAGGCAGGCGGACCTGCCCTATCGGTGTGGTGGAACCGTCGGTCACTCCTGAGAAAGTCTTGGTGGGCTAGAGCTGTTCATACGGTACTTGGGGGTTGTCGAACGTGTCGACGGACAGGACGTTGAGCCCTGCGCCGCCGTCGATGAGGGTCTTGGTGACCTGCACATTGCTGATGACTGGGGAGCACAACATAGGGAGGGCGCCGGCGGTGGCTGCGCACTTGAGCTGATCCGCTGAGTTGAAAGTGATGGCGCATTGGGACCACTTGAGCGGGCGCGTTGCCTCGAGATTAGGGAGCACCACGTTCACCTCATGAGCGAACTGTTTGAAGATCTTATTTGAGAGGTGGGGCTGGCGCTGCCCAAGATCTGACGATTGCACGCGGCTCTGGAAGCCCCCCCCCTCATCCTAGTGGTGGTCGTTGTTCCTTCTTGGTGGCGGCAGCTGGAAGACCGGTGTTGCCACAGGGCGATCCTCACGGGCGGGTCCCTCCAGCGCCCTCGCGAGGTTGGTCTGCCAGCCGGTCCTCACGAGGCGGTCGCGCCACTCTGGCCGGGCCACGGTTGTCCCAAAGATCCGCCTCCATGTCCTCCTCCGCGGCCGTAGCCTGAGTCGTTGCGCTTAGGCGTCGGCCGTAGCGTCCTTCCCAGATGGCTCTGAGCTCTTAGCGATCGGCCGGTGTTGTGGGTGTTCAGGTTGTGGAAGGCGCAGAACGGTCGACCGTTCTTGGATGACTCTGGCTGATCTCTGCCCCGCTTGGTGTCGGGCTCCGCTGCGAGCACAACTGCCTCCTTGCGCTTCACGTCCCTGGCCTTGGCTTTCTTCTCCTCTGCGCCTGCGGCTGGCAGCTCGAGGAGAGAAAGGCGCCCCTCCTCAGCTCTTGCGCACTTGGTCGCCAGGTTGAACAACTCCTGAGAAGTGCAGAGATCCTCGTGGATAGCGAGCTCTTCCTTCATCTTGACGTCACGGACGTCGTCTGAGAACGCGGAGATGATGGCTTAGTCCGTGACCTTGGGGATCTTGAGGCGGGTGTTGTTGAAGCGCGAGATGTACTTCTGGAGGGTCTCTCCTGGTTGTTGCTTGATGCGGCGTAGATCACCCATGGCCGGTGGGCGGTCGCGAGTGCCCTGGAAGTTGGCAACGAAGTGGTCGCACATCTCATCCCAGGAGGAGATCGAGCCGTCTTTGCGGATTCGAGGAGCGAGGCGGGCTCCATCCTTGAGAGCCATGGAAAACCAGTTCGCCATGACTTTTTCGTCGTCGTTGGCCGCTTCGATGCTCAGCTCATAGAGTTGCAGGAACTCCACGGGGTCGGCGGTAGTGCCGTCGTAGTGAGGAGGCAGATCCGGCTTGAACTTGTCCGGCCAGGCGACGCTACACAGCTCGGGGGTGAAGGCGCGGCAGCCGGCCGTGGTTGCCGGGGCCTGCTTCGGAGGTGGAGCTTCGTCTTGACGAGGTTCGCGCTGTGCCGCTGTGGGAGGTGCGCGGTCTTGATGAGGTGGCGCAGGGAGCGCAGGTACAGCTTCTCGCGGCCGCGGGATTTCTTGGCAGCTTCTCTCTTCGCGCGCGGGCGCCGGGCGCGGCAGATCACGCCGCGGAGCCACGCGCCTTGGTGCCAAGGCGCCATCTTGGGGCAGAGGTGGTGGAGGCACGCCATGAGCCTCGTCGCCCGTGGCTGGTTGAGGGGGAGGTAGAGAGAGGGACGGCACCGGGGTGCCCCCTGCGACGGGGTCGAGCCACTCCTCGTAGAGGTCGTCGACGGGGCGGTAGCGCAGGAGCTCGTTCGCCGCGAGGAGCGCGGCCCATGCCTCCATGGGAGCGCGGCGCGCGTGAGACGAAGAACCGGCAGGGGTCAGTGATGGAGTAGCGGTGCGGCCGTCCTGCCATACCGAAGGATGCAGCAAGGACGCCTGCTGCTCGTTCCCCGCCGGGCCGGTGGCTGCGTTGGCGACGGGAGATGGAGAATGACGAGGTGGTCCGCCAACGGGAGCCGTCTGAGCGTCCGCCATGGAGACGACGGAGCGACGAACTGATGGAAGGGAAGCAACGACGCACCCCTACCTGGCGCGCCAATTGTCGGATGTGGGGTTCCGGCAAACCCTTAAGGTTCGAACACTGGAATGCGCGTGAAGTCTTTCCCTCCTACCGATCTACGCCCTAGCTCGCTAAGATCTCGCAGACGAACTCGACGAACTCGCAACACAGAAAGACACAAGGTTTATACTGGTTCGGGCCACCGTTGTGGTGTAATACCCTACTCCAGTGTGGTGCTGGTGGATTGCCTCTTGGGCCGATGATGAATAGTACAAGGGAAGAATAGCCTCCTGAAGGTTGAGGTGTTCTTGTGGCTTGGCTCTCGATCGGATTGGATCAAGCTAAGATGATATGCCCTCCACAATGGTGGCTATCTCTACTTATAGAGGCCCTGGTCCTCTTCCCAAATATTGAGCGGGAAGGGAGCCAACAACGGCGGACAAATTTGAAGGGGGCAGCTAGTACAAGCTATCCTGACAAAAGCGGTCTCCGCCTGCGAAAAGCTCTGGTGGTGACGCCGTCTTGGGCTCCATGATGACCTCCATCTTGCCGTCCTCCTGGTCTTGGTCTCGTTGCACCAATATAGCAACCTTTGCCTGATGCCTCGGTACTCTTCGCCTGCGCTGGCCTCCTTAGCACCAAAGAGGAAATAAGGACGTTGTGCACGCTGGCGCCCGCCTGGTGTCGTTCGTCATGGCTCACGTCATGAGAGCCTCATGAGGTTTTGCCCCGTCTTTATATCTCCGCTCCTCGTGAGCCTGCCTGGCTAGGCTACTCCAGAGGAGGTCTTGCATCGTCCACCTCGCGAGGCTTGGACCCTCGCGAGGGTCTTGGATGCCTTGTCGATGAAGATGGGCGTCTGCACTCTTTGGCTTAACCACGCCAGGGGCATGAGAGCAAGTCTGGGGACCCCCGTTCCCAGAACACCAACAACGAGTATCCGTGAGCTGATTATATGATATGAATCAAACAATTTCAAATATGATTCATAATACTCAATCCAACACAAAGAACCTCAAAGAGTGCCCCAAGATTTCTACCAGAGAAACAAAGACGAGAACGTGCATCAACCCCTATGCATAGATTACCCCACTGTCACCTCGGGAATCCGTGAGTTGAGTGCCAAAACAAATATCAAGTGAATCAATATGACACCCCATTGTCACCACAGGTATTCATATGCAAGACATATATAAAGTGTTCTCAAATCCATAAAAGTATTCAATCCGATATGAACGAAATCTCAAAGGGAAAACTCAATTCACAACAAGATAGTGAGGGGGAAACACCATATGGTCCAACTATATTAACAAAGCCCACGATACATCAAGATCGTGACATCTCAAGAACACGAGAGAAGAGATTAAACACATAGCTACTGGTACAAACCCTCAACCCTGAGGGTGGACTACTCCCTCCTCATCATGGTGGCCGCCAGGATGATGAAGATGGCCACCGGTGATGATTTTCCCCTCTGGCAGGGTGCCGGAACGGGGTCTAGATTTTTTTTTCATGGCTACAGAGGCTTGTAGCAGCGGAACTTCTGATCTCGGGTTATTTATGATGGTTTGTCTATTTATAGGATTTTTTGCGTCGGTTTCACGCGAAGATGGGCCTCGAGGTGAGCACAACTCACCGGGGCAAGCCGGGCCCCTCAAGTGCACCCTGGTGGGTTGTGCCCTCCTCGCGGCTCTTCTGGCCCTCCCACGAAGCTTCGGGGGTCTCTTTTGTTCCAAAAAAAATCATCAAAAAGTTTTAGCTCATTTGGAAAACTTTCATTTCTGCACAAAAAACAACACCACGGTAGTTCTGCTGAAAGCAGCGTCGGTCCGGGTTAGTTCCATGCAAATCATAACAAAACCATATAAAATTGTTGTAAACATGGCATGAATACTTCATAAATTATATATACATTGGAGACATATCACCGTGCAAGCTGCTGGAGGGAGGGATGATAAAATTCTAGCCAAGTATTTCCCATTGGTGCTCAAGCCCAATGTGAGATCTTGGTTGATGAACTTGCGAGAAAACTCCATTTCTTCATGGTTAGATCAATGCAAGAAGTTCATTGGTGCCTTTACCGGAGGACAGAAAGGCCTTGGATTGCCCGGTGACTTGCAAGTGATCCCATAAAATGAAGGAGAAGATATGCGCAAGTACATCTAGAGATTCAGTCGTGTACACTGCATCATACCGGATGTGCACCCTGCGGGCTGTAATTACCGCGTTCCATACGAACATGCGCAATTGCAAGATGGGGGGAAGGATGCATATACAATTGCCGAAGACCATCAACGACCTCTATACGTTGGTGCATAAATGTGCATGCGCAGAAGAGAGAAGAAGGCTTCCCGGGAAGATGCTGGCATTGAAGTCGACTCTGACGACGACGATGCCGCCGCCACGAAGAAGAAAGGTCAAAGGCGCAACATAAATCGCAAGGGAAAGTTAGTTATGGCCATGGAGGTGTCCGGAAATTCTAGCCCCGCCAAGAAAACCAAGACGGAAAGCTCCGACAAGGAAGTAGCTGCATGCGCTAATTGCCAGGTCGCTGCGATGGAAGAGAAGGCCGGTAAGTCTGACGGGCTATACTACAAGAATCACCGTACCAAGGGTCACGACTAAGAGTGCCGTCAATTCTAACTGCTAGTTGAGAAACAGAAAGCTGGGTATGAAAAGCGGGACAAGGAGAAGGGCCAGGATGGTACGGGTGGATCCGGCAAGAAGTGTCGTGGCAGTCGAGGTGGACGTCGCGACAATGCCAACCGGAGGAAAGAAAAGCCTTCCAGGGGCAGAGAAAAGAAAGAAGAGGATGAAGAGAGTGAAGAGGAAGATGATGACAAGTCTAATGAACATGAATTCCAGAAGGCAACGGTGGCCATGTGCATTGACGGGGGTGCATCTTTGCACTCTTCTCACCGCCACTTCAAGCAGTGGGCGCGTGAAGTTAATGCGGTGGAGCTGGCAGCAGACGCCCAGAAGCCCCTCAAGTGGTCCCACATGCCTATCATTTTCGATGCTGAGTACCACCCTGATCGTACCACTGCGGTCGGGTGTTTGCCGTTGTTTGTTTCGCTAACAATATGCAACCTCACGGTTACGAAAGTACTAGTTGATGGTGGGGTTGGCTTGAACTTGATCTCTCCTGAAGTGATCGAGAGGCTGCAGATCCCTGAGAAAGAGCTCAAGAAAACCGGGATGTTCCAAGGAATTAACCAGGGAAGGAGCCAGCCCAAGGGGAAGATCATGCTACTGGTAACATTTGGTGGGGAACTGAATTACAAAACAGAGAAAATCGTGTTTGATGTTGTTAAGATCCCCTTGCCGTTCAATGTAATTCTTGGTCGCTAGCCTTGGCTAAGTTCATGGCATCATCTCACTATGCCTACAACATGCTGAAGATGCCATGGCTTATGGGTTTCATCTCCATCAACTCCGATAAGAAGGATGCAATCGTATGTGTGGACAAGCTTTACAAAGATGCAGTTGCAGCAGAGGTCGTCAATGCTACGGCTCTCGCCAAGGAGAAGAAGAGCAAGAAACCCGACAAGACATCTAACGAGGATTCCGGGAAGCACGCCTCCTCGGAGTGATGCGCACCCGTTAAAGACTTGCCAGAGAGCTCTACCGACAAGAGATCTAAGGCCACTCCACCTGCGACAAAGAAGCTTCCGGCAAGGGAGGACGTCACATGCGGTACCTTCACCGTCGATGACACCCCTTGATTGTAGATAGGAAAGCATGCTCATTGCCTTCCTGCGGGCGAATATAGATGTGTTTGCATGGCAACCGTATGACATCCTTGGTGTTCCCAGGGAGGTAATTGAGCACCACCTTGCTGTCTGTCCCCATGATCGGCCCGTCAAGCAGAAATTCGGGAAGCAAGCTTTGGAACGGCAACAGTTCATAGCTAAAGAAATCAAGAAAATGAGGCAGTAGGCCTGGTTAGGGGAGTACTACATCCAACTTGGTTGGCAAATCTGATCGTCATGCGTAAGGAAAATGGGAAGTGGAGACTTTGTGTTGATTACATTAACCCCAATAAAGCATGTCCGAAGGATCCTTTCCCCATGCCGCGCATCGATCAGATTGTAGACTCCACTGACGGCTGCGATCTGCTTTCGTTCCTTGTTGCATACTCTGGGTACCATCAGATATTCATGTCCAAGGAAGATGAGGAGAAAACCGCATTCATTACTCCATGTGGCACGTATTGCTTTGTACGCATGCCTTCCGGACTAAAGAGTGTTGGTTCAACATTTGCAAGAGCAGTCCAAATTGGTTTTGTGCCACAGTTGCACAGAAATGTAGAAGCCTATATGGATGATATAGTGGTCAAAACCAAGGACGGATCGACCCTCATTCAAGATTTGGAAGAGACGTTTGCGAACTTGCACAAAATCAATGTGAAGCTCAACCCTGGGAAGTGCGTGTTTGGTGTTCCATCCAGCAAGCTTCTTGGGTTCTTTGTGTCTCAGTGTGGAATCAAAGCAAACCTCGACAAGATCAAGGCTATGGAGCAAATTCAAGCGCCCAGGACAATCAAGGATGTGTGGCGTCTTGCCGATTGTGTTGCAGCTTTGAGTAGGTTCATTTCAAGGCCTGCTGAGCGCGCCCTACCATTTTTCAAGATATTGAAAAGGCGGGTCCAGGAAAATGGACTCTGGAAGCGGAGGCTGCGCTACAAGATCTAAAAAAATACATGTCCTCTGCACCAACCCTAGTCGCGCCTAGGCCACAGGAGTCGTTGCTACTATACTTAGCGGCAACGAACCAAGTGGTCAGTGCCGCACTAATTGCGCGGAGAGAAGCTAGCGATGAGGAAATGACGATAGCGAAGCCATCCCACGACGAGGTGGAGTACTTCCCGGCGAGTCCCAATGCCGGCGAAGGAAAAACAGTGCAAGAAAGTGAAGTTAATCAACAGATGACGCCAAAGAAAAAGTGGTGCAACGACCAGTATACTTTGTTAGCTCTCTCGTGCAGGGGGCTAGATCAAGGTATTCGGGCGTGCAGAAGTTGCTCTTTGGCCTACTCACGGCCTCGAGAAAGCTGCGCCACTACTTCCAAGCGCATGAGATCACCATGGTCACTCGCTTCCCGTTGCAGCGCATTTTGAGGAATCCAGAGGCAACTGGTAGAATAGTAGAGTGGGCATTGGAACTATCGAGTTTTGCACTCAAATTTGAGAGTACATCAACTATTCAAATCAGAGCCTTGGTGGAATTCATTGCGGAATGGACGCCAATGCAGGATGACGAGATTCATGAATCAACTCTCCCTGGCAGAGAAACTGAGAAGGATTGGATCATGTACTTTGATGGTGCCTTCTCGCTGCAAGGCGCCGGTGCTGGAGTTCTGCTTGTCGCACCCACCGGAGGACACCTCAAGTACGTGGTTCAAATGCATTTTCTTAGGGAGGAAGCAACCAACAACACTGTGGAGTACGAATGACTTCTTGCCGACCTTCGAATTGCGGTGGAATTGGGGAGTTGTTAACCTCATAATCATTGAAGCAACACTTATATTTAACTAATATACTCCTTGTTGATACCCAAAATTTAACTAAGATACACATGGTGAAGCATAACCGGACAAACATGGCTACTTTCAGTTCAGACATTGTACAAAAGCACTATCATCATCATCTGAAAATAACAATGACACAATGAAAGCAAAATACAATACACAAAAACCTATTTTTACCCATCTAAAATCAACAAGCATTCTCGGTGACACAAATGAGTTGTATAACTAATGAGGTGCAAAACCAATACACAGAAACTAAAAACACAAAAGCCACCATTCTAATGGACTATTACCTCCAAAAAATGTTGTTTACACCTTGAAACTTCTCCCCTTGCTCAGTCAAAACATGTAAACAAAAGCACACAAAAAGCAGTATCGCGCCCTGCACATTGTAGAAATCACGTAACCCTAACAGTCGATCCACAACACACATGGGATTTGTTTTGTACCATACCTACTAATCAAAGAAGACCTAGCTGTCGATCCACACCAGCCAACACACCAGATCTCCTGAAATCCCAAACCCTAAATGAACAACAGAAAACACTGAAGAACAGATCAAGGATTAGATCACGCCTACACACCTTATATCCAAGAGAAATCAAGCACAAACATGGAGAAGTACACAAAAATCTTCACCATACCTTTCCTCCGAGGTCAATCCTTCACCACGAATCTCCAGAAGAAAACCAGAGAAGGAGAAGAGGAGGAACTACCCCATCCCTTGCGGTCGCCGCGGAGACCACCCGCCGCCGTCACGGCTGTGCGAGAGGAGAAGACGAGCACCGCGGAGACCAGCCGCCAGCGCCGCATCTGTGCGAGAGGAGAAGACGAGCACCACGAGAAGAAGAGGAGGAGGAGGAACTCATCCGAGACGATAAGAGGAGAAGAGAGTCGGAAGGGGAAGAATAAACTGGACCGGTCCAATAACGAGCTGAAACAGAAAACGTCGACGCGAGGGGAAGACTATACTCTCGCATAGTGCGAGAAATAGCTGTCGCGCTGATTTGATTCACTGCGAGCGTAATTGTTTTTCGCGGATTAAGATACAAAGTATCAGGCCGGCCCAGCTCGAGGCACGCTACAAGCGCGAGTTGCGAAATGCATACAAACAAGCGCGTCGCCCGGGATCCTATCTGACGACGCAGCGCATGCGCATGAAAGGCGTGTGGCGATACCCCCTCGTCCGCTGCTCTTTCTATGGGCCGGCCCATTTTCGACGTTTAACCCCAACCGGTTTTGGGAAGGTTCTAGAACCTTCCCTGAACCGGGTTTTTATGTTTTTCTTTCGGGTTTTCTTTTTCTTTTTTCGTTTTTCTTTTCCTTTTTCTGTGTTTCTTCATTGTTTCTTTACTTTTATGTTTTCATTTTTATTCTTGTTTTTCAATTTCCGAAAATCTATTAATTCGCGATTTGTTTCCTAAAATCGTTTTTTAATGATGAACATTTTTTCCAAAATCGTGGTTTTATTTTTACTAAATCGTTACTCTTAAATCATGAACATTTTTTTTGAAACTGTGAGCATTTTTTAAAAACTCACGGACATTTTTTTGAAATCATGAACAATTTTTTTTAGAAATTTGTGAACATTCTCTTATGTCATGAACATGTTTTTCAAATCATGAACCTTTTTTCAAATAATGAAAATTTTAAAATTAAAGACTACTTTTTAAAAATCATGAACATTTTTTTTCAAATTTGTGAACATTTTTTTGAATCGTGAACATTTTCCCAAATTCGTGAACATTTTTGGAATTAGCGAACATTTGTTTGAATTTTTTAAATTATGAACATTTGTTAAGTTTGTGAATATTTTTTTTACAAATTCGTGAACAGTTTTTGAATTCCGGAGCATTTTTTTGTAATCATGATTTACTAATTTTGTGAACATTTTTCAATTTCACGAACATTTTTTCGAAATCATGAACATTGTTTTAAATTTGTGAACATTTTTTGCCAAATTCATGAACAATTTTTGAATTACCGAGCATATTTTTGGAAATCATGATTTTTTTTTGAAATCATGATTGTTTTATTCAAAATTAGCAACTTTTCTGACATTTAGGACCTTTTTCATATCCCGAATTATTGAAAAAAAGTAAAAAAGAAAAGGAAAAATAAGAAAAAGAAAGCCACACATGGGAAACGCCACAAAAGTGAACGAGTGCTTAGCGAGCCAGCCAGGCGTTAGTGGGCTGCGGCCCGGCTACGTCCGCGCGAGCGGTCTCCGAGATCGGTACACCCGGCCTGCTATTTGCTCGTCTTTACCCTATATACCTGCCGTACCCTATTCTCGTTTGCCGTCTCTTCTCACTTCGCACCCTGCCATTCCAAAACCTCTCAAAACCCTCGTTCTCTCCACTCCCTTCCTCCTCCTCCTCCGCCGCCGGTGCCTAGCAAGATGAGGTGAGCGGAACCTGAGCATCCCCATCCTATCTAGCGTTTCCCCTCTTCTCTTCTGTTCCAATTCGGCTTTAGATTCTATGCGAAGTACGACTTTGTACCATCCAACTGCGCGATTGGATCTGGGGTATACCTCGTCTCGCGGTCCCGCGAGGATTTGTTCCTTCCCTCGGTTTAGCTGGTCCACTTAAGCAGTCAGATTTTTGTGCTCAGATGGGGCTCGACCGGGTACCGTTGGGTTATGCGTCTCTAGGTTTCGGGATTTTCGGATTTGTCTGTCTCACTCGTTGTTTGCACGTTGCGAAAAATTCGAGCTGTTTCGTTCTCCTTCGTATGCTTTGATTTACTACGTGGAGTCTAGATGATATCGTTGTTACGGCAGTTCAAGGTCCCATCGCGGCTAACTTGTTAATTGCTCTCTTCCGATTTTATTGTTATTTCTTTCTCTAGATTTCAATTGTTTTTCTGCTGTCGTTTTGGGCGAGCGTGCTATTTGTATTGCTACTATTTTGTTTCTTAGGCGTTACTTGGTTCTGCTGCTGTCATTAATAGAGATAGAACTTGATCTCGGCGGATATTGGAATTTTTTGTTGTTCTGTTTGTTGTCTGTTCAGATCTCGTGGTATGTTTCTTCCAACATTCCAAGAATTCTGCTCTGGTTACATTTCGGTTTTACTTAGGGTTTCTGCAAGCACTTTCCGATTGAATTCGAGCTGGTTACCTCCTTGTCTGATCTGCAAGGAATGCTTAAAATTTAGCACCTACCGGCCACTGTGGATAAACATAATTAAGTAATGTGTAGCATGCAGCAGTGCGGTTCTATACGCCCGAGCTTAATGGCGTTTTGTCTCATCTATGGACATGCCATCCCTAGTAGTTTTGTCTAACCTGATGTTATGCAATTTTCGACCAATTATTTACCATGTATCAGGATTTCGTATTAATCTGTTGTTTATTGTTAGTTGATAGTTCTGAATTTTTCGTTGTCATGCAAATATTGCTTTATAGGTAAAAAGGTTTTCATAATTGAAGATCATATTATGCATGCAGGTGCCATTATGTTCTCTTTACATGGATTAATATGTAAACTTTATTTCTGGGATATGTAAACTGTTATGGGCAGGTATTATTTGATAATCTTAGAAGTCTTGAATATATTACTCCATCCGTCTGAAAAAGCTTGTCCACCAAATGGATGTATCTAGCACCAAGTTAGTGCTAGATACATCCATTTGAGGGACAAGCTTGGGACAAGCTTTTTCGGACGGAGGAGGTAGATGATAGTTACATGCATTTTCAACAATGATGGCAATGGGGTAATGAGTTATGATGACAAGTTCACTTTTTAAACTGTATCATTTTATGCTTTGGCATTTGTAACCTTTTAATATAGTACAATAGAATGTCACTGGTAAGTGGTAGGTATCTACCCCTCCAACTCCAAAAATAAGTCCTATAAATTTCTTGTCAAGTCAAATGATTCAATGTTTGACCAAGTTTTGTAGAAAAAACTATGAACAAGCACACTATGAAATTAGTGTCACTACTCACTGCAAAATAGAATATATTTTTATATTATATATTTTTAGTATTATAGTTGCTTCTACTTTTTCCTACAAACTTGGTCAAACAGTACACTGTTTGACTTGGTAGAATGTTTATAGGCCTTCTTTTTGGAGTTGTAGGGAATACACAGTGCTTATTTAGCAATCCTTATATTCAATGCTGTACTAAAAAAGTATCGTGCATGCATTGAGCGGAGTATATTTTAATGCTCTCTGATTGAATGCATGGACCTGCTTTGCCATTGCCATCCATCATATTGTTATATTTTCATAGCTTAAGCTACAAAAAATTGTTATACTATGAAGTTAGGAACGTATGTTGATGTCATCGGAGTGGGTCGTTGTGTTCTGTTTTTTATATGTGTCTGGCTGAACTGCCCAATGCTGCACTTCATACGTGTTCTGTTCATTTAGTTGTGATACTTCATTTGCGCCAATATAGGAAATATTCCTTGTATGCGGTGCAGTTGCAAATATTATTATAATTAGTTTTTTTGTGGAGAGATATATATCACTATTGATGTTCATTTCTTAACAAGTGGCAATGTTTCTGTAGTCGGCACCCTGAAGTCAGGTGGGCTCAAAGGATTGACAAGGTGTATATCACAGTACAATTGCCTGACGCAAAGGATGCCAAGGTCAACCTGGAACCTGATGGTGTATTCTCTTTCTTTGCCACTGCTGGAACTGATGGGAACTCCTATGAATCGAAACTGGATTTGAATGACAAAGTGAATGTCGAGGTAATCAACGTCCATAGTTCCATACTATATATAGTACACTATTAGTAGCTATTTTGAGATATGTTGACTCCTCAATTGTCAAAAATGGTTTGTTTTCTTATCACTTTGGTCTTTAACAGGCAAGCAAAGTAAGTGTTGGTGTCAGGTCCATATTCTGTATTTTGGAAAAAACCAACGCCAAATGGTGGAATAAGCTTGTTCGAGATGATCAGAAGGCACCACACTTCGTGAAAGTTGATTGGGACAAATGGGTCGATGAAGATGATGATGGTATGCTATCTATGAAAACGGTTTTATACTGTTTAAGTTATTGCTTATATTACTTCCAAGAGTGTAGTTTAGAACTTTTGGAAACAGGACAGTTTAGTGGTACAAAAGGAGTGCCCTAAATATAAGGGAAATGTGCACCATGGTCTGCGTAACATTGGATGGGGGTGCAGTTATCACCTCTTGCTTTATGTAACTAAAAACACCATATCCAAATTTACTTGTACCACAAACCTATTTTGGTGCTTCTTCTCATCTTACTGTTTTACTCTCCTACTTCTAAGTAGGAAAGATATTTATCGTTGTCTTCAGATGTGAGAAAACCGGAAGACCTTGTTAGCAGACAACTAACTTTTGCGACTTAAATTTTCTTCATTTAAGCTAGAAACAAGGTTTAAAAAGGCGCTAGGTGTTAATTATGTTTTGCCCTGCCTTTTGTTTTTCTGACCAAAGCACACGGTTAAGAGCAATTATGCTCACGTTAAGAGCTAGGCGTTTTGCTAACGCCTACCGACTAGGCACACCTTTTTTTACCATTGGCTAGAAAACAAACTATTGTATCTATTTACTGCTGAATTTGTTACGCATTATTACTTTGCCTTGTAAAGGTTGTGAAAATCATCATTCGTTTTTTCAGGTGCTGATGTTAATGTTGATGGGATGGACTTTTCGGTAAGTATATCTATTCACGTTTTCCCTTTTGATGGTTCATTTATATGCTTTGGTGTGTGATGCGCTTCTTCATGTACATTCTGTAGAATATGGGTGGCATGGGCGGTATGCCTGGCATGGAAGGTTTGGGCGGCATGGGTGGCATGGGTGGTATGCCTGGTATGGAAGGTTTGAGTGGCATGGGTGGTATGGGTGGTTTGGCTGGTATGATGGGTGGAATGGGCGGTATGGGTGGTATGGGCATGCCGCCTGGTATGGAAGGTTTGGGTGGTATGGGGATGGATGATTTTGAGGATGAGAGTGACGACGAAGGTTGGTATTCCTGTGCCTGTTATCATTTTCTCATTATAGTTAATGTGTTTTTAGATACAGAATATCAGAAATATGTTCTGTCACCAAAACGAAATGATGGTTGTGTTGCTAAGGGCATTTTGTTGGTGTGGTTGTTATATGTAGTTGAACCTGCCTGACAAGTCAATTGATCATCCCCTTGTTTGCTCTTTTATGTGAAATTGCTTGGTACATTTCTTGGCACCAAATGAGCAACTTTTCATTCAAATGATGGTTGTCATGTTTCTGATTATAATATGTTATATCTTAGATCTGTTATTGTCAAGGAAATATGTTATGCAGGTGTCAAAAAAAGGAAATATGTTATGCCTGGTGTACTCATGAAATATTGATAGAATGCCCAACGTAGTTTAATATCTTATCCACAACAGGAAGTGAAATGGCTTTGACCAGACAATTCAGATTTTGGATTAAAGAATACTGTTTCATCTAAAATATGTACTCTATTTTTCTCCAGAACTACATATTTTGTGTGGATTCATAACATGGAAACCAAATAATTTATTTTGAAGGGGAGCCTGGGCGCAGTGGTAAAGCTGTTGCCTTGTGACCATGAGGTCACGGGTTTGAGTCCTGGAAACAGCCTCTTGCAGAAATGTATGGAAAGGCTGCGTAATATAGAAGACCCAAAGTGGTCGGACCCTCCCCGGACCCTGCGCAAGCGGGAGCTACGTGCACCGGGCTGCCCTTCTTTTAAAAAAAAACCAAAAATTTATTTTGTTTGGCATCATGTACTAGTTAAGAAATGCACTTCATGAATGTTTACTGTAATTATTGCGATTAACCAATGGTGAGATGCTCAAATTGTCCATTGTTAGCCAACTCTTGCTGTTTAGGTGAAAATATAAGGTGTATTAATTTTTTGAGAAGTTACATTTTATGTTTGATCAAGTTCATAGAAAACTAGTAAATGTGCACGTGCAATGCTTGCTGATATTAGGCAGTGTATTTATTGCATGCGGATATTTGGTACTCCCTCCGTTCCTAAATATATAATTTTAGAGATTTCAATACGAACTACATACGGATGTATAGATATATTTTAGAATGTAGATTCTCTCATTTTGCTCCGTATGTGGTCCGCATTGAAATCTTTAAGAAGACTTATATTTAGGAACGGAGGGAGTAGGATATTATTTGCACTAACATTGATATTTGGTATGATCAAACATGTTGAGCGCTCACCATTGGAGCAATCTAGATCATTAGATTGACCTGGTTTGATGGCCGAGATTAGTTGGATCTGCCTGTTTGGGTATTTTTATATTGGTATAGATAAAAATTATAAACAATACGTACCAAATAAATAAAATATTGTACCGAATAAATAAACTTTGAAGAAGTATTTCATGGTGGATCTAATGATACTGATTTGGTATTATGATTATTGATATGTTGCTTTCTGGTCAAACACAGAAGTTTGACTAAAAACTAAAGGCACTTTATATTTTGGAATGGAGGGTGTAAATTGTATGATGATGATGATAATTCAATATCTGAACGATTTTCTTTGTTGAAAGAGGAAATGTCCTTTAGGTCAATGGATGTACCGTATTCATCCTTGTTAAGATGTTGAATTTAGTCCTGTAAACCATCCTGATATCCTATCTTCTGTTGTCCTTGATCAGGAGAAGTGTCGAAACCTCAAGACGCAGGGAAGTCTGATGCTGCGGAAATCTCTGAGGAGGTGAAAGGCAAAGCTGGCACAGCAGCTCAGAGCAACTGAAGGCTTTCTTCTCAATAATCCCTACTAGATTGTATCCTAGCGTTTCTTTATCAACGTGCTGAACTGAAGGACACATTCTGCTCGCTGGTCGGGATTGGTGTCTCATGTAAGATGATGACTTAAACTTGTGTCCAACTAAGCTTCGTACCGTCTGTTGGCATATTACGAGTTCTGAGATTGTTTGCATTGTACGCTGATGGTTCTGCACCCTGTTTGGCTTAAAATGTGTTTACCCTAGTTTTTACCTGTGCTGTTTTTACGTCTTTGTTTGGGTGCACATCTACATAGCCCCTCCTCTAAAGACTGCAGTAGAACTAATTACTCGTTGCCTGTGTGCTGCCAGCTACCTTCATGATGCTTTTTCCAGTTAAATTTGTGCTGGTGTTTGCTGGTTGCCTGTCAAACCTGTGTTTCTTGCCCAGTGTGCTATCTGCCGTCGAGTCTGCAATTTCAATATGATAGCTCACAACTTCAACATTCTTTGCTGGAATGTTCGGGGCCTCAACTGCCCGAATAGGAGAGCTACAGTTCATGAGACCATTTCCTCTTCTCAGTGCCACATTGCATGCCTCCAGGAATCAAAGCTAGCCAACGTCGACCAGTTCACCGCCTCCTTCCTGGATGGATACAGATTACAAAGGTTTGCCCAAAGGCCGGCCACGGGTACTCGAGGACTTGGTGATGGGCGAATTCTGTTTGTCTGCTACACAGACGACGATTGACGGACGATTTCAGCAGACACTCCATATCCATATCGTCAGCAGACACTCCATATCCATATCGCACCATCCACAAAGTCGTCGGCCCAGGATCGTGCAAGCGCATGTCGTCCGTGAAGTAGTTTCGGTTTGCTGAAGTGTTGATCCGGGCGTCAAACGAGAGCTTTCGCATCACCACTGTGTATGGTCCGTCCACCTCCAACAGGAAGGAAACCTTCTACGTTAAAGCTTTTTTTTTTCTGCGGGAATTCTACGTTAAGCTTCTGGCTCTCAAACCACCCTTGGATGAGGGTTGGTTAGTGTGCGGAGATTTTAACCAAATTTATAGAGCGAGAGACAAAAACAAACCTAGTTTCAGCAGGAGGATAGCAAAATTCCGCGAAGCCCTCGCTGAGGGGAACTCAAGGAAATCCACATGCAGAACTGTCATTTTACTTGGAGCAATGAGCGCCAGAACCCAACTTTAAGTAAGCTTGTCTCGTTCTTCTGCAACTTCGATCGGGACATCTCCTATGACGGCCATATTCTTCACGCTCTTTCGTCTTCCCTCTCCGACCACTGCCTGCTCCTTCTTTCGCATGAACTAGGGCCCAAACGCCTGTGAAGCTTTCGGTTCGAGAATTTTTGGATTACTATGCCCGGTTTTCAACAGGTGGTCCAACAAGCCTGGAATGCCCTTTTTGACCACGTAGAGCCCTGTCACATCCTGTTTCATAAGCTCCGCAGAACGGCTTTCATGTTGAAGTGTTGGAGTAAACGACTGTTCTCGAGTGCAAAGACCCAACTCCACATGGCTCTACAGGTCATCCTGCACCTCGACATCGCTCAAGATTGACGGACTCTCTCCTCTGACGAGGCCAATCTCCGTTCGAGGCTCAAGAGGAGAGTTACCGACCTCGCGGCTTTAGTTCGGGCGAGAAAGAAGCAATGTGCCAGAATAAAAAACCTGAAGGAAGGGGATGCCAATACCAAGTTTTTTCACCTGAGGGTTAATGCGAGGAGGAGGAAAAACTTCATCCACCGCCTCAAAGTGGGTTCCGGATGGGTCACCTCGCATGATGAAAAGAGTACAACGGTCCATGATCATTTTAAAGCTATTTTTAGCAAGGGTCAGAGAAGGACAAAAGACTTCAACTGGGAGGCTCTCCTTTTTGACGATTGCAATCTCTCCAGCCTAGGTGATGATTTTAGTGAGGCCGAGGTGCTTACGGCCATCTCCCAGCTCCCCGACGATAAGGCCCCAGGCCCCGATGGTTTCACCGGTCTTCAAATCTTGTTGGGAAACAATTAAAGTGGACATGATGCGCATGATCAACTCCTTCTCTAATCTGCACACCGCCAACTTGCACTGGCTCAACTCGGCGAATATTGTTTTACTGCCAAACAAGGATGAGGCAGAAGACATCTCGGATTTCCGCCCAATCAGTCTGATTCATGCCTTTGCCAAGATCATTGCTAAGATCTTGGCCAATCGTCTTGCCCCTTTCATGAACAATCTGGTCTCCAAGTCTCAAAGTGCTTTCATCAAGACTAGAAGTATCCACGACAATTTCATGTTCATTCGAGGCTTTATCAGATGGCTCCACCGCACAAAGACGTCGGCCCTCCTGCTTAAACTGGACATTAAAAAGGCTTTTGACTCGGTGCGTTGGGACTACCTTTTGGACTTGCTGCAATGACGAGGTTTCCCTGCTAGGTTCCGTAATTGGTTGGCCGCTCTCTGGGCCTCGTCCTCCTCGCGAATTCTCCTAAATGGCGTTCCAGGAGACCCAATCAAACTTGGGAAGGGGCTCCGGCAGGGGGACCCTATCTCTCCATTGCTTTTCGCCATCGCCATCGACCCTTTGCAACAACTGCTCGCAAAAGCCACAGACCAGAGACTTCTCCACCTTTTGCGGGGCCGCACTACCACGCTGCGACCTCGCTTTACGCTGATGACGCCGCAATCTTCATTGCACCCTTTAAAGAGGACATTGATCAATTGGCTGCTATTTTGACCAATTTTGGGGAGGTCACTGATTTAGTCGCTAATCCCCTCAAGAATGTAGTCGCCCCTATCCGTTGCGGTAACCTTGACCTCAACGCCATTTTGGAGAGCTTCCCGGCAAAAAGTGTAACACCCCGGATGTAACTTTCCATATTTGTAACTCCAACTCTTGCCATTTTCGGCATTGTGATATGATATTCCCTCCGTGGTTGGGCTTTTGTCTTTCGGTTTTGCATTTTGTCCATGTCATGCATTTCATATCATGTCATCATGTGCATCGCATTTGCATACGTGTTAGTCTCATGATTAGAGCATTTTTCCGTTGTCCGTTTTGCAATCCGGCACTCCTATGTCCCCCGGCGTCCCCTTTTACGTTTTTCCGTGAGCGGGTACTAAACTTTCTCGGAATGGACCGAGGTTTGTCAAGTGGCCTTGGTATACCACCGGTCAAGTTTGGTCATTTGGAGCTCGTTTGGTACTCCAGCGGTTAACGCACTCTCGCAAAGGCCTCTTTTGAGTTGCAGCCCAACACCCCTTCAAAATAGTCCAATAACCCATCTAAGTCACTTCCATGCTCTCCGTCGTTCGATCACGATCGTGTGGTAAAAACTACACCTCATTTGGACTCTCCTAGCTCCCTCTATGCCTATTTAAACAACCCCATTCCAAATCGCGGTACAACCCTAGCCTTCCCTACCTCGCGCCGCGGACGTCACGTCCGCCGCCAGGACAATCGCCGCCGCCCAGCAGCCAGCGGCGTCGCGCCACGTGGCGCCCGCTTATGTCTTGCCCGCCCGCGCCCGACCCGCCCCAGCCCGCCCACGAACATGCAGAGGCCCGACCAGCGCCTCGCCTCTCCGCTCTGCGCCCAGCATACCGCCCGCGCCCGCCGCCGCCAGCCGACCTCGCCCTCCACCGCGCCGCGCGGCGCCTCCCCTTGCCGCCGCCCGCCCGCCATGACCACCACCACCACCATCATGACCGCCCGCCACCGCCGCCAGCGGGTCCCGTCTCCGACCGCCCGGCGCCCTCCTCCGGCGGCCCGCCCGGCGAGCTCCGGCGAGCCGCGCCTCCGGCCGCCTCGGATCTGAGATCCCGATCCGGATCTCTGGGTTGACTTTCTTCCCCCCCAAATTCGTCTAAGTTTTTGTCTCGGTGATTATTTTGTGGCATTTTCAACGCATCATAACTTTGCACCTGTAGCTCCGTTTCGTGCGTGTAATATGTCAAAATGTTCGTCTCGAAGAGTAGATCATTTCATCTCATTGCATCATTTTCATTTGAGCTCATCTTGATGCCTGAAATGATGTTGGAAGAGGGCTATGTGATGTTAGTTTCTGTTTCTTAACAGAACTTGCACTTTTGTTATTTTTGCTATGGTTGATGTGTGCACCCTATGAATTTGAGTCCTACATGTGTTTTGTAATATGCCATGCCATCTCTCCAGGGGTGTATGCCATGTATTTTTATGATCTATGTGGTGACTAGCACAAGCATGCAAAGTAGGCTTCCTAATGTTGCTGATTTCAGCCCTGTTTTGCTGATATTTTGATGCCATGTTTTGCTATTATAAGTTCCTGTAGCATGTTATTTTCTTGCTCTGAACATTGCTTCAGGATGCTGATTTTGCCATGTTCAGTAATTTCACTAAGTCTGTGAAGCTGTTATGTTTTGCACTTTTGCCATGCTTGTTTGGACCTGTTATGATGTGATTTAGCCGTAGCTCATTGTTCATCTTTTGTCAAGCATCTTGAGTAGATCACTGCCATATACTTTGTTGGTACGTTTGGGTGCAGTAGCTTAATTTCTTGTTGATTGCTAAGTGGTATCATCTTGTTAATGGCAGATTTGTGCCATTCTTGTTTTGCTTGTCATTTGCAAACCGTGCATCGATTCGGTGATCTTTATATCGATTTCAACGAAATCATCTCATCTTTCAGCGGCATACTTGGTTTGCCAATTTGATGCCTGGTTCATCATTTTCCTTCGAACGCGCATACGCATCGCATATCACATCCATATATCATGCCATATATTGCATCATGTTGCTTGTGCATTGCACCGTGATTTATTGTGGTTCCTTTGTTTGTGTTCTTGCTTTGGGTAGAGCCGGAGGCGAGTGCGTGAGCGAGGAACTTGTTGAGAACGCTTACGAGGATCAAGCTTTCGATAACTCGAGAACATTGCGAGCAAGATGACCATACCCTCGAAATCACTTCTATCTTTGCTATGCTAGATGCTCGCTCTTTTGCTATGCCTATGCTACGATGCCTATCACTTGCTATATCATGCCACCCATATTGCCATGTCAGCCCTAACCATCCTTTCCTAGCAAACCGTTGATTGGCTATGTTACCGCTTTGCTCAGCCCTCTTATAGCGTTGCTAGTTGCGGTGAAGTGAAGTTTGTTCCTTGTTGGAACATGGAGATGTTGTTCCTTATTGGAACATGTTTACTTGTTGGGGATATCACAATATATATATCTGCTATAATTAATGCATCTATATACTTGGTAAAGGGTGGAAGGCTCGGCCTTATGCAGTGTTTTGTTCCTCTTGCCACCTAGTTTCCGTCATACGGTGTTATGTTCCTTGATTTAGCGTTCCTTACGGTTGGGTGATTTATGGGACCCCTTGACAATTCGCTTTGAATAAGACTCCTCGGCAAGGCCCAACATTGGTTTTACTATTTGCCACCTAAGCCTTTTTCCCCGGGTTTCGCGAGCCGAGGGTCATCTTTATTTAACCCCGGACGGTGCTCCTTGAGTCTTGGCCCGAACGAAGCGAGCTGCGGGGCCACCATGGGGCAACTCGAGGGCTGGTTTTACTCGTTAGCTGACCTATCCGGTGTGCCACGAGAGCGAGATATGTGCAGCTCCTATCGGGATTTGTCGGCACGGTCGGGTGGCTTTGCTGGTCTTGTTTTATTGTTGTCGAAATGTCTTGTAGTCCGGGATTCGAGATTGATCGGGTCTTCCGGTAGAAGAATATCCTTCGTTGACCGTGAGAGCTTATAATGGGCTAAGTTGGGACACCCTGCGGGTATAATCTTTGAAAGCCGTGCCCGCGGTTATGAGGCAGATGGGAATTTGTTAATGTCGGTTGTAGAAAACCGAAGTTGACCTCAATTAAAATACACATCAACGGCGTGTGTAACCGTGATGGTCTCTTCTCGTGGTCCGGAAGTGAACACGATGTTGGAGTTATGTTTGGCGTAAGTAGTTCAGGATCACTTCTTGATCGCTACTAGCTTCACGACCGTGCTTTGCTCCTCTTCTCGCTCTCTTTTGCGAATGTAGCCACCATATATGCTAGTCGCTTGCTGCAGCTCCACCTCTAAACTCTGTCCTTCCTATAAGCTTAAATAGTCTTGATCTCATGGGTGTGAGATTGCTGAGTCCCATGACTCACAGATTCTACCAAAACAGTTGCAGTGCCGGCGATGCGGTCAGGTGGCGCAACCGAGCTCAAGTGGGAGTTCGACGAGGCGTGGTCGTTACTATGTGTCTTTTCACGATGATCGATAGTGGTGCCCGGTTGGGACGATCGGGGATCTGTGTAGCATTTGGGGTATCTTCTTTTATTTTGGTTCCGTAGTCGGACCTTGAGTGTAATCTGAATGATGGATGTTTATTTATGTCTTGTGTGAAGTGGCATTGTAAGCCAACTATGTATCTCTTTCCTTATGTATTACATGGGTTGTGTGAAGATTACCTCACTTGCGACATTGCTTTCAATGCGGTTATGCCTCTAAGTCGTGCCCGACACGTGGGAGATATAGCCGCATCGAGGCGTTACAAGTTGGTAATCGAGCCTTCCCGACTTAGGAGCCCCTACTTGATTGTTTCTTTGGCGTTGTTGAGTCTAGAACGGAAAATGTTTTGAGTCTTAGGATTATATATATCGGAGAGTAGGATTCTTTTTACTCCCAGTCCTTAAATCGCTCTGTGAGGTCTCTGGCGTAGAAGTTTTGACTCTCCTCTCCTCAAATTTCACTAAATTTTTTTAGGATCACGCGGGTATCTTGGAATCGTTCGATGGTTTTGTGACGAGAACATTGTTCTTGGTGCCTCGACATTTAGGGGTTGTGGCGGTGTCCGGGGAGTTGAGCTCGAGGTGTTGTCGTCACAATTTTATCGTTGCGATTCTGGAATACGAGATTTGCCGACATCGAAATCTCTTTTGTGCAGTTGTTGGTGAGATAACCCGATAACCCGATCTTGGGGCGAGCTCGGGAGTATTGCCATGACTTCGTATAACGGATGCTTTTGAAGGTCGAGGTACCACGATTTCGAAGGTTTCTTGGTTATGTGTTGACGGATGGATACAAGCTGGATCTAGGTATTGTTAGTTTGGGTGATATATTTTGTGTCCCTGATACCCAACACCAGTTGCATAACCAGAAAGTTTCGGGAGTTTATAAATGGGATTCATGTAGTTCTTAGCATTTCTTCCCTTGAGATATTTGGTTCGTGATTGGGTAATCCTTACCACTTATTTGTTCCAGTCATACCTTGTTATTTTTCATCAACCTTTAATCAAGTGGCTTCTCACCGTATGGACGTGTGATGTTAACTTTGGAATTCATTCGTTCATTCTTGTTCGAATGTTTATTGTGAAGACTATATGTTGCAATTTCTATCCGTCGATTCAACTTGACTATTTGTCTATCAAGTGCTAACGGATGTCACCCTCTTGAGGATGGCTCCATGTAGCGTCGAATCCGGAGCATAATGAAGGGAATCGGTCGAACCCTCCACCTCCACCTCCGCCTCCGGAGGCTGGCAACTATCATGGCAGCCACCAATGCCAATGCTCGAGATGATTTTGCAGCTCTTGCAAGAAGCGTACTCAAGGGCAAGGCAGTCAAGGAAATCAAGGTCAAGGCAACAACCATCCGCACTTTGCTACTCTCGATCGGTTCCTCGCTAATCAGCGAAGTCTTTCAATTTACGTGTCGAGGCCACAGGGCCGACGATTGGCTTGTGGACATCTGCAAGCATTTTGAATGTAGCAATGTCGGACCGAGGATTTTTCAAGTTTGCATCGTTTCAACTCAAGGACCAAGCTCTTTGAGTGGTACCAAAGAATACAAAGATTCGAGAGGAGGTCGTGTCATTACAGGATGAGTTCATGAGATTTGAGCTCACCACATTCGAAAAGTGTTGTTGAGAGCAAGCGTGAGGAGTTCCGCAATCTCAAGCAAGGCAACATGTCGTGTATCAATACAATATCCAGTTCGAGCTTCGCTCGCTTTGCTAAGCAAGGCGTCCACGATGAAAAGAGTATGATCTATCAATTCAGAGGTGGTCTCGGAGAAGATCTGCAATTAGCTCTTGTGCTTTTGAGCGAGAAAAGTATGATGAATTCTACAACATGGCATTTGAAGCAAGAAGCTGCCCAGCTCAAATGTGAGGCTTCTAAGAAGAGAATCGGGGATGCAGATTCAGTCTTCTTCTTCCTCTCAAGTGGCAGCTAAGCGGCGAAGTTCTACCTTCCTCCTCCTCCGTTCCGTCGGCCTTATCGTGAGAGAAGAACTCGGTGGCGTGGATCTTCCCACCCACCCAACCCAGGCTATCGTAACAAGTCTAATTCTCAAGCTCCAAGGTCAAGTGCTCCTTACCACCGTCCGCTCTCGAGGTGACTTGCAACAAATGTCGTGAGAAGGTCACTATGCGAACAAATGCTTCAACCAGAGCCTTCCGCCTCCTCCTCTGTGAAATCTTCCAGCAATGCGGTGGTCAAGCATAATCCAAAGCATGCCAAGGTGAACATGATGAATGCAGCTCAAGCGGAGAATCTCTTGATGTGATAATGGGTAATCTCTCGATTAATGATATTCTGCAAAAGTCTTATTTGATCTTTGGTGCATCGCATTGTTTCATGTCAAGACCGTTTTTGCCAAGCATGATTTCACTTGAATTTTGGATAGACCTCTAGCAATTGTTTCCCGGGCAAGCACATGAGTTCTAGTTTGTTGGTTCGAATGTCGGTATCAAGATGGGCGATTATAGATTTACGGCTAAACCAATTGTTCTCGGTGACTCGGATATTGATCTTATTCTCGGAATGGTGGCTTTCTCAGCACAAAGCTCAGCTTGATTGTGCTGCGGGGAAATTCAATTGACTCACTCTTCTAATGATGTGATCATCTATGCGCTTCGTGATGAAACCATTCGGTTGTTTTCTCTCAATGAGAAGGGCGAATTGGATGCTATCTCTCGATTCGATCGTTTGTGAGTACCAAGATGTCTTTCGGAAGAGCTTCGGGTATGCCTCCTCATTGGCCAGTTGAGTTCGTTATTGATCTTGAGCCTGGCACTGAACCCGTTTGCAAGTGTTCTCCAAGCTTGACCTTCGTATGGGTTATCATCAGATTCGCATTCGTGAACAAGATATTCCCAAGACAGCATTCAGAACAAGCTTTGGTTCTTATGAATATACTGTCATGTCTTTCGGCCTTGTCAATGCTCCTCCAACATTCTCTCGGATGATGAACTTCATCTTCAACCCCTACACCAATGAATTCGTCTTGGTCTATCTTGATGATATTTTGGTCTTCTCCAAGAATAAGAAGGATCATGCCAAACATTTGCGATTGGTGCTAGACAAGCTCGAGTATCAATTCTATCGAAGTTTTCCAAATGTGAATTTTGGCTTGATGAAGTGCTTTACCTTGGTCATATCATCTCCGCCAAGGGCATCGCTGTTAATCCAGAAAGGTGTACGCAATTGTGAATTGGGAACCTCCTCGAATGTCAAGCAGCTCCATGATTTTCTTGGTCTTGCAAGCTATTGCGAAGATTCATTGAGAATTTCTCCAAGATTGCAAAGCCTCTTTCCAACCTCCTCGAAGCATGTGAAATATATCGGTCTCCCGAGTGTGGCGTTGCTTTCAATACTCTCAAAGAGAAACTCGTCACAGCTCTGTCTTGACTCCTCTGATGAATCCAAGCCATTTGAAGTTTTACGTGATGCTTCTCTTCAAGGTCTCGGTCTGTGTTAATGCAAGAGAAGAGAGTTGTGGCCTATACCTCTCGCCATTGAAGCCCAGCGAAAAGAACTACCCCACTCATGATCTTGAGTTGGCGGCAGTTGTCCATGCATTGATAACGTGGAGACATCTCTTGTTGGGAAGGAAAGTGGACATTTTCACCGATCACAAGAGCCTCAAGTATATCTTCACTCAACCCAACCTCAACCTCGAGCAGACTCGATGGGTGAAATGATTCAAGAGTACAACCCAAGTATTGAATATACTCCGGGCAAGGCCAATGTCATTGCAGATGCTTTGAGCAGGAAAGCTTACTACAACAGTTTAATCCTCAAGCCCTTCCAGCCGGATCTTTGTGAAGCTTTCCATAGCTGAATCTTCAAGTTGTTCCTCAAGGCTTTCTTGCCAACCTCATAGTCTCTCCTACTTTGGAAGATCAGATTCGTGAGGCTCAACTCCTGGATACCATGGTGAAAAAGGTGAAGCGTGGTATCGACAAGGGCATTTCAAGTACAAGTGCTTCCACGTTGATGACAAAGATACTCTTTTCTTGAGGACGGATTGTGGTTCCAAAGGGTGATCTCGTAAAGTCATTATGAGCAGGCACACAATTCGCTTCTATCCATTCATCCGGAAATGCGAAGATGTACCATGACCTCAAGCGATCGTATTGGTGGACTCGAATGAAGCGAGAAATTGCTCAATTCGTGAATGAATGTGATGTCTGCGAAAGAGTGAAAGCGAGAACACCAACGACCAGCTGGTCTCCTTCAACCTCTTGCTATTCGAGAATGGAAGTTTGATCATATTGAAATGGACTTCGTGATTGGATTTCCAAAGTCCAAGCGTGGAAATGATGCTATCTTCGTTGTCATTGACAAGCTTACTAAAGTGGCTCATTTTCTTCCTATCAAAGAATCTATCACAGCAGCTCGGTTGGCGAGCTATACACCTCGAGATTGTCTCCTTGCGGCATTCCACAAGTGATCTCTTGAGACCGTGGCAGCATCTTTACCTCCAAGTTTTGGGATTCTTTTGAGAAGGCCATGGGCACCAACATTCGTTTCAAAGACAGCTTTCCATCCTCAAACAAGTGGCCAAGTCGAGTGAGTCAATCAAATCCTTGAAGATATGCTCGGGGCTTGTGTCATTTCCTTCGGTATGAAGTGGGAAGATTGTCTTCCATATGCGAGTTCTCCTACAACAACAGCTTCAAGCGAGTTGAGGCAAGGCCCCATTCGAAATTCTCTATGGCGAGAAAGTGCGTACTCCTCTCAATTGGTCCGAGACAGGTGAGCGCCAACTTCTTGGCAGCGACTTGATCACGAAGCGGAAGAAATGTGCAAAGTCATTCGTGAGAATCTCAAAGCAGCGCAATCGCGCGGAAAACTATTATGATGACAAGCACCGTGATGTGGCTTTTGAAATCGGAGACCATGTCTACCTCCGCGTCTCTCAATGAAAGGCACTCGTCGCCCGGTATCAAAGGGAAGCTTGCCCCTAGATCGTGGGTCCTTTCAAGATCATTGGCAAAAGAGGCGATCTAGCCTATCAACGAGCTTCCGTCCAACTTGCGAGCGTGCGATGTGTTCCACGTGTCACAGCTTCGCAAAGTGCTTCAAGACTCTGGCGCACTATCAACTTCAAGAAATTGACCTTCAAGAAGATCTCTCTTATCATGAGCACCCCATTGCTATTCTTGAAGAAACCGGCGCAAGACTACGCAACAAGTCAATCAAATTCCTGAAAGTGAAGTGGTCACACCATTCCGACCGAGAAGCCACACAGGGCGCGAGGATCACCTCCGTTCGAATATCCGGAGTTCTTTCAGGTCCTAGATCTCGGGGCGAGATCCTCTTGTAGTGGTGGAGTGTTGACCCGGATGTAACTTTCCATATTTGTAACTCAACTCTTGCCATTTTCGGCATTGTGATATGATATTCCCTCCGTGGTTGGGCTTTTGTCTTTCGTTTTGCATTTTGTCCATGTCATGCATTTCATATCATGTCATCATGTGCATCGCATTTGCATACGTGTTAATCTCATGATTCGAGCATTTTCCCGTTGTCCGTTTTGCAATCCGGCACTCCTATGTCCCCGGCGTCCCCTTTTACGTTTTTCCGTGGCGGGTAATAAACTTTCTCGGAATGGACGAGGTTTGTCAAGTGGCCTTGGTATACCACGGTCAAGTTTGGTCATTTGGAGCTCGTTTGGTACTCAGCGGTTAACCGCACTCTCGCAAAGGCCTCTTTTGAGTTGCAGCCCAACACCCTTCAAAATAGTCCAATAACCCATCTAAGTCACTTCCATGCTCTCCGTCGTTCGATCACGATCGTGTGGTAAAAACTACACCTCATTTGGACTCTCCTAGCTCCTCTATGCCTATTTAAACAACCCCCATTCCAAATCGCGGTACAACCCTAGCCTTCCCCTACCTCGCGCCCGGGACACGTCCGCCGCCGCGGACAATCGCCGCCGCCCCGCAGCCAGCGTCCGCCACGTGGTGCCCCAGACTCTTGCCGCCCGCCGCCCGCCCACGGCAGCCGCCCGGCCGCACGGGCCCGACCAGCGCCTCCGCCTCTCCCAGCGCCCAGCGCCCGAACCCGCCAGCGCCGCCCTCCGCCCGCCGACCTCGCCCTCCACCGCGCCCGGCGCCTCCCCTTGCGCCGCCCGGCGTCGGCCGCCGCCCCGACCACCATGACCACGGCCAGCCACCGCCATGCGCCACCCGCGCCAGCCCGTCCCGTCTCCGGCCGCCGGCGCCCTCCTCCGGCCGGCCCGCCTCGGCGAGCTCCGTGAGCAGCGCCTCCGGCCGCCTCGGATCTGAGATCGATCCGGATCTGGGTTGACTTTCTTCCCCCAAATTCGTCTAAGTTTTTGTCTCGGTGATTATTTTGTGGCATTTTCAACGCATCATAACTTTGCACCTGTAGCTCCGTTTCGTGCGTGTAATATGTCAAAATGTTCGTCTCGAAGAGTAGATCATTTCATCTCATTGCATCATTTTCATTTGAGCTCATCTTGATGCCCGAAATGATGTTGGAAGAGGGCTATGTGATGTTAGTTTCTGTTTCTTAACAGAACTTGCACTTTTGTTATTTTTGCTATGGTTGATGTGTGCACCCTATGAATTTGAGTCCTACATGTGTTTTATATTATGCCATGCCATCTCTCCAGGGGTGTATGCCATGTATTTTTGTGATCTATGTGGTGACTAGCACAAGCATGCAAAGTAGGCTTCCTGATGTTGCTGATTTCAGCCCTGTTTTGCTGATATTTTGATGCCATGTTTTGCTATTATAAGTTCCTGTAGCATGTTGTTTTCTTGCTCTGAACATTGCTTCAGGATGCTGATTTTGCCATGTTCAGTAATTTCACTAAGTCTGTGAAGCTGTTATGTTTTGCACTTTTGCCATGCTTGTTTGGACCTGTTATGATGTGATTTAGCCGTAGCTCATTGTTCATCTTTTGTCAAGCATCTTGAGTAGATCACTGCCATATACTTTGTTGGTACGTTTGGGTGCAGTAGCTTAATTTCTTGTTGATTGCTAAGTGGTATCATGCTGTTAATGGCAGATTTGTGCCATTCTTGTTTTGCTTGTCATTTGCAAACCGTGCATCCGATCCCGGTGATCTTTATATCGATTTCAACCGAAATCATCTCATCTTTCAGCGGCATACTTGGTTTGCCAATTTGATGCCTGGTTCATCATTTTCCTTCGAACGCGCATCGCATTGCATATCACATCCGCATATCATGCCATATATTGCATCATGTTGCTTGTGCATTGCACGTGATTTATTGTGGTTCCTTTGTTTGTGTTCTTGCTTTGGGTAGAGCCGGAGGCGAGTGCGTGAGCGAGGAACCTGTTGAGAACGCTACGAGGATCAAGCTTTCGATAACTCGAGAACATTGCGAGCAAGATGACCATACCCTCGAAATCACTTCTATCTTTGCTATGCTAGATGCTCGCTCTTTTGCTATGCCTATGCTACGATGCCTATCACTTGCTATATCATGCCACCCATATTGCCATGTCAGCCCTAACCATCCTTTCCTAGCAAACCGTTGATTGGCTATGTTACCGCTTTGCTCAACCCCTCTTATAGCGTTGCTAGTTGCGGTGAAGCTGAAGTTTGTTCCTTGTTGGAACATGGAGATGTTGTTCCTTATTGGAACATGTTTACTTGTTGGGGATATCACAATATATATCTGCTATAATTAATGCATCTATATACTTGGTAAAGGGTGGAAGGCTCGGCCTTATGCAGTGTTTTGTTCCTCTTGCCACCTAGTTTCCGTCATACGGTGTTATGTTCCTTGATTTAGCGTTCCTTACGGTTGGGTGATTTATGGGACCCCCTTGACAGTTCGCTTTGAATAAGACTCCTCCAATAAGGCCCAACATTGGTTTTACTATTTGCCACCTAAGCCTTTTCCCCGGTTTTGCGAGCCGAGGTCATCTTTATTTTAACCCCGGACCAGTGCTCCTTGAGTCTTGGCCCGAACAGGAAGACTGCGGGGCCACCAGGGCAACTCGAGGGCTGGTTTTACTCGTGGGCTGACCTATCCGGTGTGCCACGAGAGCGAGATATGTGCAGCTCCTATCGGGATTTGTCGGCACAGTCGGGTGGCTTTGCTGGTCTTGTTTTATTTGTCGAAATGTCTTGTAGTCCGGGATTCGAGATTGATCGGGTCTTCCGGTAGAAGGAATATCCTTCGTTGACCGTGAGAGCTTATAATGGGCTAAGTTGGGACACCCTGCAGGTATAATCTTTGAAAGCCGTGCCCGCGGTTATGAGGCAGATGGGAATTTGTTAATGTCGGTTGTAGAAAACCGAAGTTGACCTCAATTAAAATACACATCAACGCGTGTGTAACCATGATGGTCTCTTCTCGTGGTCCGGGAAGTGAACACGATGTTGGAGTTATGTTTGGCGTAAGTAGTTCAGGATCACTTCTTGATGGCTACTAGCTTCACGACCGTGCTTTTCTCCTCTTCTCGCTCTCTTTTGCGAATGTAGCCACCATATATGCTAGTAAACTTGCTGCAGCTCCACCTCTAAACTCTGTCCTTCCTATAAGCTTAAATAGTCTTGATCTCGCGGTGTGAGATTGCGAGTCCCGTGACTCACAGATTCTACCAAAACAGTTGCAGGTGCCGGCGATGCCGGTGGCGAACCGAGCTCAAGTGGGAGTTCGGCGAGGCGTGGTCGTTACTATGTGTCTTTTCACGATGATCGATAGTGGTGCCCAGTTGGGACGATCGGGGATCATGTAGCATTTGGGGTATCTTCTTTTATTTTGGTTCCGTAGTCGGACCTTGAGTGTAATCTGAATGATGGATGTTTATTTATGTCTTGTGTGAAGTGGCATTGTAAGCCAACTATGTATCTCTTTCCTTATGTATTACATGGGTTGTGTGAAGATTACCTCACTTGCGACATTGCTTTCAATGCGGTTATGCCTCTAAGTCGTGCTTCGACACGTGGGAGATATAGCCGCATCGAGGGCGTTACAAAAAGGGTGGGCTTCCCCATGAGGTACCTGGGGCTCCCACTTTCCACTAACAGCCTGAAGAATTATGATTGTCAATTCCTAGTGGATAAGGTGGCGGCCAAGCTTCCACCCTGGCAAGGGAATAACATAAACACAGCTGGACGGACTGCCCTTGTCAAATCTGTTTTGACTTCTATTGCGATCTTCCACATCACCGCGCTTGATTTGCCTTCGGGCACCAAACAAAGTATCACCAAGATTCAGCGGGCTTTCCTTTGGGCGGGGACCGATCAGATCTCGGGTGGCAAATGCAAAGTTATCTGGAAGGTGGTTTGCCGACCAACAAACTTGGGTGGCCTGGGTATCCTCGACCTGGATAAATTCTCTCAGGCGCTCAGGCAGCGTTGGCTATGGTTTGCCTGGGTGGACCCTCAAAGGGCCTGGGTTGGTGTCGAAACCCCATGCGACGATAAAGACAAGGACCTTTTCTATGCGGCCACGAAAATCACCATTGGGCATGGAATGAAGGCGAGTTTTTGGCACTCCCCTTGGTTAGATGGTCACAAGCCTAAAGACATTGCCCCGGGCATCTTCGCCCTTTCCAGGCGCTCCAACAGCTGCGTTGCTACTGCGATGGCCTATGATGGTTGGGTCAGACACATTAACTTGCAAGGCGGCCTTTCGGTTACCCTGATCCAGCAATTCTGTGACCTTTGGTCTAGTGCTCAGGAGATCAACCTTGTTTCAGACACATTTACACGCTTTATCTCTGGAAGCTCCTGGTGGTGAGGTCCTCTGACTTGCAGCGCCTGTGTGCATCGATGTCGGAGTAGAGAGAAGTGCATCTGCAAATGCATCAGAGAAGTCTGCTGAACTAGAGGAGTGGAAACGGTAGGAGGCACTGAGGGAGCAACCGATGCAGCAGCAGCCAGAGCTGAAACTGTAGCTCTGGAAGTGATTGGTACTGCAACTGATCTGGGCATAGTCCGGAACTGAGTAGTCATGGGAATGCCATCACCTGGGTGTTCCTCATCATCAGTAGATGGTCGTGCTCTGGCTTCATCCACTTCATGCTTCAGGCTCTCAATAGTGGTCTGAACCTCTGTCACCTTGACACCCAGATCAAGAATCTTGGTCTCTACTAATGTAGGGTGGAACCCTAATTGCCGATCTTTCATGAATTGGAGGGGGATTCCTCGAAGAACACGGGGAAGAACTAAGAGAAATCACAAGAAGAACACTCAAGAACAAGTCCAATCACACATCCACTGGAATAACAAACACATGGATCCACAAGGTACATGAACAATCAAAGGGAAAGATACAAGGTAGAGTTCATCCCAAATCCAAGAGGAGATGAGGTCTTGATGATCTAGATGATCCTTCCCACAAGGGGGTCTTGAATCCCTCGATATCTTCTCACATGCTCACATGGAGGTCTTGAACTCCATGGGAGTGGTCTCTTTCTCTCAAGAGGAGTAGTTAAGGAGCAAAGCTCAACTAAGATGAGCTATCACATTGCTAACCCTAGAAAGGAGGTGAAGGAGGTCTATTTATCGTCTAAGCCACAAAAGGGTAAGTGAGGGGTCGAAAAGGGTACATGGGCCTCGGCCCAAGTCATGCACACATGCCCGATCCAGATGATCCAGGAGGTGGTTCGGATGATCTGGGGGTGGTACCAATGATCCGGGCTCTGGGGGTCCGGATGATCCGGGCGGTCACCCGGATCGTCTGGCTGTGTTGTCGCAGCCGTAGTGGGTCTGGATATCCAGGTGGGTCCGGATGATCCGGGGGTTGGTCTGGATGATCCAGCTTCATGGAGAGGCTTTAGGTGTTCTGTGACTTGCGATCCGGGCGGCGGTCCGGATGATCCGGATGATCCGGGCCCCTGCTGACTTGTCCCGCTTGCTCTTCGTCTTCATGCTCTTCTTCCTTATTATCTTCCATGCTTCCCTTTCGGATGGTGTAGTCATACACATGCGCCCACACTCCTTCTCGTCGATGTTGAAGCTCCAGTAATACCTATGCATGCACACGAGTCAAGTAGTATACCATCCTCGAAGGGGTCAAGTGAACACGTCTAAAGGTGATGATTCACCTTTATGTATGTGAAGTAGAGGTCGCACGTGTCACTTTCCAAACGGGCTCTTAACATCGTGATGTCCGTAGGATGCTCCGCATCATCCTATCCCCCTTGGGAATGATCCGACCTCGGATCGAAAACCAAATCACGATGGTAAAGAGATGGCGTCGCCATGTAGAAGTAGACGATCAACAAGTACTCATCATCTTGAAGCTCATGGGCACTCTCCAATTTCACACCTTCTCGTGATTCATTAAAAAGGAGCAAGGACAACAGGCACTTGTAAAAACAAATGTTGTTAGCGTTAGTGCAAAACCAAGCATTCAAGAGGCGATTCACCCAACAAGTGTCATCATCAATCATAGCATATGGTGAAACAAAGGATTGTAGCATGTCATGTAAGCATATGGATTGAGCATAATGGAATGCATCATGGAAACAAACATGCAAATGGGAGGTGGAGATGCTAATATGCGTGACAAGTGAACAAACGTCTACCTCAAGATCATAGCAAGCATGGACAAAGCGCTCAACAAATGGTCTATGGTATGCATTTGAACCATTCACAACACTAAAAAAGATGAGATGTCTAAACACATGGGGCAATGCAAGGTACAAGACAATCCAAGCATAATGTGCACATGGTGTAGTGAAGATAGTGGTGCACTCAACACAATGGAAAGAGCAAGTGTTCATCATGTGTGAGGCAATCAAGTCAAGCATGTGACAATCATAGGTGCCTGGCATATGTGAAGAGATGACATTGGCGCAACCAAACATGTGAATATGAACAAGTAGGAAACAAGTTGGATGTAACACACAAGGCATATATGTCATGAGGCATGGCAATGTAGCAATCATGAATGAAAACAATATGTCTAACATGCATGCGAATGGTGCAAGCAACACATGAAGTATGATCCACAATATCCATGGTCAAGAAGGATGTCACCTTGAAAGCGTGTCCGTGTGTGTCCTTCACAATGCCGAAGCACAAGCAACTGCGATGTAGAAGCGTGTCGGTCGCGAGTGGTTTGCTCTCAAGAGCTCGAATGGTCAACTCACGGGAAGTAGAAGTTGACACGAAGTCGAAGTATCCTACACATGCACAACAGAAAGCAAACAACGTATGTGCATGGTAGATAAACACATCATCCATCATGATGGTTCTCTTCTCTTGCACATAACCATCAGAAGCACAAGTGCATGAATAATAGGATGCAACAATGGCGATACTCATGGTTCTAGGTATATGGTGCAAATAAGTAAGACAAACATGCTTCACAAGAATTATGTCAAAATATCCAAATATATGCGAGAATGCTATGAGGGCAATCTCATTTGCAAGACTAAAAGCATTGTTGCATCCAATACATGGCAAATCATCTAGCATGAGAGAGGCAACACATGGAAATATATGACAAGAAGTAATAGCAATCATGTGCAAAGCATGGCAATCAACTGCATGAAATGAGCCAGTATGAATCATGGCGTCGGTGCAACAAACATTTATGTTCGCAGCCCGGACTCGCGCACACGCGTGATGTCTGTCATACATCAAGTGCCTATGCATGACACAAGATAAGCCAGAGAAACCGCTCTTCGTGTGATCAAGGATTGCATTAAGAAGATCAAGTCAACATGAATGCACCTCAAGAAGCCACGCCGAAGGTTCAGGTCGGTAGGGTCAAAGCTACGCCTGGGGGCCAAGACCAGTTTGTCCCGACAAGGATTCCGGGGCCATCAAGCTCAGGGCCCGTCAGGCTCCTTGGCGGCAGGCCTTCGCAAGGGCGCCACCGCTCCACCCCATCACACCTGACCGCTGATCAATGCGGTGTCAAGCTCTCAAGTGACTAGGTGGATCCTATCAGGCACGTGGCGGCTTGGTAAAGAAGGCATTAGCTTTATTGACATCCGTCCAGAAGGCATCTCACACTAATAAGGAGAAGATGGATAAGCGTCGTGGCAGGCTTCCCGGTCTTCAACCTCAGCATGACACCTAGCAGGTGCATTTAATGCACTTTGTCCTAACTGCTAGAGTTAGGTATGATGACACTGTTAGCTATATAATCATACCAAAATGACTGTTTTGCCACTATGGTTGCCCATTAAGCTATAAAAGGAGGCCTGAGGCAACCTAGCAAAGGGTTCGAACATTTTGACCCACCAATGCTTGTACGTGTGCACTGCTCTCCCCCAGGCACACTTGCTGGGCTTGAGCTCGCCACGTCTTCATGTTCCTCCAGATCAATCCACTGAAGCAGGAGTAGGGTTTTACGCTGCAAAGTGGCCTAAACCTGGGTAAAGAGAGTTGTCCATCGCCGTGCTGCCCTGTCGTTTCTGCTCTTTGTGCAATGTGACCGTCCCCTTGACGAACCACAAAGGGGAACCCTTGCCCCATAGGTGATCATGCTTCCATGCCGTTATCTTTGGCGTGCCAGGTAGGGGACTGCACTTGTGCGAACCTGAAGCTATAGCCAACGCATCGATCTTCATCACCATCTACTCCGCCGATGGCTCCCAAGAAGAGGAGTGGCACGGTGACACAACCGTCCACTTCAAGAGCTGCACCGCCTGCGATTGCGGGCGCTGCAAGCACCGCGGCGGCGGCGGGTGGAGAAGGTGTTGTGGGAGGCGCTACCAACACCGATGGTGCGGCCATCGCTCCCGCCACGACTAGAGCAGGAACCGGGACCGCTGGAATGGCCCTGCTCCCCAACCTTCTGGTGAGCATGATCATGCTGGTGCGGACCAAGGCGCTGCCCATCTTCTGCCACCCCACCCGACAAGAGAGTGCAACTAGCGTAGTGACGATGCCCACTCCGGTGCAAGCCAAGATCCACAGACCGCACCAGCCAGAGGGGCGATGTCAAGGCACGCGCTTCGTCCCACGCAGGGCGAGCGTGACAAAACTCTGAGCGGCGCCGTCGATCCACAACGACCGTGTCCGCATGGGAAGGGCCTAGCTGATCAAGAACCCGGCCATCGAGCACAGCTTTGGCCATGCCAAACCGCCATTGTGATTGGTCCGAGATGGCAGGAGCACAACGATGCTCCTTCTGGTTCGTCCAGGAGTCGAGCGGTGTCGCGCTCCGCCTCCCACACCATGCCGGGGACGGTGGCGGAAGTTGATGAGGACATCAATACCATTGTTACACCCACAGTCCCTACTGCTATACATGCTGGACCAATTACTAGAGCTCGCGCATGCCAATTGAAATACTAGGTACTTTCGTTCCTTGGTGAAAGGATCGATATGGTTGACTAGAGGAGGGGGGGGGGGGTGAATAGGCAACTACCAATTTTTAGCTTTTCTTTACAAATTAGGTTTAGCAATAAGTAGGTTGTCTAGATGTGCAACTAGGAGGGCAACCTATATGATGCTAACAACAACTACAACAAGTGCAAGCAAAGGATACAACACACGTAAACACTACTGCAGGATGCTGCTAACGCGACACTACGATCAGAGACCCTTTCACGAAACTGTGTGCGATGCATTAATCACAAACAGGGATGTAAAAAACCCGTCAAAAAAGGTGCAAAACATTTGCGATGGAGGATGCATCAAACATGGTTCAGATTTTAGTTGCGTGTGCGATGAAGGGCAGACGGTTAACGCTTTCGAACTGTTTGCGATGAGGCAGAACAACAGAAACAGGCAGCCATATCAATGTGTGTGCGATATACGGCATACAGTTTGCTCCGATGAACCGTTTGCTATTAGGGAGTGCAACATAAACGGTTAGCCAGATCAAGGTGTGTGTGATATAGGGCATACAATTCACTCGGACGAACTATTTTCGATTAGCAAACGCAACACAAACGGTTCAACTTAACAAGATGTGTGTGATACGTGGCAAACAGCCGACTCGGATGAACTGTTTGCGATGAGAATTTACAACATAGATGGTTAATACAGTTAGTTCGTGTGCGATTCTGTGTGTACAAAAAACTTTGAAAAATGCGAACTAGTTGCTTGCGGTGGCTAGGAGTATCGCACATGATGCATCTGCGAGTACTCGTGTGCGATGATTAGTAAGTTACACATGCATTTCCTTATGTTAACACTTGTGTGATAAATAACACGTGGCACCGGATACGGTATTCGGGTTGTGTGTGTGTGCTCCACTTAGTCTTCCCGCGCTCCAGCGAATGCTTCCCGCGCTCCACATGGGTGAATTGTAAAATCCACGCCTATTCTCTCACTGGTTTCCCGCCACCAGCTAACGGCTTGCTGCATAACCCAGGCGGCAATGCACCGCCGCGACACTCTGCAAAGATCTAGTCCTCACCCATCTACCATTAGTTATTCCGAGCATGCTAGGCAAAGACCAAAGCTTCAACGTCGACGCCTACCTGCGTTACATCTTCAGTGAGGAGAACGAGCCGGAGCAGGTCGGGGAGCAAGAGCTTCATCGGCGGGTGCAGGCACCATGGCCCATCGGAAACGATATTGGTGTCACAGTCCTTGGGAGCACAATCGACATATTGTAGAGGAGGTGTGATGAGTAGTTTGCCATCCACCATGCAAAAGATCCAGAGCTGCTCGGCGGCATGATCGATGACCCACCCGAAGAACCGCCGTCACCAGTGCTCATCGAGGGCCTGATGCCCCGCAAGGAATGGGCAGAGGACCTCTACGATTCAGTCCAGACAAAGGCAGCCTGCGGCTTCATCATTGCCCGTCGCGGCCGTGTCAACCTCGATCCCGATGATGTGGTGGCCAGGCTCGAGCACATCCTTGGTGGAGTTGACGTTCCCGACGAAGTAGAACACCGCCAATGTGATATCTTGAGGATGCAGGTGATCGACGGAATTTTCTACCGGCCGAGACATGGAAATGGGCGGTTCAGCGGAGTTGTCATGCGTGCGATTACCTGTTGTCAAGCTCTTCTGGAAGAGGCCCGGCAGCCCCAAGAGCCTCCAGGCGCCAACAGCTCCGTGGCGGGCGGCGGTCGGGACACTCGGAGTGAATGGCGCAAAGGTGCTATGCTGATCATGGAGTGCGAAGACCATCGTCGGAAGGCCGCTGAGGAGTCCCAGTTAGGGGTTGTCCGGATAGCGAACTATAACCTTTGGCGGACTCACGGACTATGAAGATACAAGATTGAAGACTTCGTCCCGTGTCCGGATGGGACTTTCCTTGGCGTGGAAGGCAAGCTTGGCGATCTGGATATGTAGATCTCCTCCCATTGTAACCGAGTGCATGTAACCCTAGCCTCTCCGGTGTATATATAAACCGGAAGGTTTTAGTCCGTGGGGCGAACAACAATCATACCATAGGCTAGCTTCTAGGGTTTAGCCTCTCTGATCTCGTGGTAGATCTACTCTTGTACTACCCATATCATCAATATTAATCAAGCAGGAGTAGGGTTTTACCTCCATCGAGAGGGCCCAAACCTGGGTAAAAACATCGTGTCCCTTGTCTCCTGTTACCATCCGCCTAGACGCATAGTTCGGGGCCCCCTACCCGAGATTCGCCGGTTTTGACACCGACACCGCCAGCTCAGCCTTTTAGCTTATATTTTATTATAATTGTATGCATATGTAGGTCATGAGTGTTCTGGGCCTTGCCGCATTTGGCATTTTAAATTATCCTGAACATGTAAGACAACTATTAAGAATTATTAACCGTTGCCATTGTAACTTTGCCTCAACAATGACGAGAACGCATGCAGGGGATGCCAGGCGGAGGCCTTGCGGCCGCCTCAACGGCGAGCAACCACGTGGTCAACCTTCTGCCATCAATAAATTTTGACCTTGTTTCTCGTCACATTGCTGATTACAACGCAATAAGTAATTGCAAATCTGTTCACACTTATCAAACTAATATGTGTTCACACTTAGCACCGGGCTATAAAAACTACCCACTCGGAAATTACTTCACAGTTCCTCTCCTCATCACCCACAAAACTGGTTTTTTTCTGTCAAGTCCTTCCGCCATGACCGGTAGGAGGAGTTTAGGGTGGACATATAACCAGGCAGCAAAGACCAAGGCCGCGGAAGCACTAGAGAGGTCCCGCCATGAAGCCGCAGCCGCAGCAGAGATGTCCCGGCGCGCCGCGGAGCCCTCGAACGAGCTCTCGTGGGAACGCGAGGGCTCTCACAAGCGCATTCGCGGCGTCGGCCATTGCGACGAGCTGGTGTTCCTGAAGTCCTTCACTGCCGACGACGACATTCTCGCTGGCGTCACTACGCAGCAGGAGCTGGTCGACGGCTTGATGAAGCTGCTCAAGATCAGCGATGCCTCGGTTGACAAGACGACCGGCCTCATCGAGCAACTCATGGGTGACAATGCGAAGCTCCTCAAGTTGGTCGCCGAGAAGGAGGAGGAGGCCGCCTGCTGGAAGATGCTGCATGAGCAGAGAAGTGCCTCGGAGATGACGCTGAAAGCGGTCGTCGAGGAACTGATGGGTGGCTTGAGGAAGCTCTGGATCGAGCATGAGCAGGAGGTGGAGGAATCCGTGGCTGCTTTCAAGCAAAGTCGTGAGGAATTGAAGAAGGAGCTGGAGGATTTCGCCGCCCAGCGATCCATCAACGAGTAGAGACAGTAGCGACCCAGATCATTGTCTACAATTTCCTTCGTCTCTTGCCCCCATGTCTTCCGGGCTTTGCCGCATGTGGCATTTTAAATTATCTCAAATGTGTAAGACAATTATTATCTGCGCCATTGTAAATTTGTCGTCGTATTATCCGTTGCCATTTTATTTGTGGTCGTATTATCCGTTGCCCGATGTGGCAATTTAAATTACGGCGGAATATGAGTTGAAAACACGAACAAAGCAAATGCTGCCATGGGATCACAAGCAAACACCCTCCGTCCAGGTGCTTTAATTAACCCATTAATGGAGAAGTTGTGAGCGAGGCGGCCAGCGGCCGGTGCATGGAGGTCAAAGATCTTGCTTCCCGGTGAGCATGGGAGGCCTTGCTGCTCGCACGTGTCCCAGCCTGCGAGGTGGACATGATGCACGCGTCCCGTCGAGCTGCTTGCGGCGGACTGCTCGTATGCGTCCCATCGAGCCTGCACGGTGGACTTCTCGCGCTCGTCCCGTCTAATCAAATAGCTGCACGCACGACACCGAGTATGGTTAAATTTTGACACGGTAAATATAATACAACCGTTTGCGATATTAACATGTCAGCTTTTTGTTTCAAAAAGGACTTCATTGGCTACTAATGTGTGCGCCTCTTCTCAAACTAGACGATTTTTTACCATGGCATATATGTGCCATGTCATGGCTCATGCCAAGTTTCATGTTTTTGGGTGACTTTTTGATTTATGGGATTTAAAACCGAGATTCTCATTGTTTGGAATGACGACAAGTTTGTAATTCATTCTCATTCCTTAAACGAGACCTAAACATGCACCCAATGACACATGTACGATTTCCCACCCATTTTGCTTCACTAGAGCATGTGGTTGTAGTTCAAATTTGAATTATGGACTACATTAAATGCATAGAAAACTTAGTAATTAGTAATATATATACAATGGCCAAACAAACCCTGAGCAGTTTCAAATTTCAGCCCGACACTCCTGTTATTCTATGTTGCCTGTAGAAAACAAAGTTCAAGGCGAGAAGAGGCAACAATTATTGTTTCGCCCACAAGAGGGTCATGTTTCCCTACCGGAACCACGAGGGTTGCGATAGGCTCCGGTTTGTAAAAGGCTTGTAATATAGCTTCGCCCAAATTGGACAATTATATGTACCATGTAGTGACACCATGCCAAGTTTCATGATTTCCTGGTGAGTTTTGGATTTACACACATTTAAAAACCGAGATTCGCAATGTTTGTGGCCAAGCCAGGACGGCGAGATGGTTGAATTCGTTCCCATTCGTTCCATGGGACCTAAACATGCACCCCAAGGAAACATGTACGTTTTTTCTAGCCATTTTGGTGCACTGGAGCATTTATTTGTAGTTCGGATTTGAATGATGGACATTAAATGCCTAGAAAACTCAATTAATGAATAAAAAAGGTCAAATGAACCCTGAATAATTTCAAAGTATAGCGCGGAAGTTGTTCCGTGTCGCGTGTAGAAGAAAATACGAGGCTAGAAGAGGGAGTTATTATCGTTTGGCCCACAAGGGGACACGTTTCCCTATCGAAACCACGAGGGTTCTTGTGGCAGGCTCCGGTTTGTAAGAGGTTTGTAATAAAGCTTGGCCCAAATTGGCAATGTTTTTACCATGAAATATATGTGCCATGACGTGACACCATGCCACCTTTGATGACTTTATGGTGAGTTTAGGATTTATGGGGACTTAAAAGTTGAGATTGAAATATTTGAGGACGAGCCAGGACACCGGTACAGTTGTAATTCGTTCCCATTCCTGGCATGAGACCTAAACATGCACCCAAGGACACATGTATAATTTTTCTAGCCATTTTGGTGAACTGGAGCATGTATTTGTAGTTCAGATTTGAATTATGGACATTAAATGCCTAGGAAACTCAATTAGTGTATAAAAAGGCCAAACGAACCCTGAATAAATTTAAATTTCAGCACGTATATGTAACGCCCCGGATTCGATGCGCCAGGTGTCTGCCAGTTATTCGCCGTCGTTGCCATGTCATTTGCTTGCGTGTTGCATTTTTTTCATGTCATCATGTGCATTTCATTTGCATACGTGTTCGTCTCATGCATCCGAGCATTTTCCCCGTTGTCCGTTTTGCAATCCGACACTCCTATGTCTCCCGGCGCCTGCTTTTGCCTCTTTTCATGTGCGGGTATTAAACTTTCTCGGAATGGCCCGAGGTTTGCCAAGTGGCCTTGGTACAGCACCGGTAGACCGCTTGTCAAGTTTCGTGCCATTTGGAGGTCGTTTGATACTCCAATGGTTAACCGGGTATCCGCAAAGACCTCTTTTGGGTTGCAGCCCAACACCCCTTCAAAACAGCCCAATAACCCATCTAAGTCACCTCCATCCTCTCCACCGTTCGATCACGATCGTGTGGGCGAAAACCGCTCCTCATTTGGACTCCCCTAGCTCCCTATACCTATATATATATGTGCCCCTCCCCGATTTTCCGCGCAGTCCAAACCCTAGCCAACTCCTCCCCGCCGCCGGACATGTCCGCCTCCGCGCCGGACGTGTCCACCGCCGCCAGCCACGCCGGGCCGACCAATGGCACGCTGCCACGTCACCCGCCAGCGCGCCTCCACCAACCGCCGCGTCGCCCGTCGCCAGCGCCTGCGTCGCCTTCGCCGCCACCAGCGCCCGCCGGGGCCGAGCGGCAGCGGCCGGCCCGGCAACGCCGCCGCCGCCGCCAGCAGGGACGCCAGCGCCGAGCCCGTGGCGATGCTCCGCCTCCGCGCCCGAGTCGCCGCGCGCCTCCTCTCGGCGCCCGGCCGCCTTCCGCCACCGCCGCTCCACCGCGCGCGCGCCGGGCCGTCCGCCTTCGCCGCGGGGCGAAAACCTCCTCCGCCGCCCGAAGCTCCTCCCGCCGCCGGCAGTCGCCGCCCGGCCGCCGTTCGCCAGCGCCTCGCCCGCCGCCGGGCTCGGCGCCGCCACCCCGTGTCTCCCCGCGCCACCCCACGCCGGGATCCGGCCGGATCCGGCGAGATCCGGCCCGGATCCGCCCGTCTCCACCGTCTCCTCCAACTCCGGCGTGTTTTCCGGTGAGATCCGCCGCCACCTTGGGATCTGTGCCGCAGTCAACCCTAATCCGCGAGGTGAAATATGTGTCCCCAGATCCCAGTATTTTTTTATGCATTTTCATCGCATCATAACTTGCTGCATACTGCTCCATTTCGTGCGTGTAATATGTCAAATTGTTCGTCTCAACGAGTACTTAATTTAATTCCATTGCATCATTTTCATTTAAGCTCATCTTGATGCCTGAATCTTTGTTGCAAGAGTGCTATATGATGTTAACCTGCTGAAACTGTTATAACATGATGATTTGTCATTTTTGTTGCATTTGATGTGTGCATCTTATGAGTATGAGCTCTACATGTGGTTTGTGATATGTCATGCCATCTTCACAGAGGTGCAATCCATGTATTTTTGTGAGTCTTGTACTGAGTGCATCAAGCTTGTTAAGTAGGGACCTTGCTGTTGCTGTTTTGCATGTCTGAATCTGCTATATCATGATGCTATGTTAACCTGCTTCTACAAGTCATTCTATGCATAATCTGGAGATGTTCACTAAGGATGTTTTGTTATACATGTCTTGCTAGATCCATCATGCCCTTTGTTGCAATTATAGTCTGCTGTAACTTGTTGTAATCTTGCTCTCAAAGTTGCTAAATAATGTTGCTGTCAGCCTGTTAACATTATGTTCAGTTGTTGCCATGTGTTTTGCTAGTGATCCATGCACCCTATGAACTTGTTCTTGCCATTCTTAGCTTCATAAACATGTCTTCTTACTGTGAGTTGCCTTGCCATGCCATGTATTGCTCTGTGGTGAGTGGTTCAAGCTCACCGACATGCCTACTTATTGTTGTTCCTGCCATGTATGAATCTGTCATATAACTTGCCATGTTTACATGGGTGCCATCATATTTTATGTGCCCTTTTGGCTCACGGTCAGTAAGGGACAGTTGTTCTATGCTATTAGTAGATTCATGCCATGCCTTTGTTTGCCATGATAAGTTCCTGTAGAATGCTGTTTGATAGCTCTAAACATTGCAACCTGATGTTATTTTATGCAAAGTCTGAACTGATATTATTTGCAATCTTGCCATGTGTGTTTGAGCATGTTCTAGTGATTTCTGGAGATAGCTCAGTGTTCATGTTTTGTTATGCTTTACCTTTACATCACGTCCATGCCTTTTGTTACCATGTTAAGATGCTGTAGCTTGTTGTTTAGGTGCTTGCAATATGCCTAGTTGCTGTTTTGGACAGCTTGTCCTTTATACTTGTTTAGAGTGGATGTGTTGATCCGTTGCTCCGTTTTGAGTGTGCTCTATATGAAACTTGCTTAGATTTGCATGTAGTTTCATATTATCATGTTGCATCCTTGGTTTGAGAGGGTTTGCTTGATGTTTGTATGTATTTTGCATCAATGCCATGTTTAACTTGTTTTGCTCATATCTTCTAGGCCGTAACTCCGAATTAAATGAACTTTATATGTAACTTGACTAGAATTTCATGTAGATCATCGTGGTGCATCTTAACTTGCTGTTTAACAACTTGAACATAAGATTTATTCAGATCTGGACCAATTTCGAAATTTGCATATGAGGACTTACCGGAGTTGTTCTATGTTGGTTCCGGCCTCATTTAAACTTGCTTTGATGTGTTGGTCTTGTATGCATCATCTTTTGCCATGAGTAGCTTGATGTAGCCTTGTCATGCATCATACTTGGTTGAGCATCATGTCTTGTTCATGTGTGGTGTGTTTACCATGTTGTGTGCTTCTTCTCGATAGTTCCCGTTTCGTTGCGATCGTGAGGATTCGTTCGTCTACGCTTGGTTCGTCTTCGTGGATTCATCTTCTTCATGGACTCGTTCTTCTTCCTTGCGGGATTTCAGGCAAGATGACCGTCACCTTGGATCTCATTACTATCATTGCTATGCTAGTTGCTTCGTTCTATCGCTTTGCTGCGCTACCTATCTTTTGCTCTTCAAGCCTCCCAATTTGCCATGTCAGCCTCTAACCTTTTGCACCCTTCCCAGCGAACCATTGTTTGGCTATGTTACCGCTTTGCTCAGCCCCTCTTATAGCGTTGCTAGTTGCAGGTGAAGTTGAAGATTGCTCCATGGTGGACAGGATTATGTTGGGATATCACAATATCTCTTATTTAATTAATGCATCTATATACTTGGTAAAGGGTGGAAGGCTCGGCCTTATGCCTGGTGTTTTGTTCCACTCTTGCCGCCCTAGTTTCATCATATCGGTATTATGTTCCCGGATTTTGCGTCCCTAACGCGGTTGGGTGATTTATGGGACCCCTTGACAGTTCGCTTTGAATAAAACTCCTCCACTAGGCCCAACATTGGTTTTACCATTTGCCTACCACCTATACCTTTCCCTTGGGAGTAATTAACCCAAGGGTCATCTTTATTTAGCCCCGGGCCAATGCTTGTCTAAGTGTTGGTCGAACTAGAAACCTTTGCGGCGCCTCCTCGGGAAACTCGAGGCCTGGTTTTAGTTATGCGGACTGCTCATCCGGTCGTGGCTCGAGGCGAGATCTGCGCGGCTACTATCGAGGTGTCGGCCGCCGGGGAGGCTTCTTTGGTCTTGTTTTATTCTTGTCGAAATGTCTTGTGGCAGGATTCCGAGACTGATCGGGTCTTCCGGGAGAAGAATATCCTTCGTTGATCGCGAGAGCTTATCATGGGCTAAGTTGGGACACCCTGCGGGTATAAACTTTCGAGAGCCGTGCCCGCGGTTATGTGGCAGATGGGAATTTGTTAATATCCGGTTGTAGTAAACTTGAAGTAAACTCTTCTAAAATACACCAACCGTGTGCGTAACCGTGAGTGTCTCTTTTCGGGGTTGATCGAGAGGAGAACACGGTTTCCGTGTTATGTTTGACGTAAGTAGGAGTTCAGGATCACCTCTTGATCATTACTAGCTTCACGACCGTTCCTTTGTTTCTCTTCTCGCTCTCATTTGCGTTGGTTAGCCACCATATTTGCTTAGTCGCTGCTGCAACCTCACCACTTTACCCCCCTTCCTTACCCATTAAGCTTTGCTAGTCTTGATACCCATGGTAGTGGGATTGTTGAGTCCTCGTGGCTCACAGATTACTACACCACCAGTTGCAGGTGCAGGTTTTGCGATGATCTTGACGCGAGAGCGGTGTTACTGTTTTGGAGTTCTTCTTACGCTTCTTGATCGGGGTTTGGTTCGGTCGGCACTGAGCTAGCGGGGTGGATGTTGTTTGAGTTTACATTTATGATTCATCCGTAGTGGGATGTTGATCTTGTATGTTGTATTGTTGTATTCATGTGACATTGTATGTATTGGATGTATCCCCACTACTATGTAATGTTGATGTAATGATATCCACCTTGCAAAAGCGTCTTCAAGATGCGCTTCTATCCTTGGTGGGACCTTGAGTTCCTTGGGATAGGGTCGCATCTTAGGCGTGACAAGTTGGTATCGAGCCTCGACCGACCCTAGGAGCCCCCTTGATTGATCGTGTAGTTTGGCCGTTGTTGGGTCTAGAAGAAAACTGTTTTCGGAGTCTAGTTATATCGGAGAGTAGGAATTCTTTTTACTCCTCAGCCCCTCGTCGCTCTGGTGAGGAATCTTGACGTAGGTGTTTTGAATCACTCCTCTTCCCCTTCAAATTTTTCTTTAGGATCACGCAGTTGGTTTTCCGATCGTTGGTTCTCATCTCTTTTCATCCGATGCATTTCTCGTCAAGTCGACTCAAGCCTCTTCATCTTTGAGTTCAATCCTCAGTTGTTTTCTTTTCCCACCGCCCACCCTTTTCTTCTCGAAGCAGAGTGCGTGTCAGTATCCTTCCTACTCGTCGAAGTCTTTGATTTCTTTCCTCAATGATTTCAACAGTGTTTTCTCTTCAAGATATTAAATCGGTTTCCCCTTCCTAGTTGCCTTTGTTTTCCGCCCTCCACCCTCTTCTTCCCGGAGTTTGAGTCTCATTCGACCATCAATTCCATTCGTGTGGAGCCTCTTCAGTCTTCCCTCAATTATTTCAACCGGTGATTTCTCGTCTCGTTCGTCATTCTTCATCCCTTTCTTTTTCCGGTGCACACAATTCAAGTTTTCTTCGTTGTCGATCATATTCTTTACCTCAGCTCAAATATTTCCCTTTGCTCGTTCGCCTCTCGCCAGTTATCCTTCTGGAGTGTTCAAGACATCTCAAGAGATTCGTCTGTGTTCGAATTAAGTCGAGGTTGTCACCTCATTCAAATATTTCAATTGTTCCGGTGCATCATCTATCTGTTCAACAATCCTTTCCAACGGTGTTATCTCTTAGTGGGCCCTAACCCACAGGTCTTTTCCCAGGATCTTACCTAACTTTTCTAATTATTCCGGAGCCATTCCCAATTCTTTCAATTCTTCCGGAAGCATTGCTTTGTCCATCTTCTCTCTTGTGTCTCTTGCTTCACCTCATCCCTTTTCTCTTCCGTCTCGGTCCTAAGATCTCGGGACGAGATCTCTTGTTAGTGGAGGAGTGTTGTAACGCCCCGGATTCGATCGCCCTGTGTCTCCGCCATTATTATTCGCCGTCGTTGCCATGTCATTTGCTTGCGTGTTGCATTTTTTTCATGTCATCATATGCATTTCATTTGCATACGTGTTCGTCTCATGCATCCGAGCATTTTCCCCGTTGTCCGTTTTGTAATCCGACACTCCTATGTCTCCCGGCACCCGCTTTTGCCTCTTTTCATGTGCGGGTATTAAACTTTCTCGGAATGGCCCGAGGTTTGTCAAGTGGCCTTGGTACAGCACCGGTAGACCGCTTGTCAAGTTTCGTGCCATTTGGAGGTCGTTTGATACTCCAATGGTTAACCGGGTATCCACAAAGACCTCTTTTGGGTTGCATCCCAACACCCCTTCAAAACAGCCCAATAACCCATCTAAGTCACCTCCATCCTCTCCGCCGTTCGATCACGATCGTGTGGGCGAAAACCGCTCCTCATTTGGACTCCCCTAGCTCCCTATACCTATATATATGTGCCCCTCCCCGATTTTCCGCGCAGTCCAAACCCTAGCCAACTCCTCTCCGCCGCCGGACATGTCCGCCTCCGCGCCGGACGTGTCCACCGCCGCCAGCCACGTCGGGCCGACCAATGGCACGCTGCCCGTCACCCGCGCGCGCCTCCACCAACCGCCGCGTCGCCCGTCGCCCGCGCCTGCGTCGCCTTCGCCGCCACCACTGCTGGGGCCCGCCGGGGCCCGAGCGGCCCGCCCGCCCGACCCAGCGTCGCAGCCGCCAGCCGCTGGGGCATACGCCCGAGCTCAGCGATGCTCCGCCGCCAGCGCCGAGGTCGCCGGCCTTCTCTCTCTCCGGCGCCGGCCGCCTTCCGCCGCCGCCCGCTCCTGCCACATGTGCCCGCGTCCGTCGCCGCCGCCATGGGGCCCGAGCCTCTCCTCGCCATTGTGGCGACCAGACCGAATGGATCAAGTCTCGTGCTCGGTGTCATCCTGGATCGATAATGCTGAGACCACACAGATGCCGAAGGATTTATAGCGAGTAGCAATCACACACTTATTACAACGTTGTCCACAAGGGAACTTATTACAATAATATGGCTTAAGGCCATCTAATAATAACAGCGGAAGGCTTGGAAGATAAGTGAGTCCATCAACTCCATCGGCATCACGAGTATAGAACCACGACCTAACACCTTACTAAATAAATGCGAAAAGTCGCAACATGAAAGTTGCAGCCAAAACAGGTCAGCACATGGAATATCTTGGCAATGTAACACATAGAGAGTAATGAAGGAATAAGCCTATACTACATGCATATATGGCTGGTGGTAAAGCTCTCTGATTACATTTTGCATAAAGCTAGTTTTCCCTACAACAAAGGAATAATTTTATTTAACTATCATGGTGGTTGTTAAACATTGAGAATGGTTGACAGATCCTCAATCCCAATTAAAAGTACTCATCAAAACCCAATAACATTTATTAGAAGTAACATGTTGAGATTCACATGATATTCAAGTACTAGATACTCAAAACGTCCATAACCGGGGACACGGCTAATCATGATTAGTTTATACACTCTGCAGAGGTTTATGCACTTTTCCCCACAAGACTCGATCGCCTCCGCTTGGTTCTCGCACTACATGGTGTTTGAGAAGCGGATGGCCGAGACACGTCTTTCGAAGCACTAGCACCTTACATGTGGGTAGACCGTACCAACCTACATCCCCTACATCAGCTAGCCTACCCGTAAGAGTTCGCACAACTTACTCAACTATGCGAGCCCATATTGGCTTGTGGCTGCACACGGAAGTTTCTAGTTTAAATAATCTCATGATCCCTTAGAGCACAGGTGGCGGTCCAAGAAATCAGAGGCAAGTCTGATAGAAACCAGGTGCCTCAATCCACCCAGATGTGTGTTTAGGTTGCCACCTTAGATAAACCATTAATTAACAATCTCACATCTGTCATGGATATTCACTCACCCAATCCACGTCTACTAGCATAGCATGGCATAATAAGCAAGCGTGAAGTAACTCCCAAGGTTTCATAAGTAAAACAGGTATTAAGTACTACCTCAATCTACTTCCCATCCCACAATTTAAGTTGATCCTAAACATGCAAGTGTTTGAGGAATAGGCTAATGCATAAAACTGGGTAGTAGAAAAGGTATGATCAAATGTTACTTGCCTTGCGATGATCCATGAGACCTAGGGATTCAAGTAACAAGCGGCGCACTCCGGGTGATCTAACGCAGACAAACAACAAGCATACAATAAGTACTCATCTAATGCACAGGAAATCTCGAATAAAAGATCTAACCAGAGAGTTCAACTTAAGAACCCTGGTTGCAAAAGAATCGAATCAAATAAAGCATCGAAGGTCGAAAGTCGAGAGAGATCGACTCGGTTTAGCAATTTAAAACTTGGTCAAATTCTACAGTAGCAAAACTTTGTTTAAGTGGGTTAGTCGAACGGCGGTTTGAAACGAAACTCCGGCGCTTGAATCACCTGATTCCGATAAGCGGCGAGAAAATAAACTGATTTGAAGATTGGATCGAAATCGAATTCGGAAAATAACGGATTAAATCAATTAAAAGAAAAACGACGAGCGGTTAACGAGCGGACGTTCGTTAACAGAAACTAACCGACGAACACGTTCATTAAAACGAACGGGTCGGTGAACGTTCACTAAATAATAAAACCGAAAAAAAAAACCAATCTAGGTTTTAAAAAAAAACCGAACAACGAAAGAAAAACCGGATCGGTTTTGGAATAAAACCGGACGGGGTGGCGCTTGTGGTGGCTACCTCCGTGGTCGCCGGGGTCGGGCTCCGCCAGGTCGGGCGTGGTCGGCGGGTGGCGGCGGGGTCGGCGGGTCGGCGGGGTCAGGCGGCAATGGCGTCGGGTTAGAGGCGGGCGCGTGAGGTGAGGAGGGGGGCTGGGGTTATAAAGGGGGGGGGGGTCCGGTGCCTTGGGGAGGGGCACGGTGGCGGCGTGGCGTGGCCGAGCCGGACTCGGCGGCGGGCGTGGCGGGACTCCTCCAGTGAGGCCTTGTGAGGAGGCGGCTGGGCAGTGGGCCTTTAGGCCCAGGCCAAGGCGGCGCGTTTTTTAAAACAAAACGCAAGCAATTAAAAATAAAACCAAACAAACTCCAAATTAAATAAAATTAATTTTCCCGACTCTTAAAAATGAGTCTAACAAAATGAACTTTAAAGCAGGGCAAAATGCATATTTTAAAATACTCATTTTTCCCTAAAGCAAATAAACTTTGAAAAACCAAAATTTATTTATTTATTAAATCTTCATTTTTCCTAAATGTTGGGAAAGTCATATTATTCCCTCTCTTAATTTTTTTATCGGAAAAACTTTTGAAGATAAATAAATAAATCAAATGATCCTATTTTCAAAATTTGAGAAATCCCAAATATGAAAATAATGAAATCTCAACTCTCTCCGAGGGTCCTTGAGTTGCGTGAAATTTTCTAGGATCGGAAAATGCGAGAAAATATGATATGCATGATGACTTAATATATAACATTCCAAATTGAAAATTTGGGATGTTACAAACCTACCCCTTAAGATGAATCTAGCCCTCGAGATTCGGGTTAACTAGAAAATAGGTGAGGTGGTCCTTGAGCAAAACTTCCTCTCTTTCCCGGTGGCTTCATCTTGATGTGGTGGCTCCATTGAACCTTGCAAAACTTGATAACCTTCTTGTGAGTAACTCTGCTTTGGCATAATCGAGAATCTTGACTGGTTTTTCCTCATATGTTAAGTCATCCTTCAACTGAATTGCTTCCAGAGGCACTGTGTCTCTTAGCGGTATCTCTGCTATCTCGGAGTGACATTTCTTGATTGAGAAACGTGGAATACATCATGAACTCTGACAGTCCTTACGGCAATTCCAGCTTATAAGCAACTTCCCCATGCGTTGCAAAATCTTATACGGTCCAACAAAGCGTGGTGCTAATTTTCCTTTAACTCCAAAGCGCTTAACTCCTCGAGCGGGGATACTCTAAGATATACTCTGTCTCCAACTTCATATTAAATCGCTGCGCTTTGAATCTGCATAGCTCTTACATGCGGACTAGGCTACCTTGAGCCTATCTCGAATCAGTTTAACCTTCCGCTCGGACTCCTTAATCAAATCTGGTCCAAACAATCGGCGATCTCGGTTTAGTCCCATGACAACGGTGTCTGCATCTCCTTCCATCTGAGCCTCGAAGGTGCCATCTTCAAGCTGGTTTGGTAATCGTTGTTATAAGAAAATTCTGCATTGGCAAATTATCATCCCAACTAGATCCATAATCTAGTGCACAAGCTCTCGGCATATCCTCCAAAATCTGATTGACTCTCTCGGTCATCCATCGGTGCTGTGGGTGGAAAGCTGTCTTGAATTCAATCGGGTTCCCAATGTTTAGTGTAACCGGTTCCAAAATTTCGAGGTAAATTGGGTTCCTCTATCGATCGATGCTCCTCGGAACTCCGTGTAAACACACAATTCTGGTCATTTATATATTTGCCAACTTAGCACTGCTATAGGTAGTCTTGATTGGAATGAAATGAGCTACCTTCGTTAAGCGATCGGCTATAACCCATATCGAGTCATATCCTCGAGCGAGTCTTTGGCAAACCTGTGATGAAATCCATGCCTAGTTTATCCCACTTCCATTCGGTATCGGCAATGGTTGTAACAATCCTGCTGGCTTCGATGTTCGCCTTTACTCTCGACATACATCGCAAACTGCTACATACTCCGCAATATCCTTCTTCATTCCGGTCCACGGAAAGTATTCTTCAAATCCAAATACATCTTGGTATTTCTGGGTGAATCGAATAGGGTGAATCATGGGCTTCTTGCAAAATCAACTTCCTGATCTCCGGGTTATTTGGTACATAAACACGGTCCTCAAACCATAGGGTATCATGCTCATCCTTACGAAATCCTTTAGCTTTTCCTTTGCTCATTTTCTCCTTTATAGAGGCAACTTCCTTATCTGCCTTTTGGGCTTCTCTGATTTTGTCCATTAGTGTTGACTGAATCTCCAATGCTGCTACATAGCCTCTCGGAACTATTTCCAAACATAGCTCTCGAAGGTCCTCGGCTAATTCATTTGGTATCCCTCCCATCATTAGGGTATTGACGTGGCTCTTACGGCTCAATGCGTCTGCTACAACGTTAGCCTTTCCGGGGTGATAATGCAATCTCATATCATAATCCTTGATAAGCTCTAACCATCTCCTCTGTCTGAGATTTAATTCCTTCTGTGTGAAGATGTACTTCAAACTCTTCTGATCTGTGTATACTTCATAATGATTTCCAATGAGAAAATGTCTCCATGTCTTCAAAGCATGCACTACGGCTGCTAACTCCAAATCATGTGTGGCATAATTTAACTCGTGAGGCTTAAGTTGTCGTGAAGCATACGAAACAACTCTTCCTTCCTACATAAGCATTGCTCCAAGTCCTCGACGTGGAGCGTCGCAATACACCTCATAATCCTTGGTCTGATCCGGCAATATTAAAACTGGTGAGGTAACCAATCTTTTCTTCAACTCCTGAAAATTTGCCTCGCAGTCCTCAGTCCATATAAATTTGTTATCCTTCTTCAACAATCCTTGAGAAATTCTCAATGAATCTTCGGTAGTATCCTGCGAGTCCACGGAAACTCCGAATCTCTCCAACTGTCGTTGGTGCTTCCCATTTGGTTACGGTTTCAACCTTCGTGGGGTCAACTGCTATTCCTTCTCCGGATATAACATGTCCAAGAAATCCAACTTCCTTTAGCCAAAACTCACACTTGCTGAACTTGGCATATAACTGGTGTTCCTCGGTTTCTCAAAACCAATCACAAATGTTCCTTGTGTTCCTCTTCATCCTTGAGAAAATCAAAATGTCATCAATGAACACCACGACGAACTTATCCAAAAACTCCATAAACACTTTGTTCATCGGGTTCATGAAATAGGCTGGTGCGTTAGTCAGTCAAATGACATAACGGTATACTCATACAGTCCATATCTCATAGTAGCGCTGTCTTGGGTATGTCCTGCTCCCGAATCTTCAATCGATGGTACCACGATCGTAATCGATCTTGGAAAACACTTTAGCTCCTTGCACACGGTCAAACAAATCATTTATCATTGGTAGTGGGTACTTGTTCTTGATTGTTACTTCATTTAATCCACGATAATCAACAACCATTCTTAGGGATCCATCTTTCTTCTCCACTAACGATGCGGTGATCCCCAAGGTGAAGAACTTGGGCGTATAAAACCTTTATCCAACAATTCCTTAATCGCTTCTTGATTTCCGCCAAATCACATGCGGGCATCACTGTATAATCGCTTTGATATTGGTCCTGTTCACAGTAACAGCTCAATCAAAAACTCAATGTCTCTATCCGGTGGCATTCACAGCAACTCTTAGGAAATACATCAGAAAATCCTTTACCATGGTACTTCTTCCCGCACCACTCACGATAAGCAATTTACTTGCGTTCTCCTCGGCTTCGTGTCGTGATCGTACTTGATCCTTCTTCCTTCGGTGTGGTGAGCAAAATTGACTTTGTGGTGCAATCTATGTTCCTCCATACTTTGATAACCAATCCATGCCTAATATCACATCCAATCCTTGGGATTCCGAACTATTAGGTGCGAGGGAAAACATAGTGTCCAATCCTTAATGGCGATCGATCACACCATTTACTAGCCATGTATTCTGCTCGGGTGAGGTTACTAGCATGGGTGACCTAAGGGCTTGGGTCGGTAATTTGTACTTATCCACAAATCCCTTTGATATGTATGAATCGATGCACCAATGTCGAAAAGAACAAGCTGCGATAAATGACTTAACCAAAACTTACCGATTCTTGCATCGGGCTGATCTTCAACCTCCTCCACATCAATGTGGTTCACATCCCCTATTGAAAGGGTTGGGCTTCTTTCGAGCTTCCATTGCCATTTCCATTCGGCCTTCGGACGATCATTTGCATAATGCCCGCCTTGCGGCACTTAAAACAAGTGATGTGACTCAGGTCTACCTTGGATGGTGTTGGCGGGTTGGTGCGATTCTGTCCATTGCTTCCTCCATTCCGTTCCCATTCTTAGTGCCATTATGGTTATGCAAATTACCTCCTCCATGGGTATGCTGAAACTGAATTCCTGATTTAGGGGTATAACGAGGCTTCACTTTGAGCTCCGAGTTATACTTTCCTGTCCATACTTCCGCTTGCAGTTCTCAATTCTTCTTTGCTTCCTTCAATCATGAGGGCTCGGTCTACCAACTCCTGGTAGTTGTTGAAACTTGCTACCATCAACGACATCTTGAACTCATCATTCAGTCCTTCCGAAACTTCTCTTGCTTAGCATCTGTAGCAACGTCATCCGGGGCATAACGTGCTAACTTGCTGAAATCATCCACATCTTGCCAACAGTCTTCCTCCTTGGCGTAAGTTGCGAAACTCACGCTTCTTCATAGCCATGGCTCCTGCTGAAACATGGGCGGTCTGAAAAGCTTGTTGGCCTGATCCCATGTGGCGGTGTCTATGGGGTAAGTGGCTGTAAAATTCTCCCACCATCTTCTGCGGGTCCTTCAAGCTGGTGTGCAGCAAACTTCACTCTTTCTCCATCTGTGCATCCTGCGGTGGTCAACTCCTTCCTATCTTGCGGAGCCAATCATCTGCTACAATCGGCTCGGTGCTCTTTGGAATACACCGCGGATTCAGTCTAAGAAGCGAGTCAAGTGATCCGGTGGTGGTGGTGGTGGGTTGTTGTTGTTGTTGTTGTTGCCACAGTTACGCACCAATGTTTGAATCAAGGTGTTACGCTGCTGAATCAATTGGGTGATTTCTGGCGGGAAAACGAACCGAGGTCGCGTCTCGGAGGCATCGATGGGTTTAGAAAAGGCGAGAAATTAAGAGTAGAATGGGGTCTAAGGAGAATCACTACCCAAATGCACATGAGCAAATGCACACAAAATCACTTCATTCAATCAAACAAAGGGCTTACAACGATCTAACTATCGCAAAAGTGCGTGTACTATAATGTTTACATGGAGGTAATACTACTAATATGTGGGGACTTCTACTAATTTGAACCGTGGGAGACTCCATGATGTCTGCTCGACCGTCTTCAAAGTCGGGTTCACTTGGATCCGAATCGGTGTCGTCGATGATGATGTAGTTGCTTGGACAGCCGACGTGTTTGTCTTCATTCTTGGCGTAATTTCTTCTTGAGTTCTTGATCTCATACTTAAGATCGTTATTGTGTCTTGCTAGAGCTACGATCTCGTCCATGTAGTCCTTACGTGTAGTCTTTAGTTCTTCTTCAAGTTCGATGATCCTTCCTTTGCATTACGCAACTCCAACATATCATTGCACATCTGGTTCTCTGGCGTCGAATGTGCTGGTTTAACTCTGGATGAAAGCTGCAATGGATCTATCCTTCTTGGTGCTGACTATCTCCCATTGTTCATCTCGGCGTCCGCAAATCTGGTAGATAGTGTCCTTGAGGTCTTCTTGATAAACTTCTCCAATCGTCCCATGGTGATATGAGCTGCCATGCTCTTTCCCGGACTCAAGTTGGTGCCTGAAAACACTATCTATAGGCTTGGTGATTGCGGCGAATGTCCTCCTGGAACGTGAGCTTGAATCTTCCAGCGCTCCTCTTGAGCAGAGTGGTGTTGAAAGTCCGGTGAAACTTGGTAGTCAATGTTCGGTATTTGGTGACTTCCTTCAAGTGAAATCCAAAAGGTGTGCCTTCATCGGTTGGCGTACTTGATCTTCGTCGGTCATCCTAAAGAGTAGAAAAGATGAGGAATTAGAAAATGGGAAGAGAGTAGTGATCTATGGCTTTAACTTAGTGGTCGTGTCCTACGATCAGCGTGTGCTCGATACCATCTCTGTAGAGGCCAGACCGAATGGATCAAGTCTCGTGCTCGGTGTCATCCTGGATCGATAATCTTGAGACCACACAAGCCGAAGGATTTATAGCAGAGTAGCAATCACACACTTATTACAACGTTGTCCACAAGGGAACTTATTACAATAATATGGCTTAAGGCCATCTAATAATAACAGCGAAGGCTTGGAAGATAAGTGAGTCCATCAACTCCATCGGCATCATGAGTATAGAACCACGACCTAACACCTTACTAAATCGTGCGAAAAGTCTCGCAACATGAAAGTTGCAGCCAGCAACGGTCAACACATGGAATATCTTTGGCAATGTAACACATAGAGAGTAATGAAGGAATAAGCCTATACTACATGCATATATGGCTGGTGGTAAAGCTCTCTGGTTACATTTTTGCATAAAGCTAGTTTTCCCTACAACAAAGGAATAATTTTATTTAACTATCATGGTGGTTGTTAAACATTGAGAATGGTTGACAGCATCCTCAATCCCAATTAAAAGTACTCATCAAAACCCAATAACATTTATTAGAAGTAACATGTTGAGATTCACATGATATTCAAGTACTAGATACTCAAAGCGTCCATAACCGGGACACGGCTAATCATGATTAGTTTATACACTCTGCAGAGGTTTATGCACTTTTCCCCACAAGACTCGATCGCCTCCGCTTGGTTCTCGCACTACATGGTGTTTGAGAAGCGGATGACCGAGACACAGTCTTTCGAAGCACTAGCACCTTACATGTGGGTAGACCGTACCAACCTACATCCCCTACATCAGCTAGCCTACCGTAAGAGTTCGCACAACTTACTCAACTATGCGAGCCCATATTGGCTTGTGGCTGCACACGGAAGTTTCTAGTTTAAATAATCTCATGATCCCTTAGAGCACAGGTGGCGGTCCAAGAAATCAGAGCAAGTCTGATAGAAACCAGGTGCCTCAATCCACCCGGATGTGTGTTTAGGTTGCCACCTTAGATAAACCATTAATTAACAATCTCACATCTGTCATGGATATTCACTCACCCAATCCACGTCTACTAGCATAGCATGGCATAATAAGCAAACGTAGAAGTAACTCCCAAGGTTTCATAAGTAAAACAGGTATTAAGTACTACCTCAATCTACTTCCCATCCCACAATTTAAGTTGATCCTAAACATGCAAGTGTTTGAGTAATAGGGCTAATGCATAAAAACTGGGTAGTAGAAAAGGTATGATCAAATGTTACTTGCCTTGCTGATGATCCGCGAGACCTAGGGATTCGAAGTAACAAGCGGCGCACTCCGGGTGATCTAACGCAGACAAACAACAAGCATACAATAAGTACTCATCTAATGCACAGAAATCTCGAATAAAAGATCTAACGGAGAGTTCAACTTAAGAACCCTGGTTGCAAAAAGAATCGAATCAAATAAAGCATCGAAGGTCGAAAGTCGAGAGAGATCGACTCGGTTTTAGCAATTTAAAACTTGGTCAAATTCTACAGTAGCAAAACTTTGTTTAAGTGGGTTAGTCGAACGGCGGTTTGAAACGAAACTCAGTAGCTTGAATCACCTGATTCCGATAAACGAGCGAGAAAATAAACTGATTTGAAGATTGGATCGAAATCGAATTCGGAAAATAACGGATTAAATCCAATTAAAAGAAAAGCGACGAGCGGTTAACGAGCGGACGTTCGTTAACAGAAACTAACCGACGAACACGTTCATTAAAACGAACGGGTCGGTGAACGTTCACTAAATAATAAAACCGAAAAAAAATTTAAACCAATCTAGGTTTTTTAAAAAAACCGAACAACGAAGAAAAACCGGATCGGTTTTTGGAATAAAACCGGACCGGGTGGCGCGCGTGGGCTAACTCCGCGGGTCGCCGCGGACTCGAGCTCCGGCGGGTCGGCCATGGGTCGGGTGGCGGCGGGGTCGGCGGGTCGAGGACGGCGGCGCGGCGACGGCAGGCGGCGGCAGGACCTTGAGCGGCAAGGTCGGGTTAGGGGGCGGGGGCGTGAGGAGGGGAGGAGGGGGGCTGGGGTTATAAAGGGGAGGGGGGGGTCCGGTGCCTTGGGGAGGGGGCACGGCGGCGGCGTGGCGTGGCCGAGCCGGACTCGGCGGGCGGGCGGCGGCGGACTCCTCCCACGCGGGGCCTTGAGGGAGGGGTGGGCAGTGGGCCTTTGGCCAAGGCGGGGCGGCGCGTTTTTTTTAAAACAAAACGAAATGAATTAAAAATAAAACCAAACAAACTCCAAATTAAATAAAATTAATTTTCCCCGACTCTTAAAAATGAGTCGAACAAAATGAACTTTAAAACGGGGCAAAAATGCATATTTTTAAAATACTCATTTTTTTCCCTAAAGCAAATAAACTTTGAAAAACCAAAATTGATTTATTTATCAAATCTTCATTTTTCCTAAATGTTGGGAAAGTCATATTATTCCCTCTCTTAATTTTTTATCGGAAAAACTTTTGAAGATAAATAAATAAATCAAATGATCCTATTTTCAAAATTTGAAAATCCCAAATATGAAAATAATGAAATCTCCAACTCTCTCAGGGTCCTTGAGTTGCGTGAAATTTTCTAGGATCGGAAAAATGCGAGAAAATATGATATGCATGATGACTTAATATATAACATTCCAAATTGAAAATTTGGGATGTTACAACCGCCAAGCTCCTCCCCGCTTGCCGATGGTCGCCGTCCCGGCCGCCGTTCGCCCGCGCCTCGCCCGCCGCCGAGCTCGGCGCCCGCCTCGCGTGTCTCCCCGCCACCCACGCCGGGATCCGGCCGGATCCGGCGAGATCCGGCTCGGATCCGCCTGTCTCCACCGTCTCCTCCAACTCCGGCGTGTTTTCCGGCGGGATCCCCCGCTGCCTTGGGATCCGTGCCACGGTCAACCCTAATCCGCGGGGTGAAATATGTGTCCCTAGATCCCAGTATTTTTTATGCATTTTCATCGCATCATAACTTGCTGCATACTGCTCCGTTTCGTGCGTGTAATATGTCAAATTGTTCGACCCAACGAGTACTTCATTTCATTCCATTGCATCATTTTCATTTAAGCTCATCTTGATGCCTGAATCTTTGTTGCAAGAGTGCTATATGATGTTAACCTGCTGAAACTGTTATAACATGATGATTTGTCATTTTTGTTGCATTTTATGTGCATCTTATGAGTATGAGCTCTACATGTGTTTTGTGTGCTATGTCATGCCATCTTCACAGAGGTGCAATCCATGTATTTTTGTGAGTCTTGTACTGAGTGCATCAAGCTTGTTAAGTAGGGTACTTGCTGTTGCTGTTTTGCATGTCTGAATCTGCTATATCATGATGCTATGTTAACCTGCTTCTACAAGTCATTCTATGCATAATCTGGAGATATTCACTAAGGATGTTTTGTTATACATGTCTTGCTAGATCCGTCCATGCCCTTTGTTGCAATTATAGTCTGCTGTAACTTGTTGTAATCTTGCTCTCAAAGTTGCTAAATAATGTTGTTGTCAGCTTGTTAACATTATGTTCAGTTGTTACCATGTGTTTTGCTAGTGATCCATGCACCCTATGAACTTGTTATTGCCATTCTTAGCTTCATAAACATGTCTTCTTACTGTGAGGTCCAGTGTTTCAAGCTCACCAACATGCCTACTTATTGTTGTTCCTGCCATGTATGAATCTGTCATATAACTTGCCATGTTTACATGGGTGCCATCATATTTTCTGTGCCCTTTTGGCTCATGGTCAGTAAGGGACAGTTGTTCTATGCAATTAGTAGATTCTTGCCATGCCTTTGTTTGCCATGATAAGTTCCTGTAGCATGTTGTTTGATAGCTCTAAACATTGCAACCTGATGTTATTTTATGCAAAGTCTGAACTGATATTATTTGCAATCTTGCCATGTGTGTTTGAGCATGTTCTAGTGATTTCTATAGATAGATCAGTGTTCATGTTTTGTTATGCTGTACCTGTACATCACGTCCTTGCCTTTTGTTACCATGTTAAGATGCTGTAGCTCGTTGTTTAGGTGCTTGCAATATGCCTAGTTGCTGTTTTGGACAGCTTGTCCTTTAAACTTGTTTAGAGTGGATGTGTTGATCCGTTGCTCCGTTTTGAGTGTGCTCTATATGAAACTTGCTTTGATTTGCATGTAGTTTCATATTATCATGTTGCATCCTTGGTTTGAGAGGGTTTGCTTCATGTTTGTATGTATTTTGCATCAATGCCATGTTTAACTTGTTTTGCTCATATCTTCTAGGCCGTAACTCCGAATTAAATGAACTTTATATGTAACTTACTAGAATTTCATGTAGATCATCGTGGTGCATCTTAACTTGCTGTTTAACAACTTGAACATAAGGTTTATTCAGATCTGGACCAATTTTGAAATTTGCATATGAGGACTTACCGGAGTTGTTCTATGTTGGTTCCGGCCTCATTTAAACTTGCTTTGATGTGTTGGTCTTGTATGCATCATCTTTTGCCATGAGTAGCTTCATGTAGCCTTGTCATGCATCATACTTGGTTGAGCATCATGTCTTGTTCATGTGTGGTGTGTTTACCATGTTGTGTGCTTCTTCTCGATAGTTCCCGTTTCGTTGCGATCGTGAGGATTCGTTCGTCTACGCTTGGTTTGTCTTCGTGGCTTCATCTTCTTCATGGACTCGTTCTTCTTCCTTGCGGGATTTCAGGCAAGATGACCGTCACCTTGGATCTCATTACTATCATTGCTATGCTAGTTGCTTCGTTCTATCGCTTTGTTGCGCTACCTATCTTTTGCTCTTCAAGCCTCCCAATTTGCCATGTCAGCCTCTAACCTTTTGCACCCTTCCCAGCGAACCATTGTTTGGCTATGTTACCGCTTTGCTCAGCCCCTCTTATAGCATTGCTAGTTGCAGGTGAAGTTGAAGATTGCTCCATGGTGGACAGGATTATGTTGGGATATCACAATATCTCTTATTTAATTAATGCATCTATATACTTGGTAAAGGGTGGAAGGCTCGGCCTTATGCACGTGTTTTGTTCCACTCTTGCCGCCCTAGTTTCCGTCATATCGGTATTATGTTCCCGGATTTTGCGTCCCTAACGCGGTTGGGTGATTTATGGGACCCCTTGACAGTTCGCTTTGAATAAAACTCCTCCAAAAAGGCCCAACATTGGTTTTACCATTTGCCTACCACCTATACCTTTCCTTGGGAGTAATTAACCCAAGGGTCATCTTTATTTTAGCCCCGGGCCAATGCTTGTCTAAGTGTTGGTCGAACTAGAAACCTTTGCAGCGCCTCCTCGGGAAACTCGAGGCCTGGTTTTAGTTATACGGACTGCTCATCCGGTCGTGGCACGAGGCGAGATCTGCTGGCTACTATCGAGGTGTCGACGCCGGAGGCTTCGCTGGTCTTGTTTTATTCTTGTCGAAATGTCTTGTATCCGGATTCCGAGACTGATCGGGTCTTCCCGGGGAGAAGGAATATCCTTCGTTGATCGCGAGAGCTTATCATGGGCTAAGTTGGGACACCCCTGCAGGGTATAAACTTTTGAGAGCCGTGCCCGCGGTTATGTGGCAGATGGGAATTTGTTTATATCCGGTTGTAGTAAACTTGAAGTAAACTCTTCTAAAATACACCAACCGTGTGCGTAACCGTGAGTGTCTCTTTTCGGGGTTGATCGAGAGGAGAACACGGTTTCCGTGTTATGTTTGACGTAAGTAGGAGTTCAGGATCACCTCTTGATCATTACTAGCTTCACGACCGTTCCTTTGTTTCTCTTCTCGCTCTCATTTGCGTTGGTTAGCCACCATATTTGCTTAGTCGCTGCTGCAACCTCACCACTTTACCCCCCTTCCTTACCCATTAAGCTTTGCTAGTCTTGATACCCATGGTAATGGGATTCTTTGAGTCCTCGTGGCTCACAGATTTACTACACCACCAGATTGCGATTGCAGGTTTTGCGATGATCTTGGCGAGAGCGTGTTACTGTTTTGGAGTTCTTCTTACGCTTCTTGATCGGGGTTAGGTTCGGTCGGCGGCACCGGCTAGCGAGGTGGATGTTGTTTGAGTTTACATTTATGATTCATCCGTAGTGGGATGTTGATCTTATATGTTGTATTGTTGTATTCATGTGACATTGTATGTATTGGATGTATCCCCACTATTATGTAATGTTGATGTAATGATATCCACCTTGCAAAAGCGTCTTCAAGATGCGCTTCTATCCTTGGTGGGACCTTCGAGTTCCTTCAGGATAGGGTCGTATCTTGGGCGTGACAGTATATCCTGTCGTTCCATGTTGCCCGTGGAAGAAAATACAAGGCGAAAAGAGGCAGTGATTACGTTTTGCCCATAAGGGGAACACGTTTCCCTATCAGAACCATGAGGCTTCTTTGAGAGAAGCTCCAATTTTTGTAGGAGGTTTGTAATAAAGCTTGGCCCAAATTGGACAATGTTTTTACCACGACATATATGTGCCATGACGTGACACCATGCCATCTTTGATGACTTTCTGGTGAGTTTAGGATTTATGGGGACTTAAAAACCGAGATTAAAAATGTTTGAGGACGAGCCATGACACCGGTACGGTTGTAATTCGTTCCCATTCCTGGCATGGGGCCTAAACATGCACCCAAGGACACATGTATAATTTTTCTAACCATTTTGGTGAACTGGAGCATGTATTTGTAGTTCAGATTTGAATTATGGACATTAAGTGCCTAGGAAACTCAATTAGTATATAAAAGGCCAACGAACCCTGAATAAGTTTAAATTTCAGCACGGATATCCCGTCGTTCCATGTTGCCCGTAGAAGAAAATACAAGGCGAAAAGAGGCAGTGATTGCGTTTCGCCCACAAGGGGGACACGTTTCCCTATCGGAACCACGAGGCTTCTTTGAGAGAAGCTCCGGTTTGTAAGAGGCTTGTAATAAAACTTGCGCCACAATGGACGAAAAAAATTCCTCGACATATAAGTGCGATGTCGTGACACCATGGCAGGTTTCACGATTTTCAGCTTAGTTTTGGATTTACGGGGATTTAAAAACCGAGATTCTTCTCATGAAATGTTTTCAAATAGCACATGGTTCACTCACGAAAGCCGACGTTCAATGAAAACTTCATGGAAACCATATTTTAAAGTTTCATAAAAATCTGAAAAAAATATGGGATGTTAAGAAGGTGATGTTTTATTGCGACACAAAATTTCAAGTTGAAAAACATTACGAGATGTGAGCTATGAAAAAGACAAATTCCGCCTTGAATAGTGACATTACTATTCAACACTATTCAACACTGATTTTGTCCTTTTCATAGCTCACATCTCGTAATGTGTTTCAACTTGAAATTTTGTGTGGCAATAAAACATCATCCTCTTAACATCCCACATTTTTTTGAAATTTTTTTAAACTTCAAAACATCTTTTTCTCATGGTTTTCACCGGTTTCCACCGAATGTTGGTTTCCGTATGATATCCCCCCCCCCCGCTGCGTGCGCGATCTAAGTCATGCGTTCTAACTGGCCAGAACCCAAACCCCACGGATCGTACGTGTGCACCATTGGATGCTCCCAGATTGAACGGCAACCCTGAGCCCTTTCGACAGCACATGGGTAAGCACTGTGCGCATGCGTCGTGTAGCTCACGCTTCCTTCTCTACTAGGTTTTCATTCAAAACAGGCTACCGTTTCTCGCCACTCCTCTCATCGGTTTCCCGCCTCTTCCCCCAGATATGCATGATGTAGATGTTCGTTTAATTCTCATAGTTCATCTCATCCAAAATCAATTAGTTTTATAAAGAACTATTTTAAGATTCATGGAATTGTGCATTGTAAAGGTAAAAACAAAAAGTGACAATTCATTTAGAAAAAAAGGTTTGGGCAATTAAGATATGGAAGATTCTAGAGAACAAAGGAGAAGTGCTTGTGTTTTGAGGTTTGTGCATTATGCTTAAGTTCAACCATGGAGTCTTCTAGATTGTACATGTGGCAGAATCTGGTGGAATGTAGATGATATCCAACGACCAGTAGTGCTCGGATTTGCCATCTCTGTACCGTCGGATTGGCTTCATCCAACGAGCAACTTTCAAAGTTATTCGCACATTATATGGGTGTATAGATGTATAGATATATATAGATGTGTCCCATGCTAGACAAAATAAAGTTTGAGCACATGCGTGGGACGACTCCCCCCCGCTGCCGCCGCCTCGAAGTTGGGAAACTGACATCATAGGTATTGAACAAGGCTTGGAATCGGGTACGGTGTTCGGTTTGTAATGTAGTTGGCGTGGCCCATCGAAGTTGTGCATTTGGGATTTAAACACATCATACACCATTGTACCCATACATATTTTCGGGCCGCATGCAGTGTATACGGGGTCTTCTGACCGACCACGTCTCCCTTGTGCGGTTTTTTGTGACGACATGGATATCTGTGGGCTCCCCGAGTGTATATATATCATCCCTTTGACCGATAATGAGGGGTATGTGTTGGCCATGAATGGATTCCTCCTAGTTCGTGTTAGGGCCGGTCACCGTCAAATGTCGGTCAACCAAAGCTCGAGCTCATGCATTGTGAGGATTCCCTCCCAGATGCTCGGATTGCTGGGTTCGACCTACATCAAACCCTGCGTACGTATCTCGTCCTTAACTACCTTGCCTTCTTGGTTGTTGTCTGTATCGAGGGGTAGGAACCACATCTAAATTGTACATTATTCTATATTGAAAACACACATCACCCCTTCCCAACGTACATCATTTGGGCCGCATGCAAGAGCTGCTGGTTTTGTGGTCCCTCTCGTGCGATTTTCATGATGGTTCAATCTATTGGCCCAAGCGATTAATCGACAACAACAACTGTCATTTGACCAAACGAAAGATTCATTGGTCCGTCTTATGATAGGTCACATGCATGTATGACCAAAGTATTGATCATTACATGCATCCGCCCCGTTGACACGAAGTGGGAGGTGGTGGGCCAAGCATCCTAGCTAGGTACGACATTATGTCATTATATATATCCTAGCTAGGTGGTTGATAGGGTGCTTTCGGGTTTGCGAGGCAGGTGCCACCAAAGTAATGCATTGTGTATTTAAAGTTTTAAACATCCCCAATATTCGTACATATATTTGGACACTTCCAGGTGGTTCATGACTCCTGGCCCCTCTCATCGATCTTCAACGACGCGCCCAACCGTGGGCCCACATGGTCAAAGTTGTGCATTGGAATTTTGAACATCACAGACCATCCTTTTCACTCATATATATTTGGGCCACATGCTGGTGTGGCTGTCTTTTGACCCTCTTTAACGTTATTTTTTGCTGCAAAGACTATGATGACCCTCAACGGACACAGGGTATAATATCTTAACCGTGTGCGATACAAGTGCGATGTGAATCACCACGACCGCGCAAGCGTGAGAAAATTAAGGTGGAGTTACTAGCTCAACCGTGTGCGATGCAAGTGCGCTGAAATCACCACAACCACGCAAGCGCGAGCAAATTAAGGTGGAGGTACTGGCTCAACCGTGTGCGATGCAAGTGCGCTGAAATCACCACGACCACGCAAGCGCGAGCAAAGGGTGGAGGTACTGGCTCAACCGTGTGTGATGCAAGTGCGCTGAAATCACCACGACCGTGCAAGCGCGAGCAAAGGGTGGAGGTACTAGCTTAACCGTGTGCGGTGCAAGTGCGCTGTAAAACCACCACCTGTGCAAGCTAAAGGCGGGTAAGTTTATTTGGAAATTAGGACGAACCGTGTGTGATAGACCAGCTAGATAGAAATATAAAAAACAAACTACCCGCCTTGAGCGTTGCAAAAATCGGCGGATCCGCGCCACTTTTCCTTATTATCATACACGCATATTTTTATTGGACCGTGCGCGAGCTTGGGCACTCCCGCCCCGCATCAATTCCTTTACCCAAATTTTAGTAGCCGCCGTACTTCAACCATCGCCCACACTCCTCTAGCACCGACCTTATAGTAAAATTGCAGTAGCTGAGGAATTTGAACCGTCTCCCTCCCTCGTCCACCACCATCTCCACCCACCATTACTAAAATTTTCAGTATCCGCGGCGTATCCTCAAACACCACCCCCTCCACAGCCCCCCACACGCCCCTCCCCCCTCGAACCCTATCTTGCGGCCGCCACTGCCGCCGCCAACCCTGCCGGTCTGCCCATTCCTCCTAGCTTAGATAATAAAGTTCAGGTTACCCAGCGATTCCCATACCGTCGCCCCACTCCCCTGAGTTTTTAGATGAGGCATGCGGTGTCCCTCCCCGCAGATCCACATCCACTGCTCCAGAATGTCGCAGCCTAAGCTCAACCACGTATGCCGGGGAGCCCGATGAGCGTTCGACCAAGAAGAGGTTTATCATGGCCTCTCCGGCGGAGAGGTGGCCGCCATTCGCCCCGACCTGTCGATCCCATAGCAACACGTCGCCGCGGAAGCCAGCGAAGACGTTGACTACGTTGCCATGCCGAAGGCTTCATGTCAGCGGGCTAGCATATTACTGTATCTCGGGAAAGCTGGATATGACATCAAGCTTGTCCCCACCGACGGCTTCACGCGGGCCATGTCACAGGTTAAGTGGTCCATCCCCAACCCCTCTGGTTCAACCGCCGTCGATCTCTTCGATGGCCCTGCCGCTGATCTCCTCCGCCAAGCGGTCAAGGATTTGCGAGCTTTATACGCCATCGAGCCCATTTTGTCACTTCTGAAGGACGCGTTCTACGACGGCGGCTTGGGATCATCAATTGCCAAGTCAGATCTCATCGACCACGACTGTAGCGACCCGACCTCAGACGGTCAAGCCTCTGTGTTGCTGTGCCATCCCTGGATCAGTATGCTGGCACACACAGTACATCAATGTATATATCAAAGTGCAATCACATGTATAAATAATGTAAAATGATATATACCTCATAATACTCAGCGGAAACAATCAAACGGGTGTGGATTCCCATCAACGCCATCGGCAGGTTGAGTGTAGACCGTAACCCTGTACCGTATTCTTACTCGTCGGAAAAGATATCTGCAACATGATACGTTGCAGCCGTGTAGGTCAGTACATTGAATGTACCGGCAAGATCACAATATGAGAATACAGATGATAAAACTATACTATATGCAATATGGCTTTATGGCTCTGTATCTGAGTTTTGTTTGCGTAAAAGCTGGTTTTATTTTCCCTACATCAAAGGAATAAATGAAGTCTGTACTATGGAGTTTTCTATCATGACATGGTTCCGCCAACCGATGTCTCATAACCCAAAATCATCATATGTTGCCCAAAATTAAGTTATCAATCCGGTGTTGAGAGTTCCGAGATAGATCCAAGTCCAGAGGCTCAAATTGTCCGTAACCGGGGACACGGCTAATCGATTAGGTTATAACCCTCTGCAGAGGTTTGTACACTTTACCCGCAAGATTCGATCCCTCTTTTTACGTTCTCGCACTTCAGAGTGTTTGAGAACAAGATGACCGAAACATGGTCTTCCAAAGAGTTCCTCTGACCACTGTCCGGTACCCATCCAATCCTACCGTAGTTCTACATCTGCTAGCACCGTCCCAGCCAGAGTCACCACTAAGGTCAACCAAGCCAGAGCCCATAATGACTTGCGGTTGCACAGGTAAGCTTCCGGCGTGAAGTATTCTTCCGTCTCTTTGAGTCTGGGTGAAGCTTTCCGCAAGATGTCATGGCGCTTCTCCATGCATCCCGCCAACCACTGGTTTCTCCAGGTGCCGTCAACCATCCTTCACCCGAGAGTGTGTATTGAATTCTTGTCTCGAGTCTTGAAGTCTTGAGGCCTTGAAGATGCAGTCCTTGCAGATTCCATCATGGAGTTATCGTCATTGGCGTAGATCCTCCATTCTCACACCACTCCGAGCACTCATACCAACCCGTCTACTATAGCGTAGCATTAAAATAAATAACGTCCGGGCTTGGTAACAGGGTGATGGGTTCCTACCTCATGCATACTACTCAACTACAAGGATTCAATAACACTCTGAGGGGTGGTTGCAAAGGTGCCACTAAATGCAATAAAACATAGGTATGAAAGCATGGTCAAAGTGAACTTGCCTTGTTGACGATCTTGAAAACTAGGGTTTCAGTAGTAGCAATCTTCGCACTCCGGAAATTCTACCGAGGCAAACAATAACTATAATAAGCACATAGCATAACATCACTTAACACAATAACATAACAAAGTAACACACCAAAACCAACAAAAGCAAAACCCAAAGGAAAACTTAAAGAAAAACAACTCAAAGTTTTCCTACTTCAAATAACAACAAAAAATAGTTTTATATAACAAAATTTTCTTAACATCACCTAATCATGTTTTTATGTTAACTAAACAGAAAATATTTCATTAAGCAACTAGGAGCAAAAAGAATTAAATAAAAATCTATTTTAAACTCCCGAATAAGCAAAACAAGCTTTAATTCAAATCTGATCTAACTCAATTTTATAAATCCAAACATAGACAAATTATATATTTTTGGAAACTACAAGAAAATTGTGATCTAACATAAAAAGAATTAGCATCAGTGGACTTCTAGATCAAAAGTTATAAGCTAAACAAGAACGGAACTAAATCTGTTACGGAAATAAATCTGAAAAACAGCGGAGTTACCTGTCGTGAGGTAGAGATGGCAGGAAGGAGGCGGCGATGTGGAGGCTGCTCCGCGAGGGGGGCGAGGTCGCCAAGCAGGGTGGGGTGGCGGAGGAGGGGTCGGCGCTGGGGAGGTGGCTGGGCGATGGGGAGGTTCCAGGAGAGCTCTGGTGGCGTTCTAGGCAGGAAAAGGAGGACGGTGGCGAGAAGGCTACGGGCAGGGAGGCGTGGTGATGGGAAAAATGGAGCGAGGAGAGGAGGGGTTTTATAGGCGGTCTCGGGAGGCGCTGGGATGGAAAGACGAGGGAGATCGGGAAGGTGGAGATTTCTGTCTCCATGGACATGGAAAGCTTCTGTAACGTGAGAGGAAACAGAGGAAGGAGATGATCTCTTGTTGGGCTAGAATAGGAAAGTGCTTAATGGGCCAGGTTTTTCCTAATAAAACGATTCCATTCCTATTTTAAAATTAGGAAACTAAAACAATAAAAAGGAAATCAAATCAATTCGAATCAAGAGTTTTATATACTAAAATTATCAAAAAAATAAAATGTAGATGATGAGCATTATTCCACGGCCAAAATAAAAACTTAAAAAATGTTTTCAGAAAATCCCTAAAGGCTTTATTTCTTTTGCAAATAATTTTAAATAAAAACTTTGGTTTTCTTGGCTCAAATATTTTCAAAATGCCCTGATTTTGGAGGGTCATTTTCCTCCGCTCTTTCTTGCTTGCAAGAATTTATTTTCGGGGTATTTCTGGGGAAGAAAAATAGAAAAGCAAGTGCAAATATTTGAAAGAATTAAATTGCAAAACTCCGTTCAAATTCTTTATAGTTGAAGAAGTCATGTCATCTTCTCTCATTGATTTTAATAGGATGAATTTGAATTTACGGAGAAGGGAAAGTCATTTTATTCCCTCTCTTTCAAAAGTTTTTGAAAAGGTTCAAATTTCACTCAAGTTTAATTCACTCAAGCAAACAAACAAACAATTCAATTAATTATATTAACATTCCAAAATTTGGGATGTTACAAACCTACCACACTTAAAATGAATCTAGTCCTCGAGATTCAAGAAACTAACAAGAAAAGGTTAGGGTTGGGATCTTCTAGCAAATGTCTTGGTCGAAAGGTCGGGGTGCTACCACACTTAAAAACAAGGTCATGGTTCCAATAAACTCAGATATTTCCTCCGGAGGGCTGACAATGTATGTCTCTTCACATATCTTACAATAGCTCCTTCATTAAAGCTCTTACATCGGAAGCATAGAGTTTTCCTCAAAAGCTTGGGTCGGTTCGTCAAAGTTGAAGTTCGTCCGAGACCGGATCTTCTTAGCTGATGGGTGCATGTCCATTCTAAACAACTATCGAAACACTCATGGTGGTCTACAATTTATGGTTTTCTCCTGCAGAAAACGGGTCTGGGTTGAACCTCACCGTATAACCTACGATTGGCAACGGTTGCCTGTAAAGGGTTCCATCGTACTACCATTCTATGGTTTTATGGCTTGTCGCGTCGACACTCTTCTAAGGTTTTCAAGTCTCTCTGATTTTCCATCAACATATGATAGTTCATGATAGAAGTCTTCGGTATGGGGGCCAATCCATCCCGTACTTGAATCATTACCACATACGTAAATATCGAATCACGTATTCTAACACTTGGGCATACTCACAAGCATTGCAGAATTTCTCTTGTTCTCGAACTGGGTTCGAGTAATTCCATGGTTTCTGCAAGCCAAACAAAACATCTATCGTTACTTCACCACTCTTAGGTTTTGCGTATCCTCCTCTAAAGCGTATGCTGATTGGATCACCGATTCTTCCAAATGTATTCCTTTATCAAGGTTACAACTGTTCCTTTTCAAAATCCGGGGCACATGGGTTATGGCCCACGTCAACACTAGTGCAGCTTTAACTCATCTTTGGAGTAACTCTCTTGTTACACCTCCTTTAAATCCATAGTACTCTGTTTTCTTCATACCATCATATCAAAAGCAAAATTCCAACTTATTTTGTCCAGCTTCCTTCTCTGGACCGTCATGGATAACACATTTCTTTCTTCGTTGATCCTGTGGCTTTACAGAGTACTATGACCAAAATAAATGCACAAGTTTATCCATAACATCTCATTATTCTCATATCAATCTTTCATTACATCCTTAACCTTTTCAGTAAATCCAAATTTCAAAAGGTACTTTATTACAAATGCTGCCACCCACATGGTTTGGTATGGTGGACATTACTTCCAACTTTATTTATTTATCCTCCTCGAGGATTCTTGATCCCACCGGAATTGTGCGATATGTGCCTTGAAATCTTCAATCTTACATTTCATCGTGGTGGCCTTGAGCTTCACCTCCATCATCTCGAGATGCACTTCGCTTAGGTATTCTGAGTATAACGGAGTCTTGCTTCAAGTATTTCTCCGATCGGCGTATGGCTTCCATGGCTGCTTCACGAACAGCATCGAAGAAAGTTGCTTGTGGCACACGTGAAATGAAAAAGTACTGCCCCATCATCTTTGGGCAAACTCCTTTCAAATGGTGGAGGTGTACCTCCACATACCAAAGTTCCACTCCCTTTTGCATGAAAGGGTAGCCTTTGTAGACTGCATCTCCTTCAAGGTGAATATGCTTCATCATGTCCTTCAGATCTTGGGTAATCATGATCACTTGGTCGGGGTCATGATCGTTTGAGGCCCTTAAGGAAAGACTCATAAAGGGTCGTCATCTGCAGTTGTGAAACAGAAATGATGCTCAGAATAAGGTACTTATCTCCTGGGGCACACATTCATATCATCCAAACAAAACTTCAAACTCAATTCCAATTTCCTGTTTATGCATCACAACTCACTTTCTTCCATGTTCATCCAGAATATTAATTTCCAAGATAAAATATGACAACTCCTTAAAGCTTTTCAGCATGTGACATTACAACTTTATTGAGTCATGAACTATTACAAACTCTGAGAAATCTATTACATAACTCAACTCATTGAGCTCATGAAAAGGAAATTGCTTTCTACTACTCTTATTATCCATATCAAAATCCCAACTACTCAACTCCAGCTTTCATCTTGTCGGGACATTTAATAGCATAATTTCCTGCCTCCTTGCAGCGAAAACAAATGACTTCCGACATGTCTCGGGCTTCTTTGTGATTATCGGGCTCCTTGGATTCTTGGTTTCTTTTACGGGCATTTACTAGCGTAATGACCTAAATCCTTGCACCTGTAACAGGTGATATGACTCAAGTCCTTCTCTGCAAAAATTGTGTTGCTCTCGGGTTGCCTTCCTTTTCTCTTCTGGATTTCTCTGTAATGATCGAGTTTCTATCTCCATAGGGTCAAACTTCACTTCTGCTGTCGGAAATATCCTGGATACTCCTTTCTTTCCTTGGTGCAATCTTGTGAAAAATGTCCTTCTTGTCCACATGAATAGCGGCATTGGAGTAAAATCTGTTGAGACCTTCTCCATCCAGGTCTTCAACACTTTCATTCATTCTTGGTTCTTCTAGTTCCTCCTTGAGGGCTTCTTTCATTCCCTCTTCCTGCTTGAATAGTTCGTTGCACCGTGGAGTAAATGTGACCTTTGCACCGGTAGTGGGTGGTTCCTTCACACAGAAACAAGTCACCGACTAGTTAGGCATTCCTCACCGGGTGTTCTTCCTCACAATGAGGGCATCCATCCTTGTGTTCCTCCAGGTGTGTCCTATTTCTCCATAAATCTTGCAGGCACAAGGTTTACTTCTTGGTGCATCATTGTGTTTCCGGATAAGGCGTGATTTCAACAGGGTCTTCTTGAATTCCTCCCAAGTTCTTGCTCCATTAAATCCTGTATGGCTTGATGCATGTTCCACCAGGTTGCAGCACTTTACGTAAAGTATTGAAGAGCATATTGAACCTCATACTTCCTTGAAACCAAATTGCTCCAAGTGATTTTCCATGTTCGCATCCATAGCTCGCCTCGGGCTGAGTCTTGATCCAGAAGAATATCAGTCCAACTTCATTCATCATCTACTGGGTCCAAAAGTTTTGGGATGAGATATGAGAGAGGTGGGGAGGGATATACACACAATACAAACAATAGTTTTTGAAGAAACAAGTTTTACTTTGTGGCTGTCGGAAAACATCAAACAAATGATAGCTCACAAATCGTTGTATCTAAGTAAGTGTAATGAGGGTTTGGTCTTCTAAAGGTCAAATAATTCTTCAGATCCTTCAAGTCTTCGGAGTCTTCAACTGTTGTAGCTTCTAATACATGGTGAAATCCTCTTTACTCTGAAGGGGTCATCAGTTCTCCGATATCAAATCCTTCTTGGAGCATCTTCAGTTGATTCTTCATGTGATCAAAAGGGGGAAGGGTATATTCTAACTATTTGAGGTGAGAGTGTCTATTTGATAAAATCAGAAGAGATGAGAAGTAAGAGTCTTTTTGTAAATAAAGTTTTTGAGATACCTGTCCTAGGGGCTTTTCGGTTTCTAGGGTCACGTCCTCAGTCAACATGTGCTCGATACCATTTACAGAGCGACCCGACCTCGAGACGGTCAAGCCTACGTGTTCTTTGTGCCATCCACGATCAAGATCTTTGGCACACACAAGACATCAATGTATATATCAAAGTGCAATCACATGTATAAATAATGTAAAATGATATATACCTCATAATACTCAGCGGAAACAATCAAACGGGTGTGGATTCCCATCAACGCCATCGGCAGGTTGAGTGTAGACCGTAACCCTGTACCGTATTCTTACTCGTCGGAAAAGATATCTGCAACATGATACGTTGCAGCCGTGTAGGTCAGTACATTGAATGTACCGGCAAGATCACAATATGAGAATACAGATGATAAAACTATACTATATGCAATATGGCTTTATGGCTCTGTATCTGAGTTTTGTTTGCGTAAAAGCTGGTTTTATTTTCCCTACATCAAAGGAATAAATGAAGTCTGTACTATGGAGTTTTCTATCATGACATGGTTCCGCCAACCGATGTCTCATAACCCAAAATCATCATATGTTGCCCAAAATTAAGTTATCAATCAAGTGTTGAGAGTTCCGAGATAGATCCAAGTCCAGAGGCTCAAATTGTCCGTAACCGGGGACACGGCTAATCGATTAGGTTATAACCCTCTGCAGAGGTTTGTACACTTTACCCGCAAGATTCGATCCCTCTTTTACGTTCTCGCACTTCAGAGTGTTTGAGAACAAGATGACCGAAACATGGTCTTCCAAAGAGTTCCTCTGACCACTGTCCGGTACCCATCCAATCCTACCGTAGTTCTACATCTGCTAGCACCGTCCCAGCCAGAGTCACCACTAAGGTCAACCAAGCCAGAGCCCATAATGACTTGCGGTTGCACGTAAGCTTCCGGCGTGAAGTATTCTTCCGTCTCTTTGAGTCTGGGTGAAGCTTTCCGCAAGATGTCATGGCGCTTCTCCATGCATCCCGCCAACCACTGGTTTCTCCAGGTGCCGTCAACCATCCTTCACCCAGAGTGTGTATTGAATTCTTGTCTCGAGTCTTGAAGTCTTGAGGCCTTGAAGATGCAGTCCTTGCAGATTCCATCATGGAGTTATCGTCATTGGCGTAGATCCTCCATTCTCACACCACTCCCGAGCACTCATACCAACCCGTCTACTATAGCGTAGCATTAAAATAAATAACGTCCGGGCTTGGTAACAGGGTGATGGGTTCCTACCTCATGCATACTACTCAACTACAAGGATTCAATAACACTCTTGAGGGTGGTTGCAAAGGTGCCACTAAATGCAATAAAACATAGGTATGAAAGCATGGTCAAAGTGAACTTGCCTTGTTGACGATCTTGAAAACTAGGGTTTCAGAGTAGCAATCTTCGCACTCCGGAAATTCTACCGAGGCAAACAATAACTATAATAAGCACATAGCATAACATCACTTAACACAATAACATAACAAAGTAACACACCAAAACCAACAAAAGCAAAACCCAAAGGAAAACTTAAAGAAAACAACTCAAAGTTTTCCTACTTCAAATAACAACAAAAAATAGTTTTATATAACAAAATTTTCTTAACATCACCTAATCATGTTTTTATGTTAACTAAACAGAAAATATTTCATTAAGCAACTAGGAGCAAAAAGAATTAAATAAAAATCTATTTTAAACTCCCGGAATAAGCAAAACAAGCTTTAATTCAAATCTGATCTAACTCAATTTTTATAAATCCAAACATAGACAAATTATATATTTTTGGAAACTACAAGAAAATTGTGATCTAACATAAAAGAATCAGCATCAGTGGACTTCTAGATCAAAAGTTATAAGCTAAACAAGAACGGAACTAAATCTGTTACGGAAATAAATCTGAAAAACAAAACGGAGTTACCTGACGTGAGGTAGAGATGGCAGGAAGGAGACGACGATGTGGAGGCTGCTCGGCGAGGGGGCGAGGTCGCCAGGCGAGGTGGGGGGTGGCGGAGGAGGGGTCGGCGCTTGGGAGGTGGCGCTGGGCGATGGGAGGTTCCAGGAGAGCTCTGGTGGCGTTCTAGGCAGGAAAAGGAGGACGGTGGCGAGAAGGCTACGGGCAGGGAGGGGCGTGGTGATGGGAAAAATGGAGCGAGGAGAGGAGGGGTTTTATAGGCGGTCTCGGGAGGCGCTGGGATGGAAAGACGAGGAGATCGGGAAGGTGGAGATTTCTGTCTCCATGGACATGGAAAGCTTCAGAACGTGAGAGGAAACAGAGGAAGGAGATGATCTCTTGTTGGGCTAGAATAGGAAAGTGCTTAATGGGCCATGTTTTTCCTAATAAAACGATTCCATTCCTATTTTTAAAATTAGGAAACTAAAACAATAAAAGGAAATCAAATCAATTCGAATCAAGAGTTTTATATACTAAAATTATCAAAAAATAAAATGTAGATGATGAGCATTATTCCACGGCCAAAATAAAAACTTAAAAAATGTTTTCAGAAAATCCCTAAAGGCTTTATTTCTTTTTGCAAATAATTTTAAATAAAAACTTTGGTTTTCTTGGCTCAAATATTTTCAAAATGCCCCTGATTTTGGAGGTCATTTTCCTCCGCTCTTTCTTGCTTGCAAGAATTTATTTTTCGGGTATTTCTCGGGAAGAAAAATAGAGAAGCAAGTGCAAATATTTGAAAGAATTAAATTGCAAAACTCCGTTCAAATTCTTTATAGTTGAAGAAGTCATGTCATCTTCTCTCATTGATTTTAATAGGATGAATTTGAATTTACGGAGAAGGGAAAGTCATTTTATTCCCTCTCTTTCAAAAGTTTTTGAAAAGGTTCAAATTTCACTCAAGTTTAATTCACTCAAGCAAACAAACAAACAATTCAATTAATTATATTAACATTCCAAAATTTGGGATGTTACAACGACCACGACCACGACCACAAGGAGGGCACCGACGAAGGTTCTTCCAAGGTGAAACAACCCATGTGTGACATCAGAGAGCGCACCATGGGTCTGTGCTCTTCCAACTGGAAGGATCCCGTCCATGAAATGTGAGGCAACATTCTATCAGCAAATCTTACCTTTTCTAGCTTGCCAACCCGTACCCTTTGTTGTAGTAGCATTTGTCGTGCGGTGCTTTAACTGCCGTGTTTAATTATTTCAGTTATGCAAAAATCTATTGTTCAATAGGTCTATGTGATGTTTAAGTATGAATTGTCCACTGTAGTTTCACGAATGGCTATATTTGGTTGTTTATAGTGAGTAGATACCTTGTTATCTGTATTTGGTTGTTAGGTTGGTTGGAGTGAGCATTTTTTTTTCAGTTATCGAGCAGATGCCTTGTTTATCTGTATTTGGTTCTTAGTTTGGTTGCAGTGAGTATCTGTCCAGTTATCAAGCAGATGCCTTGTTTATCTATATTTGGTTGTTAGGTTGATTTTTTAGCATTTGTCCAGTTATCAAGCAGATGCCTTGTTTATCTGTATTTGGTTGTTAGGTTGCTTTTTTTTAGCATTCGTCCAGTTATCAAGCAGATGCCTTGTTTATCTTTATCTGCTTGTTAGGTTGGTTGAAGTGAGTATTTGTCCAGTTTTCAAGCATATGCCCTATTTATCTGTATTTGCTTGTTAGGTTGGTTGCAGTGAGACTCTGTCCAGTTTTCAATGGCTATATTTGGTTGTTATACTGGTCTGCCTTGTTTATTTCAGTCCTTCACAATGTGTTGTTCATTATGTGCAAGTCGGAAATGTGCCGCTCGACTACATCAATACCAGTTTGAACGGCTATATTTGGTTCCAGCTATTCCTGGTGTAGTTAACACATGCCCTTTATTTCAGTCTTGCACATTTAACCAGTGTGATGTTTAAGCATTACCTACGTTCTATTCATTTTCAACAATACCAGTTTGAATTGCAATATTTGATGGCTGTTAAGCTTCTTTGCCGATAACATTGCCTTCCATTTTATATCTGCTTTAACAGATCTTGAAACCAACACATTCAAGCTATCATTTGGAGATGATGTTGTTTACCTTTGCTATATTTGTTTGATGTTAAGATTGATGTACTTATCATGCCTTTCCATTACTTATGCAGGACAACAACGGGAGTGGCCACCATTTTCCGCCAAGGTTAGCTTCATCCCTCGGCTTGTACTCCCCCTATCGTTCCATAATGCAGTGCATATAGATCCAGGCCTGGACACTAGTTAGCTTCTAATATTGACTTGTTGCTTGTAGGTACATATGCCCTTGGAAAGGATCCACACATCGACCCTTTTTGCGTATGGGGCAACGAGATATTGATGAACAAGCATCAAGTGAGGAAACTGATAAGGATTATTAGCAAAAATATATGAATAGTGGCAAGCAAATTATTTGTTTATGCTCTATCCAACACAACAGTGAGCTGTAGGATGGTAACTACAAACTATGCAGCCTTCTCTTTTTACTGCCCATAATGAGTTGTTAGACAACAATGTCTGAATCTTTTTCGTTCCCAATGGTTCCCGAAGCAGTTCACTCAAGATTACCTCGCAAAGTACATGATTGGTGGACACACAATGAAGGTTAAAGTATTTCATCCAGACTACAATGAGCATCGAGAAGTCCTAATGAAGACAGTGAAGGATGGACGGGCAGCCATCACAAGGGGTTGGCCTAGAGTCGTGCGCGCATTACGCATGGAGGAGGGCACAATATGGGCATTCTGCTTCACCTTCTCCAGCAACCAGAATGTCTTTCGCCTCTCTCTTTATAGTCTTTAGTACAACTGTGGTTCATCATCCTTTACTTGGTGCTTCTGTAGTTCTTCAGTATATGTACCTGTGCATCGAATTATGGATTCGTGGTTGAACCTATATTTGTAATAAACATGGTTGGATATGAAATAAGTGATGCCTACTCTCAAATTCAGAACATGTGAATTTTAAATTAGGGATTAATTGGATTAATTAGGGATTACACTGCACACGGTTTGTGAAAGAGAAACGGCTGCGATATACGTGGAGATCAGAAACGTTTCTAGGATCCACTACGTGTGCGATCAATCTCCACTGCACACATGACTTTCTCTTGAAAACTGTTTGCGTTAGGCCACCTTGCACAAACATTTACCACATAAAAAGTGTGTGTGATGGACAACCTTTGCCACACAGTTTCTTCTACGCACCTTGTGTGATGCATTCAATAATGCAAACGATAAAATTATTAATATCGTGTGCAATGGCAATGCTATCACAAACGATTTAACGGGAAAATTGTGTGTGATGTACCTGTGAACGGAAATGTTTTCCTTGAAGCGACTGTGTGGGATGTACATACGAACAGAAACGTTTAGCGGGGACTGACTATGTGGGATGTACTTGCGATCGGAAACAATTTCGCCGTATAATTGTATTTTTTAGCTCTACTATACGTATTTCCGTATTTGAGTGCTCATCGGTCGCACACGACCTCATTTTGCCGAGCGTGTGTGCCAGGAGGGCATATCCCCGACGATTTCTAGGTCATGTGGGAATGACCCCCCCTATCGCCCACACTCACTTGGTGATGGTTCCAAATGCCGTCGTGGAAAGGGATTAAAAACCGTTTGTTTAGGACCGACGCGTACCAGTGAAAGCTTGCACAAAGTAAAGGTAAGATATAACCAAAAGTGGAGACGGTGAAGACAAGGATGTGTTACCGAAGTTCCTTCCCTTTGAAGGGAAGTACGTCTCCGTTGGAGCGGTGTGGAGGCACAATGCTCCCCAAGAAGCCACTAGGGCCACCGTATTCTCCTCACGCCCTACACAATGCGAGATGCCGTGATTCCACTAGTGGTGCCCTCGAAGGCGGCGACCGAACCTTTACAACAAGGTTGGGGCAATCTCCACACTTGATTGGAGGATCCCAACAACACCACGGAGCTTCACCACAATGGAATGTGGCTCTGAGGTGACCTCAGCCATCTACGGTGCTCAAACACCCAAGAGCAACAAGATCCGCAAGGGATTAGTGGGGGGAATCAAAATTCTCTTAGTGAAAGTGTAGATCGGGGCCTTCTCAACCAATCCCTAGAAAATCAACAAGTTTGATTGGCTAGGGAGAGAGATCAGGCGAAAATGAGCTTTGGAGCAACAATGGAGTTCGGGGGAGGAAGAAGACCCCCTTTTATAGTGGGGGACAAATCCAACCGTTATGCACCTCTCAGCCCGCAAGCAAGCAGTACTACTGCTCCAGGCGCGGTACTAACGTTCTAGGAGCGGTACTACCGCTCCTTACAGGATGCACAGGAGATTAGAAGAATAGGGGAGAAAGCAGAGGAACGTGCGGTGGTAGCCGCGGTACTACCTCCTATTGGCGGTACTACCGCTGCTACAACTGCCAGTTTTCTAGGGGCGAACAGGTAGCACGGTAGAGACCCAGAGGTACTACCATAAAACCCGACACGAAAAAGTCGAGGCCCCAACTACGAGCGGTAGTACGAGCGGGAGTAACAGCGGTACTACCGCCAATAGGCAGTACTACCGCCGTTGCCCACGGTAATACCGCTTGCAGCTCTTCTCTTCTTCTTTGGCACAAACGAAGGACAACTCCAATGAAGCAAAAAGGGGCGATGGGTGTAATATGAGTGTCTACGTGTTGATTCCACCCGAACCTTTCCGAAGCAGACCCCCTCTTGATAATATGGTTTTCCCTACGACTCAAAACCACCAAAAAGAACCGAAGGAAAGGAAACCGTCTTCACTTGAAACTCCAAGGGGCACGAATTGTCTTGTGCCATACGCTTGATAGTCTGAAATGCTCAATGCACACGATTAGTCGGCAAACACATTGTCATCAATCACCAAAACCACTTAGGGAGAAATATGCCCTAACAATCTCCCCCTCTTTGGTGGATTGATGACTACGTGGGATTTGCACAAAGGATACAACAAAAAGAGGTGTGCAATCCCACAATCTACAAAATATAGACATGCTCCCCCTAGATGTGTGCACTATTTTAGATATTCTTTTGGAATGCAAAATACACACATATACGATCCACCCTCCTATATTTTATAGACCAAACCATACTTGCACAAATATACTGTCAAAGACAAGATTTCTCGGCGTTCTAGGATCGTGGGTACCCAGACTTGCCTGCCTACGGCCTAGCGCGTGGCCCCGTCGATGGCCGGTACGGCCCAGCTACAAGACCCCAAGGGCAAGAACCTCGCAGGGGCCCTCGACCTCGTGAGGCGAATGACGTCAAGACCTCCCGAGGAGCAGATTTCCCGAGCCTGCCTCCCGAGGAGCGGAGATCTCTATGCAGGTACACCGCCTCACAAGGCTCGCGATGGAGTGAGCCATGATGACCAAGGCCAGGCGGGCGCCAGCAGGCGCAGAGGACGGAAGTTTCCTCTTTGGTGCTAAGGAGGCAAGGACGTACGCGGGTTCCCAAGGAATCCCCCAAAGGTTTCCATTCCGGTGCAACGACACCAAGACCACGAGCTCGGCAGGACGGATGTCATCGCCGAGCCCACCACTGCGTCATGGCTAGAAGCTTTGCAGGCGAAGAACACCTTTCGTTAGGATAAGATGTACCTCTTGTCCCCTTCCAAGTTGGCCATTGTGGAATCCCTTCCCGCCTAAGCTACGAGGGAAGAGGACCAAGGCCACTATAAATATAGGCTAGTTTCCACCGTAGAGTGGGGTCGATTCATTCTCAGCCTCAGAGCCCCCATGAGGCAGCTCACCCACTGTACTAGTTCATCCTCATCCTCCTCGCGAGGCAATCCACCACAAAGCAGGAGTAGGGCTTTACACCGCAAGGTGGCCCGAACCTGGGTAAACTCCCGTGTCCCCTCTTTTCCTTGCTTGCACGAACTCGACGAGGCCAAGCCATGAGGCGATAAGCTTGAGGCTATAGCTAGGTTAGATCTTCGCACATGCCCCAGAGTTCAAACCTTGTTTGAGTCCGCGAAGCCCCGATTCCGACATTTGGCGCGCCAAGTAGGGGCGTGTCGAAGCTCTCCCTTCTGCTTCGTTTCGTCTTTGCATCATCGCTCCCATGGCCGACGCTCGCCAAGTTTGCGTTGAGCGCCGGGCTGCTCGCGTCGCTGCTACCTCTTGAGCACTGCGTTGGTTTTCCCTTGAAGAGGAAAGGGTGATGCAACAAAGTAGCATAAGTATTTCCCTCAGTTTTTGAGAACCAAGGTATCAATCCAGTAGGAGGCTACGCGCGAGTCCCTCGCACCTACACAAAACAAATAAATCCTCACAACCAACGTGATAAGGGGTTGTCAATCCCAACACGGTCACTTACGAGAGTGAGATCTGATAGATATGATAGGATAATATTTTTGGTATTTTTATGTTAAAATGCAAAGTAAAATAAAAGCAACTAAGTGTTGGAAGATTAATATGATGAAGATAGACCCAGGGGCCATAGGTTTCACTAGTGGCTTCTCTCAAGAGCATAAGTATTTTACGGTGGGTGAACAAATTACTGTTGAGCAATTGACAGAATTGATCATAGTTATGAGAATATCTAGGTATGATCATGTATATAGGCATCACGTCCGAGACAAGTAGGCCGACTCCTGCCTGCATCTACTACTATTACTCCACACATCGACCGCAATCCAGCATGCATCTAGTGTATTAAGTTCATAAGAACAGAGTAACGCCTTAAGCAAGATGACATGATGTAGAGGGATAAATTCATGCAATATGATAAAAACCCCATCTTGTTATCCTCGATGGCAACAATACTACACGTGCCTTGCTGCCCCTACTGTCACTGGGAAAGGACACCGCAAGATTGAACCCAAAGCTAAGCACTTCTCCCATTGCAAGAAAGATCAATCTAGTAGGCAAAACCAAACTGATAATTCGAACAGACTTGCAAAGATAACCAATCATACATAAAAGAATTCAGAAGATTCAAATATTGTTCATAGATAAACTTGATCATAAACCCACAATTCACCGGTCTCAACGAACATACCGCAAAAGAAGATTACATCGAATAGATCTCCACGAGAGAGGGGGATAACATTGTATTGAGATCCAAAAAGAGAGAGAAAGCCATCTAGCTAATAACTATGGACCCGAAGGTCTGAGGTAAACTACTCACACTTCATCGGAGGGGCTATGGTGTTGATGTAGAAGCCCTCCGTGATCGATGCCCCCTCCGGCGGAGCTCCGGAACAGGCCCCAAGATGGGATCTCGTGGGTACAGAAGGTTGCGGCGGTGGAATTAGGCTTTGGCTCCGTGTCGATCGTTTGAAGTGCGTGAGGTATATATAGGAGGAAGAAGTACGTCGGTGGAGCAACAGGGGGCCCACGAGGGTGGAGGGAACGCCCTATGGGGGTAGGCGCGCCCCTACCTCGTGGCTTCCCTGTTGGTTGCTTGACGTAGGGTCCAAGTCTCCTGGATCATGTTCGTTCCAAAAATCATGTTCCCGAAGGTTTCATTCCGTTTGGACTCCGTTTGATATTCTTTTTTTGCGAAACTCTGAAATAGGCAAAAAAACTGCAATTCTGGGATGGGCCTCTGGTTAATAGGTTAGTCCAAAAAATAATATAAAAGTGAATAATAAAGCCCAATAATGTCCAAAACAGAAGATAATATAGCATGGAGCAATCAAAAATTATAGATACGTTGGAGACGTATCAAGCATCCCCAAGCTTAATTCCTGCTCGTCCTCGAGTAGGTAAATGATAAAAAACAAATTTTTGATGCGGAGTGCTACTTGGCATAACTTCAATGTAATTCTTCTTAATTGTGGTATGAATATTCAGATCCGAAAGATTCAGGACAAAAGTTCATATTGACATAAAAATAATAATACTTCAAACATACTAACTAAGCAATTATGTCTTCTCAAAATAACATGGCCAAAGAAAGTTATCCCTACAAAATGATATAGTCTGGTTATGCTCTATCTTCACCACACAAAATATTTAAATCATGCACAACCCCGATGACAAGCCAAGCAATTGTTTCATACTTTTTACATTCTCAAAAATTTTCAATCTTCACGCAATACATGAGCGTGAGCCATGGACATAGCACTATATGTGGAATAGAATGGTGGTTGTGGAGAAGACAAAAAGGAAGGAGAAGATAGTCTCACATCAACTAGGCGTATCAAGTGGTTATGGAGATGCCCATCAATAGATATCAATGTGAGTGAGTAGGGATTGCCATGCAATGGATGCACTAGAGCTATAAGTATATGAAAGCTCAACAAAAGAAACTAAGTGGGTGTGCATCCAACTCGCTTGCTCACGAAGACCTAGGGCATTTTGAGGAAGGCCATCATTAGAATATACAAGCCAAGTTCTATAATGAAAAATTCCCACTAGTATATGAAAGTGACAAAACAAGATACTCTCTATCATGAAGATCATGGTGCTACTTTGAAGCACAAGTGTGGTAAAAGGATTGTAACATTGTCCCTTCTCTCTTTTTCTGTCATCATTTTTTTATTGGGACTTTTCTTCTTTTTTTATGGCCTTGTTTTTTTTCCGTCCGGAGTCTCATCCCGACTTGTGGGGGAATCATAGTCTCCATCATCCTTTCCTCACTTGGGACAATGCTATAAAAAATGATGATCATTACACTTTTATTTTCTTACAACTCAACAATTACAACTCAATACTTAGAACAAAATATGACTCTGTGTGAATGCCTCCGGCGGTGTACCGGGATATGCAATGAATCAAGAGTGACATGTATGAAAGAATTGTGAACGGTGGCTTTTGCCACAAATACAATGTCAACTACATGATCATGCAAAGCAATATGACAATGATGAAGCGTGTCATAATAAACAGAACGGTGGAAAGTTGCATGGCAATATATCTCAGAATGGCTATGGAAATGCCATGATAGGTAGGTATGGTGGCTGTTTTGAGGAAGGTATATGGTGGGTGTATGATACCGGCGAAAAGTGCACGGTATTAGAGAGGCTAGCAATGGTGGAAGGAGCAAAAGTGCGTATAATCCATGGACTTAACATTAGTCATAAAGAACTCATATACTTATTGCAAAAATCTACAAGTTATCAAAGAAAAGTATTACGTGCATGCTCCTAGGGGGATAGATTGGTAGGAAAAGACCATCGCTCGTCCCCGACCGCCACTCATAAGGAAGACAATCAATAAATAAATCATGCTCCGACTTCATCACATAACGGTTCACCATACGTGAATTCTACGGGAATCACAAACTTTAACACAAGTATCTCTCAAATTCACAACTACTCAACTAGCATGACTCTAATATCACCATCTTCATATCTCCAAACAATTATCAAGCATCAAACTTCTCATAGTATTCAACACACTCATAAGAATTCTTACAAATCTTGTATGCCTAGCATATTAGGATTATTTAAGAAAATTACCATGCTATTTAAGACTCTCAAAATAATCTAAGTGAAGCATGAGATCAATAGTTTCTATAAAACAAATCCACCACCGTGCTTCAAAAGATATAAGTGAAGTACTAGAGCAAAAACTATATAACTCAAAAGATATAAGTGCAGCACATAGAGTTTTCTAATAATTTCCGAATCATGTGTGACTCTCTCAAAAGGTGTGTACAGCAAGGATGATTGTGGTAAACTAAAAAGCAAAGACTCAAATCATACAAGACGCTCCAAGAAAAACACATATCATGTGGTGAATAAAAATATAGCTCCAAGTAAAGTTACCGATGGAAGTAGACGAAAGAGGGGATGCCTTCCGGGGCATCCCCAAGCTTTGGCTTTTTGGTGTCCTTAGATTATCTTGGGGGTTCCATGGGAATCCCCAAGATTAGGCTCTTGCCACTCCTTGTTCCATAATCCATCAAATCTTTCACCCAAAACTTGAAAACTTCACAACACAAAACTCAGCAGAAAATCTCGTGAGCTCCGTTTGCAAAAGAAAACAAAAGACCACTTCAAGGTACTGTAATGAACTCATTATTTATTTATATTGGTGTTAAACCTATTGTATTCCAACTTCTCTATGGTTTATAAACTCTTTTACTAGCCATAGATTCATAAAAATAAGCAAACAACACATGAAAAACAGAATCTGTCAAAAACAGAACAGTCTGTAGTAATCTGTAACTAACACAAACTTCTGGAACTCCAAAAAATCAGAAAAAATAGGACGACCTAGAATATTTGTTTATTGAACATCAGAAATTGGAATCAATATTTTATCACGTTCTGGTGATTTTTAACAATTATCTTCGTGAACAGAAATTTTATGGAATTTTCTGCAAGATCAAATAACTATCATCCAAGAAGATCCTATAGGTTTAACTTGGCACAAACACTAATTAAAACATAAAAACACATCTAACCAGAGGCTAGATCAAATATTTATTCCTAAATAGAAGCAAAAAGAAAAAAACTAAAAATAAAATTGGGTTGCCTCCCAACAAGCGCTATCGTTTAACGCCCCTAGCTAGGCATAGAAGCAAGGATAGATCTAGGTATTGCCATCTTTGGTAGGCAATCCATAAGTGGCTCTCATGATAGATTCATATGGTAACTTTATTTTCTTCCTAGGAAAGTGTTCCATGCCTTTCTTTAATGGAAATTGGAATCTAATATTCCCTTCCTTCATATCAATAATTGCACCAATCGTTCTAAGGAAAGGTCTACCTAGAATAATAGGACATGAAGGATTGCAATCTATATCAAGAACGATAAAATCTACGGGAAAATAGTTCATATTTGCAACAATAAGAACATCATTAATTCTTCCTATAGGTTTCTTAATAGTGGAATCCGCAAGGTGCAAGTTTAAAGAGCAATCATCAAAATCACGGAAACCTAGCAAATCGCACAAAGTTTTTGGAATCGTGGAAACACTAGCACCCAAATCACACAAAGCATAGCATTCATGATCTTTAATCTTAATTTTAATAGTAGGTTCCCACTCATCATAAAGTTTTCTAGGGATAGAAACTTCCAACTCAAGTTTTTCTTCATAAGATTGCATCAAGGCATCAACGATATGTTTGGTAAAAGCTTTATTTTGACTATAAGCATGAGGAGAATTTAGCACGGATTGCAACAAGGAAATACAATCTATCAAAGATCAATTATCATAATTAAATTCCTTGAAATCCAAAATAGTGGGTTTATTAATATCTAGGGTATAGTTCTCTTCAATCCCACTTTTATCAATTTTAGCATTTTTGGACCGCCTTCTAGGTAAAGGTGGATCATATTCAGTCCCATCATTATCAAGATTCATATTGCAAAACAAAGATTTAATAGGGGACACATCAATAACTTTTAGATCTTCATCTTTATTTTCATAGAAATTAGAAGAAACGCATTCATAAAGCAATCTTTCTTAGCACGCATCCTAGCGGTTCTTTCTTTGCACTCATCAATGGAAATTCTCATGGCTTTGAGAGACTCATTGATATCATGCTTAGGAGGAATAGATCTCAGTTTTAAAGAATCAACATCAAGAGAAATTCTATCAATGTTCCTAGCTAATTCATCAACTTTAAGCAATTTTTTCTTCAAGCAAGGCATTGAAATTCTTTTGCGAATTTATAAACTCTTTAACACTAGTCTCAAATTCAGAGGGCATCTTATTAAAATTTCCATAAGAATTGTTGTAGGAATTACCATAATTATTAGAGGAATTGCTAGGATAAGGCCTAGGATTAAAGTTTCCTCTATACGCGTAGTTACCAAAATTATTCCTACCAACAAAATTCACATCCATAGATTCATTATTATTCTCAATCAAAGTAGACAAAGGCATATCATTGGGATCAGAAGAGACACTCTTAGTAGCAAGTAATTTCATAAGTTCATCCATCTTTCCACTCAAAACATTAATTTCTTCTATCGCATGCACTTTTTTATTAGTAGATCTTTCAGTGTGCCATTGAGAATAATTAACCATAATATTATCTAGGAGTTTAGTAGCTTATCCTAAAGTGATTTCCATAAAGTGCCTCCCGCGGCCGAATCTAAAAGATTTCTAGAAGCAAAATTCAATCCGGCATAAACTTTTTGTATAATCATCCACAAGTTCAAACCATGTGTGGGGCAATTACGTATCATTAATTTCATCCTCTCTCAAGCTTGTGCAACATGTTCATGATCAAGTTGCTTAAAATTCATAATATCGTTTCTAAGAGAGATAATCTTAGCGGGAGGAAAATACTTAGAGATAAAAGCATCTTTGCACTTATTCCAAGAATCAATACTATTTTTAGGCAAAGACGAAAACCAAGCTTTAGCACGATCTCTAAGCGAAAAAGGAAATAGCTTCAGTTTAACAATATCATTGTCAACATCTTTCTTCTTTTGCATATCACACAAATCAACGAAGCTATTTAGATGAGTAGCGGCATCTTCACTAGGAAGGCCGGCTAATTGATCTTTCATAACAAGATTCAACAAAGTAGCATTGATTTCACAAGATTCAGTATTGGTAAGAGGAGCAATCAGAGTGCTAAGGAAATCATTATTGTTGGTATTGGTAAAGTCACATAATTTGGTATTATCTTGAGCCATCATGACAAGCAAGCAATCCAACACACGAGCAAACAAGAGAGGGGCAAAAAGAGGCAAACGGAAAAGAGAGGGCGAATAAAACGGCAAGGGTGAAGTGGGGGAGAGGAAAACAAGAGGCAAATGGCAAATAATGTAATGCGGGAGATAAGGGTTTGTGATGGGTACTTGGTATGTTGACTTTTGCATAGACCTCCCTGGCAACAGCGTCAGAAATCCTTCTTGCTACCTCTTGAGCACTGCGTTGGTTTTCCCTTGAAGAGGAAAGGGTGATGCAGCAAAGTAGCGTAAGTATTTCCCTCAGTTTTTGAGAACCAAGGTATCAATCCAGTAGGAGGCTACGAGCGAGTCCCTCGCACCTACACAAAACAAATAAATCCTCGCAACCAACGCGATAAGGGTTGTCAATCCCACGGTCACTTACGAGTGAGATCGATAGATATGATAGGATAATATTTTTGGTATTTTTATGATAAAGATGCAAAGTAAAATAAAAGCAAAGGAAATAACTAAGTGTTGGAAGATTAATATGATGAAGATAGACCCAGGGGCCATAGGTTTAACTAGTGGCTTCTCTCAAGAGCATAAGTATTTTACGGTGGGTGAACAAATTACTGTTGAGCAATTGATGAATTGAGCATAGTTATGAGAATATCTAGGTATGATCATGTATATAGGCATCACGTCCGAGACAAGTAGACCGACTCACCTGCATCTACTACTATTACTCCACACATCGACCGCTATCCAAAGATGCATCTAGAGTATTAAGTTCACAAGAACAGAGTAACGCCTTAAGCAAGATGACATAATGCGAGAGGATAAATTCATGCAATATGATAAAAACCCATCTTGTTATCCTCGATGGCAACAATACTATCGTGCCTTGCTGCCCCTCATCACACTTTGGGAAAGGACACCGCAAGATTGAACCCAAAGCTAAGCACTTCTCCCATTGCAAGAAAGATCAATCTAGTAGGCCAAACCAAACTGATAATTCGAAGAGACTTGCAAAGATAACCAATCATACATAAAAGAATTCAGAAGATTCAAATATTGTTCATAGATAAACTTGATCATAAACCCACAATTCATCGGTCTCAACAAACACACCGCAAAAGAAGATTACATCGAATAGATCTCCACGAGAGAGGGGGAGAACATTGTATTGAGATCCAAAAAGAGAGAGAAAGCCATCTAGCTAATAACTATGGACCCGAAGGTCTGAGGTAAACTACTCACACTTCATCGGAGGGGCTATGGTGTTGATGTAGAAGCCCTCCGTGATCGATGCCCCCTCCGGCGGAGCTCCGGAACAGGCTCCAAGATGGGATCTCGTGGGTACAGAAGGTTGCGGCGGTGGAATTAGGTTTTTGGCTCCGTATCTGATCATTTGGGGGTACGTAGGTATACATAGGAGGAAGAAGTATGTCGGTGGAGCAACAGGGGGCCCACGAGGGTGGAGGGCGTGCCCTAGGGGGGTAGGCGCACCCCCTACCTCGTGGCTTCCCTGTTGGTTGCTTGACGTAGGGTCCAAGTCTCCTGGATCATGTTCGTTCCAAAAATCACGTTTCCGAAGGTTTCATTCCGTTTGGACTCCATTTGATATTCTTTTTCTGCGGAACTCTGAAATAGGCAAAAAATAGCAATTCTAGGCTGGGCCTCCGATTAATAGGTTAGTCCCAAAAATAATATAAAAGTGAACAATAAAGCCCAATAATGTCCAAAACAGAAGATGATATAGCATGGAGCAATCAAAAATTATAGATACGTTGGAGACGTATCAGTCGCCCATACGACGCCCGTGGGCCGTGGTGTTCCATGCCCTTCCGCTTCTCCCACAGCTAACGCTGACACCGACCCTGCTGCTCATGAGCAGCAGGACTCCTCATTACCGCCCTCCGTGAAGCGTGACAGCGCACCAAATGTCGGAATCGGGACTCCGCGGACCCAAACAAGGTTCGAACTCTGGGGCATGCGCTGATACGTCTCCAACGTATCTATAATTTTTGATTGTTCCATGCTGTTACATTATCATTCTTGGATGTTTTATAATCATTTTATATGATTTTTTGGGACTAACCTATTGACATAGTGCCAAGTACCAGTTACTGTTTTTGCATGATTTTTACACTGCAGGAAATCAATATCAAATGGAGTCCAAATACCGCGAAACTTTTTGTGGATTTTTGATGGACCAGAAGACCACCAATGGGCCAGAGCAGCACCTGGGGGGTGCCCCCAGGCGCGCCCAGGTGGGTTGTGCCCACCTCGGTGGCCTCCCGCACCCCCTCTTTACCCTATAAATTCCCAAATATTCCAAAAACCCTCGGGGTTAACCTAGATCAGAAGTTCCGCCGCCGCAGGCCTTTGTAGCCACCAAAAACCAATCAAGACCCTGTTCCGGCACCCTGCCGGAGGGGGCATCATCTCCGGTGGCCATCTTCATCATCCCGGCGGTCACCACGATGAGGAGGGAGTAGTCCACCCTCGGGGCTGAGGGTTTGTACCAGTAGCTATGTGTTTAATCTCTCTCTCTCATTTTCTTGAGATGTCACGATCTTGATGTATCGCGGGCCTTGTTAATATAGTCGGATCATATGGTGTTTTCCGCTCCCTATCTTGTGATGAATTGGATTTTTCCCTTTGGGATTTTGTTGTTATCGGATTGAATACTTTTATGGATTTGAGAGCACTTGATATATGTCTTGCATATGAATACTCGTGGTGACAATGGGGTATCATATTGATTCACTTGATATATGTTTTGGCATTCAACTTGTTGATTCCCGAGGTGACATTGGGGTAATCTATGCATAGGGGTTGATGCACGTTCTTGTCTTTGTTTCTCCGGTAGAAATCTTGGGGCACTCTTTGAAGTTCTTTGTGTTGGATTGAATATTATGAATTTGGCTTTGGTGTTATTTTAGTACGAACTCTTGGTTAGACTGATCGGAAAGAATAGCTTGTTGTTATTTTAGTACGAACTCTAGGATAGATTGATCGGAAAGAAAAGCTTTGAGGTGGTTTCGTACCCTACAAAAAATTCCGTCTTATGTTCTCCGCTAGAAAGGAACTTCGGAGTGATTCTTCATCGCACTTTGAGGGACTGTTATATGATCTAATTATATTAGCACTGTTGAGAGATTGCACTAGCGAAAGTACGGACCCTAGGCCTCATTTTCAAGCATTGCAATACCATTTTTGTGCCCATTTACTATTTTCTACCTTGCTGTTTTTATTTATTCAGATTATAAAAATATATTTCTACCATCCATATTACACTTGTATCACCATCTCTTCACCGAACTAGTGCACCTATACAAATTGACATTGTATTGGGTGTGTTGGGGACACAAGAGATTTCTTGTGTTTGATTGCAGGGTCGTTTGAGAGAGACCATCTTCATCCTACACCTCTCACGGATTGATAAACCTTAGGTCATCCACTTGAGGGAAAATTGCTACTGTCCTACAAAACTCCGTGCTTGGAGGCCCAACACGTGTCTACAAGAATAAAGTTGCGTAGTAGACATCAAGCTCTTTTCTGGCGCCGTTGCCGGGGAGGTGAGTGCTTGAAGGTATATCTTTAGATCTTGCAATTGAATATTTTAGTTTCTTGTCTTATCACTAGTTTGTTTTATAAAAGAAAACTACAAAAAAATGGAATTGAGGTTGCATCATATTATTCATCTTTATAATGTATTTCATGAAAATGATGGAAAGGAAAATTGTGCTCAATTGATAGCAGAATAATTCAATAGAATGTCTGGTATAAATGATGAGCATGATTGCAATGTTGTTAGTACGAATTATTTGAATATCCATGATGTTAATGATATGCAAAGCCATAAGCTTGGGGATGCTATGTTTGATGAAGATGACATTTTTAGTCCCCCAAGATTTGATGTGCAAATTTGTTATACTAATTGCATGCCTCCTATTTATGATGATTATAATGATGAAAGTGGATTTGGAGAGGTCATGACTTTATTTAGTGATGATCGGACATGGTTTAGTTGATATGGATCACGTGATCACTTCGATGATTAGAGGGATGTCTATCTAAGTGGGAGTTCTTAAGTAATATGATTAATTGAACTTTAATTTATCATGAACTTAGTCCTGTAGTATTAGCATATCTATGTTGTAGATCAATAGCTCGCGTTTAGCTCCCCTGTTTTATTTTTGATATGTTCCTAGAGAAAACTAAGTTGAAAAATGTTAGTAGCAATGATGCGGATTGGATACGTGATCTGAGGTTTATCCTCATTGCTGCATAGAAGAATTATGTCCTTGATGCACCGCTAGGTGACAGACCTATTGCAGGAGCAGATGCAGATGCTATGAACGTTTGGCTAGCTCAATATGATGACTACTTGATAGTTTAGTGCACCATGCTTTACGGCTTAGAACCGGGACTTCAAAAATGTTTTGAACGCCACTGAGCATATAAGATGTTCCAAGAGTTGAAATTGGTATTTCATACTCATGCCTGTGTCGAGAGGTATGAGACCTCTGACAGTACTTTGCCTACAAGATGGAGGAGAATTGCTCAGCTAGTGAGCATGTGCTCAGAATGTCTGAGTACTACAATCACTTGAATCAAGTGGGAGTTAATCTTCCAGATAAGATAGTGATTGACAGAGTTCTCTAGTCACTATCACCAAGTTACTAGAACTTCGTGATGAACTATAATATGCAAGGGATAAACGGAAATGATTCCCAAGCTCTTCATGATGCTGAAATAAATGAAGGTAGAAATCAAGAAAAGCATCAAGTGTTGATGGTTGACAAGACCACTAGTTTCAAGAAAAGGGCAAAGGGAAGAAGGGGAACTTCAAGAAGAATGACAAGCAAGTTGCTGCTCAAGTGAAGAAGCCCAAGTCTGGACCTAAGCCTGAGACTAAGTGCGTCTACTACAAAGGGACTAGTCACTGGAAGCGGAACTGCCCCAAGTATTTGGTGGATAAGAAGGATGGCAAAGTGAACAAAGGTATATTTGATTTACAGATTATTGATGTGTATTTTACTAGTGTTCATAGCAACCCCTCGGTATTTGATCTTGGTTCGATTGCTAAGAGTAGTAACCGAAAACAGGAGTTGCGAATGAACAGAGACTAGTTAAGGTTGAAGTGACGATGTGTGTTGGAAGTGGTTCCAAGATTGATATGATCATCATCGCACGCTCCCTACACTTTCGGGATTAGTGTTGAACCTAAATAAGTGTTATTTGGTGTTTGCGTTGAGCATGAATATGATTTGATCATGTTTATTGCAATACGGTTATTCATTTAAGTTAGAGAATAATTGTTGTTCTATTTACATGAATAAAACCTTCTATGGTCATACACCCAATGAAAATGGTTTGTTGGATCTCGATCGTAGTGATACACATATTCATAATATTGAAGCCAAAAGATGCAAAGTTAATAATGATGGTGCAACTCATTTGTGGCACTGCCATTTAAGTCATATTGGTATAAAGCGCATGAAGAAACTCCATGCTGATGGGATTTTGGAATCACTTGATTATGAATCACTTGATGCTTGCGAACCATGCCTTATGGGCAAGATGACTAAAGACTCCGTTCTCCGGAACAATGGAGTGAGCAACTGACTTATTGGAAATAATACATACTGATGTATGCGATCTGATGATTGTTGAGGCTTGCGGCGGGTATCGTTATTTTCTGACCTTCACAGATGGTTTGAGCAGATATGGGTATATCTAATTGATGAAACATAAGTCTCAAATATTTGAAAAGTTCATATAATTTCAGAGTGGACTGAAAAATCATAGTAACAAGAAAATAAAGTTTCTACGATATGATCATGGAGGAGAATATTTGAGTTATGAGTTTGCTCTTCATTTGAAACACCGCAGAATAGTTTCGCAACTCACGCCACCTGGAACACCACAGCGTAATGGTATGTCCGAACATCGTAACCGTACTTTATTAGATATGGTGCAATCTATGATTTCTCTTACCGATTTACCACTATCGTTTTGGGGTTATGCATTAGTGACAGCTGCATTCACGTTAAATAGGGCAGCATCTAAATCCGTTGATACGACACCATATGAACTGTGGTTTGGCAAGAAACCAAAGTTGTCATTTCTTAAAGTTTGGGGTTGCGATGCTTATGTGAAAAAGTTTCATCCTGATAAACTCAAACCCAAATCGGAGAAATGTGTCTTCATAGGATACCCAAAGGAGACAGTTGGGTACACCTTCTATCACAGATCCGAAGGCAAGACATTTGTTGCTAAGAATGGATCCTTTCTAGAGAAGGAGTTTCTCTCGAAATAAGTGAGTGGGAGGAAAGTAGAACTTGATAAGGTAACTGTACCTGCTCCCTTATTGGAAAGTAGTTTATCACAGAAAACTATTCCTGTGACTCCTACACCAATTAGTGAGGAGGCTAATGATGATGATCATGTAACTTCAGATCAAGTTACTACCGAACCTCGTAGGTCAACCAGAATAAGATCCGCACTAGAGTGGTACGGTAATCCTGTTCTGGAGGTCATGTTACTTGACCATGATGAACCTACGAACTATGAGGAAGCGATGATGAGCCCAGATTCCGCGAAATGGCTTGAGGCCATGAAATCTGAGATGGGATCCATGTATAAGAACAAAGTGTGGACTTTGGTTGACTTGCCCGATGATCGGCAAGTCATAGAAAATAAATTGATCTTCAAGAGGAAGACGGACACTGATAGTAGTATTACTATCTACAAAGCTAGAATTGTCGCAAAAAGGTTTTCGACAAGTTCAAGGTGTTGACTAAAATGAGAGTTTCTCACTCGTATCTATGCTTAAGTCTGTCCAAATCATGTTAGCAATTGCCGCATTTTATGAAATCTGGTAAATGGATAAACAAAACTGCATTCCTTAATGGATTTAGTAAACAAGAGTTGTATATGATGCAACAAGAAGGTTTTGTCAATCCTAAAGGTGCTAACAAAATATTGTCGGATTTCGGGTTCCGGCAGACCCTTGAGGTTCGAACACTGGGGTGCGCGCGGAAATCTCGCCCCCTACCTACCTGCACCCCGCCGCCTCGCTAGGAGCTAAACTACGAAAGGAACAGCACAAGAGACACAAGGTTTATACTAGTTCGGGCCACCATTGTGGTGTAATACCCTACTCTAGTTTGTGGTGTGGTGGATTGCCTCTTGGGCTGATGGTGATGAACAATACAAGGAAGAACAGCCTCGCGAGGGTCTGTTCTTGGACGGCGCGATGAACTGCTAGGGGGAGTTCAGTCGCTCTCTCTCTCTCTCTCTCTCTCTGGATTCCGGACCTTGGATCCCAGATGCCTCTACCCTGTGGGAGGATAGTCCTATTTATAGACAAAGGCCCTGGGCCTTTTCCCAAATATTGAGCGGGAAGGGCGCCAACAATTGGCCATTTTGAAGGGGAACATCTGGTACGCTTATCCTGAGTAAAGTTGGTCCTCGCCTGTCAAAGGCTCTGGTGGTGACGCCAGCTTGGGCTCCACAATGACTTCCTTCCTGCCGTTGGGCTGGTCTTGGTCTTGTTGCACCGAAATGGACACCTTTGCTTGATGCTCTCGCCTGCACTTGCTCCCTTTGCACAAAAGAGGAAAGGAGAACACTGCGCGGGCTTGCGCCCGCCTGGCGCCCTTGGTCGTCATGGCTTGCGTCATGGGCACCTCGTGAGGTACCCCGCCTTGATCTCTCCGCCCCCTCGCGAGCCACCTGATGAGGCCGTGCTCGAGAAGCTCCTGTCGTCCGCCCCACGAGGCTTGGCCCCTCGCGAGGGTCTTGAGCTTGTGTTGATGAAGATGGGCCGTGATGGGCCACCCTTTGAGCCACGCCAGCAGGCCGCAGCGAGCAAGTCTGGGACCCCTTCCCAGAACACCGGCAGAGCCCCGAGCCCAAAGCGCGCCGGACTTGGCCGGCGAGAGAGGCGAAGGGCAAGCGTGAAGCGTCGCGGGCCCTAACAGCCTGCGGCCTTGGGCGCCGCGTGGCGGTTGATTGGACGTGGGCGTCTCCACTTCCCCATGACGCCTCGGCAACTGTACGAATTGACAAGTCCCTGCATGCAAAGCGGGTCATGATTACCTGCTATCGTGGAGGTCGGCGGTTGGCCTCCTCGGCTATAAGTACGGGACGGCGTCTGCCCTTCTAGTCCATCTCCTCTTGCTTCTTCTTCTTCTCCATGGCTCCGCCGAAGAGGTTCTTGGCCGCGGAGAAGGGGAAGGCTCGCCAGGTGGAGCCTGACTCTCCCCCGCCCAAGCGCGGTCGAGGCCGTCCTCGCAAACACCCTGTGGCTCCCATGGTGGCTCCTTGCGGTCATGGAGGTGATCTCCCGCGCGGTGGCGGGCGGCAGGCCGCTGCTGGGGGGTGCGCTACGGCCGCGCGACCCCCTAGGCCGCGCTTCCACACGGCAGAGGTGCTGCCGGAGTTCGTTGTGTGGTCGGCGGAGCCGACCGGCACCCGGCTCCAGCTTCCTTGCTTCCTCCTAGGTGAGTGAGGGAGTCCTAGACTATGGGGTGTCCGGATAGCGAACTACCATCACGGCCGGACTCCAAGACTATGAAGATAGAAGATTGAAGACCTCGTCCCGTGTCCGGATGGGACTTTCCTTGGCGTGGAAGGCAAGCTTGGTGATACGGATATGTAGATCTGCTACCATTGTAACCGACTCTGTGTAACCCTAACCTATCCGGTGTCTATATAAACCGAAGGGTTTTAGTCCATAGGACGAACAACAATCATACCATAGGCTAGCTTCTAGGGTTTAGCCTCCTTGATCTCGTGGTAGATCTACTCTTGTACTACCCATATCATCAATAGTAATCAAGCAGGAGTAGGGTATTACCTCCATCGAGAGGGCCCGAACCTGGGTAAAAACATCGTGTCCCTTGTCTCCTGTTACCATCCGCCTAGACGCACAGTTTGGGACCCCCTACCCGAGATCCGCTGGTTTTGACACCGACATTGGTGCTTTCATTGAGAGTTCCTCTGTGTCGTCACCGATAGGCCCGATGGCTCCTTCGATCATCAACAACGACGCGGTCCAGGGTGAGACTTTTCTCCCTGGACAGATCTTCGTATTTGGCGGCTTTGCACTGAGGGCCAATTCGCTTGGCCATCTAGAGCAGATCGAAAGCTACGCCCCTGGCCATCAGGTCAGATTTGGAAGTTTGAACTATACGGCTGATGTCCGCGGAGACTTGATCTTCGACGGATTCGAGCCACAGCCGAGCGTGCCGCACTGTCTCGATGGGCAGGATCTAGCTCCGCAGCCGAACAGTGCCCTGGAGGCCACACTAGCATCCGCTCCGACCCTTAATCCGGAGCCGGATTCCCCGATCAAGGACAAGTGGTTGGACACCGCCTCGGGGGCTACGATCTCTACAACGATTGAGCCGAACTCCATCCCTGTCCTTTGCGAAGACCTCGACTCGTGGTGCGGACTCTCTCCGGACTCCGAACCCTCCGCGCCCGCCAATCGAATCCGATTGGGCGCCGGTCATGGAGTTCACTGCCGCGACATCTTTCAAGACTCGCCCTTTGGCGACATCCTGAACTCACTAAAGTCTCTCTCTTTATCCGGAGAGCCCTGGCCGGACTATGGACAGGAAGGTCGGGATACGGACGACGAAGAAATTCAACGCCCACCCAGCACCCACTTTATAGCCACTGTCGATGATCTTACCGACATGCTCGACTTCGACTCCGAAGACATCGACGGTATGGACGACGATGCCGGAGACGACCAAAACCCAGCGCCTACAGGGCACTGGAAGGCCACCTCGTCATATGACATATACATGGTGGACATCCCAAAAGATGGGAACGACGATGGAACAACGGAGGATGACCCCTCCAAGAAGCAACCGAAGCGCCGGCGTCGTGGCGCCGCTCTAAATCCCGCCACAATAAAACGGTGATTCCGCACGGAGATAATAACACCGGACAAAGGTTGAAGACAACCCCCTCCAGCAGGACTCAGCGCAGGAGGAGGGAGAAGCAAGTCCGCACGACAGTGCGGCAGAAAGGGAGGTCGAGGACGATAATTATGCGCCTCCCTCCAAAGATGAGGCAAGCCTCGACGACGATGAATTTGTCGTGCCTGAGGATATGGCCGAACAGGAGCATTTCAAACGCAGGCTTATAGCCACGGCAAGCAGCCTCAAGAAAAGCAGCAACAGCTTAGAGTGACCAAGACCTGCTAGGCGACGGATGGATCAAGTCCTTGCAGCGAAGAGTATGAACTCAACGCCCTCCAAAAGCTACCCCAAACGCAGGCCGTTGCCTCGATTAGAGGAGGAAGCACCCAAGTCAGCGCCGACGACATGGCAGACCGGCCACCCGTGTCATGACGAAGAAGCCTCTCGCCCTTCGCTCAAGCCACACCCGACACCGCTCAAAAAGTACCAAGGCACGGGAAAACGCGTCGGACTTGCGAGATATATTGGAGGATAAGGCAAAACATACAAGATCGATCTATGGATCGCGTGGGCGCCCAACGACGCGGGATGATTACCGTCGCGCCGGATACAACAAACCCGGCCGGGCGAACACGATGAACAAAGCTCATATGAGCTACGCCGTGATATAGCCCAACAGAGGCGCCACACACCCACTATGCTTCACGATGAAGTAATGGATCATCAAATCCCTAGGGATTCAAACCCGTAAACATCGAATCATACGATGGTACCACAGTTCCTGCATGCGGATCGAGGACTATCTCCTCCATATCCACATGGCCCGCGGTGATGATCTACATGCCATCAAATACCTCCCACTCAAGCTTAAAGGACCAGCTCGACATTGGCTCAACAGCTTGCCAACAGAATCAATTGGTTGTTGGGAGGACACGGAAGCCGCATTCCTTGATAACTTCGGGGCACATATGTGCGACCACCGACGCCGATGACCTTAGCCACATAATTCAGCAGCGGAAGAATTGGCGGACAATTCGGACACGGTTCTAACAAAGAAAAATCAAATCGTTGATCGTCCGGATGCGAGGCCCTTGCAGCCTTCAAACATAACATCCGCGACGAGTGGCTTGCCCGGCACCTAGGACAGGAAAAGCCAAAATCCATGGCAACCCTCACAACACTCATGACCCGCTTTTGTGCGGGAGAGGACAGCTGGCTAGCTCGAAGCAACAACTCGACCAAACACCCTGATAGTTCGGATACCAAGGACAGCAATTGCAGGTCGCATCGCAACAATAACAAGCGCCACATTAACGGCGATAATACTGAAGATACGACCGTCAATGCCGGATTCAGAGGCTCTAAACACGGTCAGCGGAAGAAGCCATTCAAAAGAAATACCCAGGGCCCGTCCAACTTGGACCGAATACTCGATCGCTTGTGCCAGATACATGGCACCCCCAAAAAACCAACCAATCACACCAACAGGGATTGTTGGGTGTTCAAGCAAATAGGCAAGTTAAGTGCCGAACTCAATGACAAGGGGCTGCATAGCGATGACGAGGAAGAGCCTCGGCCGCCGAACAATAGAGGACAGAAGGGTTTTCCCACACAAGTGCAGACGGTGAACATGATATACGCAACCCATATACCCAAAAGGGAGCGGAAGCGTGCACTAAGGGACGTATATGCGATGGAGCCAGTCGCCCCGAAGTTCAACCCATGGTCTTCCTGCCCGATCACCTTCGATCGAAGGGACCACCCCACTAGCATCTGTCACGGCGGTTTCGCCGCATTGGTTCTTGACCCAATTATTGTGGATTTCACCTCACCGAGTCCTGATGGACGGCGGTAGCAACCTGAACCTGCTTTATCAGGATACAATGCGCAAAATGGGCATAGACCCCTCAAGAATTAAACCTACAAAACGACCTTTAAAGGCGTCATACCGGGTGTAGAGGCCAATTATGCGGGCTCGATTACACCGCAAGTGGTCTTGGATCCCGGATAACTTCCGAAGCGAAGAGTTAATCTTCGACATAGTCCCGTTCATGATGGCTATCATGCACCGCTTTCGGACGAACCACATTTGCAAAGTTCAATGCGGTGCCGCACTACACATACCTCAAGCTCAAGATGCCAGCCCTCGAGGAGTAATCACGGTCAATGGAAACACCGAACGCCTCTCCGAACGGAGGAGCACACGGTAGGCCCTCGCGGCAGAGGTACAAAGCAGCCTCTCACAGCAATTCTCGAGTCCGGCCACTAAGCGTCCGGACACATCAAGCGCGCCCGAGTAACCTACAACAAGACCACAGCACGATTCAAGCACGCGAGTAATCCGCCCCAACCCCAACCTCGCGAAATTGCGAAGCGATTACGCGTACATAACTACGCTCTGGAGATACCATGGGCATAAAGGGAGGGGCACGACCACGGCACGCCCGGAGTGCGGCTCAACCGCATCAGGGGCTCCCGATTGTGTCATTCTTTTTCTTTTTTCCTTTTTCTTACTTTCAGGACTCCGTTTTCCGAGAGGTCCCGTCCGCACTAGAATCGCCAACTCACGATGCAACAGCCGTGGAAGCGTAAAGCCACGTCGAGTGTTCGGTGGTGTCTATTATGAGCATTATACCTGTTTTACATACCATCCCGCAGCTTACCCCTGGAGGGGGGCATGTTAGATAGTCCCATCCCTTGCTTATCGCACTATTTGTATCGTTCTGCTTTCATTGTAGTACCTTTTTGAATAAACAGTACATAGCTTTTGCCTATTATTGCACTCCTTTATTTATCTATATATATGTCCATTTCATGACATGCTGCACCCGTACACTTTGGTATGGCCAATACACCAGGGGCTTAAGTACCCCAAAATTATGGTGTGACAAGTCCGAACACTTTCACAACTGCGGCACCCCGAACTTATAGCATTATATGCATCGGCTCCGAATCATGTCTTGGGTCAATAGTTGGGTTTGCCCGGCTTCCATGTTTTGGTACCTTACGTTCCGTCATATCGGCTAAGGTAGCACGGGAGAACCATCGCGATTGTGCCCCAGCTTGAGCTGGGTCGAGCACCTCGATGGAGAAAGCTAAAACTGACCGTCATGATAGGGCGAGAGCGATCGCTGTTCGAGAGGTTTTTCGGTCCCTAAAGACTTATGCCGCTTAGAGCGAGGAACCGAATTGTCCGCCAAAGGCGTGGATAGTGCCCCAACTCGGTCTTCCGAATACTAGGGGCTTTGCGAAATTTAAAATTATAGAATTCTATGGCTAAGTGAGAGTGTTCAAGCATTATAAGTCCGGTTGCCTTGTTCGTTATGTTGAGCGCCTCCTAGATGGACCCAAGAATGGGAACAAGAGTGCTCAAGTTTATCCCGAACACCCCGGCACTCGTGGCATGGGGGTTGAAGCCAACGACTTGCCATCTCTCAAATTTGATAAACGGCCGCACAGAAGGTAAAATTTTAAATTAAACAAGCGCTGCTTAGCGCATATGAACAAGTTTTCAGCGTACAGGATAACAAATGCGAGTCTATTCAAAAATTACATCTTTGGAGCACTCATCCGCTATTCGGCGGGCACCCTTCAGGAGGCCCTCATAGTAAATTTCAGGTGTGCGATGCTCCTTGCCCTTCGGTGGCCCGTCCGTCACAAGCTTCTCCGCATCCAGCTTGCCCCAGTGCACTTTAGCACGGGCAAGGGCCCGGCGGACACCTTCAATGCATATGGAGCGCTTGATGACTTCAATTTGTGGACAGGCGTCCACCACCGCTACACTAAGCGAAGTAGCTCGTGCATGGCTTCCAATGGCCACAAATTAACTATAAGGCCCTTCATGGCCTGTTCGGCGACCTTGTGGAGCTCGACCAGCTGCTTCAGCTGGTCGCTTAGGGGCACCGGATGTCCGGCCTCAACATATTGAGAACAGAACACCTTCTCCGTTGAGCTCCCCTCCTTGGCGCGGTAGAATGCGGCAAAGATCGGACACCACGGGCAGATCTGCGAATGCTCCTGGAGAGCTCGAATCCGGGTAAGTAATAGGTAATTCACTTTCACATGCTCGCTTTGCATAAAGAATGCCTTACCCGCCGCTATCTTCTTTAGCGATTCAATTTCTTGGAGGGCTTTTTGGGCCTCGGCCTTAGCAGCTTTGGCACTCTCAAGAGCCGAAGCAAGCTCGGACTCTCGGGTCTTCGAGTCACGCCCAAACCCTCGTGTTTTTTCACGAGCCACAGCTCTTGCCGCACCTCCGCCAGCTACGCCTCCCCCTTCTCTCGCTCGGTGCGCTCCGCGGCCGCTTTGCTTTCGGCCATGGACACCGCTTCCTTCAGGGTCGCCACCTCGTTCGTGGCCCCTGTAGTACCCAAGTTATTCCTGTTATTTTTTGCAACCAAAACCTTTTCTATAAGGTATTTCTTTCATAAGGTATTACTTACCTTTCTTGTACTCGAGCTGCTTCTTGGCAAGGCCGAGCTCGTTCTCGGACCGCTCGAGGCTTTGCTTCAATGCATCGACCTTCGCAGTCAGTGCGGCAGAGGTCAGCAGCGTAGCCTGCATTCACATATTGACATACTTATGTTAGACTCCTGTGTATATCTTTTTAGATCCTTAGTCCGGCTTTTCTTTCCGAACACCGAACTAAGCATCAGGGGCTACTGTCTATGCAGTAATATTTTTACATATTCTAAACTTACCTCAAAGCCTGTTAGAAGGCTGGTACAAGCTTCGGTCAGCCCGCTCTTGGCGGACTGAACTGTCCGGATCACCGCACTCATAACAGTGCGGTGCTCCTCCTTGATGGAAACGCTGTTAAGCGCCTCCAGTAAGCTATCCGGTGCCTCCGGTTGGACGGAGGAAACCGGCGTCTTACCCTTCTTGCAAAGGGACCGCTTGCGGACTCGGAACTGTGAAGGTTCCGGCATGGAGTCCGGATGAGGTCGGGCTTAGAGCCCGGGGTCTCGCCCCACGCGCTGAGTCCGGGAGGTTGCTGGTGGCGCCTCTGCGCCACCTCCTCTTGACCAAGCCCCCTTGGGCGCCACCTCGGCGTCGTCCGCAGCGTGAGGCGAGGAGGCGGCTGCAGTGAAGTACTCTCCATTTCCGACGAACCTGTGGACCCGCTTTCGACGAAGCGGCAAACTCGCCCTTAGGCGGGCTGCATAATTGTTGGCATTAGAGAACACTATGCGATGATAAAAAAGCCAGGGGTATCCGGACACTTACGATCTCGCCTGAGGCTTGGCCCTCGTTGGCCACTCCTCCTCGTCGGCGTCGACGTTGGTGGAGAAGTCCGGAGGAAGGGTCCTTCCCTTCTTAGACCCTCCGGCCTCCCCAGTTGGGGCGGCCTTCCTTTTCCTCTCCTCCCCTGCCAGGGGAGAAGCTTCTTTTTCCTCCTCCTCGTCCTCGGGAGAAGATTCTGCTTCAGAATCTGACAGCACCTGGCGTCGGGAGCTCCTTCGAGTTCCCGTGGCCTCCTTCTTGGCCTTATTCTCCGGCACCACATGGGGTACCGGAGCCAGCAACCCCATCAATCAGGCGTCTGCTGGGTCTTCTGGCAAAGGAGCCGGACAGTTAACCTGTCCGAACGTCTTCAGCCAGTCCTGTTAAAGGTTAGGGAATTTTAAATCCCGCATAGAGTCAAACGATGAAAAAAGAGTCCCATAAAGGGTAAAATAACTTACCTCGCTGGCTTGACGCTGCGAGCTGAATCCGCGATCTTCGGTAGCGGATGTGGGAGCCTCGGCGCCCTTGAACAGCACCTTCCAGGCATCTTCGTACGTAGTGTCGAAGAGCCTTTTCAGAGTTGGGTGCTGTGCCGTATCAAACTCCGACAATTTGAAGGCCCGTTGTTGGCATGGGAGAATCCGGCGGATGAGCATCACCTGGATTACGTTGACGAGCCTGAGATTCTTGTCCACCAGTTTCAGACGCATGTTTGAGTCCGGATAGCTCCTCGAATTCCCCCGTCGGGCCCATCTCTTTCCATGACGAGAGCCGTGTGGGAAGCCAGATCTGAATTCGGGGCCGCCACCCATTTGGGGTCGCGGCTCGGTGATATAGAACCACCCGATTGCCACCCCTTTATTGTCTCCATGAAGGAGCCCTCGAGCCATAGGACTTTGGCCATCTTGCCAACCATGGCGCCTCAAGACTCCGGCTAGCGGCCGCCCACTACCTTCGGCCTGACATTGAAGATCTTCAGCCATAAGCGAAGTGGGGCTAGATGCAGGGAAGGCCTCGCACGGCGCGATGAACGCCGAGATGTTGAGGATGAAACTTCGGGCCAGGTCGTGGAAGTTCAGGCCGTAGTAGAACATGAGCCCTGGACAAATGGGTGAAGTGGAAAACCTAGTCCATGGAGGAAGTGGGGAGAAACACCACCCTCTCATGGGGCTGGGGGTTGGAATGAGCTGCCCTCGTCGAGCAGCCTGTCGCGATGTTGCCGGACAAGTATCTGGCCTCCACAGTCTTGTGATGTGCCCTCCGTGGCGGAGGAGGCCATCCACCCGCCTCCCGCTCCGGACATAGTTGGAGAAGGTTGAGGTGGGGTGTGCGAACAAGGCGCTGGAGCTCGAGTCTTGTGAAATGGATGAGCAAAGGAGGAAGAAGGCGTGGGTGAAAAGGTGGATCCTTATCCCTTATATGGACGGATGAAGCTATCGTCCCCACCATCTGGTAAAACTCGCTTATCTCCCAAGCGCCGTAATCAACGGCGCGGATGGGTTACCCACGTCCGTATTGATGGGAATCCCGGAATAAGGGGGCACGATCTATGCTTTGATAAGACGTGCCAGGGAATCCGCCTCGCTAAACGTGCTGAGGTGGAACAATAAAAAATGATTCATATAAAGGCCTGGCCGTGGTGTGATGTCACGCCGCGGAATACGTCAGCAGATCTGTGCAAAAGTTATTCTCTCTACGGTGGTATGTGGAACTTGTTTTGCAGAGCCGGACACTATCCTTGTGTTCAAAACCTTCTATGAAGTATTCGAAGGAGGAACCCGCCGCAATGCGAAGACAATCAACGCGTCGGACTCGTCGTCATTGAAGCCTGGTTCGAGGAGCTCTTGAGGAGTCTGGACTAGGGGTGTCCGGATAGCGAACTACCATCACGGCGGACTCCAAGACTATGAAGATACAAGATTGAAGACCTCGTCCCGTGTCCGGATGGGACTTTTCTTGGCGTGGAAGGCAAGCTTGGCGATCGGATATGTAGATCTCCTACCATTGTAACCGACTGTGTAACCCTAACCTATCCGGTGTCTATATAAACCGGAGGGTTTTAGTCCGTAGGACGAACAACAATCATACCATAGGCTAGCTTCTAGGGTTTAGCCTCCTTGATCTCGTGGTAGATCTACTCTTGTACTACCCATATCATCAATATTAATCAAGCAGGAGTAGGGTATTACCTCCATCGAGAGGGCCCGAACCTGGGTAAAAACATCGTGTCCCTTGTCTCCTGTTACCATCCGCCTAGACGCACAGTTCGGGACCCCCTACCCGAGATCCGCCGGTTTTGACACCGACAGTGAGCTTCCGGCTGGTGCCTCGGGCGGCCTCTGGCTTCAGGCGGACGGTTCTCGCAGCCGGCCTCCCGGCTTCCACTGGAGGTCTCTGCAGCCGAGGCTCGCCTTGACCCGCGGTGGCAAACGTTTGCCTGCCAGGGTCTGGCGCCGGTGCACCCTGCACTTCAAGTTCGACGGCGATGCCACCCTCTCGTGAGGGTGTTCGGGAAGATGGTCGCCACTGGGTGCTGCCACGAGAACGACGACCATGGCCGCGGGTCCAGCCCCAGCGACGATGAAGACGACAGCGCGCGCGTGGTCGGCGACGCCCGGGGCTCGTCGAGCTTTGACGACTCTTCTTCGGGCAGCGGCTCCTCCAGCGGTGGCCGCGACCAGCCTCCGCGCCGCCGCGCCGCTTTGGAGGTAGCGAGTCCGCCGCCGCCTCGCCCGGTGAAGCGAGAGGGAGTCCGCTGAGCTCGGGGAGGCAGTTCGAGTCTCCCTCGAGTTGGCATCGGCGAGCAGCGCTGTTTTGTTCTTTTTCCTTTTCTGCGCAAAGAGACGGTGAGTGTAGGGCCCGCGTGGGCGTGCTTGGACTATTGCTGTTAATTATCGTACTGTTTCTGCTATCTCAGTGTTATGCCTTTGTGCTACACGCTTGCGCGTAGACATTACTTAGCTCGGGGGAGCCTGTCGTGGCCCTCGTCGAACGCTTAATGTCCTGCGAAGGTTAGTCTGGAGAGGTAGCTCCCGGCCTCAGCTATGGAGGCGACCGACCCAGGTCCTGTGTTCGTGTCGCGGTGCCCGTGGGGCGTGGACTGGAGGGGTGCTCCTGTAGTGGACCCGGGTAGGGAAACCTCGAACGATAAGGGCAGAAAATACTCGCGGGGGCACTCAGGCTGCCCCCTTCGTGAGACCTTGCGTGAGAGAAATCGAGGTAGGAGGGCGAAAGGTCGAAGAGCCACAAATCAAAACGACAACAGCTTCGATAAAACTTCAAATGAGAATGAACAAGACAACTGCAGAAAACAAAAGAAAAAGCCGCGCCCGGCACCTAATTTAGTCTTCGACGTCTTCTCACCAGTGCGGAGCTAAGTGCTGCCACTGGGCGTGGGACGGAGCCCCAGGGCCTGAGGCCGGCGCTCCCGAGACTCCGGGGCGTGTACAACCCCAACTCATTATTACGTGAGAGTGTCACGGGCGGCGAGCTTCACAGGCGTTGGCCTTCTTCACAGGCTCCGTGCCTTTCTTGGGGGAAGCAAGCTTCACGGGCATTGGCCCTCTTCACAGGCTCTGGGCCTTTTCCAAAACGCGACAGCTTCACAGGCACTCGCCTTCTTCACAGGCTCTGGGTCTTTTCCAAAAACATAGCTTCACAGGCATTCGCCTTCTTCACAGGCTCTGGGCCTTTTCCAAAAAGATAGCTTCACAGGCATTTGCCTTCTTCACAGGCTCTGGGCCTTTTCCAAAAAGATAACTTCATAGGCATTCGCCTTCTTCACAGGCTCTGGGCCTTTTCCAAAAAGATAGCTTCACAGGCATTCGCCTTCTTCACAGGCTCTGGGCATTTTCCAAAAACATAGCTTCACAGGCATTCGCCTTCTTCACAGGCTCTGGGCCTTTTCAGGGGTAAAACCTCCGGAGGTGCTGGATGTTCCACGCGTTCTGGACTGGCACCCCCTCCTGAGTCTCCAAGCGCGTGGAGCTGGGCCTGGAAACATGAACAACCTTGAATGGGCCCTCCCACATGGGAGAGAGCTTATGCAGCCCCTCCCTGGAGAGAACTCACCTGAGCACGAGGTCCCCTACCTCAAGAGTTCTGGGGCGGATGTTGCGGCAGTGGTATCGTCGCAGATGCTTTGTTGGTACCGCCGCCGCTTCATCGCAGCAGCTTCTCGACGACGCTCCTCCCCTAGTACGAGGTCCGTCCCCCGCATGGCGTCCTGCTGCGCCTCGTCGAACGCCAGGACCAGTGCGGAACGACGTCTGACCTCGTGAGGGAGGACCGCTTCGGCTCCATAGACCAGGAAGAACGGGGTCTCCGGTTGGCTTGGTTGTGGTCGTGCGGATGGACCACAACGACGGACTGAAGCTCGTCGTACCAACCTCTACCGCAGGCCTCCAGTTTCTTCTTGAATGTTCTGGTTTTGAGGCCCCTCAGGACCTCTGCGTTGGCCCTCTCGGCCTGGCCGTTGCCTCGGGGGTGCGCCACCGAAGTGTAGCATATCTGCGTTCCGAGGTTAGCATAGTATGTTTTGAAGAGATTATTGGTGAACTGCGAACCGTTGTCGGTGATGATGCGTTCGGCACCCGAACCGCTCACGATGCCCTTGATTTAACTTGACCGCAGAAACCTGCGGGGATGGTGCGACGGCTTCCACTTCAGCCCACTTGGTGAACTTGTCACGGCGGCGTAGAGTAGCGATAGCCCCTGGCGCGCCGAGGAAGGGCCCAGGATATCCAGCCCCGCATGCGAATGGCCACGAGAGGGGTATAGTTTGCAGACCCCCTGCTGGCTGATGGATCTGCTTGGCATGGAATTGGCAGGCTTCGCAAGCCTTCACTAGTTCGACATCGTCGTTGAGTGCAGTAGGCCAATAGAAACCGCTCCGGAATGCCTTGCCCATGAGGGTTCGTGAAGACGAGTGATGCCCACAGTCTCCACCGTGTATATCCGCCAGCAGTTCTTTCCCTTGCTCCCTGGAGATGCATCGTAGTGACACATCATTCGGTCGCTTCCGATAGAGCTCTCCATCCCTGATGCAGTACGCTGTGGCTTGCCGCGCCACGCGCTCCGCTTCCTCCTCCTTCTCCGGCAGGGTCCCTTGCGTTAAGTAGCTCCGAGCTCAGGATCCAGCACCTCCCGAGGCTCCATCGCCGAGCAGGCGTGCTCTCGAGGCCGGGCCACGCATGCGGGCTCCCGAGGCAGTGGCTGGGAAGCTCCTCCCGAGGCTGCGCCGTGTTTGATAATCTTGGCATGGCCGAGGGCTTGAAGAGCCGCCTCGAACACGCCAGGCTCCCCGAGGTAACCGCCTGGATGCCTCGTTTGGCGATGTCGTCGGCCTCTGATTGGTGCCTTGGGGCACATGCTGCAACTCCAACCCCAGTAACTACTTCTCCATCCCGGACCTCCGCAAGGTAGGCTTCCATGTGCTCATCTTTTTGCTCGTACACCTTGTTGGAGAAATTGACGAGGAGCTGCAAATCGCCTTGATGGTAAGGCGCTTCACCCCTAGGGCAGCTGCGGCCTTCAAGCCCGCTTATTAGACCTTCATACTCCACTATGTTGTTGGAGACCTTTTAGCCTTCTTTGAAACAGAGCTGCACAAAGTAGTAGAGCTTGTCTGAGTGGGAGATATGAGCACCGCCCCAGCCCCAGCGGGCCATGCCCGGAGAACGCCCCATCAAGTACATGACCCAGCCTTCTCGCGCCGCTTCCAGGAGAGGGACCGATCCTCGTCGGCCTTGAGGCCTGGTGCCTCCGTCCACTCTGCCACGAAATCCGCTAATCGCCCCTTGATGACTCGGGTCGTGCTGAATTCGAGCTGAAACGCTTGCAGTTCAATGTTCCACTCAGCGATCCTTCCGGCTGAGTTAGGGCTCCTGAGCACCCTTTCCAAGGGGTATGCTGAGACGACCTTGATGGGGTGACCACGAAAATAGTGCCGCAACTTGGCGCGAGGCCACCAATAGCGCGAGGAGGAGTTTACGAGGCATGGGGTATCGCCCTTGCGCCCCGCAACACCGTCTTGACGAAAGTACACTGGTGCTCAACGAGGTTTGGGCGCCAAGATGCCGGGCGCCCTCAGGGACCGTGGTGCCTCCTCGAGGCGATGGAGCCTCCAGAGGCTGGTAGTCCGGGAGGGACCTCTTCCGTCCCGATCGCGCCCCTTCGGGTGGCTGATCCTTCTCGGCCATGTAGTGATTTCTGGGGTCTTCCTTGTTCCTTTGCCTTGCTTTGACCTGGGCCATGCTGTGGTTTTGGTTTGACGCTCTTCCCTAACATCCACCAGCTGCTTGCCAAGCGGAGTAGGGTGTGGCGGCGAGGTAGAGCACCGGGGTTCTGCGGGCGTGGGCCACCATGACCGGAGGGCTGGTCAGTACCTCTTGAGATCTTCAAACGCCTTTGTCACCTCTTCATCCATTCAAAGGGTCCTTTTTCTTCATTAGCTGGAAGAAAGGCAGCAGCTGTTCCCCAGCTTGGAGATGAAGCGCCCTAGCGCGATCACGTGCCAGTGAGCTTCGCATTTTCGAGGGTCTTTGGCGGGCTCATGTCCTCGACCGCCTTGACCTTTTCCGGGTTAGCCTCGATGCCTCGGTGGGATACGAGGAAGCCCAAGAGCTTGCCCGAGGGGACTCCAAACACACACTTCTCTGGGTTGAGCCATAGGTTCACTGCGTCGAGGCTCGCGAAGGTTTCCTCCAGGTCTTGTATCAGGGTTCTGGCCTCCCGAGACTTCACCATAATGTCATCGACGTAAGCCTCAACATTCTTCCCAAGCTGCGGACCCAAGGTGATGTGCATCAGCCGCCGGAAGGTCGCCCTTGCGTTGCACAGCCTGAATGGCATGCACGTGTAGCAGTACACCCCACACGGGGTCAGGAAAGCCGTATTTTCCACATCTTCTACCGCCATCTTGATCTGGTGATACCCGGAGAAGGCATCCAAGAAGCATAACAGGTCGCACTCAGCGGTGGCCTCGACGATCTGGTCGATGCGAGGGAGCGGGAACGGATCTTGCGGGCATGCCTTGTTGAGGTTGGTGAAGTCGACACACATGCGCTCCTTCCCTCCCTTCTTTGGTACAACGACAGAGTTGGCCAACCAATCCGGATACCGGACCTCGCGGCTTCTAGTACAACGACACACATACGGCTTCTAGTTTGCGGGTCTCCTGGACGATGAAGGCTTGCTTTTCAGTGGACTGCAGCCTCGCTTTCTGCTTTACGGGCGACGCTAGCACACGTGGAGATGATGCTCGACACGCCCTAGGGATCCCCGCTAACCGATCGAGGCTCCCAGCGAATACCTTCTTGTTTACGCCAGCGAGAACTTGACCAGGCCTCCTCCTGCTTTCGGGCTTGAGGTTGGCGCCTATGGTGAAAGTGGCGCTGCGACCCGTCCTCGCCGATGGGTATTTGCTTGGTCTCTGCCTGCCTTGGGTGAACAATTGTTTCTTCTGGTTTGTGCAGCCCCTTGAGCTCGGGGTCTCCGTGTCGGCGGCGGCTGCTGGGCGCCGCCGCCTTGAAGGCGAGCTTGAGCACTCACAACGCATCTCCGGTGTCCCCGGCACGCAGTGAGGACACCGCTGTTCCGGACATCTTCATGAGGTTGTACGCCGGGTGAGTCGCGCCATGAACTGGGCCAAGGCTGGGTAGCCGAGGATGGCGTTGTAGGGGAGGCCGATGGGGGCGATGTCGAAATCGACCAGCTCCGTGCGGAAGTTGTCGTAGGTGACGAAAGTTACCGAGAGCCGGATCTGTCCCAAGGAGCTGGATGACCCGCCCCCGACGCCCGAGAAAGGCCGGCTGGGCTGCAGCCGCTCCCGGGGTATGCAGAGGAGGTTGAAGGCCTCAACTGAGAGCAACGTTGAGGCCCGCGCCACCGTCGATGAGAGTCCCGGTGACGGCCACTTGGCAGATGGTGGGGTGCACAAAGATGGGGAGCGCACCAGCAGCTGAGTTGGAGGGGTGGTCCTCCGAGCTGAAGGTCGATCGGCCTTGGGCGCCGACCGTCTGGGAGCCCTTGCACGTGGAGGCGGTGCCGAACCGGCGGACGAATGGCTTGACGTGGTGACTTGAGGGCGGCGCCCGCGAGCCGCCTAGGAGGGCCGCGACGACCGGGGGCGCCGGCGCAGCATGGTGGGTGAGGAAGAGGCCGCAGAGCTCTTCCCAAGAGGCCACGGAGGCTGCCGGAAGGTGGAGCAGCCACGCGCGCGGAGCGCCGGTGAGGGCCATGGGAAGCCAGTTGGCCATGACCCTGTTGTCACCTCCGGCTTTGAGGACGACATCCTCGTACGCCAGCAGGAAAGGCCACCGGATCGGTCGCGCCGTTGTAGCGCGGCGGCGTCGTCGGGTTGAACTTGTCCGGCCATCGCACCCGTTGCAAGGCCGGGCCAGGCTCGAGCCTCGCCCTCACACAAGGCCGGGCGGCCGGCGGCGGCGCGCTGCTCATCGCAAGGCGGGTCGCAGCGGTGGCGGAAGGGAAACTCCAAGCACCGCCACTCGGCACGCCAAATGTCGGATTTCGGTTCCGCAGACCCTTGAGGTTCAACACTGGGTGCAAGGAAATCTCGCCCTACCTACCTGCACCCCGCCGCCTCGCTAGGAGCTAAACTACGAAAGGAACATCACAAGAGACACAAGGTTTATACTAGTTCGGGCAACCATTGTGGTGTAATACCCTACTCTAGTTTGTGGTGTGGTGGATTGCCTCTTGGGCTGATGGTGATGAACAATACAAGGAAGAACAGCCTCATGCGGGTCTTCTTGGCCGGCGCGATGAACTGCTAGGGGGAGTTCAGTCGCTCTCTCTCTCTCTCTCTCTCTCTCTCTCTGGATTCCGGACCTTGGATCCCAGATGCCTCTACCCTGTGGGAGGCTAGTCCTATTTATAGACAAAGGCCCTGGGCCTCTTCCCAAATATTGAGCGGGAAGGGCGCCAACAATTGGTCATTTTGAAGGGGAACATCTGGTACACTTATCCTGACTAAAGTTGGTCCTCGCCTGTCAAAGGCTCTGGTGGTGACGCCGGCTTGGGCTCCACAATGACTTCCTTCTGCCGTTGGGCTGGTCTTGGTCTTGTTGCAATCAAATGGATACCTTTTCTTGATGCTCTCGCCGCGCTTGCTCCCTTTGCACCAAAGAGGAAATGAGGACATCAAGGCTGGCTGGCGCCACCGGGCGCCCTTGGTCGCCATGGCTTGCGTCATGGGCACCTCGTGAGGTACCCCGCCTTGATCTCTCCGCCTCCTCGCGAGCCAGCCTGATGAGGCTGTGCCTGAGGAAGCTCCCTGTCGTCCGCCCCACGAGGCTTGTCCCCTCGCGAGGGTCTTGAGCTTGTGTTGATGAAGATGGGCCGTGATGGGCCCCCCTTTGAGCCAAGCCGCAGGCCGCAGGCAGGCAAGTCTGGGGACCCCCGTTCCCAGAACGCCGACAAATATGCAGGCTCCAGCGATTCATCTATGGACTGGTGCAAACATCTCGGAGTTGGAATATACGCTTTGATAAATTGATCAAAACATATAGTTTTATACAGACTTGCGGTGAAGCCTGTATTTACAAGAAAGTGAGTGGGATCACTACAACATTTCTGATAAGTATATGTGAATGACATATTGTTGATCGGAAATAATGTAGAATTATTCTGCAAAGCATAAAGGAGTGTTTGAAAGGAGTTTTTTCAAAGAAAGACCTCGGTGAAACTGCTTACATATTGAGCATCAAGATCTCTAGAGATAGATCAAGACACTTGATAAAGTTTTTTCAATGAGTACATACCTTGACAAGATTTTGAAGTAGTTCAAAATGGAACAGTCAAATAAAGAGTTCTTGCCTGTGTTACAAGGTGTGAAGTTGAGTAAGACTCAAAGCCCGACCACGGCAGAAGATAGAAAGAGAATGAAAGTCATTCCCTATGCCTCAGCCATAGGTTCTATAAAGTAAGCCATGCTGTGTACCAGATCCATTGTATACCCTGCACTGAGTTTAGCAAGGGAGTACAATAGTGATCTAGGAGTAGATCACTGGACAACGGTCAAAAATTATCCTTAGTGGAATAAGGACATGTTTCTCGATTATGGAGGTGACAAAAGGTTCGTCGTAAAGGGTTACGTTGATGCAAGTTTTGACACTGATCCAGATGACTCTAAGTCTCAATCTGGATACATATTGAAAGTGGGAGCAATTAGCTAGAGTAGCTCCGTGCAGAGCGTTGTTGACATAGAAATTTGCAAAATACATATGGATCTGAATGTGGCAGACCCGTTGACTAAACTTCTCTCACAAGCAAAACATGATCACACCTTAGTACTCTTTGGGTGTTAATCACATAGCGATGTGAACTAGATTATTGACTCAAGTAAACCCTTTGGATGTTAATCACATGGTGATGTGAACTATTGGTGTAAAATCACATGGCGATGTGAACTAGATTATTGACTCTAGTGCAAGTGGGAGACTGAAGGAAATATGCCCTAGAGGCAATAATAAAGTTATTATTTATTCCCTTATTTCATGAAAAATGTTTATTATTCATGCTAGAATTGTATTAACCAGAAACATAATACTTGTGTGAATACATAGACAAACAGAGTGTCACTAGTATGCCTCTACTTGACTAGCTCGTTGATCAAATATGGTTATGTTTCCTAGCCATTGACATGAGTTGTCATTTGATTAATGGGATCACATCATTAGGAGAATGATGTGATTGACTTGACCCATTCTGTTAACTCAGCACTCGATCGTTTAGTATTCTGCTATTGCTTTCTTCATGACTTATACATGTTCCTATGACTATGATATTATGCAACTCCCGTTTACCGGAGTAACACTTTGTGTGCTACCAAACTTCACAACGTAACTGGGTCATTATAAAGGTGCTCTACAGGTGTCTCCGAAGGTACTTGTTGGGTTGGCGTATTTCGAGATTAGGATTTGTCACTCCGATTGTCAGAGAGGTATCTATGGGCCCACTCGGTAATGCACATCACTATAAGCCTTGCAAGCATTGCAACTAATGAGTTAGTTGCGGGATGATGTATTACGGAATGAGTAAAGAGACTTGCCGGTAACGATATTGAACTAGGTATTAAGATCCCGACGATCGAATCTCGGACAAGTAACATACCGATGACAAAGGGAACAAAGTATGTTGTTATGAGGTTTGACCGATAAAGATCTTCGTAGAATAAGAAGGAGCCAATATGAGCATCCAGCTTCCGCTATTGGTTATTGACTGGAGACGTGTTTCAGTCAGGTCTACATAGTTCTCGAACCCGTAGGGTCCGCACGCTTAAAGTTCGATGACGGTTATATTATGAGTTTATGTGTTTTGATGTACCGAAGATAGTTCGGAGTCCCGGATGTGATCTCGGACATGAGGAGTCTCGAAATGGTCGAGACATAAAGATTGATATATTGGAACCCTACATTTGGATATCAGAAGTGTTTCGGGTGAAATCGGGATTTTACCGGAGTACCGGGGGTTACCGGAACCCCCCGGGGGTTTAATGGGCCAAGATGGGCCTTAGTGGAGAAGAGGAGGGGCGGCCAGGGCAGGCCGCGCGCCCCCTCCCTCTCTAGTCCAAATTGGACAAGGAGGGGGGGTGGGGGGGGGCGCCTTTCCTTCCTCATTCCCTCCTCCTTCCCCCTTCTCCTACTCCAACCAGGAAAGGAGGGAGTCCTACTCCCGGTGGGAGTAGGACTCCTCCCTGGCGTGCCTCCTCCTAGCCGGCCGCCTCTCCCCCCTTGCTCCTTTATATACGGGGGCAGGGGGCACCTCTATACACAACAATTGATCTCTTGATCTCTTAGCCGTGTGCGGTGCCCCCCTCAACCATAATCCACCTCGATAATATCGTAGCGGTGCTTAGGCGAAGCCCTGCATCGGTAGAACATCATCATCGTCACCACACCGTCGTGTTGACGGAACTCTCCCTCAAAGCTCGGCTGGATCGGAGTTCGAGGGACGTCATCGAGCTGAACGTGTGCTGAACTCGGAGGTGCCGTGTGTTCGGTACTTGATCGGTCGGATCATGAAGACGTACGACTACATCAACCGCGTTGTGCTAACGCTTCCGCTTTCGATCTACGAGGGTACATGGACAACACTCTCCCCTCTCGTTGCTATGCATCACCATGATCCTGTGTGTGCGTAGGATTTTTTTTTGAAATTACTACGTTCCCTAGCACCAACAACGACCAAATTCGAAGGGAGACAACTAGTACAAGTTATCCTGACTAAAGGTGGTCTTCGCCTGCCAAAGGCTCTGCTGGTGACACCGTCTTGGGCTCCATGGTGACCTCCGTCTTGCCGTCCTGCTGGTCTTGGTCTCGTTGCACCGATATGGAAACCTTTGCCTGATGCCTCGGGACTCCTCGCCTGTGCTTGCCTCTTTAGCACAAAAGAGGAAATGAGGACACTGCGCGCGCTGGCACCCGCCTGGCTCCAGTCGTTATGGCTTGCGTCATAGGAACCTCACAAGGTATCCCTTGCCTTGATCTCTCCGCCCCTCGCGAGCCAGCCTAGTGAGGCCATCTCGAGGGGGTCTTGTGTCATCCCCCTCGTGAGGCTTGGCCCCTCGCGAGGGTCTTGAGTTTTGCTGGCGAAGATGGGCCGTACAGGACCGCTGGTGGAGCCATGCCGTGGGGCACATGCAGGCAAGTCTGGGGACCCCCGTTCCCAGGACGCCGATAGTGTTAAGGTTTGTGAATCCCTATGCAAGCACGAAAGTCAATAGGTATGCAAAGAAATTATATCATATTTGTGGTGCATTATTCGGTGTTTATTATACTCAATGCTCGCTTATGAGATTATTCGTTTCTTGGTTGGTCGCTTCCCAATCTTTTGCTAGCCTTCATTTTGCACTAAGTATGATCACTACTTGTGCATCCAAAATCCTTTAAACCAGTTTTGACACATGAGTCCACTATACCTACCTATATGCGGTATTCTTTTGCCGTTCTAAGCAAATTTCTATGTGCCATCTCTATTTTTCAAAATAAATTTCTCTTCTGTGTGCTCGTACCGCTCGCGAGGTGGTGAGGGGTGGCCAATATTTTCCATGCTAGATGTGTTATTCTCACGATGAGTGTTTATTCACTTGTCATTGCACGAGAGTAAGGCAAAGGTATTAGGGATGCCCAGTCCCGGAATGAAAAATGAATATACTTTATGTTGTCAAATAATAAATTCCTTGGAAAGTGTTGGTATGGAGGGCACCCGTGGATACGGTTAGCCATGGAAAGTGAAAGTATGGTGGAAAAAGGAATAAACTTTATTTTCTGTTTGGGAACCACCTATGATATATCTAGCATGGAAAGTGTTGGGAGCTCTAAGTCATTTTCGTTGGTGGGAAAAGTATGCCTCTCAAAATGTTTTTATCTCTCAATTTTCATTTTGAGCTCTGGCACCTCTACAAATCCCTACTTCCCTCTGCGAAGGGCCTTTCTTTTACTTTATGAAATTTTTATTTTTAATTTGAGTCTCCATCTTCTCTTATCAAGCACCAACTAGGAGGCACTATGATCGTACTAGAGCATTGGGTGTAGCTAATATGCGAGTGTGTTTCATGAATGGATCAATGATTGAGCATGATGGGCGAGGGATAACTTATTTTAGCATTGATATTTTGAAAGACATGGTTGCTTGTTGATATGCTTGAGTATTTAAGTGTCATGTCAAAACTAGACTATTGCTTTGAACCATATAAAATTCCAAATGTCCATGCTATAAAGAAAAGAATATGAGATGACATGTTAGGCAGCATTCCACATCAAAAATTCTGTTTTTATCATTTACCTACTTGAGGACGAGCAAGAATTAAGCTTGGGGATGTTGATACATCTCCAACATATCTATTATTTTTAATTGTTCCATGCTGTTATATTATCATTCTTGGATGTTTTATAATCATTTTATAGTCATTTTATATCATTTTTTGGGACTAACCTATTGGCATAGTGCCAAGTGCCAGTTATTGTTTTTTGCACGTTTTTTATATCGCAAGAAATCAATATAAACGGAGTCCAAACACCGCGAAACTTTTTGTGGATTTTTTATGGACCAGAAGACCACCAATGAGCCAGAGCAGCACTTGGGGGTGCCCTGAGGGGGGCACAACCCACCAGGGGCGCCCAGGTAGGTTGTGCCCACCTCAATGGCCTCCCGTACCCCCTCTTTACCCTATGAATTCCCAAATATTCCAAAAACCCTCTGGGTTAACCTAGATCAGAAGTTCCGCTGTTGCAGGCCTCTGTAGCCACCGAAAACTAATCTAGACCCTGTTTTGGCACTCTGCCGGAGGGGGGAATCATCTCCGGTGGCCATCTTAATCATCCCGGCGGCCACCACGACATGGAGGGAGTAGTCCACCCTTGGGGCTGAGGGTTTGTACCAGTAGCTATGTGTTTAATCTCCCACTCTCTCTTGTGTTCTTGAGATGTAACGATCTTGATGTATCGCGGGCTTTGTTAATATAGTCGGATCATATGGTGTTTTCCCCTCTCTATCTTGTGATGAATTGAGTTTTTCCCTCGGAGATTTTGTTGTTATCGGATTGAATACTTTTACGGATTTGAGAGCACTTGATATATGTCTTGCATATGAATACTCGTGGTGACAATGGGGTATAATACTGATTCACTTCATATATGTTTTGGCATTCAACTTGCGGATTCCCGAGGTGACATTGGGGTAATCTATGCATAGGGGTTGATGCACATTCTTGTCTTTGTTTCTCCGGTAGAAATCTTGGGGAACTCTTTGAAGTTCTTTGTGTTGGATTGAATATTATGAATCTGAATTTGCTTTGGTGTTATTTTAGTACAAACTCTTGGATCTTGGGGAACTCTTTGAAGTTCTTTGTGTTGGATTGAATATTATGAATCTGAATTTGCTTTGGTGTTATTTTAGTACGAACTCTTGGTTAGATTGATCGAAAAGAATAGCTTGGTGTTATTTTAGTACGAACTCTAGGATAGATTGATCGGAAAGAAAAGCTTTGAGGTGGTTTCGTACCCTACAAAAAATTCCGTCTTATGTTCTCCGCTAGAAAGGAACTTCAGAGTGATTCTTCATCACACTTTGAGGGACTGTTATATGATCTAATTATATTAGCACTGTTGAGAGATTGCACTAGCGAAAGTACGGACCCTAGGCCTCATTTTCAAGTATTGCAATACCGTTTTTGTGCCCATTTACTATTTGCTACCTTAATGTTTTTATTTTGTCAGATTATAAAAATATATTTCTACCATCCATATTACACTTGTATCACCACCTCTTCGCCGAACTAGTGCACCTATACAAATTGCCATTGTATCGGGTGTGTTGGGGACACAAGAGATTTCTTGTATTTGATTGCAGGGTCGTTTGAGAGAGACCATCTTCATCCTACACCTCTCACGGATTGATAAACCTTAGGTCATCCACTTGAGGGAAAATTGCTACTGTCCTACAAAACTCTACGCTTGGAGGCCCAACTCATGTCTACAAGAATAAAGTTGCATAGTAGACATCATGCGCGAAGATCTAACCTAGCTACAGCCTCAAGCTCATCGCCTCATGGCCTGGCTTGTCGAGTTCGTGCGAGCGGGTGAAGGAGGGGACACAACAGTTTACCAGGTTCGGGCCACCTTGCGGTGTAAAACCTACTCCTACTTTGTGGTGGATTGCCTCGCAAGGAGGATGAGGATGAACTAGTATAGTGGTTGAGCTGCGTCATGAGGGCTTAGGGGGTGAGAATGGATCGACCCCTCTCTACGATGGAGACTAGCCTATATTTATAGTGGCCTTGGTCCTCTCCCCTCATAGCTTAGGAGGGAAGGGATTCCATGATACGTCTCCAACGCATCTATAACTTTCGATTGTTCCATGCTATTATATTATCTGTTTTGGATGTTTTATATGCATTAATATGATATTTTATATTATTTTTGGGACTTATCTATTAACCTAGAGCCCAGCGCCAGTTTCTGTTTTTTCCTTGTTTTAGAGTTTCACAGGAAAGGAATACCAAACGGAGTCCAAACATAATAAAACTTTCGCGATGATGTTTCTTGGACCAGAAGGAAACCAGGAGACTTCGAGATGAAGTCGGAAAAGCCACAAGGCGGCCACAAGGATGGAGGGTGTGCCTAGGGAGGTAAGGCGCGCCCCCACCCTTGTGGGCCCTCGTGCACCCCCTGATCTAATTCTTTCGTCTATATATACTCTTATATGCCTAAACCACCAGAGAGAGCCATGAAAACCCTTTTCCACCGCCACAACCTTCTATACCCGTGAGATCCTATCTAGGGGTTGCCGGAGGGGGATTCGATCATGGAGGGCTTCTACATCAACACCATTGCCCTTCCAATGAAGCGTGAGTACTTTACCATAGACCTACAGGTCCATAGCTGGTTGCTAGATGACTTCTTCTCTCTCTTTGATTCTCAATACCATGTTCTCCTCGATGTTCTTGGAGATCTATTCGATGTAATACTCTTTTGCAGTGTGTTTGCCGAGATCCGATGAATTGTGGATTTATGATCAACTTATCTATGAATATTATTTGAATCTCCTCAGAATTCTTATATGCATGATTTGATATCTTTGCAAGTCTCTTCGAACGATCGATTTGGTTTGGCCAACTAGATTGGTTTTCCTTGCAATGGGAGAAGTGCTTAGCTTTGGGTTCAGTCTTGCGGTGTCCTTTCCCAATGACAGTAGGGGCAGCAAGGCACGTATTGTATTGTTGCCATCAAGGATAAAAAGATGGGGTTTAGATCATATTTCTTGAGTTTATTCCTCTACATCATGTCATCTTACTTAATGTGTTACTCCGTTCTTCATGAACTTAATACTCTAGATGCAGGCATGAGTCGGTCGATGTTTGGAGTAATAGTAGTAGATGCAGGAAGGAGTCGGTCTACTTGATACTGACGTGATGCCTATATTCATGATCATTGCCTTAGATAACGTCATAATTATGCGCTTTTCTATCTGACGGTGTCCTAGGAACGGGGGTACCCAGACTTTCCTGCCTGCAGCCCACGGCGTGGCTCCATCAATGGCCCGGTACGGCCCACCTTCATCATCAACAACTCAAGACCCTCGCGAGGGGACAAGCCTCGCGAGGCAAACGACACCAAGACCTCCAGAAGGAGCGGCCTCCTCAGGCTGGCTCCTGAGGAGCAGAGATTTCTATGCAAGCCTCACCTTGCGAGGTTTGAGTGAAGTGAGCCATGACGACCAAGGCCAGGCGGGCGCCAGCGGGCGTAGGACAACAGTTTCCTCATTGGTGCTAAGGAGGCAAGCACAGGCGCGAAGTCCCGAGGAATCAGCCAAAGGTTTCCATTCTCATGCAACAAGACCAAGACCGCCAGAACGGCAGGACGGAGGTCATCGTCGAGCCCACCACAGTGTCATGAGCAGAGGCTTTTGCACGCGAAGACTACTTTTGTCAGGATAAGTTGTACTAGTTGTCTCCCTTCGAATTTGGCCGTTGTGGGATCCCTTCTCGCCTTCATTTGGTAAGAGGACCAAGGCCACTATAAGTAGAGCAGCACCACGAGGGATCGGATCCATTCCATCCTCACACCCACCAACTCACTCGAGCGCAAGAACACACCTCCTCCTAAGGTTGTTCTCCCACTGTACTAGTTCATCCTCAGCCCCTCGAGGCCAATCCACCACCAAGCAGGAGTAGGGTTTTACACCGCAAGGTGGCCCAAACCTGGGTAAACTGCTATGGCCCATTTCCTTCATGTTCATCGAGCTAGGCTATGAGATTGGCGGGTAGGCAGACTGGGGAGGTTGAGTTCTCCGCACGCACCCCAGAGTTCGAATCTCTCGAGGGTCTACGGAGCCCGAAATCCGACATTTGGCGCCAGGTAGGGGTGCGTCGGAGCCTCTCTTCCTCCAGTCGATTCGCCATCGTTTCGCCGTCCCGATGGCTGATGCTCGTCGAGTTCGTAGTGAGCATCGGGCCGCCCTCGCTGCCCGCGTCACACAGACGGCACCCGCTGGCGATGATGCTCCCCGCCGTTCCATGTTGCCCGCGGCCAATGCTACCACCGGCCCCATGACCCACGAGTAGCAGGCTTCGTTGATGAAGCCCTCCGTGCGACGGGATGGGCGCACCGCCACTCCGTCGCTGACCTCGGTGGCTGCTTCGTCGTCTCATGCTCGTCGTGGGCCAACGAACGCGCAGGCTGCATTACTCATGGCACACGAGCTCCTGCGCTATCGCCCCATTGATGACCTCTACGAGGACTGGCTGGACCGCATCACCGAGCTCATCAGCGCCGCCAGGGAGGCCCCTGCACCATCCCGCTCTCTGCCTCCCCTGCCGCCTCTCGTGAGCGACGTGGCCCACGGAGCGCCTCCACCACCTCCCAGTCAAGACGTCACCCTCGAGCGAACATGTGAGGCTCCACGACGCGACCCGCCGTGCAAGGCGCCAGTGCGTGACGAGGAAAGCTTCCAGGCGGTGCATCGGCTGCAAGGAGAGGCGCGTGCGCTCCCAGCACCGCCGCGTCAAGACCGTGCGCCGCCCGCGGTAGTGGTGCGTGAGCGCCAAGATCAGGCTCCACCTCTACGGCGGGCTCCCGTGACCATGACTGGATGCCGCGGTTCACCCCGGAGCTGTGCAGCGTCGTTTGGCCAGGGAAGTTCAAGCCCGACCTGCCTCCACGCTACGACGGCGCCCCCGACCCTGCCGACGTTGTGGGTATGAAGAGGATAACTTTGCATGATATCGAAGAGCTAAAACATAAAAGTAGGTGCTTTTATCATAAAGTTCGAATATATTACTAAATATCATAAATAGCGAGTATGGAATAATGATGGGTCGGTGTGCGGACTTATCCTAGGCAATTGTTAACAAGATCGGTAGTCATCATTGCAATTTCAAATGAGGGAGAGGCATAAGCTAACATACTTTCTCTTCTTGGATCATATGTACTTATGATTGGAACTCTAGCAACCATCCGCAACTATTAAAGATCATTAAGGTAAAACCCAACCATAGCATTAACATATCAAGTCCCCTTTATCCCATATGCCACAACCCCCTTACTCGGGTTTATGCTTCTGTCACTCAAGCAACCCACTATAAGCGAATCATGAACGTATTGCAACACCCTACAACGGGAATCCCCCACGCTTGTGCGACACGGAGGGCACAATAGGACAGCACCAAAATAAAACATATAACTCATACCAATCTAGATCATCAATCAACCCAAAGACAAAGGATATCTACTCAAAACATCATAGGATGGCAACACATCATTGGATCATAATATGTGGCATAAAGCACCATGTTCAAGTAGGGATTACAGCGGGGTGCGGGAGAGTGGACCGCGTAAAATAGATGACGATGGTGATGTTGATGAAGACGATCACCGCTGAGGGAGTCCTGGATTAGGGGGTATCCGGACAGCCGGACTATATCCTTTGGCCGGACTGTTGGACTATGAGGATACAAGATTGAAGACTTCGTCTCGTGTCCGGATGGGACTCTCTTGGCGTGGAAGGCAAGCTTGGCGACACGGATATGTAGATCTCCTTCTATTGTAACCGACTCTATGTAACCCTAGCCCCCTCAGGTGTCTATATAAACCAGAGGGTTTAGTCCGTAGGACAACAACAATCATTCCATAGGCTAGCTTCTAGGGTTTAGCCTCTATGATCTCGTGGTAGATCAACTCTTGTAATACTCATATTCATCAAGATCAATCAAGTAGGAAGTAGGGTATTACCTCCATAGAGAGGGCCCGAACCTAGGTAAACATCGTGTCCCTTGCCTCGTGTTACCATCCGCCTTAGACGCACAGTTCGGGACCCCCTACCTAAGATCCGCCGGTTTTGACACCGACATTGGTGCTTTCATTGAGAGTTCCACTGTGTCGTTGCTGCAAGGTTCGATGGCCCCTTCGATCATCGACAACGATACGGTCCAGGGTGAGGTTTTCCTCCCTGGACAGATCTTCGTGTTCGGCGGTTTCGCACTGTGGGCCAACTCGTTTGGCCATCTGGAGCATGTCGAGAGCTACGCCCCTGGCCATCGGGTCAGGTTTGGAAACTTGAATTACACTGCCGATATCCGCGGAGACTTGATCTTCGACAGATTCGGGCCCATGCCAGGCATGCCACACGTTCACGACGAGCACGATATAGCTCTGCCGTCGGACGGTGTTCGGGAGATCACGCCAGCAACTACTCTAGCATTTAGTCCGGAGCATATCGCACCATCCGAGGATGGGAGGATAGACTCCGCCACGGAGACCGCACACTCAGTGGCGATAGAGCCGAATACTGACCTTACCCTTCACGAGAGCCGTGTCGCCGAACTGCTAGACTCGTCCTCGGCCACGGACTCCGAGCCACCCGCGCCCATACCTATCGAATCCGATTGGGCGCCGATCATGTAGTTCACCTCCGCAGATATCTTTCAGCACTCGCCCTTCGGCAACATACTGAACTCATTCAAATCTCTCTCCCTGTCTGGAGAACCTCGGCCGAACTATGTCCGGCTAAAGTGGGACGCTGACGACGAAGAAATTCACTCCCCACCCACCACCCACTTAGTAGCCACTGTCGACGACTTAATCGACATGCTCGACTTTGACTTCGAAGACATCGATGGAATAGACAAAGATGTAGGAGACGAACAGGAACCATCGCCAACAGGGCACTGGACGGCCACTCCATCACACGACGTATATATGGTGGATACACCCAAAGAAAATAATAGCGAGGATGCAGCGAAGGATAGCTCCCACGACAAGCAATCACAACGGCGCCATAGGCGCCGCTCTAAATCCCGCCTTGGCAAAAACAGCGACAACAGTGCAACAAGAAGCCAAATTGACCGAGCGATAGAGCAGGGTAAGCCAGCGGACGACGAACAAAGTGTGGAGCCGCAGTCCGAGCACGGTGACTCCGAGCATCAAGACAACCAACCCAGCTTCGGTCAGGAGAACAGTCCAGACGACGGCGAGCGCATCATCCTGGAAAGGCAGCTAGAGCAAGAAAGGCTTATGGCCACTGCAAGAAGTTTGAAGAAGCAGAAACAAAGGCTCAAGACCGCACAGAACACGCTCAATAGTAGATGGAATAAAGTGCTCGACACGGCAGAAAAGTATGGTGGCAGTCACCCCACGAAGAGCTACCCAAAGCGGAAGCTGCTGCCAGAATTTGACGACGAGGCCTTCGAACCCTCGCAGCCAAAAAAACAAAAACGCCGATCGGTCGGATCGACGACCTAGTGGCTGCGATAGGGCGGCCAACGAGGCCGCACATAAGTGAGTACATGACCGACGCGAGGACCCGCATCAACGGGCCGGCGCAACCAGATCCATCTACAGATCAAGGAAACGCGCTCCAGCACCCAGCCAACACCAAATACCACAACCGTCTGAATGCCATGGCATAGCCAAATACAGGGGTGCCGCACACCCCCTATGTTTCACCGACGAGGTATTAGACCATGAATTCCTGAAGGGTTCAAACCAGTCAACATAGAGGCATACGACGGAACCACAGACCCTGGGGTCTGGATCGAGGACTTCATCCTCCATATTCACATGGCTCGTGGAGACGATCTCCACGCCATCAAATACTTACCCCTCCAGCTCAAAGGACCAGCTCGGCACTGGCTGAAAAGCCTCCCCGAAAACTCCATTGGAAGTTGGGAGGAGCTCGAGGACGCTTTCCGGACTAACTTTCAACGGACTTATGTCCGACCCACGGACGTTGATGATTTAAGTCATATAATTCAACAACCCGGAGAGTCAGCCCGAAAGCTTTGGAATAGGTTTCTCACTAAGAAGAACCAAATTGTCGACTGTCCGGACGCTGAAGCCCTAGCAGCTTTCAAGCATAGCGTTCGAGACGAATGGCTTGCCAGACACATTGGCCAAGAAAAGCCGAGAACAATGGCAGCCCTAACAAGCCTCATGACCCGCTGTTGCGCGGGCGAGGATAGCTGGTTAGCCCGCAGCAGCACCAGCGACCCAAGCACATCCAAGGTCCGGGTCGACAATGGAAAACCACGACGCAGTAAAAACAAGCTCCGGAATAAAGAAGACAGCCCAGACAACACGGCGGTATATGCCGGATTTAGAGGCTCTCGACCGGGTCAGCGGAAAAAGCCCTTTAAAGGCAACAGAGATGAACCGTCCGGCCTAAACAAAATTCTAGACAAACTAGTCAGATCCACGACACCCCCGGCAAACCTGCAAATCATACCCACAGAGAATGCTGGGTCTTCAAGCAGGCTGGTAAGCTAAACGCCGAACACAAGGGGAGGACACTCCGGCGAGGACGAGATACGCCACAAAGAAGACACCGGGGACAAAAATTTCGCCGAAGTCAAAATAGTAAATGTTATCCACGTGACAAAGCGGAGAGGCAAATACGCACTCCGAAATACACGAGTCATAGAGCCCGTCACCCATGAGTCCTACCACCGGTCGGCCTGCCCGGTCACTTTCGATCGCAGGGATCACCTAATAGGTATTCGGCAGGAAAGATCAGCCGCCTTGGTGCTGGACCCAATAGTAAACGGATACCACCTTACACGAGTCCTTATGGACGGCGACAGTAGTCTAAATCTGATATACCAGGACACCGTCCGCAAAATGGGGATAAACCGAACAAACATCAGCCACAATAATACTACCTTCAAGGGAGTAATACCAGACACAGAGGCCCGTTGCACGGGCTCTCTAGTACTAGAGGTTGTGTTCGGCTCGCCCGACAACTTCCGGAGCGAAAGTTTAACCTTCGACATTGCTCCATTCCGAAGTGGCTATCAAGCACTACTCGGACAAGAGGCTTTCGCCCGTTTCAATGCAATACCACATTACGCTTTACTCCAACTTAAAATGCCCGGTCCGCGCGGCACCATCACTGTACATGGAAATGTTGAGCGTTTGTTCCGAGCAGAAGAACGCACGGCTGCTTTAACGGCCGAACACTAGACGGCCTCACCACTAGAGATGATGACCGGTCGTTAGGACCGCGGACACGGTTAGACGAGTCCGGCCTATCATTGGATAGATATTTGTTCGATGGTTATACCCGTATAGACGGTACCAGGGGCTTCGTCGCGATAATTCGGCTCAACTTTATCCATCTCGACTTTTTCATGGTATATTTATAATAACCAAAATTTTGCACAACAACTTTTCACGAAGCACCTCTCTTTTACAGATGACGATCGTGCTACACCCGTCCAGGATACGGTACAACAGAGGCACATGCGTAGACGTGCAGCAGGGACCCGTGCAAAGGTTTCTCTTTAGATTAAGACCCTGCGTAAACCTTTTTTACCGTCTTTTGTTGTTCACATCCTCTGGATTCTCAATACAACCGAGAAGGATGCTGACATCTTGGCATGTGGCCACGTCAGAATATTGCTCGCACCTGGACACTATGGGTTCATTATCCAAGGGCATCACCTAAGCCCAGTATATGTTTCATAGACCGAACACCTTAGGGAGTGTTCGGCATCGCGAGTTAGGCCTTATATGCATCAGCTCCGAATCATGTCTTTGGTCAAATGTTGGGTTTGCCCGGCTCCTGTGTTTTGCTACCTTACGTTCCGCTCTATCGGCTAAGGTGGCACCAGGAGAACTCTCGCGATTGTGCCCAGCTAGCCCGGACGAGCACCTCAGTAGAGAAAGTCGAAAACTGACTGTCATGATAAAGCGAGAGACTAGTCAATCACTCGATGACTTATAGGAATCTTCGGGATTCCTCCGCATTAATGAAGGGCTGTTTCCCGGCCAGGCATGACCGCGCCCCGTATTCGGATGAGCGCAGAGCCACCAGGGGCTATATAGTAGCCCCACTGTCAAACTCCTATGGCTAAGTGAAAGTGTTAAAGCAATATAGTCCGATTGCCTAGTTCGTTGCGCTATCACCTCCTTAATGGACCAAGGCGTTGGATCAAGTGTGAAAGCTGTCTTCTGCGAACACCCGCATTATATGCGTGGGGGCTGAAACCGACATCGCAAACTTTCAGGTTATATACACATGTACATAAGCGGCCGTACAGGAGGCATCATAACACTTTTAGGCAAAAGTATAAAAATAGCCTTTATATAATTTAGTAAAACATTGTTTTTCAATGGGAATACATGTCATTCGAACATAATATTCTTGAGCACTGCGCTTCTATTGAGCAGCGCCTTCAAGGACCTCATCAAAGTAGTGCTCGGCAGCTACTCGCTAATTGCCAACTAGGGGCTGCAATTACAAGTGGCTTCCATCTCCGCCAAAGGCGCTTTTGACACGCAGCAAGCGCCATCCGCGCACCCTCGATGCACGCCGACCTCTTCATAGCGTCGATGCACGGCACAACACCAAGGAACTGCTGCACCAAGCTGAAGTAACTGTTCGGCCTTGGCCCTGCCAGTCACAGGTGATCCACAACAGACCTCATGGCGAGTCCGGACAACCTATGGAGCTCGGCCCATTCGGCCATCCCCTCATTCAGAGGAAGCGGACGCGCTGGACCATTAAATTGCGACCAGAACAGCTTCTCCACTTGACGATCACTTTGACCTTTGAAGAACTCGGCCGCATCAGCAACACTCGCTGCCAAATCCAGATAGGCGTCTGCAGAACTCCACAGCCGGTCCAGAGGAGCATACTTAGGATCTACGAACTTCATCCGCAGCATAAAGGGCTTCCCAGCCGCGATATCCCCAGCGTGACGCAGCTCCTCCTTCATCGCTCTAATTGTAGAGCGGATTCCTTGGCTGCTACCATGGCCTTCTCTAGCTCCGTAGCCCTTGCTCGGCTTTCCTTCTCAAGAAGCCGGTATCGGTCGGCGGCATCACTTAACTCAACGGCCATCTTGGCCATCTTCTCCTTACTTTGGCAATGGGCAGCTTGTTCGGCCCTCAGCTCTTCAGTCGCCTTTAGAGCGGCCGCATCACTATTCCTAGCTTGCTTTTTGGCTCGGGCAAGTTCCGCCCGAAGTGTCTCCACTGCCGCAGCTCCATCTGCATTTCACAACATATTCAAGATACTGGAATTACGCTCCTCTTACCATATGTTGATCACCGAATAAATTACATACCCTGCGCCTCGTCAAGCCGCTTGTTGACAAGCACGATGTCGGCATCTGCCGCATCAAGTCGCCGCGTTAGCTCGGCAACCTCACAAGTCCGTCCATCCACCGGACCTCCCGCCACCTGCATATGAAGACGGCTGGATTATTACCTGCGACTATGATCCTCTATTTACCGCCGTTTCCGACGGCAACCAGAGTCTCAGGGGCTACTATCTGCACAGGGCACATTTAAAACATGTGCGGTACTATCACTTCGCGTACCTCAAAACCTTTCAGCAGACTCATAAAGGCTTCATGCAACCCGCTTTCTGCGGATGAAACCCTCTCAACCACCGCACCTATTAGCGCATGGTGAGCTTCTGAGATAGCCGCCTGCTCTAGCAGATCCTTCAGTGCGTCCGACCGCATGACAGGCGGAGCCGGACCCTTCCGGTTGCTCTCCAAGACGACACCTCGGGTGGCCAAATAATTACCCTCTGGCCTTGCCGGATCGGGAGAAGCCCTCTGAGACGACACCTCGGGGTCGCCCGCCTCGTAAGGCGGGATGGCGTGGGGAGGCGTTTCGCTCTCCATCATCTCTGGAAGAAGATCCCTCGAAGACGAACTCTGCCGAGAAGGGCCATGATCCGGACTACAAGACGGATGTTTCAATTATTTTCCTCAGAAGTAAAGTAGGATGTTTTTACTATTAAACCCTGTCTTTTACTTACAGCTCGATGGAGGGCTGATCCCCTTGCGGGCACTGTATGGCCGGGGTATCCCCTGGGCCAGGACCCTCTGGCAAAGATTTCTTCCCTCGTTTAGAGACTATTGTTTCCGGGCCTTCAGAGGCGGTCCTTTTCCTTCCTTGCGGAGAGGGAGCTTTGGCTTCTTCTCCCCGGTTGTCCGCCTTCGCGGAGGCGTCAGCCTCTTTCTTCCCACCTTTATCCTCCCCTGAGGGCGCTTGGTAGGGCACAAGCTCCAACATCCGGACTAGTACCGGATCCGATGAGACCTCGGGGAGGGGGGCCGGACACCTGATCATCTTCGCCTTTGCTATCCAGTCTTGGTCAAAGAGCGACTTTTCAGAATGATGTCATGATGAATAGAAATACAACGTGTTCGGCCATAGGGCGACTTACTTGGGTATCTGGACGATTGCAGCTCAGACCCGTGTCCTCGGTGGAATCCGAACACATTGCTTGTGGTCTGAAGTACAATTTGTACATCTGCTCGGGCGTTATGCCGAGGAAGTGCTGAATAGCTCATGTCCTCGGATTGAATTCCCACGCATTTAAGGGGCGGCGCTTACAGGCGGGGTTCGGCGAAGTAACATTACTTGCGTTACTGTGACCAGATCAATATCTCTTTCGAGGAGATCTCGGATGCGGCCCTGCAGTATGGGCACGTCCTTCACTGGCCCCCAGTCTAGCCCCTTGTTGATCCATAACATTAATCGTGGAGGGTGACCCGAGCGAAAGGCAGGTGGGGCCACCCATTTGGCACCCCTGGGAGCTGTGACATAAAACCATTCTTGTTTCCATAAGTTGGACACCTCCTGGAAAGAGCCCTCGGGCCATGGGGCATTGGCGCTTTTGCTTATTACAGCACCTCTGCATTCTGCATACCCCCCTCGATCGTCTTCGGCTCCACTTGAAAGGTCTTGAGCCACAGGCCGAAGTGAGGGGTGATGCGGAGAAAAGCTTTGCACACGACAATAAAAGACGAGATGTGGAGAATAGAATACGGAGCCAAATCATGGAAGTCCAGCCCGTAATAGAACATGAGCCCCCTCACGAAGGGGTCCAGAGCCAGGCCTAGCCCTCGAAGGAAGTGAGATATGAATACTACGCTCTCGCCGGGTTTGGGAGTAGGTATGACCTGCCCTTGAGCAGGCAACCGGTGCGCAATCTCGCCGGTCAAGAACCTGGCCTCTCTTAACTTTCTGACGTCTTCCTCCGTGACAGAGGAGGGCATCCACCGACCTTGAAGGTTGGATCCGGACATGGATGAAGGTCCGAAGCGCCTGACCTGGGCTTTAGGTGTTTGTACTCGAGGCGGGGGAGGTATTCGATTGAGTTCGAGGAATAAAAAAGGATAGGCCTTGGTCTCTTTATAAAGAGGGTGAATACCAAGCGTCCTCCTCGTGACCGTTTGGGACTTGCCTATAATTGAGGAGTCATACCAACGGGCACGATTGGGTTACCCACGCCCGTATTGATGAGAATCCCGTGATAAGGGGACATGATCTCTGTTTGACAAGACGTGCCAAAGAAACCACCTCGCGATATGCGCCAAGGCTGGTTGAAAAACACAGTTCAATAATAACCGGGCCATGGCATGATGTCATGGTGTCAAATACGTCAGCAGGTCGGATTTGTGAATATTATTCTCTCTACGGTGGAATGTGGATCTTGTTTTGCAGAGCCGGACACTATCCTTGTGTTCAAGATCTTCTAAGGAGTATTCGGAGGAGGAACCCACCTTGCAATGCCGAAGACAATCTGCGCGCCAGTCTCATCGTCATTGAAGCCTGGTTCAGGGGCAACTGAGGGAGTCCTGGATTAGGGGGTATCCGGACAGCCGGACTATATCCTTTGGCCGGACTGTTGTACTATGAAGATACAAGATTGAAGACTTCGTCTCATGTCCGGATGGGACTCTCTTGGCGTGGAAGGCAAGCTTGGAGATACGGATATGTAGATCTCCTTCTGTTGTAACCGAATCTGTGTAACCCTAGCCCCCTCCGGTGTCTATATAAACCGGAGGGTTTAGTCCGTAGGACAACAACAATCATACCATAGGCTAGCTTCTAGGGTTGAGCCTCTACGATCTCGTGGTAGATCAACTCTTGTAATACTCATATTCATCAAGATCAATCAAGCAGGAAGTAGGGTATTACCTCCATAGAGAGGGTATCAGATCAAGCAAGCATGCAATGACTTCACGAAGACAAACTGTAAGTAAAGAGAGGTAAGAGATATAACCAGTTGCTTGGTGAGGACAGGGATTTGTTGGACCAGTTCCAGTTGCTGTGACAACTGTACGTCTGATTAGGGAGGCTGAGATTCAACTCGATGACCGTGTCTTCACCTTATTCCCCTTGAGCTAAGGACACTTAGTCCTCGCCCAATCACTCTGGTAAGTCTTCAAGGTAGACTTCCAAACCTTCACAGACTTCGTTCACCGGCAATCCACAATGACTCTTGGATGCTCAGAACGCGACGCCTAACCAGCTAGAGGATTCACAGTCCTCAAGTGTAACAAGTCTTCAGATCACGCGGACAGAAAGACTTCAGTGATGCTTAACACTCTTTGGATCTGGGTGTTTTGGGCTTTGTCCTCGCAAGGATCTCTCTCTCAAATGCTTCGGAGGTGAGTTGCTCTCAAAAGACAAAAGCCATGCACTAACTCTGAGCAGCCGCAAATTTATGGTGTAGGCGTGGGATATTTATAGCCAGGAGGCAACCCGACCTGATTTGTCCAAAATGACCCTAGGTCACTAAGGAACTCACACGTGTCCAATGGTCAGATTTCAAACACACGCGGCGGCTTGACTTGGGCTACAAGTAAAGCTGACTCATCCAGCTCTGGATAAGATTTACTCTCATTGTCTTTTCTCGAAGACATAGGATTTGGTTGAGCATCACATCAGTGTCTCTGACTTTGTTCACTTGGACCGCACTGTTAGCCTATGACTCAACAAAGAAGAAAAGCAAACTACGAAACAACTATGTCTTCGCACTCCATAGTCTTCACGTGAATGTCTTCTCAAGTCATAACCTTCTTTGTGAATATCTTCACAAACCACCATTGTCTTCAATGTCTTCACACATTTTAGGGGTCATCTCTGGTAGGTAAACCGAATCAATGTGGGCCTACTACCTGTGTTATCCTGCAATTCTCACAAACACATTAGTCCCTCAACCAAGTTTGTCGTCAATACTCCAAAACCAACTAGGGGTGGCACTAGATGCACTTACAATCTCCCCCTTTTTGGTGATTGATGACAAACTGGTTGAAGTTTTCAACGGGGATAAAAGTATGCGAAAGTTTAAGGATTAAGGCATTGTCTTCATAAGTAGCAAAAGGCTCCCCCTGAAGATGTGCATATAAGTAGTTTGCTTTTGAATGCAAATGCACATGGCAGGTTTTACTTGCGGAGATCCTCTTCAACTTATGAAGACAATTCATCATGCATATAAAGATATAACGAAGATAATGACATGCATAATGAAAAATGGACGTCTGCGGAATGTCTTCATGTGGAATTTATCATTGAATCACAGAGTAGCAGAAACGTAGTAGACGACCATCATGTTTAAGTGTTACAACTCGAAGAACCAAATGTATCAAAAGATGAGAGTTGTAAACACTTGGCAAAATATAGTGCAAACACCCATAATGACCCGCTTGAAGACTATCAACTCATATGCTTCTCCCCCTTTTGTCAGTATTGACCAAAAAGGTTTGAAAACGTAGAGCATCTACTCGCTCCCATCAGGAGTAGAAGAAGGTGCAGGTTCGACATTGGAGTTCGGTGGTGCAGAAGGGCCTGGTGCAGTGTCGAGATGCAATGAAGCCATGGCCGGTGAACTGGCGTCGTCTTCTTCATCGACAACTCTCGCAACAACAGTTGTAGCTGAAGATGAATACTCTGAATCTTCTATTGAGGGAGTGCGGTGCCAACTTGCATTGCATGGAGGTCTTGATTCAAATTTGAAGCCTTCTGTGAAGCCATCTTTGCAAAGGTCTTCTTCAGGGCATAGCAAGGTGAGACTCTTCCAATACCACCGACAGGCTTCATGAGCTACGAATGAGTTCTTGGTAGACAAGTTTTTGATGTGATTGACGTCCACCATGATACTCTACATCTGACGCTTTAGCCAGTCATGATGCGTGTCCTGCTTCTGATGTAAGGCAACTAGAAGCTCTCGGTCATTGAGTACACGAGAACACTTCCGAGGCCTTTGAGCAATTGTGCTGTCAGTGGCTTCAGTGTTTTCTCGATGAGGCACACGCATATTTCCAGCCAGAGGATAAGAAGGAGTCGCAACATTTGGAACATGAATCCCTTCAATGGGTTGCGTGAAGTTTTGACGATCAACATTGTGAAGATAGAGGGGTTCTTTGGTAGGCTCAGGGTAGACGGCTTCAACTGACAGATCAACCTCAGGCAGAAATACAAGATGGTTGCGCGCTGACGGCTGATAGTCAATAGATGAATGGAGTTTGATCAGGCGCATCACCCATGGAGCATAAAACTTCAGGCCAAACAGATCAATCCCAGATGCATCAAGTTGTCTGATGAAGAAATCCTGGGAATTGAATCTGATGCCATTGACAATATAGAACACCAAAGTCTTCATGGTTCCTTCGAGTTTGGCTTCAGAAGAATATCCCTTGATTGGTCACAGAGTCCGCCTCAGAATATGATAAATTGTGCGGGGCAGGTACTCAAGGTCTTTGACGAAGAATTCCTTGGGATATTCATCATCTGGAGGCAATGGCTTCATCATACTGAGCATCTCACTCATATTTGGCTCAGGCTTCTGAAATAAATTATGTAGCTCATTTCTGTGTAGCTGACAACCAGGCTCATAGAGTTCACCTGGAGTGGGCAGGGAGGTAAGCTCGATGATGTCCTGAGCTTTGGCTTCATGGTGCACATATCCTGTCATCCACTCAAGGATCCAAGTCTTCGGATCCCTGTTGTAGCCACGAATGTGAAGTGTGGCATAGAACTGCGGCAGAAGCTCTTCATTCCAATGCTCTGTGTTAGTAACAAACTGTAGATGTCCAACTTCCCTAAAACAGTCCAGAGCTTCTTCAAGGCAGGGCCGACCAGCAATGGCTTCACAATCTAGACGCATGTGAGGGAAGATTCGCTCTTGATTGTATAAGACACATGAGTAATAGCTGCGCTGCTGATAGCTCCAGAAGCGATCAGAAGAGATCTTTGGCTTCGAGTATGGATTCTTGGCACTGTCAAAGAATGTTTTGTGTGCCCTGAAGCTATTCACACTGAACGATCCTAGCGAGGTAGCAGCACCTGGAAGCCTTGGCAGCCTTGGTTTCGGCTTCTGAACTTGTGGCCTCTGCTCCACATGGTCATTATACTGAGGTCCGAGAGTAGTGGGAGGCACCATGATGGGCCACTGAACTGTGACTAGTTCACCACGATTGTAGGCCTGCTCAATGGTGTGTGGCCTTGGGGGTGGAACTGTGGCTTCAGGTTGCGCATGAGCTTCATACACAACATTGGCTTCAGGCTCCACATGGTCTTCAGCGATGATAACGTCATTGGCGTCAGCAGTATTGTTTGTGGCAGCCTCATTGTTTTCAACCTCTGTTTCAGTAGCAGGAGGGTCGGGCACAGTCACATTCTCCTCGAGAATGAATTCTCCAGTGACAAGGGGTGTGGCAACTCTTGCTTCTTCTTGTCTTGGTTCTTGATTTTCTTCGGCTGATGCAGCCGAAATGTCTTCAACAGCTCTTGCTTCAGACTTAGAGACATTCGCAGTAGGGGTGGCTTCAGGAAACACTTGATGTGCTACTGAGCTTTGTTGCGCTTCCCCTTCTGAAATGCTCGACATGGTGACCTGTGGCCTAGGGCCTTTGCGAAGCCTGCGGAATGCGGGCGAGGCCTATGGTGATGGAGTGGTCTGCACCATGTAATTTTCGTCGTTAAGCACCGGAGTGGTGGCTTGAGGTGGTGGAGTTCTGGGTGTCTCATCATCAATGGGTTGTCTTTTTGAGGGCGATCTGCCCACGAATCATCCTGAGCAATTGGTGTCAAAGGATGACCAATGTTGATGAGTTCGTTCTTCGTAAGAACAGGCGATGATACTAGTTGCTGCTCGAGTTGAGGAAGGACTTCATCATCTTCTACATTGTCTTCACGACCAATGTCTTCAGCTGTGATGGGGTCGACAGCTGGAACTTCTTCATCTTCAGGAGCCTCTGTGAAAGCAGGCTCGTGGATCACAAGGCGACGTTCTTGGTTGGTAGAGGCTGGATGGGCAACAAAAATGGGCTCAAAAACAAGGGGCTCAGAGGTCGCAACACGCTCTTTCTTGGAAGACTTTGTCTTTAGCTTCTTTGTTGATGGAGCACCATCAGTAGCATTCTTGTGCTTGCACTTCTTTGCTTCGGCTTCAGCTGCCCTTGTCTTCTTCAGTTTTGAAGCTGCTGAGGGGACCTTAGGCTTCGAGCCTGTCATGCTTGCAGGGAAGACAATGCGAGGTGCTTCCTACCTTGATGCTTCAGCTTGGGCCACAGTAGGCTTCTTCTTTTGTTTGGCTGCCATCTTGGGGTCAATGCCAGGACGCCCAAGAGCCTTACGCTTCTCAGCCTCATTTTGTGCTTGAACACATTTATGCGCAAAATATTTCATGCGCTCTCTTTATCCTTTTGCTTCTTCACGCTTCTTGCAAAACTATTCCTTGAGGTCATGCAACATCTTCTTGAAGATTTGAACATCTACCACCGCTGAGCTTGGCCATGTTCTTCTTGAAGTGAGCCTTCTCATAATCAATTTTGTTCTTGAGCTCAACTATCTTCTGAGCCAAGGCCAACTCATTAGCAATGGCTCCATGGAATGTGACGCTGATGTCCACATGAAACTGAAGATCATCAATACTGATAGTCTGGTCATCAAATCACTTGTCGCTGAAATTGTTCAGAATATCCACTGAGAGAGGGGCAGATCATTGAAGATCTCCGCCTCTTGCTTGCTCTTGATAAGCTTCTCAAGGGCTTCATCACTGGACAGATCAATGGTGTCATCTTCGTTCCTCAGAACGGCAGCTGGAGTAAATTCATGCCCAGAACTCTTCATGGGCTTCTTTTTGGGCTTCTCCGTCTTCTTGGAGACACGAGAAAGATCTTCAGATTGCACACTGGAAGCAGGAGGCGAAGTGGCCAATGGCTTCACCACGGAAGCTCTTGAAGCCATTTAGTCTGAATATTATGGCAACTGACAAGAATGAAGCCATAATATTCAGACTGAATGGCTTCCTTTTGCTGGTCAGACAGGAACTGGCTTCTGGTGAGTGAATACGATGTTGTAAGAACTCTACAAATGAATGCAGACTATGAGAACCATGGGATTCTCCCACGGACATGTACCTGTGATAGCATTAGAGGTGCGAGGGAAGGGGAAGAGGTCATATGCATTCTCAGAAGATTTTGAAGATAAATAAGTTTGAAGACATTGACCTCATAGCGCGAAGACATTCACTTATATGATGAGAGTTGATTCCAGATTTGTACGAATCCATGAATAAGTACAAGTGAGGAATCTAACTAGTTGTGAAGCATAAGTGAATATACTTGGCAAGATATGAGATGCATAAGAAGACAGATCCAGATTTGGAAGTTAAGAAACCACTTTTGGTTGAAGTGGATGGATCTGACGGATCAAAAAGGCAGTAAAAAGGAAGTTTTAATTACCGCTTGACGAACTGCTAGACAAGGCGAAGAGAGAGGCCGAGCAGTTCAATCTCCCGTGCCCTAACTTGGCGACGGAAGACACCTACGGCGGCGGCGGAGAGGACGAGGTCCGCGACCGGCGTGAGGACAGCGTCAAAGAAGTCGCTGCAGCTAAGCGCTTCATCTCTGGCGTCGACACGAGCTAGCGGAGGCGCTAGGGTTTGTGCAAGGTGGCGAGGTGGGAGAAGAGATAATGATCGCGGTGAGTTGTGTATTTATAAGGAAAGGGATAGCACAACGTAATTACACAGGTGCCCCTGGCGGTTCACATCTGAAGGACACATGGCATGCATGCAATACATTGGAAGTTGTTCCATGTTCCCATGCGCGCCTGGATTGTCGGGTGGTTGATCCGGCTTCTCCGGTTTTCAGGCAATAGGGATATAGCATTAAAACAGATTTAAACATTTGTCACTTTGTCTTCTGCTGACAAGGACCCAGAGAAGACAATCGATATTTTCAATAAAATGCATATGATTTGGATAGATAGAATCTGAGGTAGAAGCATAGAGGAGGTTAGGGTCCGATCACATTCACTTAGATCAAGAAAGATTCAAACATGAAGCCATAGCTATAAGTGAATGATGTAGAAGACAGAACACGAATATACGTATACATTAGCATAAGACCAAATCAACATTGTGAAGATAAACATGAAGTCAAATCAATGTCCAAGACAAATCAAATGTGAAGACATTGCAGTTATGACGCCAAATGAAACACTTCAAAAGAATTTGGTGGTGGTGTTACCCACCGTATAGGAAGTATTGGACCCAGACACAGCGCACAATTATCGTGGCGCTCCGAAGTCAAATTCCGCGTTAATGTATTCACACTTAGAGTGTCTGTCTTCATTGATTGAAGATATACGTTACTTCGTGTGTTGCACATCTAGTCATCAACATGCATATGTGTTAGGATGTGTGTCCAATCACAGGACATTTGAGGATTCTAAGATATTTAGCTCACATCGCAACTTGCAAAACCTTTTCTCATCCAAGGGCTTTGTGAAGATATCTGCCAATTGCTCTTCATTCTTGACATGAATGATATCAATATCTTCCTTCATGACATGATCTCTGAGAAAGTGATGACGGATCTCAATGTGTTTTGTCTTCGAGTGCTGAACAGGGTTGTTGGCAATCTTGATGGCGCTTTCATTGTCGCAGTAAAGTGGCACTTGCTTAAGATGGATGCCATAGTCCTTGAGAGTTTGCTTCATCCATAGAAGCTGAGCACAACAAGATCCAGCAGCAATGTATTCAGATTCAACAGTGGAGAGAGATACACAGTTCTGCTTCTTTGCAAACCAACAAACAAGAGATCGTCCAAGAAAGTGACATGTGCCTGATGTGGACTTGCGATCAACCTTGTCACCTGCATAATCAACATCTGAGAATCCAACTAGATCAAACTCTGAGCCCTTTGGATACCATAATCCTAGTGTTGGGGTGTAAGCCAAATATCGAAGAATTCGCTTCACTACTAAGTGATGCGATTCCTATGGTGCCGCTTGGAATCGGGCACACATGCAAACGCTTAGCATGATATCTGGCCTAGATGCACATCAATAGAGTAAAGAACCAATCATGGAGCAGTATACCTTTTGATCGTACTCTTTACCATTATCGTCGGGGCCCAGATGACTTTTGGTTGGCATTGGCGTCGTGTACCCTTTGCAGTCTTGCATTCCAAACTTCTTCAGGCAATCTTTGAGGTATTTCTCTTGAGATATGTAGATGTCGTTGCTCTGCTAAAGGATTTGAAGACCGAGGCAGAACTTCAGCTCACCCATCATGGACATCTGATATTGCTCTTGCATCATGTGCCCGAACTCATCACTGTATCTTTTGTCAGTGCAGCCGAAGATAGTGTCATCCACATAGATCTGGCACACAAACAGTTCACCATCGTATGTCTTCGTGAAGAGAGTGGAATCCAAGGAACCAGGTTTGAAGCCTTTGCTCTACAGGAAGTCTTTGAGTGTGTCATACCAAGCGCGAGGGGCTTGTTTGAGGCCATACAGTGCCTTACTGAGCTTGTATACCATATCAGGATGTTTTCGATCTTCAAAGCCAGGAGGTTGTGCAACGTACACTTCTTCTTCAATCTTGCCATTGAGAAAAGCACTCTTCACATCCATTTGGTACAGGAGGATGTTGTGATGGTTGGCATAGGCTAACAGTATGCGAATGGCTTCAAGCCTAGCCACGGGAGTGAATGTTTCATCGAAGTCAATCCCTTCAACTTGAGTGTATCCTTGAGCAACGAGACGAGCCTTGTTTTTGACAACTTGACCATGCTCATCTTGTTTGTTACGATAGATCCATTTGGTGCCAATGATATTGTGCTTGTGAGGGTCAGGACACTTGACCAATTCCCACACATTGTTCAGCTCGAACTGTTGAAGCTCTTCTTGCATAGCTTGAATCCATTCAGGTTCCATGAAGGCTTCAGCAACTTTCTTGGGTCCAGATATAGAGACAAATGCAAAGTGCCCACAGAAATTTACTAGTTGTGTTGCTCTTGAACGAGTGAGTGGACCAGGTGCATTGATGCTATAAATTATCTTCTCAATCTGTACTTCATTTGCAACACGAGGATGAACTAGACGAAGATTTTGCCCTTGCTGACCATTGTCTTCTTCATCAGCATTAGCTTCAGGCTGAGCAGTGTCTTCAGGTTGATTAGGTGCAGAAATGATAAGTTCCTCGTCATCCTGTGCCTCTGAAGGTATGATTTCTCCAGTACCCATCAGCTTGATAGATTCACTTGGTGGGACTTCATCTAGCACATTTGGCAGGTGCTCTCTTTGCGAGCCGTTAGTTTCATTGAACCGCACATCCATATTTTCAACCACTTTATAGTGAAAGAGGTTGAAGACTCTGTAGGAGTGCGAATCTGAAAGTGCTAGTTATCGACTAGAGGGGGGGGGGGGGGTGAATAGGCGATTTTTATGGAAGTCTTCAAAACACGGATGTTTCAAAGACAAACAACAGAATGACCTAGTTGATATGCAGCGGAACATAACTACAACAAGCAAGCCATAGTCAAGTATGCAATAATGTGAACGGACAAGACTAATAGTAGCTATGTAGTAAGGATCGGGATGGAAGATAGTATGAAGCCAAACAACAATAGAAGTCAAGCAGTGAAGTCAAACAGATAAGACATATAAGCAATGACTTCACGAAGACAAACTTAGGGTAAAGGAGGGAAGGGATAGAACCAGTCACTAGTTGAAGACACAAGATTTGTTGGACCAGTTCGATTCTTTGTGACAACTGTACATCTGGTTAGGGAGGCTGAGATTCAACTCGAGAAGACCGCGTCTTCACCTTATTCCCTTGAGCTAAGGACACACAGTCCTCCCCAATCACTCTGTAAGTCTTCAAGGTAGACTTCCGAACCTTCATGAGCGAAGTTCACCGCAATCCACAATGACTCTTGGATGCTCGAACGCGACGCCTAACCGGCCGGAGGATTCACAGTCCTCAAGTGTAATAAGTCTTCGTGTCACATGCAGGAAAACTTGATGATGCCTAACACTCTTTGGCTCACAGGTGTTTTGGGCTTTGTCCTCGCAAGGATTTATCTCTCTCAAAGGCTTCGAGGTGGGTTGCTCTCAAGCGACAAAAGTCGTGCACTAACTCTGAGCAGCCACCAATTTATGGTGTAGGGGTGGGCTATTTATAGCCACTAGGCAACCCGACCTGTTATGTCCAAATGACCACAGGTCACTAAGGAACCGACACGTGTTCCAACGGTCGATTTCAAACACTCATGGCAACTTTACTTGGGCTACAAGCAAAGCGACTCATCCAGCTCTGGATAAGTTTTGCTCTCATTGTCTTCGCTCGAAGACATAGGATTTGGGTTGAGCATCACTTGACCATTCTCGACTATGATCACTTGACCCCACTTAACGAAGACGGTGGTTCCTACGACTCAACAAAGAAGAAAAGGAAACAACGAAACAACACGATCTTCGCTCCATAGTCTTCACTCAATGTCTTCTCATGTCATAGTCTTCAATGTGAATATCTTCACATACCACCATTGTCTTCAAGGTCTTCATACATTTTTAGGGTCGTCTCCGGTAGGTAAACCGAATCAATGAGGGACACTACCTGCGTTATCCTGCAATTCTCACAAACGCATTAGTCCCTCAACCACATTTGTCGTCAATACTCCAAAACCAACTAGGGGTGGCACTAGATGCACTTACAATCTCCCCCTTTTTGGTGATTGATGACAAACTGGTTGAAGTTTTCAACGGGGATAAAATATGTGAAATTGTAAAGGATAGGGAATTGTCTTCATAAGTGGCAAAGGCTCCCCCTGAAGATGTGCATATAAGTAATTTGATTTTGTAATGCAAATGCACATGGCAGGTTGTACTTGTGGAGATAATTCATCATGCATGAAATGATATAGCTAAGAGAATGACATGCATAATGAAAAATGGACGTCTGCAGAATGATCTAAGTGCGGAAGTTATCATCGCACATGCGGAATTTATCATCGCACCAGGGTAAAGCAAATTAGTAGCAGACGACCATCGAGTTTAAGTGTTACAACTCATAAGAACCAAATGTTTCAAAAACGAGAGTTGTAAACACTAGGCAAAATATAGTGCAACCGCCCTTATGAACCCGCTTGAAGACTATCAAACTCATATGCTTCTCCCCCTTTTGTCAGTAAGGACCAAAAAGGTTTGAAGACATAGAGCATCTACTCGTCCTCTTCTGAAGAAGATGATGCAGCAGGGTTGTCGTTGTTGGTTGGCGGTGCAGACGAGCTGGGCGCAGTGTCGATTCGTGCAGAAGTAGGGGGCGGTGAAGTAGCATTGGCTTCATCATTGATAACTATGGCATTGACCGTTGCCGCGGAGGAAGAATAGTCAGAGTCTTCAAGAGATGGAGCTCGCCGTAGAACTGCATTCCGTGGAGGAGTGGAGTCAAACTTGAAACGTTCAGTGAAGCCATCGTCTTGAAGATCAGCTTCAGCACTGAGTAGGGTCAAACTCTTCCATGATCGCCGACAAGTCTCATGAGTGACAAAAGCATTCTTGGTGGCAAGGTTACGAATGCGATTGACGTCCACCAAGAGGCTTTGCATTTGATGCTTTAGCCAGGAGTGATGCTTATCTTGCTTTTGATGCAGCGCCACAAGAAGTTCTCGATCGTTGAGGACTCGAGAGCGCTTTCGAGGCCTTTGGCCAATTGTTCTCTCGGTGGCTTCATGCGTGCGATGAGGCGGGGCGTGTGTTCCCAGACGGGGATAAACACGAGATACCGCTGGGCGCCTTCCATAGGTTGAGAGAAGCTGTGGTGATCTGCGTTCAAGACTTAGTGGCGTTTTGGCAGGCTCGGGGTATATGGCTTCAATGACATATCAACCTCTGGTAGAAATATTAGATGATTGCGGCGGAGGGTTGATAGTTGATAGCGAGTGCATCTTGATGAGGCGCATGACCCATGGAGCATAGAACTTGGACCAAGCAGATCAGATCCAGAGGCAGCCAATTGTCGGATGAAGAAATCTTGCGTGTTGAAGCTGATGCCATTGAGGATGTAGAAGACCAATGTCTTCATTGCTCCTTCAAGCTTTGCGATTTATGAATGCCCTTTTATTGGCCATAGAGTTCGCCGTATGATGTGATATATGGTACGAGGCGATACTCAAGGTCATCAACAAAGAAGTGTTCGAGGTATTCAGCGTCATGTGGCGATGGCTTCATCATGCTCGACATCGACTCATGTCGGGTTACGGCTTATGAAATATGCTTTCAAGGCATCACGGTGGAGTTGACATCCGGTTCAAACAGCTCTCCGGGAGTGGGTAGGCCTATGAGCTCAATGATGTCAAGAGCTTTGGCTTCATGATGGATATTTCGATCATCCACTCGAGAACCCATGTCTTCGTATCTCTGTTGTAGCCATGATGTGGAGTGTGGCATAGAATTGAAGCACTAATTCTTCATTCCATTGCTCTTTATGCATTATGAAGCCAAGCAAACCTGCATCATGAAAGCAATCAAGTGCTTCTTCTAAGCACGGCAGTCCAAAGAATGGCTTTAGTGTCGGCGCGATATGAGGAAAATGCGGCCTTGGTCATCTGAACACAGGAGTAATAGCTTATTTGCGATAGCTCCGAACCGGTCGATGAGATCCTTGGCCTTTTGTAGGGTTCTTTGCCTTTGTCAAAGAAAGTATTACGGGCTTTGAAGCCATTTGCATTGAAAGAACCAGCTTGAGGTGGCGATGCACGGAAACCTTGGCGATCTTTGCTTGACTTCGGACCGGAGGCCTATGCGCAATATGATAGTCGCATTGAGGACCGAGGGCATGAGGCGGAGGGACCAGAACGGGCCATCTTCTCGTGACTAGCTCGCCATAGTTGTATGCTTGCTCGATTGTGTAGGGCCTTGGTGGCGGAACTGAGCGATGGCGGCCGAGGCTTGAGCTTCTCGCCAGATGCTTGGGGGCAGTTGCCTCATTGGCTTCAGCACAGTTCCTTCATTGGCTTGAGGAGCGGTTGGGACAGGCTCCACATTGGCTTCAGCCATGACCACGTCATTGGCGTCATTGGTGTTGGAGGTGGCAGCCTCATTGTTTTCAACCTCCACTTGAGGAGCCGGAGGGTCGAACACCGCACGTTGATATCGGGATCACTTGTTCAATTCTCGGGGTGTAGGAACACGTTCTTCTTCTTCTTCTTGGGTGTCGGCGGTGATGCAGCGGATTGTCTTCAGCAGCTTTGGCTTGCACTCGAGAGACATTCACAGTTGGGTGGCTTCGAAAACACTTGACGTGCAACAGGTTGGTGGTGCACTTCTCCTTCTGGAACGCTCGGAAGAGGCACTTGAGGCCTTTGACCTTTGCAAAGTCTGCGAAATGCTGGCCACGCCTTTGGAGATGGGGTTGCCTGGGCCTCAAAGTCTTCCTCTTCTTCTTGGTGTTGCTGTTGGGGAGTGACTTGTTGTTGGGGAGTACTGGGGGAGTCTTGTTGTTGCGGGCGATCAGCCCATGAAGCATCCTGTGCAATTGGCGTCAGAGGACAACCAATGCTGATGAGTTCGTTGTTAAATTTAAGCAGCGATGATACCACATTGTACTCGATTTGAGGAAGAACTTCATCATCTTCAACACCGCCATGGTGACCAATGTCTTGATGAGTGGGGGATCACTGCTGGAATCTCTTCAGCTTCAGGAGCCTCTGTGGAAGCAGGCTCATGAACAGTCATTCGAAGTTCTTGGGTTGCAGACGCGGGACGAACCATAGAAATGGGTTCAACAATCAAGGGCTCTGTAGGAGCAGCCCGATTCTTCTTGGTCTTTAGCTTCTTCTTGGAGGGAGCAGCATCAGAGGCGTCATGATTTTTCCTTTTTCTCGCTTCAGCTGTCAGGACCCCGATTCCAAGTCACGTCGACCTAGCCGGTAACACCTCATATCACTTTGCGGCCTCACGCACGGTATTCCCACGGGTGTCGCCTTACCCTGGCCCGGGACCGTTTGCGTCTTTGGGCTCACGTATATGACAGTGTCGCTAGCATCCACATGACAAAGAACCCGGGCCGACATGGCTAGTCGTGAACCCAAAGCGGCGGTAACCTATGGGGACATGCATACATGAATCACATCGAGCATGTCGGTCATCAACGTATATATTCGGGCTGTAGCACTGGGCTAACAGGACTCCGGTATCCCGGGCTGTAGCAGGCTAGGCAGGACTCCGAATACCACCGCGTGACATTTCCCCGAAGGGACAGACATAGGAACGAAGTGAAACACACGCCGACCAGTCAAGTGTCCAAGCAGTAGTCTGGGCTAGCGGGACTCCGTGAACCGGGCAGTAGCGGACTACTATCGCCGTAAGCACGAGACTACATTTCCCCATATGAGAGGCTGCCAAGGATAAACAACTAGTTTGTCAGATCCCACTCATACCAAGCATTTCAATCATACACGCAATATGCCAGATATGAGTAAATACAACAAGGCATCACAACAAAACTCTACAACTCAAGTACTTTATTTAAGAGGCTCCGAGGAGCCATACATGACTTATTCATACAGGTAGGGGTCACATGACCCAACACTCAAGTCATACAATCATACAAGCACATGCGGAAGCAAACTAGTCTGAGTACAGACTCTAGAAAGAAAGAAAGCTTGTTGGAGCCTTTCTATCTACAATGGCCCTTCACAAGTCTGAGATCACCACCTGGGTGGCTAGCTCACTCGTCGAAGTCGAGATCTACATAGAATCCATCGGAGGGGGTAGTGTTGTCCTCTGAAAAACATTAATTAAGCAAACATGAGTACGGAGGTACTCAGCAAGTCTTACCACAGAATCCTATCATACATGCACATTCTCAAGAAGGTGGTGGAGTTATATGCAGCAAGCCAGCTTTGACTCTTGGCTAAGCTTTCCTACATGACACTACTTTGTAAAGCATTTGTCGTACACGAGTCCACTAAACACCATCACAATACTCCACCGTGGATCCTCTCTCGTCATCCCACGAGAGGGCCATCCACGATACTCACACTTATCTTGAGGCTTTTAGTAGTATCCATTTACTTGTCTATGAACTGATATAGGTAACCCAGAAGTCCTTCTCCGTGGACACGGCTATTCGAATAGATCATATTAAACCCTACAGGGGTGTACTTCTTCACACACGCTCTCACCACTTACCGCCGTTTACACGACATGTACTCGGCAACCTTCAAGCGGAAGCCCAACGTGGGTGTCGGCCACAGCCTACCTAAACACTCAAGTCCCTAGTCCAGGTTTATCGCCTATTCGGGTTCCATCCGCAGGGAGTCCGGCCGAGGTTTCCCATACAGCCCCGAACGATGTGTGCAGGGTTCCCGAGATACCAAACGGGCACTCGGTACACCGGGCCACGTGCCTACCGCAACACAACCCACCCTTAAGGTCAGCGTTGCGTGCGGCCCCCAGCATGCTACAAACACCAGAAACTACTTGCTGAAGGAAATATGCCCTAGAGGCAATAATAAAGTTATTATTTATTTCCTTATATCATGATAAATGTTTATTATTCATGCTAGAATTGTATTAACCGGAAACATAATACATGTGTGAATACATAAACCTACAGAGTGTCACTAGTATGCCTCTACTTGACTAGCTCGTTAATCAAAGATGGTTATGTTTCCTAACCATGAACAAGGAGTTGTTATTTGATTAACGGGATCACATCATTGGTTGAATGATCTGATTGACATGACCCATTCCATTAGCATAGCACCTGATCGTATAGTTTGTTGCTAGTGCTTTTCTTCATGACTTATACATGTTCCTATGACTATGAGATTATGCAACTCCCGTTTGCCCGAGGAACACTTTGGGTGCTACCAAACGTCACAACGAATCGGGTGATTATAAAGGTACATTACAGGTGTCTCCGAAGGTACATGTTGGGTTGGCATATTTGAGATTAGGATTTGTCACTCCGATTGTCGGAGAGGTATCTCTGGCCCTCTCGGTAATGCACATCACATAAGCCTTGCAAGCATTGCAACTAAATGTGTTAGTTGTGAGATGATGTATTACGGAACGAGAAAAGAGACTTGCCATGAACGAGATTGAACTAGGTATTGGATACCGACGATCGAATCTCGGGCAAGTAACATACCGATGACAAAGGAACAACGTATGTTGTTATGCGGTCTGACCGATAAAGATCTTCGTAGAATATGTAGGAGCCAATATGGGCATCCAGGTCCCGCTATTGGTTATTGACCGAGAGGTGTCTCGGTCATGTCTACATAGTTCTCGAACCCGTAGGGTCCGCACGCTTAACGCTTCGATGACAGCTTACTATGAGTTTTTATGATGTTGATGTACGAAGGTTGTTCGAGTCCCGATGAGATCACGGACATGACGAGGAGTCTCGAAATGGTCGAGACATAAAGATTGATATATTGGAAGCCTATGTTTGGACTCGGAATCACTCCGGGTGAAATTGGGAATTTTACCGAGTACCGGGGTTACGGAACCCCGGGGTCAATGGGCCTTGATGGGCCTTAGTGGGAAAGAAAAAAGGGGCCCTATAGCTGGCGCAGCCTTCCCCTTCCTAGTCCTATTACTAGTTGGACTAGGATTTGGGGGAATCCTACTCCTAGTAGGAGTAGGACACCCCGTGCGCCTCCCCCGGCGGCCAGCCCTCCCTTCCCTCCTTTATATACAAGGCAGGGGCACCCCATGACACAAGTTGATCGATTAGATCGTTCCTTAGCCGTGTGCGGTGCCCCTTCCACCAGATTACACCTCGATCATACCGTAGCGGAGCTTAGGCGAAGCCCCGCGTCGGTGGAACATCATCATCGCCACCACGCCGTCGTCTTGTGAAACTCTCCTCAACACTCGGCTGGATCGGAGTTCGAGGGACGCCATCGAGCTGAACGTGTGCAGAACTCGGAGGTGCCGTGACGTTCGGTACTTGGATCGGTTGGATCGGGAAGAAGTACGACTACATCAACCGCGTTGTTATAACGCTTCGCTTTCGGTCTCACGAGGGTACGTGGGCGGATACTCTATCCTCTTGCTATGCCATCACCGTGGTCTTGCGTGATCGTGGGAAAATTTTTGAAATTACTACGTTCCCCAACAAAGGTATCGAGCCTGGTTTTATGCGTTGATGTCATGTGCACGAGTAGAACACAAGTGAGTTGTGGACGATACAAGTCATACTGCCTACCAGCATGTCATACTTTGGTTCAGCGGTATTGTGAGATGAAGTGGCCGGACCGACATTACGCGACGCTTACGCGAGACTGGTTTCACCGCTGTGAGCACTCGTTGCTTAAAGGTGACCGGCGGGTGTCTGTCTCTCTCACTTTAGTTGAACTGAGTGTAGCTACGCCCGGTCCTTGAGAAGGTTAAACGGAGTCTATTTGACGAAGTATCGTTGTGGTTTTGATGCGAGGTAAGAACGGTTCTTGCTCAGCCCGTAGCAGCCACGTAAAACTTGCAACAACAAAGTAGAGGACGCCTAACTTGTTTTTGCAGGGCATGTTGTGATGTGATATGGTCAAGACATGATGCTATATTTTATTGTATGAGATGATCATGTTTTGTAACCGAGTTATCGGCAATCGCAGAGCCATATGGTTGTCGCTTATTGTATGAAATGCAAACGCCATGTAATTGCTTTACTTTATCACTAAGCGGTAGCGATAGTCGTAGAAGCAATAGTTGGCGAGACGACAACGATGCTACGATGGAGATCAAGGTGTCGCGCCGGTGACGATGGTGATCATGACGGTGCTTCGGAGATGGAGATCACAAGCACAAGATGATGATGGCCATATCATATCACTTATATTGATTGCATGTGATGTTAATCCTTTATGCATCTTATTTTGCTTTGATTGACGGTAGCATTATAAGATGATCCCTTACTAAATTATCAAGAAGTGTTCTCCTGAGTATGCACCGCTTGCGAAAGTTCTTCGTCTTTGAGACACCACGTGATGATCGGGTGTGATAGGCTCTACGCTCAAATACAACGGTGCAAAACAGTTGCACACGCAGAATACTCAGGTTATACTTGACGAGCTATGCATATAAGATATGACCTCGAACACGGAGACCGAAAGGTCGAGCGTGAATCATATAGTAGATATGATCAACATATTGATGTTCACCATTGAAACTACTCCATCACACGTGATGATCGGTCATGGTGTAGTTGATATGGATCACGCAATCACTTAGAGAATTGGAGGATATTTTTCTAAGTGGGAGTTCTTAAGTAATATGATTAATTGAACTTTAATTTATCATGAACTTAGTCCCGGTAGTATTTTGCAAATTATGTTGTAGATCAATAGCTCGCGTTGTTGCTTCCCTATGTTTTTATATGTGTTCCTAGAGAAAATTGTATTGAAAGATGTTAGTAGCAATGATGCGGATTGGATCCGTGATCCGAGGTTTATCCTCATTGCTGCGCAGAAGAAATATGTCCTTAATGCACCGCTAGGTGACAGACCTAATGCAGGAGCAGATGCGGCGTTATGAACGCTTGGCTAGCTCAATATGATGACTACTTGATAGTTTAGTGCACCATGCTTAACGGCTTAGAATCGGGACTTCAAAGACGTTTTGAACGTCATGGACCATATGAGATGTTCCAGAATTGAAGTTAATATTTCAAGCAAATACCCGAGTTGAGAGATATGAAGTCTTCAACAAGTTCTATAGCTAAAAGATGGAGGAGAATCGCTCAACTAGTGAGCATGTGCTCAGATTGTCCGAGTACTTCAATCGCTTGAATCAAGTGGGAGTTAATCTTCCGATAAGATAGTGATTGACAGAATTCTCTAGTCACCATCACTAAGTTAGTAGAACTTCGTGATGAACTATAGTATGCAAGGGATGACGAAAAAGATTCTCGAGCTCTTCGCGATGCTAAAATCGCGAAGGTAGAAATCAAGAAAACATCAAGTGTTGATGGTTGACAAGACCACTAGTCTCAAGAAAAGGGCAAAGGGAAGAAGGGAACTTCAAGGAAAACGGCAAGCAAGTTGTTGCTCGAGTGAAGAAGCCCAAGTCTAGACCTAAGCCTGAGACTAAGTGCTTTTGCTGCAATGGAACTGGTCACTGGAAGCGGAACTACCCCAAGTATTTGGCGGATAAGAAGGATGGCAAAGTGAACAAAGGTATATTTGATATACAGATTATTGATGTGTATTTTACTAGTGTTCATAGCAACCCTCAAGATTTGATACTGGTTCGGTTGCTAAGAGTAGTAACTCAAACGGAGTTTCGAATGAACAGAAACTAGTTGAAGGGAAGTGACGATGAGTGTTGGAAATAGTTCCAAGATTGATATGATCATCATCTCACACTCCCTATACTTTCGGGATTAGTGTGGAACCTAAATAAGTGTTATTTGGTGTTGAGCATAAATATGATTTGATCATGTTTATTGCAATACGGTTATTCATTTAAGTAAGAGAATAAATTGTTGTTCTGTTTACATGAATAAAACCTTATATGGTTACACACTCAATGAAAATGGTTCATTGGATCTCGATCATAGTGATACACATATTCATAATATTGAAACCAAAAGATGCAAAGTTAATAATGATAGTGCAACTTATTTGTGGCACTGCCGTTTAGGTCATATTGGTGTAAAGCGCATGAAGAAAACTCCATGCTGATGGACTTTTTGGAATCACTTGATTATGAATCATTTGATGCTTGCGAACCGTGCCTTTTGGGCAAGATGACTAAAACTCCGTTCTCCGGAACAATGGAACAAGCTACTGACTTATTGGAAATAATACATACCGATGTATGCGATCCAATGAATGTTGATGCTCGTGGCAAGTATCGTTATTTTTCTGACCTTCACAAGATGATTTGAGTAGATATGGGTATATCTACTTGATGAAACATAAGTCTGAAATAGTTGAAAGGTTCAAAGAATTTCAGAGTGAAGTGGAAAATCATCGCAACAAGAAAATTTCTGCGATCTGATCGTGGAGATGAATATTTGAGTTACGAGTTTGGTCTTCAATGAAAACAATGTGGAATGGTTTCACAGCTCACGCCACATGGAACACCACAACATTATGGTGTGTTCGAACGTCAGAATCGTACTTTATTTTGATATGGTGCGATCTATGATGTATCTTACCGATTTACCACTATCGCTTTGGGGTTATGCATTAAAGACAGCTGCATTCACGCTTAATAGGGCACCATCTAAATCCGCTGAGATGACACCGTATGAACTATGGTTTAGCAATAAACCTAAGCTGTCGCTTTCTTAAAGTTTGAGTTGTGATACTTATGTGAAAAAATTTTCACCTGATAAGCTCGAACCCAAATCGGAGGAATGCGTCTTCATAGAATACCCAAAGGTAACTATTGGGTACACCTTCTATCACAGATCCGAAAGCAAGATATTTGTTGCTAAGATGGATCCTTTCTAGAAAAGAAGTTTCTCTCGAAAGAAGTGAGTGGGAGGAAAGTAGAACTTGATGAGGTAATTGTACCTTCTCCCTTATTGGAAAGTAGTTCATCACAGAATCAGTTCGATGATTCCTACACCAATTAGTAAGGAAGTTAATGATGATGATCATGAAACTTCAGATCAAGTTGCTACCAAACCTCGTAGGTCTTCCGGAGTAAGATCCGCACCAGAGTGGTACGGTAATCCTATTTTGGAAGTCATGTTACTGGAACATGATGAACCTACGAACTATGAAGAAGCGATGGTGAGCCCAGATTCCGCGAAATGGTTTGAGACCATGAAATCTGAGATGGGATCCATGTATGAGAACAAAGTATGGACTTTGGTTGACTTGCCCGATGATCGGCAAGCCATTGAGAATAAATGGATCTTCAAGAGGAAGACGGACACTGATAGTAGTGTTACTATCTACAAAGCTCGACTTGTCGCAAAAGGGTTTTTTGACAAGTTCAAGGTGTTGACTACAATGAGATTTTCTCAATTGTAGCGATGCTTAAGTCTGTCTGAATCATGTTAGCAATTGCCACATTTTATGAAATCTGGCAAATGGATGTCAAAACTACATTCTTTAATGGATTTATTAAAGAAGAGTTGTATATGATGCAACCGAAGGTTTTGTCAATCCTAAAGGAGCTAACAAAATGTGCAAGCTCCAATGATCCATCTATGGACTGGTGCAAGCATCTCGAGTTGGAATAAACGCTTTGATAGTGTGATCAAAGCATATGGTTTTATACAGACTTTTGGAGAAGCCTGTATTTACAAGAAAGTGAGTGGGAGCACTACAAGATTTCGATAAGTATATGTGAATGACATATTGTTGATCGAAATAATGTAGAATTATTCGCAAAGCATAAAGGAGTATTTGAAAGGAGTTTTTCAAAGAAGGACCTCGTGAAGCTGCTTACATATTGAGCATCAAGATCTATAGAGATAGATCAAAGACGCTTGATAAGTTTTTCAATGAATACATACCTTGACAAGATTTTGAAGTAGTTCAAAATGGAACAGTCAAAGAAAGAGTTCTTGCCTGTGTTACAAGGTGTGAGATTGAGTAAGACTCAAAACCCGACCACGGCGGAAGATAGAAATAGAATGAAAGTCATTCCCTATGCATCAGCCATAGGTTCTATAAAGTATGTCATGTCAGTGTACTGATCTATTGCATACCCTACCACTAAGATTGGCAAGGAGTGCAATAGAGATCTAGGAGTAGATCAATGGACAGCGGTCAAAATTATCCTTAGTAGAATAAGGATATGTTTCTCGATTATGGAAGTGGAAAAGGTTCGTCGTAAAGGTTACGCCGATGCAAGTTTTAACACTAATCTAGATGACTCGAGTCTCAATCTAGATACATAATGAAAGTGGGAGCAATTAGCTAGAGTAGCTCCGCAAGAGCATTGTAGACATAGAAATTTGCAAAATACTTACGGCTCTGAATGTGACAGACCCGCTGACTAAAATTATCTCACAAGCAAAAACATGATCACACCTTAGTACTCTTTGGGTGTTAATCACATAGCGATGTGAACTAGATTATGACTCTAGTAAACCCTTTGGGTGTTGGTCACATGACGATGTGAACTATGGGTGTTAATCACATACGATGTGAACTATTGATGTTAAATCACATGGCGATGTGAACTAGATTATTGACTCTAGTGCAAGTGGGAGATCAAGGAAATATGCCCTAGAGGCAATAATAAAGTTATTATTTATTTCCTTATATCATGATAAATGTTTATTATTCATGCTAGAATTGTATTAACCGGAAACATAATACATGTGTGAATACATAAACCTACAGAGTGTCACTAGTATGCCTCTACTTGACTAGCTCGTTAATCAAAGATGGTTATGTTTCCTAACCATGAACAAGGAGTTGTTATTTGATTAACGGGATCACATCATTGGTTGAATGATCTGATTGACATGACCCATTCCATTAGCATAGCACCTGATCGTATAGTTTGTTGCTAGTGCTTTTCTTCATGACTTATACATGTTCCTATGACTATGAGATTATGCAACTCCCGTTTGCCCGAGGAACACTTTGGTGCTACCAAACGTCCACAACGAATCGGGTGATTATAAAGGTACATTACAGGTGTCTCCGAAGGTACATGTTGGGTTGGCATATTTCGAGATTAGGATTTGTCACTCCGATTGTCGGAGAGGTATCTCTGGGCCCTCTCGGTAATGCACATCACATAAGCCTTGCAAGCATTGCAACTAAATGTGTTAGTTGTGAGATGATGTATTACGGAACGAGAAAAGAGACTTGCCAAGAACGAGATTGAACTAGGTATTGATACCGACGATCGAATCTCGGGCAAGTAACATACCGATGACAAAGGGAACAACGTATGTTGTTATGCGGTCCGACCGATAAAGATCTTCGAGAATATGTAGGAGCCAATATGGGCATCCAGGTCCCGCTATTGGTTATTGACCGTAGAGGTGTCTCGGTCATGTCTACATAGTTCTCGAACCCGTAGGGTCCGCACGCTTAACGCTTCGATGACGGCTTACTATGAGTTTTTATGATGTTGATGTACCAAGGTTGTTCGAGTCCCTGATGAGATCACGGACATGACGAGGAGTCTCGAAATGGTCGAGACATAAAGATTGATATATTGGAAGCCTATGTTTGACTCCGAATCACTCCGGGTGAAATTGGGAATTTTATCGAGTACAGGGTTACTGGAACCCCGGGGTCAATGGGCCTTGATGGGCCTTAGTGGGAAAGAGAAAAGGGGGCCCTATAGCTGGCCGCAGCCTTCCCCCCTTCCCTAGTCCTATTACTAGTTGGACTAGGATTTGGGGGGGGAATCCTACTCCTAGTAGGAGTAGGACACCCCTGATGCGCCTCCCTCTGGCCGGCCAGCCCTCCCCTTCCCTCCTTTATATACAAAGGCAGGGGCACCCCATGACACAAGTTGATCGATTAGATCGTTCCTTAGCCGTGTCGGTGCCCCTTCCACCAGATTACACCTCGATCATACCGTGAGCGGAGCTTAGGCGAAGCCCTGCGTCGGTGGAACATCATCATCGCTCACCACGCCGTCGTCGTCGATTTAAACTCTCCTCAACACTCGGCTGGATCGGAGTTCGAGGGACGCCATCGAGCTGAACGTGTGCGTAACTCGGAGGTGCCGTACGTTCGGTACTTGGATCGGTTGGATCGGGAAGAAGTACGACTACATCAACCGCGTTGTTATAACGCTTCCGCTTTCGGTCTACGAGGGTACGTGGACGGATACTCTATCCTCTCGTTGCTATGCCATCACCGTGGTCTTGCGTGATCGTAGGAAAATTTTTGAAATTACTACGTTCCCCAACACTTGCAACTCCCGGACTAAGAACAAGGGTGGTTAAGAAGCCGAGAGGGTCCATTGGTTTCGGGCCCAATGCGTGGTAGTAGCTAATTCATGGATCACAAACACAGATCTCAGTTCTTAGGATCGGCTTCAATGAAACAACCCACCATGTACTCCTACATGGCCTCTCATCGATACCTTTACCAAAACGTGTTCAACACTTTCACTCTCGATCCAACACAACCTTTCACTCCAGTTCATCATCCCGATGAGCCAGACCTGACACAACTCTAAGCATAGCAAGCATAGCATGGTAGGAATCATAAACATGGCTCAATCAACTCCTACACATACTAGTGGGTTTCATCTAGTTACTGTGGCAATGACAGGTCATGCAAAGGAAGTGGGTTCAGCTACCGCAGCACACAACAGTTTGAATCGCGTTGTCTTAATGCAGTAAACGAGAGCAGAAGCGAGAACATGGGTTTGTATCGAATGATCAATGAGTTGCTTGCACGATGGAACGGGGTAGAGTAATCGCCTTCGATGGATAGTCGAGGTTATCCTCGGGGGCAGAACCTATCACGAAAAGCATACCGAAAGTAAACACACATGACAATATGCAACAATATGATGCATGCTATGACATGGCAATAAGGATGTGTGTTGGCCTAATGCAAGCTAAAACAATAGGGGATGAACTCATTTGAATCAAAGATTCAAATGATAGCTCATTTGAAATAGCCCTAAAGGTGCATTATCTTATTTTGGTTGAACAGCAAGGTTAACTTTATTTAACATGCATGAAACCTGTACCAATGGATAGAATGGATTTTTCTGATCATTTTTCATATATAAATCTTTGCATTTGGAGCTACAGATTAAAAGTTATAAGCAATTGAAATTTGAATTATATTCTAGAATTTACTGTATTAGAATAAATCCAGAAATTAGATTAATGCGTCGACCATAAATCCAAGATGACGTCGAGGTCAACAGAGACGTCCAGGTCAAACCCGACAAAGGGTCCCGCGTGTCGTGGTAATTAGCTTAACTAATGTTTAATTAAAACTAAACCTATTTAGTTAGCGGTCGGGCCCCATCTGCCGCTGACCCATCGGAGTCAACCAGGCCCACGTGGTCAAAGTCCACGTCGGCTGCACTGGCGACTAGCCACGCGAGCCCGACGCGGCGGAGGAAGTGCTTTTGGCGATTCCGGCGACCAAATGAACCGCGGAGGGTGGCTACGGGTAGCTGGGAGCAAGCCGCGGCTGTTGGTGGAGCCGGTTGGGGTCGGGGTGGCCGGAGTTGGCGCCGGCGACGAGCTAGGCGGCCGCCGGGGTTCGGCCGAAGACGAACTTGGGGCTAGAGGGGTCGGTGAGGTGCAGGGAGTGCATGGTTAGACCCCATGGGGTGCGGTGAGTGTGATGGACACCATGGGGTGGCCGGAGAGTGACCGGGAGCACGTCGGCGACGAGCTCCACGGCGGCGGGTGCGGGTGAGCGTGGTTCGGTTGCTACGCTGCACGAGAGCGAGAGAGAGAGGGAAGGGGAGGTAGATGGGCTCACGGGCGACGCGTAGGAGCTCTCGTCGAGGTCGGGGACGGACCGGAGCGACGACGGCGTTGAAGGGGATCTCCGACGACGGCGGACTCGGTCGAGGGGTGTGGTGGATTCGGCACTAGAGCGAGCGGGCTCGGCTGGTTGGGGTAGTGGAGTGCGGCGGAGCTCCTGGACAAGGTGAGGAGGAGCACGGACGGCGGGGAGTATGGTTACGACGATGGTGCGGCGGCAGCGGCGTCGGCCGAGGCGGGGGAGCACGAGGGAGAGGAACCGGGGAGGAGAGGAGGTGTCTAGGGGGTTCGGGGGAGAGAGAGAGGGCGATCCTCAGCGGCAGCTGGCGAGAGGAGCGGTGAGGCGGCGACCAGTGCGTGGCACCCATGCGGTGCCCGCCCACGAGCACTGGCTGCTGCTGTCGAGCCAAGCAGCTGTTGGCCTGCTCTTTGGCTGGGCAGCGGTGGGCCGGGTAGGGGGCGCCAGTAAGTCCTTCCTGTTTTATCTTTTCTAATTTTCTGCAACTTTGTGGAGTTTTCTAAAATACCAAAACAGTTTTAAAATTCACCAAAATGCTCTGGTCCATTGTTGGAATATTTCCAACATGAAACATTTTGGTTTGGCAATTTTGGACATTTAAAATATTTTATATAATTTGAAATGCTCAGGTTCAAAACTTATGAATTAATCCAAGGACCTTTGATGACCTAGAAAATGATGCACCACTTTTGACATAGGCTCAACCAAAGCAAAGATGATGAGCATTTTGAAGGGCATTTCAGGTTCATTGAAATAATTTTAGTAAACCCTAGTTGAATTTAAGGGGGTTTCGGGGTTTCTGCCTTCCCCATTTCAAATTCAAATGAAATTTAAACATGATGCACACCAATGCATGGTCTAACCGGGATGTGAAAACTCACCCCACTCAAAAGAATCTCGTCCGAGATTTAGGATCTGCTATAAAAGGTGGGATACTCAAGTCGTAAACGATCCTCCCTTTCCCAAGTTGCTTCTTGCTCGGAATGGTTTGACCATTGAACCTTTAGAAACTTGATATTCCGACGCCGAGTGGTACGCTCGGCTTGATCGAGAATACTGAATGGGATATTCTCGATAGGTGAGGTTGTCTTGGAGATCAAGCGTTTGTGGTCCACTCCACGGATAGGATCCGAGAAGCAACGCTGAGTTGGGAAACGTGGAAGACATCATGGACTCGAAAGATGCGGGGTAGTTCCAATTGGTAGGCAACTTCTCCTCGCTTGGCAAGAATGCGAAAGGGTCCAATGTAACGAGGAGCCAACTTGCCTTTGATACTGAATCGATGGGTTCCTTCAGAGGAGTAACCCGAAGGTAAGCCTTCTCGCCAATTTCATAAGCCATAGGCTTATGCTTGCGGTCATATTGGCTCTTTTGACGAGATTGGGCTGTTTTCAATTTCTCACGAATATCGCGAACCTGCTCTTCTCGCTTCTGAATCATGTCCGGCCAAAGAGTTGTCTCTCCCGGTTTCGCCCAGATTAAGAGGCGTTCGACATTTCCGTCCATAAAGAACTTCGAAAGGGGCTTTGCCCAAGCTGGCTTGATAACTATTGTTATAAGCGAACTCGGCGAATGGAAGGCATTTCTCCCAATTCATGCCGAAGAGATGGCGAAGCTCAAGCATATCCTCTAGGATTTGATTGACTCGCTCTACTTGACCACTTGATTGAGGATGGAAAGCGGTGCTAAAGGAGAGACGAGTTCCCATAGCGTTTGGAAACCTTCCCAAAATCGAGAGGTGAAGAGACTTCCACGGTCTGAGTTAATCTCTAATGGAATACCATGAAGAGACACTATTCGAGAGATGTACAAATCAGCTAGCTGGCTAGCGGTTATACTCTCACGAACGGGTAGGAAGTGGGCTACTTTGGAAAGACGATCAACGACAACGAAGATAGCGTTATTCCTCTCTTGGTCCTGGAAACCCGTAATGAAATCCATACCAATTTTATCCCATTTCCATTCAGGAATTTCCAAAGGTTGAAGGGTACCAAGAGGCCGTTGATGCTCTGCTTTAACTCGACGACAGACGTCGCAAATTAGCAAGGTTTTAGGCGTTTTCCTCCTTATCCTAGTCCACCAAAACCTCTGGCGTAGGTCTTGATACATTTTAGTACTACCGGGATGAATGGTGAGAGGAGAGTCATGAGCTTCCTTAAGGATCAATCGCCTCAGGTTGCGCACCTTGGGAACCACTAGACGGTCCCCAAAGAACACGACACCTTGTTCATCAATGGAGAAACAATCTGCGACTCCTTTCTTGATGTTTCTCCTGATACGGGAGATTCCCGGATCTACCTTCTGTGCTTTGATGATCTGATCCGTAAGGGTAGGTTTCGCCACCAGGGTAGAAAGGAATCCTCGAGGAACAATGTGGAGATTAAGCTTACGAAATTCCTCGTGGAGAAATGGTTGACTTTGTTGTAACATCAGGTTGTTACAATAAGATTTATGACTTAGTCGTCCACCATGACATTGGCTTTGCACAGGGTGTAAGATATTCCTAAGTCGTAATCAGTAATCAACTCGACCCAACGTCTTTGCCTCGAGATTCAAATCCGGTTGGGTGAAGATGTATTTCAGACTTTGGTGATCGATGTAGATTTCGCAACGATTACCAAGAAGGTAATGTCGCCAGGTTTTGAGTGCATGAACCATCGCTGCAAGCTCTAGATCGTGTGGGGGTAGTTATCCTCATGTGGACGAATCTGTCGAGAGGCGAGGCAATCACATGACGATCTTGCATGAGTATGCAACCTAGTCCTTGTCGCGAGGCGCCGCAATAGATAATAAAGTCCTTAGAAAATCTGGTGGAACAAGCACGGAGCAGATGTCAGCGCCTTTTCAGTTCTGAAAGCTGAACTCGACCGTGGGCGTCCATTCAACTTTTATCTTTCTTGAGGAGTTCGTTAGAGGTTTAGCAACTTTAGAGAAATTCTCGACGAAGCGGCGGCAATAGCTCGCTAAACCGAGGAAACTCCGAACTTGCTTGACCGATTCAGGTGGAGTCCATCAAGGACGGCTTGAACTCGCCGGGATTGACAGCAATGCCCTTACCAGAGATTACATGGCCTAGGTAGGTCACTTCGGTAACCAGAATTCACACTTAGAGAATTTGGCATAAAGGCGGTGCTCTCAAGTTTCATCAATACTAGCCGTAAATGTTCGCATGCTCTTCTTCATTCTTGGAGTAGATGAGTATATCATCAAGGTATACCACGATTTAATTTATCCAAATACTCCATGAAGATTGAGTTCATTAACCGAGAGAAGGTGGCTGGAGCATTGGTTAAACCGAAGGACATGACGGTGTACTCGTCTTCGCCATAACGAGTAACAAAGGCCGTTTTAGGAATGTCCCGTTTTGATTTTGATTTGATGGTAGCCCAACCTCAAATCCATCTTGAGAAGATCGAGGATCCAGCGAGCTGATCATACGGATCGTTGATCCCGGGAGCGGATACTTGTTCTTGATGGTGACCAAATTGATGTGTCGGTAATCTACAACCATCCGATCCGTACCATCCTTCTTCTTGATTTAAGAGGATGGGGCAAGCCCATGGGGATGAACTAGGACGGATGAAACCTTTTGCAAGGACTCATCGAGTTGTTTCTTAAGTTCAGCTAGTTCTAGGGGTGCCATCTTATAAGGTCTCCTAGAGATTGGGACGGTTCCAGAACAAGATCTATCACGAACTCGACATCCCCGCGGTGGAACACCGGCAGTTCCTCCGAAAGACATCCGAAAATCACGGACTACCGAATATCTTCGAGGTCCGGAAGGGGTTGGCATTTAAGGAGTAAAGTCGGCGCTTAGACACTCGGGTTAAAACATTCACCGCCTTGCCCAAGGATGGGTGAGTTGAACAGTTCTAGTAGAGCAATCAATCTTAGCATAATGGGCTGACATCCACCATACCCAAGATGATGTTTATGTCCGAGGACTTGAGAGCTATTAGAGATGCAAGAAAGACTAATCATGTCGACAAGAATTTCATTCCCATGACTTATTCTAGAGGTTTGCCACCTAGAACCGGGAGTTTGAATTTCCATGGAGGTATGCATGTCACGTAATGTGGTGTTGTGCAATCGAGCATAGCTCTCGAAATAAATGAATGAGATGCTCCAAGATCAAAAAGAACAGTTGCGGATGGCAATTAACAAGGAGCGCATCGAGAACGACGTTAGATCCTCATAGGTTTCTTCAGAAACATAGTTGACATGGCCACGGCGGTGGCAACTGGTTTAGCATAGGGCACCTTTCCTGCTGGCTTGCCACGGCCAATGACTTTCCAACTTGATCGGGTTGTTTTGGGGACACTCACGGATGTAGTGGCCTCTCTCCACACTTGAAGCAAGTTATCACATTTGGGCGTGGAGCAGCATTAGCGATGGGGCCTCCATAAGTCTTGGGCGGAACATACTGCTGGTTGGGGCGAGGCGCCTCAAAGGATGGCCTCGGGTGAACACAGGTGGTAGAGCAGTATTTGGAATCCAAACCCGCGCTTCGGGATCCAGAGTCGGATGAAGACCGAGAGTCACAGATGTGCTTGCGTGAAGCCTCAAAATCAGTCTGCCTGGGCCATTTGATAGCCTTATTGACTAGCTTCGGAAAGGAGGTGCACTCATGCAAACGAAGGTCTCGGCGTAGCTCGTGGCTAAGTCCTTGCGGAACCTTGCACGCTTCTTGGCGTCGGTAGAAACTTCTTCGGGAGCATAACGTGCTAACCTCCCAAATTCACGGTCAGAGGCATCCACCGTCGACCTACCTTGGGTGAAACTGCAGAATTCCTCCCTTTGCGGTCCATAAGACCTTCTCGGGATATGATGCTCACGGAAGGCGGCATCAATTCAGCCCAAGTTGTAACTTGTCCAACCGGACGCATAGCCTCATAATTCTCCCACCAGAGACTAGCAGGGCCTTCAAGATGATAAGCGGCAAAAGTAACCTTGTCAGCCTCAGCCACGTTGGCGGAACGCAGCTTGTGGTGGATGCTGCGAAGCCAATCATCCGCGTCGAGAGGCTCAACGGAATATTTGAACTTTGGGGGGTACAGCTTGACGAAGTCATTGAGTGAAACCACATCATTTCTTGGCTGGCGTGCGGTGTTTTGTTCAATCCGCTCCAGTAAGCGATTGGTCTCACGCTTATTGCGCTCGCTTCAAAGATAACCTCGCCAAAGATGGCGGTTGCGGCAGATTCACATTCCTGGCTGCACTAGCTTCTCCCTGCTCCGGAGCAGCAGGATTGTTGCGGGTGTTGACCATCCTAGGAGACAAAGCAAAGGTTTAAACCAGGATGGCAGAATTTAACAAGGAAGTGCGGAAGGTAATGGATAACATGGAATGCAAAGATGTTCATCCGTATGACATGGTAATATAAAACTGCCATATATATATACCAACGGTCATACACACCATTCATAGTTTAGTACAAGCCTGACGGGGTACAACTATAAGGAAGGGCGTTACATCTCATCGGAAGCATCCCAACTTCTATACATTATTTTTCTACACTTCTGGAACGATACACACTAAGTCGTATTCCACAAGTCACGCAGGACGGTGGAAATACAACTATTACAACACTAGGAATACTACTACTAACTCAGGCAGCTCCATAGTAGTCCTCATAGAAGTCACCTCCCAAGCCTGGAAGTGGAACATGATCATCCGGAAACAGACAATCCTGTGGGGCCTGTGGACCATAAGGACTCGGATGTGGCCGTGGTCCAACAAACGGTGGCAGACGAGGCCGACGAGGAGGAGTGATGCCCCCAACCTCGCGCCACTCCATAAAGTCTGGTAGACTAGCCCGCACAGGGTACAAGTCCCTCATGTCCATATATCCGGCTTGCACGGCAGGTGCGAACCGAGTTAGAGTAGCCCAGTGATCAGAACGGGCATTAAAAAGCTCCATACGCAAGGCCCGGTTCTCACGGTCCTTGTCTTCCAGCATCTCAGTAGTAGTGCGAAGGAGTGAGTCCTCATGGGATGCATCGCTGTACAAACCCTGAAGGTAGCCATGCGCCCCAGGGAGGGATGCTGGCATGTAGCGAAAATCAGTGTTGCCCAGCAAGGCAGTTCTGGCTTGAATAATAGTCATCATAGAATAGGCTGCATCTTGCACGGACATTCCAATAGTGATCCCGAGCCATAAGAACAGTGAAGTGGTTCAGTAGCTCCGGGATAAGATGGATAAATCCGGACCGTGCATAGATATTGGCTTTGGTTGAAATCCCTAAACTGCTCCTCGACGGTATATTTAGGATACCATCGGTAACCAGTCTCAATCATCACCCGAACCAGCATTGCCGTGTGACCACACACACCAATGCATCGGGTCGATTTAACCACTTGGTTACGGGGACGGTGGCCATCCGAAAGCACAGCCACAATGCAAAGACATTAGAATTTCTAGGAAAATCGGGCAGCATAACATCTAAATGCTCAAAATCAGATTTGAGACATTCAAAATCAGATTGCAAAACCACTCAACAATATCATATCAAGGTTCTGGTTCAACTGATAGCATGCTAAAAATTAGTATAACTGAACTGAGGAGGTAACCAACAATCCTGTAAGTTACTACGGATTAGTAACACGTGAACCTGATAGAGAGAAGAGAGCCTAGTCCTATACCCACGTCGAATGAGAAGAGGATGACTCAGATCAGAGGGCATAAGATAAAGGAGTAAAAAGAGCCTTACGTTCCCTCCCACAATCAATTCCCCTACATATAACTAAAGCATTTCTAGACTCAACATCGACCAGTTTGGCTTAGCGAACCTACTGGCAGCCCTGCTCTGATGCCAACGCTGTCAGGACCCCGATTCCAAGTCACGTCGACCTAGCCGGTAACACCTCATATCACTTTGCGGCCTCACGCACGGTATTCCCACGGGTGTCGCCTTACCCGACCCGGACCGCTTCCGTATTTTGGCTCACGATATGACAAAGTCGCTAGCATCCACATGACAAAGAACCCGGCCGACATGGCTAGTCGTGAACCCAAAGCGGCGCTAACCTATGGGGACAGGCATACATGAATCACATCGAGCATGTCGGTCATCAACGATATATTCGGGCTGTAGCACTGGGCTAACAGGACTCGGTATCCCGGCTGTAGCAGGCTAGGCAGACTCGAATACCACCGTGTGACATTTCAAGGGATGTATATAGGAACGAAGTGAAACACACGCCGCCAGTCAAGTGTCCAAGCAGTAGTCTTTGGGCTAGCAGGACTCGTGAACCGGGCAGTAGCGGACTACTATCGCCGTAGCACGAGACTACATTTCCCATATGAGAGGCTGCCAAGGATAAACAACTAGTTTGTCGGATCCCACTCATACCAAGCATTTCAATCATACACGCAATATGCCAGATATGAGTAAATACAACAAGGCATCACAACAAAACTCTACAACTCAAGTACTTTATCTAAGAGGCTCCGAGGAGCCATACATAACTTATTCATACAGGTAGGGGTCACATGACCCAACACTCAAGTCATACAATCATACAAGCACATGCGGAAGCAAACTAGTCTCGAGTACGACTCTAGAAAGAAAGAAAGCTTGTTGGAGCCTTTCTATCTACAATGGCCCTTCACAAGTCCGAGATCACCACCGGGTGGCTAGCTCACTCGTTGAAGTCGAGATCTACATAGAATCCATCGGAGGGGTAGTGTTGTCCTCTAAAAACATTAATTACAAACATGAGTACGGAGGTACTCAAGAAGTCTTACCACGTAATCCTATCATACATGCACATTCTCAAGAAGGTGGTGGAGTTATATGCAGACAAGCCAGCTTTGACTCTTGGCTAAGCTATCCTCACGTGACACCACTTTGTAAAGCATTTGTCGTACACGAGTCCACTAAACACCATCACAATACTCCACTGTGGATCCTCTCTCGTCATCCCACGAGAGGGCCATCCACGATACTCACACTTATCTTGAGGCTTTTAGTAGTATCCATTTACTTGTCTATGAACTGATATAGGTAACCCGAAGTCCTTCTCCGTGGACACGGCTATTCAATAGATCATATTAAACCCTGCAGGGTGTACTTCTTCACACGCGCTCACCACTTACCGCCGTTTACGACATGTACTCGCAACCTTCAAGCGGAAGCCCAACGTGGGTGTCGGCCACAGCCTACCTAAACACTCAAGTCCCTAGTCCAGGTTTATCGCCTATTCGGGTTCCATCCGCAGGGAGTCCGGCCGAGGTTTCCCATACAGCCCCGAACGATGTGTGCAGGGTTCCCGAGATACCAAACGGGCACTCGGTACACCGGGCCACGTGCCTACCTGTAACACCCCGGATACAACTTTCCATATTCGTAACTCCAACTCTTGCCTTTTCCGGAGATGTGTTATTTTATTTTCTCCGTGGTTGGGTTTTGTCTGTTGTTTTGCATTTTGTTTTTGTTATGCATCTCATCTCATGGCATCATCTGCATTTCATCCGCATGTTTTTCAAAACTTGCATCCGTTCGTGCTCCACCGTTTCTCTCCGTTGTCCATTCTGAGCCCGTCCACACTTGCACGCGCCCGCGGCACCTCCGAAATATTAATTTATAAGTGGCATAATAATGTTCTCGGAATGGGTTGCAACTTGTCATGCGGTCTTATTATAGTGTAGACAGGCCGCCTGCCAAGTTTCGTCGCATTCGGAGTTCGTTTGACTGTCCAACCGTTATATTTATAACCGGGTTATAGTCGGTATATTCGTCGGATGTTTCGGTCTCCGAAATCGTGCCGGGCTGCTTTTCTCCTCTCTCTCCTATCAGTCCAGACCCTCTCGTCACAGCCCACCCGCAGCTCACCAAAACCCCCCCCTCTCCTAGTTCCTCTCCGCTCCAGAGCCGTTCGATGGCGATCGTACGGTCCGAAAACGGAGCAAAAACCACTAACCCTAGCCCCCTTCCTTATATAAACACCCCCAATGCCATTTTGGGTCTTCTCCTTCCTCCTCCTTGATTTCCGCCTCCCCAATCATCAGCCAGCCGCCTCCCACCTCCTCTCCTCTATTTCCGCCTCTCCAGCCCTGCTGCCACTTGGCGCCCGCCCAGCCCGGCCAACCTGGGGCGCCACGTCGCCCCCAGCCGCCTCGGGCCAACCCCGCATGCTGTGGCCTCCCGCCCGCTCCCGCCGGGCCCGCGGAACCAGGGGCGCTGCCCGCGCTGGCCCGACCTGGGCCGTCCCGAGCTCAGGCCCCAGGCCTCGTCGATCCAGGAGGAGAGGAGCCTCCTGCTCGCCTCACCGCTTTCCCTTGCGCCTCCGCCGCCCGCTTGCCCACGGCAGCCTCGCGGAGAGTGGTGCGGCCGTCCCCGCCGGCGACCCCTGTGCCAGCTCCGCCTTGCTCTCTCTCTCTCCGCTCTCTCTCTCTCACGCTTTCTCTCTCTCCCCGCAGGTCGCCGCTGCCATGGCGGCGCCCCGAGCTCCTCGTCGCCCGAGCCCAAGGCGCCGCCCGCCCCGTCATCGCGGATCTGGCGCCCGCGCCGGATCCGCTTGTTTCTGCCATCCCGGCCTCCGCCTCACCGCACCTCCCCATCGACGTTGGTCGCCGGCCGCCGCCGCGGGCAAGATCGGGAGGAGCCCGATCTCGCCTCAGCGCCCGTTGACCGCTTGACCAAGCGGGCTCAGCGCCTCCAGCCCAGCGCCCTTCTTCCGCCTGCCAGCCTCTCCACCGACCGCCCATGAGGCCTGGTGAGCAGCCCGCCCCATGCTCTGTTGGGCCAGATCCCGATCGACCCGTTGCTATTTTTTTCCGTCCTGCGATTTTATCATTATCCAAAGTTTTTTACAGATTTGCGAAAACCCTTAGACTTCATGCATTTAATAACTCATCAACCGTGCATCGGATTAAAATGGTTTAAACATGTAATATGCTCAGAAAATTGTGTAGATTAATAATATGCCACTTTCATCTATGTTAAAAATGTTTAAATTGATGTTTGCTTTAATTTGCTAATATGCCATGCTAAAATGATTTAATTCATAACTAAATAACCGTAGCTCGGTTTTAATTAAACTCTATATGTAAATGGGGTGGAAAAATGCCTAGATTAACATGGTCCACTTTATGTTGCTGTTTAACAACTCTAAAATTGTGTTTAGGGCAGAGCAGTACCGAATCTAAAATATTGCTCATGGGGATTTTCCGGAATTGTTGTTTCTTATTTCCGGCCTCATTTAATCTTGCCTAAATAGCTAGTTTAATTATGCTCCACCTCTTGCCATGTTTAATAACATTTAATATTGTTGTGTACCTAACCGAGAGAGAACTAAATAAGTGTTGTGGTGTTCCGTCAATATGCAACTCGTTGCATATTGGGCTCCATTTAACTTGTAGTTTTGTTTGTGCATATTGCCATGCCATGCATATTTAAACCGGACATGCATCATACTTGATTGTGCATCATGCCATGTTTATGCTTGTGCATTTATCATGTTATTTGTTTCTTTCCGGTGTTGCTTCTCGGTTTCGTAATGTTGCGATTGTGAGGATTCGCTCGACTACTTCCGCTCGTGTCTTCTTCATGGATTCGTTCTTCTTCCTTATGGATTTCGTGCAAGATGACCATACCCTCGAATCACTTCTATCTTTGCTTGCTAGTTGCTCGCTCTTTTGCTATGCCTATGCTACGATGCCTACCACTTGCTTATCATGCCACCCACATTGCCATGTCAAGCCTCTAACCATCCTTTCCTAGCAAACCGTTGTTTGGCTATGTTACCGCTTTGCTCAGCCCTCTTATAGCGTTGTTAGTTGCGGTGAAGATGAAGTTTGTTCCTTGTTGAACATGGAGATGTTGTTCCTTGTTGGAACATGTTTACTTGTTGGGATATCACAATATATCTTATTCAATTAATGCATCTATATACTTGGTAAAGGGTGGAAGGCTCGGCCTTATGCCCGGTGTTTTGTTCCACTCTTGCCGCCCTAGTTTCCGCCATATCGGTGTTATGTTCCCGGATTTTGCGTCCCTAACGCGGTCGGGTGATTTATGGGACCCCTTGACAGTTCGCTTTGAATAAGACTTTTCCAAAGAAGGCCCAACATTGGTTTTACATTTGCCTCTCCTAGCCTTTTTCCCTTGGGAGTCGCGCTCTCAAGGGTCATCTTTATTTACCCCGGGCCAATGCTTGTCTAAGTGTTGGTCCAAACTAGAGCCACTTGCGTGCCGCCCGAGTCGCGCTCTCAAGGGTCATCTTTATTTACCCCGTCGTAGTGTTCATCCGGTCGTGGCTCGAGACGAGATACGTGCGGCTACTATCGGGGTGTCGACGCCGGAGGTCTTGCCGGACTTGTTTTATTGCTGTGAAATGTCTTGTAGCCGGATTCCGAGACTGATCGGGCTTCCCGGGAGAAGGTCTATTCTTCGTTGATCGCGAGAGCTTATCATGGGCTAAGTTGGGACACCCTGCAGGTTTTGAACTTTCAAAGCCGTGCCCGCGGTTATGTGGCAGATGGGAATTTGTTAATGTCCGTTGTAGAAAACCCGGTTGATCTTAATTAAAATACACCAACGCGTGTGTAACCGTGATGGTCTCTTCTCGGCGGAGTCCGGAAGTGAACACGTGTTGGAGTTATGCTTGACGTAAGTAGTTTCAGGATCACTTCTTGATCATAGTTGTTCGACCGTGCTTTGCCTCCTCTTCTCGCTCTCTTTTGCGTATGTTAGCCACCATATATGCTAGTCGCTGCTGCAGCTCCACCTCACTACCTTGCCCTACCTTTAAGCTTAAATAGTCTTGATCTCGCGGGTGTGAGATTGCTGAGTCCCGTGACTCACGATACTTCCAAAACCAGTTTGCAGGTGCCGATGAAACCGTGCGGTGATGCATCCCGAGCTCAAGGAGGAGCTCGATGAAGATCTTGTTCTTTGTGTTGTTTCGCTTCAGCTTGATCAAGAGTGGAGCCGGTTGGGACGATCGGGATCCGTGTAGCATTTGGGGTAGTCTTATTTTATTTTGGTTCCGTAGTCGGACCTTGATTGTATCTGTATGATGTAATGTTTTACTCATGTATTGTGTGAAGTGGCGATTGTAAGCCAACTATGTATCTCTTTTCCTTATGTATTACATGGGTTGTGTGAAGATTACCTCACTTGCGACATTGCTTTCAATGCGGTTATGCCTCTAAGTCGTGCTTCACACGTGGGAGATATAGCCGCATCGAGGGTGTTACAAGTTGGTAATCGAGCCTTCCCGACTTAGGAGCCCCTACTTGATTGTTTGTCGACGTTGTTGAGTCTAGAATGGAAAATGTTTTGAGTCTTAGGATTATATATATCGGAGAGTAGGATTCTTTTTACTCCCCAGTCCCTTCGCCGCTCGGTGAGGTATCCCGACGAGAGTTTTGACTCTTCTCTTTTCAAATTTCACTAAAAAATCTTTTAGGATCACGTGGGTATCTTGGAATCGTTCGATGGTTTTTTGACGAGAACATTGTTCTTGGTGCCTCGACATTTAGGGGTTGTGGCGGTGTCCCGGGAGTTGAGCTCCGAGGTGTTGTCGCCACAATTTTATCGCTGCGAGCTTCGAATACCGAGATTTGCCGACATCGAAATCTCTTTTGTGCAGTTGTTGGTGAGATAACCCCGATAGCCCAAAGATCGTGGCGAAAAGGGAGTATTGCCATGACTTGTATAACGGATGTTTTTCAAGGTTGAGGTACACGATTTCGAGGATTTCTTGGTTATGTGTTGACGGATGGATACAATGGATCTAGGTATTGTTAGTTTGGGTGATATATTTTGTGTCCCCTGTATCCCCAACACCAGATTGCATAACCGAAAGTTTCGGAGTTTATAGGTGGGAATTCTAGTAGCTTACGGGATATCTTTCCGATGGATGTATGATTTGAGATTGGGGTTCAACGTCTAGTGGTCCGCCCATTCACGGTCGATTCAAAGTGGTCGCGAGACGCCTTAAAGAATCCTTGGCTATGCTGATTCGGGACGCCTTGTTTGTCATTCGTGACGTCCGCTATACGTCGTGTCCGTGGGCCCCACCACTAACACTTTGGGCGTAAATTCTATCATGTGTTTGTTCCGTTCATTCTTGAAGCCAACTTTGTTTTTGTTTTGTTTTGTGGTATTCGAGTTGCTTCAAGTCAAGTGTTGATTCCATACCTTATTCTAAATGGTGTTCTCATATTTCTATGTGAATACTAATCCTTCTTGATCACCGAGCTTGTCATGTTAATTCTTTTCCAACCGCGTGCTTCTCTTCAAGTGAATCCGATCATTCCAACATTCGCAAGATCAATTCTAAGCTTTTTCTCAACGGTGTTCGTTTCATCCGACCCAAGTTGTTTTGATTTCCGCCCTCCACCCTTTTCTTCAAGGACTCAGATTTCTTAATCAAGTATCCATTTTATTGAGTGAAGTTTCTTCATTCTTTTCCTTTAATGTTTTATCCGTGATTTCTCATGAAGACGCTAAGGAAGCTTTAACCTTATCATTGTTCCATTCTAATTTTCTTCTCCGTGGATGTAAGTCAAGTTTTCGGTGTTGATCGATTCTTGTCATCATTTCAAATGCTTTCTCATGTCGGTGCATCTCTTAATCATCCACTTCTCGCTATTCAATTGTTCCGGAGTGTTGAAGATATCTCAGAAGATTCTAGTTTCCATTCTCAATTCACTCAAGTTCTTTTGAGGATGCTATCTCATTCAAGCCATTTAACTCTACCGGTGCAATATCTATTTCAAGCAATCGTTCAACGATGTTTCTTTTGAGTGGGTCCTAACCCACAGGTCTTTTTCCAGGATCTTACCTGACTCTTCTAATTTTCAGGAGCTATTCCCAAATTCATTGCAAAGCTTGACGTAAGGATGAATTATCATCAGTCAAATGTCTTTCTCCAAGATCTTTCAAATTATTTTCATTGTTGGTTCAACCTTTCTAATTTTCATTCCGGAGTGCTTCAACAATTCATGGTGATGTTTCTCGTCGTCATTCTCGAATTTTGAAGACTGAAGAAGAGTTTCTCTTAAATCTCGCTTCTTTCTCTTCAAGATTCATGGGTCTAGCTTCGTGCCATCCTCATAATTGTTTTGATTGTGAGAATTCTTTTAACCCACCCGGAGCATTTCAGGAGTCTTTTCAGTTTGATTCTTCGGAGCCCATCATCTCAGAATTATTCATTCCATCTTTCAGCTCTTGCTCCCCAAATCTTACCGGTGCATCATTCAAGTATTATCTAATCAGCTCGGGATCTCTGCGTTCACTTGTATCTAAATCCCCTCAAATATCTTTATTCGTTTTCCAATTCTTCCCGGTGAATTGTGCCTTTGCTACGTTCATTCTCAATTTATTATGGTGGTTTGTTCAAGAGTTCTCTTCCTTCGTTATCATATAGACTCATTCGTTCTTCCAAATCCCACGGGTGGTTCCATCAATACCTTCTCAAGTTCGCGCCATATCTATCTTAATCCTTTCTACGAGAATAAGTAGTATGCCAAATCCATTGCTTGTCATCAATTTAATTGGTGAAGGATGAGCATAATGTAATTCTTATTCTTGTTTCATCGAGTAAGTTCAATTCCTTATTCCGGAGGATCATCAAAATTCTTGATTTCATTTGTTCATCTTTTCTTTCCGGAGTTCCAACTTTTCTCGGTTATACCATTTCAAAGCTTCATCTTATCACTGCAAGGCTTCACCTTGTGTTTTCAACTTCTCTTTCTTTCTATCACCCTTTTGGTTACCGGAGTTCATCATGGAGGCTCTACATGGTGCTTCCTCAAGGATTCTTTTCACTCTTCAATTGTTCATCAAGATTTTTCTCGGAGTTAAGATCCGTCAAGCTATACTCAAAATTGAACATGGTGCTCAACACATGTTTTGTTTTGAGGAATTCAAGTATTCTTCTTCTTGCATTTCGAAGTGCAATTCTTTCTACCTTATCTCTTGAGATGGTGTTATGTCATTCTCGACAATTTGAGTTCGTGTTTCATGATTCACATGTTGTCAAGAATGAGGTATTTTAAATCCATCAATCTCTTCATTGAACTTATCTTGGGCTATATTTCACCTAAAGCTTTCCCTAAGGATTGTTGCTAATTATGGTGCTTATTAATGACCCAAGTTCTTCATTTGTCCTCTCGGTGAATCAAGTTTCTCGTCTCCTTGTTGCTCTCAATCTAATCAATTGTTTCCATTGGTGGCAGAAGCTCACCTCATAACTTTGAGATGTTTTCATAAGCCCACTACAAGCTTATCCTTAACGTTGTTGTTTTTCCAACAACTCCGTTCAATTCTTCTTTGCAAGGATGCTTTTCAAGCTCATTTGTGGCAGAAGTTGTCATTTTATTCTCCATTCCTTTATTCCAACGACATATCTTCAATTATTCTTCCGGAGGCATTGTGATGTTGCACTCTTCGACCCATCATCTTTCTTTTGTCAAGATCATGTTCTTTTTCTTACTTATCCATTTAACCGGAGTATCATGTTTTTCATTCGAGTTCTCTCATCTTATCAAGTTTTGCCTGCTTCCTCAACCGGAGAGCTGTCTGAAATCTTTCTTACCCCTGTGTTTTTTTTCAATAGTTCCGAGGCAGTATGTTGTTGATTTCATCAAGTATCATCCCATCTTCTCAAGTTCATGTTATATTCCTTCCATGTTCAATCGGAGTGCTGCCCGAATTCTTCCTCTCTCATCTTGTTTTAAAAGGAGTGGTTTCGAATTCTATCTTGTCCATTAAACTCTTGATTCATGCCTTTTCAACCTTCAAGTTATCGTAATGTTCCCCTTCCTCTTTTCTAACGGATTGTTTTCAATCTTGGTCATCTTCGTTGTGTTCTTTCTTTCATTTTGCTCAACCTCTCAAGGTTCTTTGGTTTCACTCGTTTGTCAAAGAAGCAACTTAGTTTTACCTCTCATCTTCCTCGTCCTTTTCCCTCCGGTGCCATCCTAGATCTCGGGACGAGATCCTCTCGTAGTGGTGGAGTGTTGTAACACCCCGGATACAACTTTCCATATTCGTAACTCCAACTCTTGCCTTTTCCGGAGATGTGTTATTTTATTTTCTCCGTGGTTGGGTTTTGTCTGTTGTTTTGCATTTTGTTTTTGTTATGCATCTCATCTCATGGCATCATCTGCATTTCATCCGCATGTTTTTCAAAACTTGCATCCGTTCGCGTTCCACCGCTTCTCTCCGTTGTCCATTCCGAGTCCGTCCACACTTGCACGCGCCGCTGCACCTCCAAATATTAATTTATAAGTGGCATAATAATGTTCTCGAATGGGTTGCAACTTGTCATGCGGTCTTATTATAGTGTAGACAGGCCGCCTGCCAAGTTTCGTCGATTCGAGTTCGCTTTGATGTCCAACCGTTATATTTATAACCGGGTTATAGTCGGTATATTCGTCGGATGTTTCGGTCTCCGAAATCGTGCCGGGCTGCTTTTCTCCTCTCTCTCCTATCAGTCCAGACCCTCTCGTCACAGCCCACCCGCAGCTCACCAAACCCCCCTCTCCTAGTTCCTCTCCGCTCCAGAGCCGTTCGATGGCGATCGTACGGTCCGAAAACGGAGCAAAAACCACTAACCCTAGCCCCCTTCCTTATATAAACACCCCCCAATGCCATTTTGGGTCTTCTCCTTCCTCCCTCCTTGATTTCCGCGCCTCCCCAATCATCAGCCAGCCGCCTCCCACCTCCTCTCCTCTATTTCCGCGCCTCTCCAGCCCCTGCTCGCCACTTGGCGCCACACACAGGCCCTGCCAACCCGGGGCGCCACGTCGCCCCAGCCGCCTCGGGCCAACCCCAGCGTGCTGTGGCCTCCCTGCCCGCTCCCGCCGCCGGGCCCATGGAACCAGGCGCGCCCGCGCTGGGCCGATCTGGGCCGTCCCGAGCCCGTGCCCTCAGGCCTCGTCGATCCAGGAGGAGAGGAGCTCCTCCCGTTCGCCTCACCGCTTTCCCGACGCCTCCGCCGCCCGCCACGGGCAGCCTCCTCGCCGGAGTGGTGCGGCCGTCCCCCGCGACCCCAGTGCCAGCTCCGCCTTGCTCTCTCTCTCTCCGTCGCTCTCTCTCTCTCACGTTTTCTCTCTCTCCCGCAGTCGCCGCTGCCATGGCGGCGTCCCCGAGCTCTCGTCGCCTGAAGCCAAGCGCCGCCGCGCCCCCGTCATCGCCGGATCTGGCGCCTGCGTGCGGATCCGCTTGTTTCCGGCCATCCCGGCCTCCGCCTCACCGCACCTCCCCATCGACGTTGGTCGCTGCCGCCCGCCGCTGGCAAGATCGGGAGGAGCCCGATCTCGCCCCGCGCCCCGTTGACCGCTTCGACCTGCGTGGCCCAGCGCCCCTCCAGGGCCAGGGCCCCTTCCGCTGCCAGCCTCTCCACCGACCGCCCATGAGGCTCGGTGAGCAGCCCCCCCTGCTGCTCTGTTGGGCCAGATCCCAGATGCGGCCCGTTGCTATTTTTTTCCGTCCTGCGATTTTATCATTATCCAGTGTTTTTTTACAGATTTGCAGAAAACCCCTTAGACTTCATGCATTTAATAACTCATCAACCGTGCATCGGATTAAAATGGTTTAAACATGTAATATGCTCAGAAAATTGTGTAGATTAATAATATGCCACTTTCATCTATGTTAAAAATGTTTAAATTGATGTTTGCTTTAGTTTGCTAATATGCCATGCTAAAATGATTTAATTCATAACTAAATAACCGTAGCTCGGTTTTAATTAAACTCTATATGTAAATGGGGTGGAAAAATGCCTAGATTAACATGGTCCACTTTATGTTGCTGTTTAACAACTCTAAAATTGTGTTTAGGGCAGAGCAGTACCGAATCTAAAATATTGCTCATGGGGATTTTCCGGAATTGTTGTTTCTTATTTCCGGCCTCATTTAATCTTGCCTAAATAGCTAGTTTAATTATGCTCCACCTCTTGCCATGTTTAATAACATTTAATATTGTTGTGTACCTAACCGAGAGAGAACTAAATAAGTGTTGTGGTGTTCCGTCAATATGCAACTCGTTGCATATTGGGCTCCATTTAACTTGTAGTTTTGTTTGTGCATATTGCCATGCCATGCATATTTAAACCGGACATGCATCATACTTGATTGTGCATCATGCCATGTTTATGCTTGTGCATTTATCATGTTATTTGTTTCTTTCCGTGTTGCTTCTCGGTTTCGTAATGTTGCGATTGTGAGGATTCGCTCGACTACTTCCGCTCGTGTCTTCTTCATGGATTCGTTCTTCTTCCTTGCGGATTTCGGCAAGATGACCATACCCTCGAATCACTTCTATCTTTGCTTGCTAGTTGCTCGCTCTTTTGCTATGCCTATGCTACGATGCCTACCACTTGCTTATCGTGCCACCCACATTGCCATGTCAAGCCTCTAACCATCCTTTCCTAGCAAACCGTTGTTTGGCTATGTTACCGCTTTGCTCAGCCCTCTTATAGCGTTGTTAGTTGCGGTGAAGATGAAGTTTGTTCCTTGTTGAACATGGAGATGTTGTTCCTTGTTGGAACATGTTTACTTGTTGGGATATCACAATATATCTTATTCAATTAATGCATCTATATACTTGGTAAAGGGTGGAAGGCTCGGCCTTATGCCTGGTGTTTTGTTCCACTCTTGCCGCCCTAGTTTCCGTCATATCGGTGTTATGTTCCCGGATTTTGCGTCCCTAACGCGGTCGGGTGATTTATGGGACCCCCTTGACAGTTCGCTTTGAATAAGACTTTTCCAGCAAGGCCCAACATTGGTTTTACATTTGCCTCTCCTAGCCTTTTTCCCTTGGGAGTCGCGCTCTCAAGGGTCATCTTTATTTACCCCCGGGCCAATGCTTGTCTAAGTGTTGGTCCAAACTAGAGCCACTTGCGGTGCCGCCCCGAGTCGCGCTCTCAAGGGTCATCTTTATTTACCCCCGTACGTAGTGTTCATCCGGTCGTGGCCTGAGACGAGATACGCGCGGCTACTATCAGGGTGTCGGCACGCCGGGAGGTCTTGCCGGACTTGTTTTATTGCTGTGAAATGTCTTGTAGCCGGGATTCCGAGACTGATCGGGCTTCCCGGGGAGAAGGTCTATTCCTTCGTTGATCACGAGAGCTTATCATGGGCTAAGTTGGGACACCCCTGCAGGGTTTTGAACTTTCGAAAGCCGTGCCCGCGGTTATGTGGCAGATGGGAATTTGTTAATGTCCGGTTGTAGAAAACCCGGTTGATCTTAATTAAAATACACCAACGCAAGTGTAACTGTGATGGTCTCTTCTCGGAGTCCGGAAGTGAACACGTGTTGGAGTTATGCTTGACGTAAGTAGTTTCAGGATCACTTCTTGATCATAGTTGTTCGACCGTGCTTTGCCTCCTCTTCTCGCTCTCTTTTGCGTATGTTAGCCACCATATATGCTAGTCGCTTGCTGCAGCTCCACCTTACTACCTTGCCCTACCTTTAAGCTTAAATAGTCTTGATCTCGCGGTGTGAGATTGCTGAGTCCCGTGACTCACGATACTTCCAAAACCAGTTTGCGGTGCCGATGAAACCGTGCAGGTGATTTATCCCGAGCTCAAGGAGGAGCTCGATGAAGATCTTGTTCTTTGTGTTGTTTCGTTTCAGTTGATCAAGAGTGGAGCCAGCTTGGGACGATCGGGGATCCGTAGCATTTGGGGTAGTCTTCTTTTATTTTGGTTCCGTAGTCGGACCTTGATTGTATCTGTATGATGTAATGTTTTACTCATGTATTGTGTGAAGTGGCGATTGTAAGCCAACTATGTATCTCTTTTCCCTTATGTATTACATGGGTTGTGTGAAGATTACCTCACTTGCGACATTGCTTTCAATGCGGTTATGCCTCTAAGTCGTGCTTCGACACGTGGGAGATATAGCCGCATCGAGGGTGTTACACTACCGCAACACAACCCACCCCTAAGGTCAGCGTTGCGTGCGGCCCCCAGCATGCTACAAACACCAGAAACTACTTGCAACTCCCGGACTAAGAACAAGGGTGGTTAAGAAGCCGAGAGGGTCCATTGGTTTCGGGCCCAATGCGTGGTAGTAGCTAATTCATGGATCACAAACACAGATCTCAGTTCTTAGGATCGGCTTCAATGAAACAACCCACTATGTACTCCTACATGGCCTCTCATCGATACCTTTACCAAAACGTGTTCAACACTTTCACTCTCGATCCAACACAACCTTTCACTCCAGTTCATCACCCCGATGAGCCAGACCTGACACAACTCTAAGCATAGCAAGCATAGCATGGTAGGAATCATAAACATGGCTCAATCAACTCCTACACATACTAGTGGGTTTCATCTAGTTACTGTGGCAATGACAGGTCATGCAAAGGAAGTGGGTTCAGCTGCCGCAACACACAACAGTTTGAATCGCGTTGTCTTAATGCAGTAAACGAGAGCAGAAGCGAGAACATGGGTTTGTATCGAATGATCAATGAGTTGCTTGCCCGATGGAACGGGGTAGAGTAACGCCTTCGGATGGATAGTCGAGGTTATCCTCGAAGCGTAACCTATCACGAAAAGCATACCGAAGTAAACACACATGACAATATGCAACAATATGATGCATGCTATGACATGGCAATAAGGATGTGTGTTGGCCTAATGCAAGCTAAAACAATAGGGATGAACTCATTTGAATCAAAGATTCAAATGATAGCTCATTTGAAATAGCCCTAAAGGTGCATTATCTTATTTTGGTTGAACAGCAAGGTTAACTTGATTTAACATGCATGAAACCTGTACCAATGGATAGAATGGATTTTTCTGATCATTTTTCATATATAAATCTTTGCATTTGGAGCTACAGATTAAAAGTTATAAGCAATTGAAATTTGAATTATATTCTGGAATTTACTATATTAGAATAAATCCAGAAATTAGATTAATGCGTCAGCCATGCGTCAGCATGACGTCAGGGTCAACAGAGACGTCCAGGTCAAACCTGACAAAGGGTCCCGCGTGTCGGGGTAATTAGCTTAACTAATGTTTAATTAAAACTAAACCTATTTAGTTAGCGGTGGTGGGCCCCATCTGCTGCTGACCCATCGGAGTCAACCAGGCCCACGTGGTCAAAGTCCACGCCGGCTGCACTGGCGACTAGTCCGCCAAGCGAGCCCGACGCAAGGAGGAAGTGCTTTGGCGATTCCGCGACCAAATGAACATGGAGGAGGGTGGCTACGGTAGCTGGGAGCAAGCCGCGATCACAGGTGGAGCCGGTTGGGGTCGGGGTGGCGGAGTTGGCGCCATGACGAGCTAGGCGGCCGCGGGTTCGGCCAAGACGAACTTGGGGCTAGAGGGGTCGGTGAGGTGCAGGAGTGCATGGTTAGACCCCATGGGGTGCGGTGAGTGTGATGGACACCATGGGTGGCGGAGAGTGACTGGAGCACGTCGGCGACGAGCTCCACGGCGGCGGGTGCGGGTGAGCGTGGTTCGGTTGCTACGCTGCACGAGAGCGAGAGAGAGAGGGAAGGGGAGGTAGATGGGCTCACGGGCGACGCGTAGGAGCTCTCGTCGAGGTCGGGGACGGACCGGAGCGACGACGGCGTTGAAGGGGATCTCCGGCGACGGCGGACTCGGTCGAGGGCGGTGTGGTGGATTCGGGGCACTAGAGCGAGCGGGGCTCGGCTGGTTCGGGGTAGTGGAGTGCGGCGGAGCTCCTGGACAAGGTGAGGAGGAGCACGGACGGCGGGGAGCACGGTTACGACGATGGTGCGGCGGCGGCGGCATCGACCGAGGCGGGGGAGCACGAGGGAGAGGAACCGGGGAGGAGAGGAGGTGTCCAGGGGGTTCGGGGGAGAGAGAGAGGGCGATCTCGGCGGCAACAAGAGAGGAGCGGCGAGGCGACGAGGTGCGTGGCACCCATGCGGTGCCTGCCGAAAGACTGGCTGCTGCTGGCCGAGCCAAGCAGCTACATGGCCTTGTCTTTGGCTGGGCAGCAGTGGGCCGGTAGGGGCGCCAGTATGTCCTTCCTGTTTTATCTTTTCTAATTTTCTGCAACTTTGTGGAGTTTTCTAAAATACCAAAACAGTTTTAAAATTCACCAAAATGCTCCTGGTCCATTGTTGGAATATTTCCAACATGAAACATTTTGGTTTGGCAATTTTTGGACATTTAAAATATTTTATATAATTTGAAATGCTCAGGTTCAAAAACTTATGAATTAATCCAAGGACCTTTGGATGACCTAGAAAATGATGCACCACTTTTGACATAGGCTCTGAACCAAAGCAAAGATGATGAGCATTTTGAAGGGCATTTCAGGTTCATTGAAATAATTTTTAGTAAACCCTAGTTGAATTTAAGGGGGGGGGTGTTCTGGGGGTTTCCTGCCTTCCCCATTTCAAATTCAAATGAAATTTAAACATGATGCACACCCGAATGCATGGTCTAACTGGGATGTGACATCAGCCTCGGCAGCCCTCGTCTTTTTTCTGTTCAGAAGCAGTTGACCGTACCTTTGGCGTCGAGCCAGTCATGCTTCTTGGGAAGACTATGCAGGGCTCTTCCTGCCTTGAAGGTGCAGCTTGGTCAGCTGAAGACTTCTTTTTCTTTGCAGCCATCCTGGGGTCGATGCCAGGACGGCCAAGTGCCTTGTGCTTCTCAGCCTCATTGTAGGCAAGCACACACTTGTCGCCAGAGCCTTCATGCGCCACGAGAGCCTCCGCTTCTTCACGCTTCTTGACAAAGTTTTCTTTGAGGTCGCCCAAATGACCTTGAAGTTTTTGACGCCTTGCACACGAGTGCAGCCATATGCTTCTTGAACCGAGCCTTCTCATAGTCAATTTTGTGCTTCAGTTCAACAATCCATTGAGCTAGAGCTAGCTCGAAGCAATGGCGCCGTTGAAAGAGACGCCGAGGCCAATTGGAAGTTGCAGATCTTCAAAGTTGATGTTTGGTGTGTCAAACCACTCATCAATGAAGTGATGGTTGATTGCCACATCAAAGAGAGGCAAGTTGTTGAAGATTTCGCTTCTTCTTTGCTCTTGATAAGCTGCTCAAGAGCATCATCTGCAAGATCGCTATCACTTGATGATCAATGTGCTCTTCACGCAAAATGGCAGCAGGGTCGAGTGTCGATTCAAGATTCTTGACACTTTTCTTTCTCTTCTCCGCCTTCTTGGAGATGCGGATTGATCTCTCGGGCGTAATCGGCTTCGGGAGGTGCGATGGCTGCTGGCTTCACACGAGAAGCTTTTGGAGGAGCAGCTAACTTTGGAGCCTTGACTTTCTTAAGCTTCTGCGGCTTTGGAGCAGGAGCAGGAGCTGGAGCTGGGGCTTCATCAGAGTCATCATTGTCATCAGAGTGATCCTCTTTGGCACCTTGGACCAAAATATAAGTGATGAGGCCTTCAATGTTTGAAAACGGACCGATGACATTGGGTTCAGCGTCACGTGAGCTGCCAGCACGGGGAGCAGAGGGACCAGGGTTGAAGTCTAATCCCAATGACTTCTTGTTTTCCTTTGCAGAAGCCTTTGCGTGCTGGAAGTTGCACTTGAAGAGATTGTCATCGCGACACCAGAGCAAAGACGTCTGGTCGGCATTTTCAGGCTGAGGTCCACGGACCATGCAAGGATAGAAACCTTGTGCAATAGCTTCAGCCATGCTCTTGGGAGGAGGCCTCAAATGTAATATCACCCCAAGGGCTTCTGATGGCATTCTTCTCGGCATATTCTTGTGTGACGAAATTGTACTTGAACCACTGTCCAGCCCAATAGCGTCGAATCCATTGGATTCGTATCTTGTGCTGATTATAAGTCTCTTCAGGATTTGTCTTGTATAGCTCTGCGAGGTCATCAGGCAGATCTTTTGAGGTTCCCTCACGACGCTGTCTGCCGCCCTTCCTGACTGATTTATCTGTAGCCATGAGCTTCAAGCTAAATGGCTTCACAATCAAAGGCTTCAAAGGCTTGTGTTTGCTTGACAGACAGGAACTGGCTTCATGAGAGTTGGTTTGATGTTGTAAGAATTCTGCAAACAAATGCAGACTATGAGAACCAAGGGATTCTCCCACGGACATGTACTGTGATAAAGATTAGAGATGCGAGGAAGGGAAGAGGTCATATGCATTCTCGTAAGATTTTGAAGATAAATCGGTTTGAAGACATTGACCTCATGATGCGAAGACATTCACTTATACGCTGAGAGTTGGTTCCAGATTTGTACGAATCCGTGAATAAGTACAAGTGAGGAATCTAACTAGTTGTGAAGCTTAAGTGAATATACTAAGCGATCGAGATGCGATATAATAGATCTAACTTTGTATGGGCAGAAACCATTTTTGGCAAGTAGGATGAATCTTGAAGATCAAAAGATGGTAAAATAGAGATATATTTACCGCTCAAGAACTGCTAGACGGAAGGAAAGGAGGTCGAGCAGTTCAGTCCACCGTGCCCTAACTTGGCGACGGAGGACACCTCTGGCGCGACGGAGATGAAGATGTTCGCGTCGGCGTGAGGATCGCGGCGTCGAGAAGTCGCGACAGCTAAGCGCTTCGTCACGGGCGACGCCGAGCTAGCTAGCGGTGGCGCTAGGGTTTTGACGAGGTGGAGAGGTGGAAGAAGATTTTCTTTACCGCAGGGACAGGTATTTATAACGAGGTGTGCGGCGCAGCGCAATTACTCAGGTGCCCCTGGTGGTTCACATCTGAGGGCACGTGGCACGATGCAACATACCGTGAGTTATCCCACGCTCCCACGCCGCCCGGTTTGTCGGAGGGTCGCTCGGCTTCTCCGGAGTTCAACAAGAATGATGAATCATTTAAAACAGACTTAAAGTTTGTCTCAGTGTCTTCTGCTGACAAGGACGCAGAGAAGACATTCGACAGCTTTAATAGAATGCATATGATTTGGACAGATAGAGTTTGAGATAGAAAGCATAGAGAGATTGGGGTCGGATCACATTCACTTAGTTCAAAAGATTCAACTTGAAGACATAGCTATAAGTGAATGCTGTAGAGGACAGAAATATATATCAGATAGCAACCAAATCATCATAGTGAAGAAAATCATGTAAATAGGTTGAAGTTGAAGTCAAATCAAATGCGAATGGCTTCAAGAAATAACGCCATGAGTGAAACAGTTCAAACAAAGAAATTTGGTGGTGGCGTTACCCACCGTATAGGAAGTATTAGACCCAGACACGGCGCACAATTATCGTGGCGCTCCGAAGTCAAATTCCACGTTAATGTATTCACACTTAGAATGTAAGTCTTCACTGATTGAAGATATACATTACTTCGTGTGTTGCACATCTAAGTCATCAACATGCATAAGTGTTAGGATGTGTGCTTGATCACGTGACATTTGAGGATTCCAAGATATTTAGCTCACACCGTAACTTGCAAAACCTTTTCTCATCCAAGGGCTTTGTGAAGATATCTGCCATTGCTCTTCAAGTTGACGTGAATGATGTCAATATCTTTCTTCATGACATGATCCACGAGAAAATGATGACGAATTTCAATGTGCTTTGTCTTCGAGTCTTTGGACTGGATTGTTGGCAATCTTGATGGCGCTTTCGTTGTCGCAGAAAAGAGGTACTTGTGTCGATTGATGCCATAGTCCTTGAGAGTTTGCTTCATCCATAGAAGCTGAGAACAGCAAGATCCAGCAGCAATGTATTCAGATTCTGCAGCTTGAGAGTGACACACAGCTCGCTTCTTTGAAGACCAACAGACGAGTGATCGTCCCGTAAAGTGACATGTGCCTGATGTAGACTTGCGGTCCACTTTGTCACCAGCATAATCAGCATCCAAAAATCCAACTAAATCAAATTTTGAGCCCTTTGGATACCATAATCCGAGTGTTGGGGTGTGAGCCAAATATCGAAGAATTCGCTTCACGCCTAAGTGATGCGATTCCTTTGGTGCCGCTTGGAATCGAGCACACATGCAAACACTAAGCATAATATCTGGCCTAGATGCACATAGGTAAAGTAAGTAACCAATCATGGAGCGGTATACCTTTTGATCGAACTCTTTACCATTGTCGTCGGGGCCTAAGTGGTGTTTGGCTGGCATTGGCGTCGTGTATCCTTTGCATTCTTGCATTCCAAACTTCTTCAGACAATCTTGGAGGTATTTTTCTTGAGATATAAAGATGCCATTTCTTTGTCGATTTAATTTGAATACCAAGGAAGAACTTGAGCTCTCCCATCATGGACATCTGATATTGCTCTTGCATCATGTATCCAAACTCATCACTATACTTCGGTAGGTGCAAACCAAGATAATGTCATCCACATATATTTGGCATACAAACAGTTCACCATCATATGTCTTCATGAAGAGTGTGGGATCAAGGGATCCAGGTTTGAAGCCTTTGCTCTTCGTGAAGTCTTTGATTGTATCATACCAAAGCGAGGAGCTTGTTTGAGGCCATACTGATTTTTATTTAGCTTGCACACCATATCGGGATGTTTTGGATCTTCAAAGCCGGTGGTTGAGCGACATATACTTCTTCTTCAATCTTGCCGTTGAGAAATGCACTCTTCACATCCATTTGATAGAGCAAGATGTTGTGGTGGTTAGCATAGGCTAGTAGTATGCGAATAGCTTCAAGCCTAGCTACAGGAGCAAATGTTTCATCAAGTCAATTCCTTCAACTTGAGTATATCCTTGAGCCACAAGCCTTGCTTTGTTTCTCATTTACTTGACCATGCTCATATTGCTTGTTTCGATATATCCATTTGGTGCCAATAATGTTATGCTTATGAGGGTCAGATGCTTGACAAGTTCCCAAACATTATTCAGCTTGAACTGTTGAAGTTCTTCTTGCATAGCTTGAATCCATTCGGTTCCATAAAAGCTTCAAAAACTTTCTTGGGTTCGATATTGATACAAAGGAAAAGTGCCCACGTAAATTTGCTAGCTGTGTTGCTCTTGAGCGAGTAAGCGGACCAGTGCGTTGATGCTATCGATTATCTTCTCAATCTGTACTTCATTTGCAACTCGAGGATGAATGGACGAAGACTTTGCTCATGCCGATCGTTGTCGCCATTGGAAGGATTGTCTTCAGTTGGTTAGGTGCGAAATGATAAGTTCCTCTTCAGTGTGTGCTTGAAGGCATGATTTCACCAGTTCCCATTAGCTTGATAGATTCGCCGGGTGGAGCTTCGTCTAGTGTGCTTGGCAGGAACTCTCTTTGTGAACCATTGGTTTCATCAAATCGCACATCTACAGCTTTGACGATTTTGTAGAGATAGAGATTGAAGACTCTGAAGAGTGTGAGTCCTTTCCAGAATCGAGCATGAAGCCTTCGTGAGCTTTGGGTTCAAATTTTGACTTGTGATGAGGATCCTTGATCCAGCACTTAGCCCCAAATACTCAAGTAATCGACATTTGGCTTCTTGCCAAGAAGGAGCTCATAGGATGTTTTGTTCGAAGCTTATGGATATAAACACGGTTGATGACGTGACAAGTCTGTATCAATGGCTTCGTGCCGTAACTTTCTTGGTGTCTTGTACTGCCGAGCATTGTTCGAGCCATCTCAATGAGGGTTCTGTTCTTGCGCCCACGATGCCATTTTGCTGGGGTGTGTATGGAGCAGAGAACTCATGAGTGATTCCATGGTATCCAGATAAAGATCAAGTCCGTGTTCTTGAATTCAGTGCCGTTATCACTTCTGATATGCTTGATCTTGACGCCATAATTGTTCATTGCTCGATTGGCGAATCGTCTGAAGACATCTTGCACTTCAGTCTTGTAGAGAATTATGTGCACCCATGTGTATCTTGAGTAGTCATCAACAATGACGAAGCCATAGAGACAAGCAGTTGTTGTGAGGGTAGAGTAATGAGTAGGGCCAAACAAATCCATGTGAAGCAGCTCAAGGGTTGAGATGTCGCCATGATTGTCTTCGAGGGTGCTTTGCCTAGTCATCGCTCCACTTTCGCAGCACCACACAAATGATCCTTCTTGAACTTGACACCTTCGATGCCTATGACATGCTTCTTCTTGGCGAGTGTGTGTAAGTTCCTCATTCCAAGATGCCCCACCTCCGATGCCGAGCCAGACTCAAGCTTTTGCAAGAAGACATACGGCAAGTCTGTGGACCTCTTTGAGAAATCTACCATGTATAGATCATCTTTCCTATACCCTTCAAAGACTAGAGACTTGTCAGATCCATTAGTACAAGGCAACGATATTTTCCGAATATCACAATCATGTTCAAGTCACAAAGCATTGAGACACACATTAAGTTGAAGCCAAGGGACTCAACAAGCATCACTTTGTCCATGTGTTGATCCTTTGATATTGCAACTCTATCTAGACCCAATACCTTGCTTTTACCAGTGTCAGCAAATGTGATGTGACTCTTATCTGATGGACGTAAGGTTGAGTCCATGAGAAGACTTCGATCACCAGTCATATGATTAGTGCATCCACTGTCCATAATCCATTCTCAAGCATGAGGTGTCATACCCTCTGAGACAGTTAGGGGATAGGCTTCACCAAGAGCATTGTGAAGCATAAACATTTGACGGGCAAGTGGATTATTGAAGCTTAAATCAAGATTAGGACTGATGGGATGAATGGCAAACGATTCAGGAACAAAATACATAGTGAGACCATTTGGGCATTTGATCTTGTGCCCTATGTCGGTGTACTAGAGTAGGGGTACCCTAGTAACCCGAACTCGTGCACGGACAGACAGCATGCCCACGGCCGGGCCGGCTGATGGCCGCCAAGGTCCTCAGCTGCTCCCTTAGAGCCATTCGAGAACAAAGTAGACAAAACCCGGCAAGAGGAGCTTGCCGGAAGGCCACTCAGTATGCAAAAATAAGGCCCCGCAAGAGGAGCTTGCCGGAAGGCTTGGCGGGCGCTGAACCCCAAAGCGCGACAAGGTTCCCGCGCCAAGGCAAGGCGCTTGCCGGGCGGGCGACCTCTCTTCATCTCCGCTCCAGCTCACCCGCCAACGTGTCACCACGGGGCTCTCCCAAGTACGCGTGTCGACGGGCTGTGCAGCCAGCGGGGAGCAGCGACAGACGGCGCTGACAAGCTACCATCATGGCGGACGGAGGCGCACTTAACGGTCCCTGTTACACTGTTCGGGCGACTGAGACGGGCATTGATGACCCTTGTCCCTTGCCATCAGAGTTAGGTATAGATTACTGTACACTGTACAAAGCGGTGTACCAACCTAGGTTTTTACCATTGTAACCTTGTCTACTTGCCACATGTGGTAACCCCTTGTGCCTATAAAAGGAGGCCCGAGGGCAACGTAGAGGGGGTTCGGCTGGTTTCAGTCCAGCTCCAGCTTAGTTCATCACACTCAAGCTAGGTCTTGTAGCCAGCATTGCTCCCTAGCAAGAACACAAGATAATCCACAAAGCAGCAGTAGGAGTATTATCTCTCGAGAGCTCCGGCTGGGTAAATCCGCCGTGTGCATCACCTCGATCCGCTCTTTGCGCAATCTCCGCCCCCCTCCGAACCACAAGGGACCCTCCCAGGTCCCATAGGTGCTCGTGGGGCACGAACGATCAGCTCTCCCCCGACATCTTTGGCGCGCCAGGTAGGGGGCGTCGAGACTGTGTGAACCCGATCCGGCGGTCGCACCAGCAACTCCATCGACATCTTCGTCGACATGGTGCCAAGAAGAAGCCTTCAAGAGCAGCTGAGCCGTCTGCTGTCGAACCCACCACCACCGGAGACGCCGGTGGTGGGGAAACGCTGGCGGAGGGGCAGCGTCGCCGAGAGCCCACGATGCCGCCAGGTTCAAAGACAACGCGCGCGCAGCGCCGGCGTCCGACCGCACCACGCCCATCGCAGGAGGCGCGGGACAAACAGCGTCATGATACCCGCGGCACCATACGATCTTTGGACCAAGGCCAAGCTGGAGGATCCCGAGGCCCTCGAGACCCGCATGCACCTCAGCATGCCGGTACGAGTGGGGTACGGTCGATGGGGCGGGATGCTGCTCCTCCTAACTTGGTTAGGAGTCCGAGCACATCCCGTTCTTCGCTCCGTACGCCGTTGCCGCCAACCACACCAGCGGAAGCCTTGGCGAGAGCTCAGTTACTACTAGACTACCCTCCGACGGCCGATAAGGTCGACGAGTAGAGGGCCACAATTCACAGTCTCATCGGCTTCGCCAACGGTGACGTCCCGCGGCAACCGAGCGCTTCGCAACCGCGGCGAGGCGACAAGGCGCGAGCCGATGTCGAATTTTTGTGCTCAAGCTGACTCAGCCAACTGTGACACCATCAACAGGACAGAGCAAGAAGAGAAAATTGGTTTCCGGCGACTACTTTCCGGCAGAGCTCTCTGAAGCCGCCGCCAAGAAGGTCCCTAAAACCAACGCAAATATCACTGAGGAGCAGTCTGCTCCGACAAACCATGCAGTTTGTATCGTTGAAGCAACGCCCCGACAAGCTTAGCTCCGCAGCTTGACGGGATCATCGAGCTCCGGACCCGCAGGTCCTTGCCGAGAAGCTGATGGTCCCGCAGTGATAGATGAGCCTTTAGTCTCGTTGTCGAGCCACGTGCTCCAACGTGGGCACAAGCAGATCGCCCATTTCCTTCAGACAGAGAACTTCCCAAGGGCAAGAAGAAGCGGAAAAGTAGCCCGACGGTCAAGTATGTACCAGTTTGTTGACAACATCTTGTATGTAAGAAGACTCAACGGAGTGAAATTGAAGTGTATTTGCCGGAAGATGGATGAAAGCTGTTGGAGATACACGGAGGCATATGTGGTCACCACATTGGCGAAGAGCACTTGCCGCAAAGCTTTCCGGCAAGGTTTCTTCTCGCCGAAGCCCTCCAGATGCAACTGCCCAAGCAACCAAGTGTGAAGCGTGCGGCCCATTCAAGACAGATACACCAGCCAGCTCAAGCTCTCCAGACGATCCCTTTATCCTGGCCCTTCTCGGTGCAGGGGCTCGACATCTCGGCCCCTTCCCCGAGCTGTCGGGGCTTTGAATACTTGTACGTCGCAATCGACAAGTTCACAAAGTGGCCGGAAGTGGAACCAGTGAGGAAGGTGATAGCACGATCACCGCCAAGTTCTTCAGTCAATTGTTTGCCGCTTTGGGATTCCTAACCGGATCATCACCGATAACGGCACACAGTTCACGAAGTCGCACCTTCATGCAAGACGCCCAAGATCTTGGCGCCAAGATCTGCTTTGCTTCCGCTGCTCATCCGAGAAGCAACGGTCAAGCGAGAGGGCAAACGCTGAAGTGCTGCGAGGACTCAAGACCGAACTTTCGACAGCTGCACAAGTGCGGAAGGAACTGGATCGAGGAGCTGCCAGCGGTTCTTTGGTCGATCAGACGCCGCCAAATCGAGCCACGGCCGACACCCTTTGCTCTAGTCTACGGAGCAGAGGCAGTTCTCCCCACGGAACTCAGATACGGGTCACCTCGAGTGCTCGCTTATGATGAGTTTGAGCAAGAGCAGCTGCGACAAGATGGCGCTGCTCCTCGAGGAAGATCGTCTTCAGGCTGCTGTATGAGCTGCTCGTTACCAGCAAGCTTTGCGTCGCTACCATAGCCGCAAAGTTAATGCCAGAAGCTTCGAGGAAGGCGACCTTGTTCTTCGGCGCGTTCAATCCGCCAAGAATTCCAACAAGTTGACGCCAAGTGGGAAGGCCCTTATCGGGTAAAACGAGTCACTAGGCCCGCGCTGTCCGCTTTGAGACCAAGACGGCTTTCGGTGAGAAATTCCTGGAACATAGAGCATCTTCATAAGTTTTACCCATGAGGCGCTGTTGCGGAACCTGCTCAAGCAACCACCCTTTTGTACAAGTCTTGCCGCTGTTGCATGTAATCCTTTGTACAAAGCCGGGCGCTGACCCCGTGCATCAGTAAAGCCTATGGTTGCGCACATTTTTGTTAATACATGCCTTCATAATCAAATATGCATGTGTTTACTAACATCTTGTGCAGCACCCGCACCCGATAGCTTAAAACGAGCCATTAGGCTCCACAACTTTCTTTTCTCTTCTTTCTTCTCAAACAAGAAGAAGGTTCATCCACCCACAAGTTAATCGGGGAGAGGAGGAGATAATGGTGTGGGCGACAAGCGCCGCCGAGGAATTGTTGCCTTGCCGAAGACGGACAACGTAAAAGCTAAGTTGCTAAGTTTAAGCGACCAGTTTTAAATTTTCAAGTTATCTTCCTTGAACGATAGTACTTTGTATGGAAAACATGTGCGCGGAGGAACCAAATCGCGATCGGTCGCGCCTTTACTTTGTTTCGAGTCCGCCAACAACTTAAGTGAGTTGCGGCTAGTCCGCGACGAGGTTGCTTGTCGATAGCGACCCTTGACCAAAGAAGCTGCTGAAGTTCCGCACTTGGCGCCATGGCAAGGGTGCTCTGCACCGCAAGTTTCCACTGAAAGCGAGGGTGAAAACATACAAGGAAGAAATCGAGTGAAGGAAATAGCATTGCATTCGATTGCCTAAGATAGTGTATATTACATAATAACTTGTCGCAGATCTAATAGGTTTTTCTCATAAAACATGATCTACAAATGACAAGAGAAAGATAGACTTGGCGGCCTAGTCCACGCTGTCGCCTCGAGCCTCTTGACTCGGCTCACCCTGTCCACAATGGGTGCGACAAGGGTCTTGAGCGCTTCAACATCGGGCGGATGGAGGCAGGGACTTGAGGGCCTTGGAGAAGTCGGCCTTTGGGTTGCGGAAGGCAACCTTCATCAACACCTTCGGAGAGCCTCGGCACAGACTTGGCGTGATTCCTCCGCCAGATTGCTTGAACCTCATCCGGAGCCGCGGATACCCGCCAACACGCCTTTGAAGAATAGGCTGAGCTTGGCGCTGGGTTGGAGGTTCTCGTCGGTGGAATATCCAAGATCTGTCATCCCCAACTCTATCAGCTCATTGTGGATGCGGCGGCGGTGTCCACAAGACCTTCCGTCCAATGCATTATGCTGTCCCAAGATTATTCTCGGGCGGTTACGCATTCGACAAAGAACTCCTCGGTGGCCTTGATTTTCTCCAGCAGGCCCGTCTCCCGCCTCCTGGCGCCGCTCAACGTCTCCGTCAAGGTGGTCAATTTCAGCTCCAGATCCGCCTTGACGTCCTTGGCGGCATCGATCTCCTTGATCTTTTCAGCCAAACGACCTTGCAGCTCGCCGAGGTGTAAGCGTCCTTCTCGCTCAAGCTTCAACCCGGCGACCTCCTCGGCACTCTTCCGGAGGGTGGACTCCAGCTGAGCCACCCTCGCCTCCAGCTTCCCCTTTGGCGGCCTCGGCAGCCAGCGGCAAGATCTTTTGCCTCTGGCGGCCCGCCAATCGCTTGCTTGCAGCAAGCGAGATCTTCCTCAAAGCTGTCGAGGTTGATATTCCGCTGCGCCACCACCTTCTCTAGCGGAGAGCTTCTCACCGGCAAGCCTCTGCTGCTCCTCAACCTCGCCTTTCTCCAAGATAAAGGCCGTGCGCTCTCGAAGAAGCCGCTCCCGAGCCTCTGCTATGTCCCGAGAGTCTCTTTGTTGGCGCGCTGGAGCTCTTCCACACGCTTCTCCAAGTCAGCTCCGCCCCGCGACAAGCGCCTCGACGCCAGATTTGGCTTGTCGGGCGCGTAGAGCGACAACAACCTCCTTAGCAGCTGCTCCTCCTCGAGATTCACCATCGCTGCTGATCGGGCATCAACCAGCGACAGCCCGGCGGAGGCAAGCAGCTCCGCATCGAAGGTCTCCTTCGGCCGGGCGCCTGGAGCTTGATGCCCATGGGAGCTTGATGAAGACGCCTCACCGGCTTTGGTAGGCGCCGGGCTGGGGCTCCTCGAGTCTCAGTGCGGCATCGGTGGCGGGGATCGGCGGTCGGCGCAGCGCTGGCGCTCCTGCGCCTCCGGGCCGTCGGTCGATCGCTGGGTTCCTCCCGGCCTCTGCGCCAGCAGCCTCGGCAGCCTCCTCGCCGGCGGGCTTGTCAGCACCAGCTTCCTCCTCCTCCATGTTGGCGGCGTCGACACTATCGCCGCCAGCGCCTTCCTCGCCGGCAGCCTCGGTTTCCATCGGGTCTCCGGCAGATGGATCTGTTGGTCAGAAGGAGGAAGCGCAAATCAAACAGATATTCGAAAGAGAGAAACGGAAGAGCAGAACCCAAGGAAAACTATCAAGACAAGAAGGGTACCTGCAGTGGGGCCTGTGGCCGCGGCCTCCACCATCGGAGGGTCGTTGGCGCCAGTCCTTGTCGGGAAGCTCCCTTGTCGGAGAAGCCCCTTGCCGGAGAGCGCCTTGGCGGAGAATTCTCCCTTGGTGGCGTGGTTGAAGCAAGCGAGAATCTCGGAGCGGCCTCCGGGGCCTCCTGATGAGGCTCGACCTCAGGGGTAGCCTCCGGTGCTCCATGATGTGGCTGCTCTGCTCCTACAAAATCCAACAAACCAGATATAAGTAACGGAAAAGCACCCAAGCGCGCCTAACCACGGGAAGCATACCAGATACTTACGCTGGGGGCTGTGCTGGGGGCTGCTCTGTTGAAGGGTTGCCGGATCCGGCAAGGGAGTCCCGGACGTGCCCCTGTGTTGCTGTGAGTCGTGCGAGACGCAGCGACCACCGGCGTCTTGGCCCTCTTGGCGCCCTCGAGCTGACGCTCAAGAAGAAAGTTCAGAGGGAACCAATCGGATATAAGATAAAGCAATAAATTGAAGACTACAAATAGCAGCGGCAAGATCTTACTCTTCCTCTTCTTCCTCGGGCTGAGAGCGGAGAGATCGAACTCTGCTCAGCCATGACGGATTGGGGAGAAGACTCCTCTGGCGCTTAGCGGTGCAGGGGCCACGACTCGAAGGCCCCGAGCCCGTCGCCGTGGCAGAATGAGACGCTCCAGAACAAAGATTGCCTGCGGTGGAGCGCGTCTGGGCGGCGAGGCGGCTGTTGGACCGTATGCTCCCCACCATTTCTCCGGTCCTCCGAGACGTCTCCTGGCGGGGCGGCGAGCTCCTCCTGCGGCAAGCTACTTGATGGCGGAGGAGAGGCGCCCGCAGGCTCACTTTGGGTCGTTGTCGGGCTCGGCCTGCCCTCCTCACCGATGAACTCTTCTTGGTCGGCAAGGCTTGCCGCCTCGCCCTCTCTGCCTCCTCGATTGTGGAACCCAAACGCCCGCGGCAGCGGCCTCGCAGCCTCCTCCAACCTTGTGGCGATCGCGCCATCTCCCGAAAGCAGTGGTGTCACGGGTGAGCCGCCTCTTCTCGTCGGCGCGGATCGGCACTTCGCACAAGTTGTCGAAGAACTGCTGCACTATGTCATCGGCGGGCTCTGCCAAGTTGGAACGATCCCATGGGGATCGCTGGCAACGGCATTATCGCGGATGCTATCAAGCGATGAGTTGTTGCACAAGGGCACAACTCCCTCGGCAACATGCACCATCCAGGTTATCCGCTTCAGCTTGAACAACTCCCGCACATGCCGTCAAGCTCCAAGGTAGTGAAATTCCAATTCAGACCGGACGCAGCCTCATGATATCCGCCGCTCGGAATTCCCAAGCAGGTCTCCTTTCTCCTGCAAGGGTGCAATGCGGCGGCGAAGTCCGTCGCGCCAACTGCCCCTACGGTAAGCCCTGCTTGCGGGCGCAAAATCTAGTCGTGGCAATCTTCAACTTGTCGTCCTCCGGCGCCAAGTTGCTCCAATCGTTGCCGCGAACGATGGGGGGTCTTGCGCAGGGCAGTAAAAGGCTGTGGCTCCTCCTCTAAGATCCAGCACCAGTCGGCCCTCCACTCTTCCCACTTGCTGCGCAACTCTCCGTCAAGATACGCTTCCTTCTTGACGATCCTAGAGGTCCATGCAATTCCTCCAGCAAGCGGCTCTCCTCTCTCTACGCGGGGTGAAAAGTAGTGGCGGAAGAGGGCGACATTTGGGTGGACCCCGACAAAGTTCTCACAGAGATGTGCGAAAACGGCCAAGGTGAGGACGGCGTTGGGGGTGAAGTCAAGAAAGCGGAGGCCATAGGTGTTCATGACATCACAGAAAAAATCAGGAAAGGGCGGGCAGAGCCCGCACCAGAAGAAAATCGCGAAGAAGGGGTACCCGATGGAGACCTTGGCAGACGTAGCGGCGGAGATGACCCTCGTGCGCGGATGCGCCCGGGTCACCGTCGACCAGAAGAGGTAGTACATATCCCGCAGCTCCTTCCTGTTGAGCAGGGGGTCGAAGAGGGCCCGCTCTTTCCATGGCCCGCGAGCCAAGCGCCTCGGCGGATTTCACGCCCTTCCCTTATCGGCCTTCGAGCCATAGGGAGTCGTGGTGAAGGAAGCCGACGGCATGGGTGGCACCGTGGCGGTGGAGGGGCGAGCATCGCCTCTGGGGCTCGAGAAGGAAGGGAAAGCGACGGGGTTTTCGATGTGACAGCGAGGGCAAGTGGGCGTCCTGCCCCGGTTCCCCCGCTTATAAAGGGGAGAGGGGACGGGCGTTCCGTTTTTTCCCATTAAAGAAAGCCCCACGATCTCCCCCACGACGCCACGTCCAACGCGTGCCGTTCGTGGGAGACGTGGTGGGTCCAAGGCAAATAACGGCGTAATCAAGACCACGCGCGCCCGTGCACTGTTTTGGGCCTGGCCCAACAGAGCTTGGCGCCGTGTGTGGCCCAGCCCGGGCTCTGCCGGTGTACTAGAGTAGGGGTACCCTAGTACCCCGAACTTCGTCTGCAGACATTGCAGCGCCTGACGGCCGGGCCGCCCCGATGGCCAAGGTCCCTCGGCGGCTCCTTTAGAGCCATTCGAGAACAAAGTAGACAAAACCCGGCGAGAGGAGCTTGCCGGAAGGCCACCGGCGCCAAAGGAACAAGGCCCGGCAAGAGGAGCTTGCCGGAAGGCTTGGCGGCGCTGAACCCCCAAGCGCGACAAGGTTCCCGCCATGGCAAGGCGCTTGCCGGGCGGGCGACTCTCTTCATCTCCGCTCCAGCTCACCCGCCAACGTGTCACCACGGGGCTCTCCCAAGTACGCGTGTCGACGGGCTGTGCAGCCAGCGGGGAGTAGCGACAGACGGCGCTGACAAGCTACCATCGTGGCGGATGGAGGCGCACTTAACGGTCCTGTTACACTGTTGGGCGATCGAGACGGGCATTGATGACCCTTGTCCCTTGCCGTCGAGTTAGGTATAGATTACTGTACACTGTACAAAGCGGTGTACCAACCTAGGTTTTACCATTGTAACCTTGTCTACTTGCCACATGTGGTAACCCCTTGTGCCTATAAAAGGAGGCCCGAGGGTAACGTAGAGGGGTTCGCTGGTTTCAGTCCAGCTCAGCTTAGTTCATCACACTCGAGCTAGGTCTTGTAGCCAGCATTTCTCCCTAGCAAGAACACAAGATAATCCACAAAGCAGCAGAGGAGTATTATCTCCTGAGAGCTCCGGCTGGGTAAATCCGCTCGTGTGCATCGCCTCGATCCGCTTTTGCGCAATCTCCGCCCCCTCCGAACCACAAGGGACCCTCCCAGGTCCCATAGGTGCTCGTGGGGCACGAACGATCAGCTCTCCCCCGACACCCTACAAGATGTTTTAGGTCCCCAGCAATAGCATCAGACGCCTTTGATTTTCGGCTGGAGACCCTTTCCTGCAAAAGAGAGTTAATTCTTCTTAACCACCCACATCTTCAGGGGTGGCTTAGAAGCAATGAGTCTAAGTGCATCATCTGAGAATTTCGGCTTTGGAGCCCTAGCAAATAGCCTTGCAGGAGATGAGTGATACTCATATGAATAAGCAGAAAAGTTCTTAGTTCTGTGAACATAGCGGTTTGAGGACACACGCTCATATTCATAAATTTGAGTACTATTTCCCTGCAAAACATTGGCGTTAGGGTGACTCAAGTGAGTCCTCTGTCTGTATGAAGCCTTTGGACCATATGACGCCTTTGGTTTGGGGTTTGTCTTCTTCCCAGGTGGTGTCATGATGACATTCACTGGAAGATTCTCAAGACAGCTTTTGGGAACCCAGATCTTCTTCATAGGCGGTCAATTCCTGCAGTTAGTACCAATATACCTGGCAAACACTTCACCATTCTGATTCTTGAACAGCTTATAGTTTGCATCAAAGGATTCATCAATGATAATAGGGTTAGCATAGGTAAAGCCAGATAAGGTGGATGGATCCACTGAAGGTCCCTTTGCAGCAACCCATGTGGTTTTGGGATACTGCTCAGGACCATCAACATTCATTTTCCTCTCGAACCCAACACCCTCTTTCCTAGGGTTTCGGTTCAGAATCTGCTTTTTGAGGACATCGCAAAGTGTCTGATGCCCTTTTAGACTTTTATACATCCCTGGTTCAAGCAATGTCTTCAACCTGGCATTTTCATCAACAATGGCAGTGGTATCCTCCGCAGAGGGGTTAGTAACCACATTGGTAGTTGAAGACAATGCAACAGTAGCAGCAGTTGAACATTCAACAACAGAGGTAGTGATATCACGCCAAGACATTTTAGACATGGTGGTTCAAATCCATCCCGAGCGGAACTGATCATTGAGCGCTAAGTGACTCATTCTCTTTTGAAGATCTTCATGAGCCGCTCTCAATTTCTCAAGCTCTTGCTTCCTTTGAAGATAATCATAAGAGAGCCTTTCATGAGTAGTTGATAGCGTTTCATGACGGCTTTCAATTTCTTGGTACTTAGCATGAAGATTTTTAATGTCTTCAACTAAGGACTGTGAACGTGTCATTTCCGCGTCCAACAGGTCATCGCTTTTGTCTAACAGTTTTTGAGTATGTTCCATAGCTCTTTGTTGTTCAGTTGCAATTTTAGCAAGTGTTTTGTAGCTGGGTTTGGATTCACAATCGAGTCATCTTCACTTGATGTTTGAAAGTAGGCATCACGTGATTTTACCTTGGCACCGCGTGCCATGAAGCGAAGAGGGTGGGAGCAGGGTCGTCCTTGTCATCGCCTTCAGCGTTGGTGTAGAAGTCATTGTCTTGATGTTGAAGATGGACTTGGCAACATAGGTCGTGGCTAAAGCCGACTTGCAACGCCTGGTCGGACTCCTCTTGATTCCACTTCCACTTCCTCGATGCACTCCTCCTCTGAATCCATTTCCTTGCCAACAAAAGCACGAGCCTTGCCGGATGAGCTCTTCTTATGCGATGAAGACTTTGATGAAGACTTGGAAGAAGACTTTGAAGATTTGTTCTTTTTCTTGTCATCAGAATCATATCCCTTGCTCTTCTTCTTCTTCTTCTCATTGTCCCACTGTGGACACTCAGAGATATAGTGTCTAGTTTTCTTGCACTTGTGACAGGTTCTCTTCTTGTAGTCTTGAGTGGAAGCTTCATCATTTCTTCAGCTGGATCGTGAAGACTTTCTGAAGCCTTTCTTCCTAGTGAACTTCTGGAACTTCTTCACAAGCATAGCAAGTTCCTTTCCAATGTCTTGGGATCATCGTAACCGCAATGATTCTTCTTCGATGAGGAAACAACTTTTGCCTTCAAAGCGAAGTTCGGTCATAGTTTGGACCATAGATATCTCTTTTCTCGATAGTGGAACTCATGTGTATTGAGCCTCTCAAGTATATCGATGGATCGAGTGTCTTGAAGTCGGGGCGTTCTTGTATCATGAGGGCAAGGGTGTCAAAAGAGCTGTCAAGTGATCTTAGTAGTGTCTTGACGATTTCATGCTTGGTGACCTCGATGGCGCCGAGAGGATGAAGCTCATTTGTGATGTCAGTGAGGCGATCAAACGTGAGCTGGACATTTTCATTGTCGTTTCTCTTGAAGCGGTTGAAGAGGTTCGAAGAACACCGATTCTTTGATCTCTCCGATTGAGACGCCTTCGTTGACCTTGGATAGCCAGTCCCGCACTAGCTTCGACGTTTCGAGAGCACTCACACGGCCATACTGTCCTTTGGTCGATGACCACGATGATGTTCTTTGCGGTGGAGTCCAGCTTGAATGAACTTCTTGACATCAGCAGGGGTGACACCTTCACCAGATTTAGGAACGCCGTTCTTGACGACATACCAGAGGTCGACATCAATGGCTTCAAGATGCATGTGCATCTTATTCTTCCATTAGGGATAGTCAATTCCATCGAACACGGGGCAAGCAGCGGAGACCTTGATTATCCCTGCAGTCGACATAGCTAAAACTCCAGGTGGTTAAACCGAATCACACAGAACAAGGGAGTACCTTGCTCTAATACCAATTGAAAGTGCTAGTTATCGACTAGAGGGGGGTGAATAGGCGATTTTTATGAAAGTCTTCAAAACACGGATGTTTCAAAGACAAACAACAGAAATGACCTAGTTGATATGCAGCGGAAGATAACTACAACAAGCAAGCCATAGTCAAGTATGCAATAATGTGAACGGACAAGACTAATAGTAGCTATGTAGTAAGGATCAGGATGGAAGATAGTATGAAGCCAAACAACAATAGAAGTCAAGCAGTGAAGTCAAACAGATAAGACATATAAGCAATGACTTCACGAAGACAAACTTAGGGTAAAGGAGGGAAGGGATAGAACCAGTCACTAGTTGAAGACACATGATTTGTTGGACCAGTTCCATTCTTTGTGACAAGCTGTACATCTAGTTAGGGAGGCTGAGATTCAACTCGAAGACCGTCTTCACCTTATTCCCTTGAGCTAAGGACACACAGTCCTCGCCCAATCACTCGTAAGTCTTCAAGGTAGACTTCCAAACCTTCACAGAGCGACGCTCACCGGCAATCCACAATGACTCTTGGATGCTCGAACGCGACGCCTAACCGGCCGGAGGATTCACAGTCCTCAAGTGTAATAAGTCTTCAGGTCACACAGATAGGAAAACTTCAGTGATGCCTAACACTCTTTGGCTCTGAGTGTTTTGGGCTTTGTCCTCGCAAGGATTTCTCTCTCTCAAAGGCTTCGAGGTAGGTTGCTCTCAAACGACAAAAGCCGTGCACTAACTCTGAGCAGCCACCAATTTATGGTGTAGGGGGTGGGCTATTTATAGCCACTAGGCAACCCGACCTGTTATGTCCGAAATGACCCTAGGTCACTAAGGAACTGACACGTGTTCCAACATCAGATTTCAAACACTCATGGCAACTTTACTTGGGCTACAAGCAAAGCTGACTCATCCAGCTCTGGATAAGTTTTGCTCTCATTGTCTTCGCTCAAAGACATAGGATTTGGGTTGAGCATCACTTCAGTCATTCTGACTATGATCACTTGGACCCCACTTAACAGTACGGTGGTTCCTACGACTCAACAAAGAAGAAAAGGAAACAACAAAACAACACAGTCTTCGCGCTCCATAATCTTCACTCAATGTCTTCTCATGTCATAGTCTTCAATGTGAATATCTTCACATACCACCATTGTATTCAAGGTCTTCATACATTTTTAGGGGTCGTCTCCGGTAGGTAAACCGAATCAATGAGGGACACTACCTGCGTTATCCTACAATTCTCACAAACGCATTAGTCCCTCAACCACATTTGTCGTCAATACTCCAAAACCAACTAGGGGTGGCACTAGATGCACTTACAGAATCCTTTCTGTAGCCAAGTATAAAACCTTTATGTGCTTTCGGTGCAAATTTTGAAGTGTGATGTGGATCCTTGATCCAGCACCTAGCACCAAATACTCTGAAGTAACTGACATTTGGCTTCTTACCAGTTAATAGCTCATAGGATGTCTTCTTTAGAAGCTTGTGAAGATAAACATGGTTAATGACGTGGCATGCAGTATCAATAGCTTCATGCCAGAACTTTCTTGGAGTCTTGTATTCGTCAAGCATCATCCGAGCCATCTCAATGAGGCTTCTGTTCTTGCGCTCCACGATGCCATTCTGCTGAGGTGTGTATGGAGCTGAGAACTCATGGGTGATGCCCAATGTATCAAGATAAGTGTCGAGGCTAGTGTTCTTGGACTTTGTGCCGTTGTCACTTCTGATGTGCTTGATCTTGATGTCATAGTTCGTCATGGCGCAATTGGAGAATCGTCTGAAGACATCCTGCACTTCATTCTTGTAGAGGATTATATGCACCCATGTGTATCTTGAATAATCATCAACAATGACGAAGCCGTAGAGACAAGCAGTGGTAGTAAGAGTAGAGTAGTGAGTAGCGCCAAATAGGTCCATGTGTGGTAACTCGAAGGGACAAGATGTCGTCATGATTGTCTTCGAGGGATGCTTGTCCCTTGTCATCTTTCCAGCTTCGCAGGCACCGCACAGATAATCCTTCTTGAACTTGACGCCTTCGATGCCTACGACATGTTTCTTCTTTGCGAGAGTGTACAAGTTCCTCATGCCAGCATGCCCTAGCCTGCGATGCCAGAGACAACACTCTGAAGCTTTTGCTAGAAGACATACTGCCAACTATGGTCCTGCTGAGAAATCTACCATGTACAGATCATCTTTTCAATACCCTTCAAAGACTAGATATTTGTCAGATTCCATCAGCACAAGGCAACGATATTTTCCAAATAGCACAATCATGTTTAAGTCACAAAGCATTGAGACCGACATTAAGTTGAAACCAAGGGATTCAATAAGCATCACTTTTCCGATGTGCTGATCTTTTGAGATTGCAACTCTACCTATACCCAATACCTTGCTTTTACCAGTGTCAGCAAATGTGATGTGACTCTTGTCAGATGGACGTAGGATTGAATCCAACAGAAGACTTCGATCACCAGTCATGTGGTGCATCCACTATCCATAATCCATTCTAAATCCTTTGGTGTCATACCCTACAGTGCAGTTAGGGGGATAGGCTTCACCGAGGGTATTGTGAAGCATAAAAATTTGGCGAACAAGCGGATTATGAAAGTTCAGATCTTGGTTAGGATAGATAGGATGATTGTCAAGCAATCCTGGGACGAAATACATAGTAATACCATCTGGACATTTTATCTTGCGTCGCACAAGATGTTTTAGGTCCCCAGCATAAGCATCAGACGCCTTTGATTTCCGGCTGGAGACCTTTCCCTGCAAAAGAGAGTTAATTTTTCTTAGCCACCCACATCTTCAGGGGTGGCTTAGAAGCAATGAGTCTAAGTGCAACATCTGAGAACTTCAGCTTTGGAGCCCTAGCAAATAGCCTTGCAGGAGGTGAATAATACTCATATGAATAAGCAGAATAGTTTTTGGTCTTATGAACATAGCGGTTTGACGTAACACGCTCATATTCAAAAGTCTGAGTATGGTTTCCCTGCAAAACGTTGGCGTTAGGGTGACTCAGGTGAGTCCTATATCTGTATGAAGCCTTTGGGCCATATGAAGCCATAGGTCTGGGGTTTTTCTTCTTCCTTGGTGGTGTCATGATGACATTCACATGAAGATTCTCAATACACTGTTTAGCTACCCAGATCTTCTTCATAGGTGGTCCATTCCTGCAGTTAGTACCAATATACCTGGCAAACACTTCACCATTCTGATTCTTAAATAGTTTATAGTTTGCATCAAAGGATTCATCAATGATAATCGGGTTAGCGCAAGTGAAGCCAGACAAGGTAGACTGATCCACTGAAGGTCCCTTTGCAGCAACCCATGTGGTTTTGGGATACTGCTCAGGTTTCCAGTAAGAACCATCAACATTTATTTTCCTCTCGAACCCAACACCCTCTTTCCTAGGGTTTCGGTTCAGAATATGCTTTTTGAGGACATCACATAGTGTTTGATGCCCTTTGGGACTATTGTGCATTCCTGTCTCAAGCAATGTCTTCAACCTGGTGTTCTCATCAGTAATAGTAGTGGTATCCTCAGTACAGGGGATAGTTACCACATCAGCAGTTGAAGATATTGCAATAGTAGCAGCAGTAGAACATTCAGCAATAGAGACAGCGTTATCACGCTCAAGACATTTTAGACATGGTGGTTCAAATCCTTCCTGAGCGGGACTGATCTGTTGAGCGTGAAGTGACTCATTCTCTTTTTGAAGATCTTATGAGCCTCTCTCAATTTCTAAAGTTCTTGCTTCCTTTGAAGATAATCGTAGGAAATCTTTTCATGAGTTGTTGAGAGAGTTTCATGACGACTTTCAAGTTCCTCGTACTTAACGTGAAGATTTTTGATGTCTTCAATTAAGGACTGAGATCGGTGTCGGCGTTCTGGGAACGGGGGTCCCCAAACTTGCCTGCCTGCGGCCTGCGGCGTGGCTCAAAGGAGGCCCAGGACAGCCCATCTTCGTCAACACAAGCTCAAGACCCTCGCGAGGGGCCAAGCCTCGCGGGGCGGATGACCAAGAGCTTCCTCGGGCGCGGCCTCGTCAGGCTGGCTCATGAGGAGGCGGAGAGTTCAAGGCAGGGTACCTCGCGAGGTGCCCATGACGTAAGCCATGACGACCAAGGGCGCCCGATCGAGGCCAGCCAGCAGCGTCCCCTTTCCTCTTTGGTGCAAGGGAGCAAGCGCGAGCAAGAGCATCAAGCAAAGGCATCCGTTTGATGCAACAAGACCAAGACCAGCCCCAGCGGCTGGAATGCGATCATCGTGGAGCCCAAGCGAGGCGTCATCACGAGCCTTTGGCGGCGAGGACCAACTTTAGTCAGGATAAGTGTACCCGTTGTTCCCCTTCAAAATGGCCAATTGTTGGCGCCCTTCCCGCTCAATATTTGGGAAGAGGCCCAGGGCCTTCGTCTATATAAGTAGAGCTAGCCACCATAGGAGGAGGACAGAGGATCCGCCATTCAGAATCCAGAGAGAGAGAGATAGGGACCCGAGCCTCAAGCTAGAGCGACGGGACACCACTTAGCAGTTCATCGCTTCCACCAAGAACAGACTCTCGTGAGGCTGTTCTTCCCTGTACTGTTCCTCATCAGCCCAAGAGGCAATCCACACACCACACACTGGAGTAGGGTATTACACCACGATAGTGGCCTGAACCAGATAAATCTTGCGTCTCTTGTGCTATTCTTGTTAGTAGTTTAGGTCCCTGCGATTCGGTGAGGTACGAGACGGTGGAGGGTTGGATCTCCGCGCGCACCCCAGAGTTCGAACCTTAAGGGTCTGCCGGAACCCGAAATCCGACATTTGGCGCGCCAAGTAGGGGTGCGCCGGAATCCGCCTCCTGCCACCTCGTGTCCCGTCGCATCGTCATTGCCATGACCGGCACTGCTGGCAACCCGACCCTTGGCGGCGTGGCCCGCCCATGCAGCCGCCGCCTCGGGCGACCACATGCCCAGTGCAGCTCGCGGTCCACAGGCGCTGCGGGCATGGGCGACGCGGACAGGCCTCGACGGCTCTCACGCGGCGACAGCGCGGTCGGCAGCAAGAGCCTCCAACCACGCCACGACCACATCACTGACACCCGCCGAGCAAAGCGAACTCGAGGGCAGCGCCACGGTGGCCCGAGAGCTGCTGCAGTGCAGAGCTCTTTGGAGAGCGGCCGCGACGTCTTCTTTGGAGCGAGTGGCGGAGCTCACAGGCTTCGCCTGAGGCTCACCCTTCGCACCCAACTCCCACCTCAGGCCGAGGGCGGCCCGCACGGGGGCTCCACGCGCGCCCGCGGGCTCCAAAGCTACTCCAACACGGGCGAAGATGTCAGCGCCAGGCCGGCGGCGGGGTTGCCCCCGCCCCCGGCCCGCGGAGAAGAAGGACCCGACGCAACTCACGGCCCTGGTGGACCGCCGCGCCACCACCCCACGGCGGGCGCATCAAGCAGAGCAGCGAGGCACGCTGAGCACAACGGCGTGGCCTTCGGGATGACGGCGCCGGAAAAATACGTGCCCCACATGATGGACCAAGGGCACCCGCATGAGGGAGAACAAGACTCGCTCCTCAGCCAATCTGGGGGGATGAGGCGCCAGAAGCCGCGCTCTTTCAGGAGTCTCGAGACAGTCCCACTGGTCACGCCGGGGGCGACGATTATCGGGTGCCGCTACTTCCACAAGACCAAACATACGCTAACCATAGGTCGCAGGAGGTATAGGTCGCCACGACAGGCGGCTGCCCGCTCCGTAGTCTCCTACCCCTCGGGAGGGGGGGGAGGGGCTGCTTGGAGAGGGCAGAGATCCGACATCACCACCGGCGTTGAACAAAGCGTTCTCGGGAGGTAGGCCCTCTGCTGGGCGGTGCCTCGAGGCCTGCCTGGCGGAGGACCCGTGGTCGTCGGGGAACTGGCTGGCGACCGCTCTACCCCACCGGGCGCGCCCTAGTTTCCGTCGTCGTTGGTGGCACTAGAGTGTGGAGCAAGGCGGGGCCCTCGTCAGCAATATGAAGCAAGGCGGTACACTGTGAAGAAGGCCCAAGGCTCGTGAAGCTCGCCGCCCGTGACACTCTCACGTAATAATGAGTGGGGCTCTACACGCCCCGGAGTCTCAGGGGTGCCGGCCTCAGGCCCTGGGGCTCCCTCCTACGCCCAGTAGCAGCACTTAGCTCCTGCTGGTGAGAAGACGTCCAAGACTAGACTAGGTGCCGGACGCGGCCTTTTCTTCTTTCATTTGGTTTTCCCTCTGGCTGTCGTTTTCCTGTTGGATTTAAGTTGAATTGAGCTTGAAGATTTGCGTGTATTCGGGAAGGGTGCTTAGTCTCGTTCGAGCAAATCTCTCGCGTTTGGTTACAACTCCGCCTCAGCTGCCTCCCTCATGAGCCCCTCACGAGCCGGGCAGGCCAAGCTCACGACAGCCCAACTGTCGCCGCGCGTCCTCTCCGGAGGGTTTTTGCTGCAGGTCCTACGGATTCAATCGATAGACACTCAGACCGCTGCAGCCTCCCACAGGCTATCTCGAGGCTCATACGAAACAAAGGTAAACCATCCAACTAGCGCATCGCTTAGCCAACCACTTGGCGCGGGCGTATGGGCGTTGTGACACCTGCTAATACAAAGAACACAAGTTTTACATGAGGGGCTCCCCCTCCCAAAATGCTCTCACCTCCATCAGGCCAAAACCTGAGTTCTATTCATGCAGGGTAATGGAACAAGGACAATACATGATCAGTCGGACAAATCCCCCAATGCATCCTCAGGAGCACCTCCCGAGCCGTTGCTGGCGTTGCTGGCCTTGCCATCGCTATCTGCGTGATCGTCGGCGGCGTCTGGCCCATTCACCACGCCGCCCTCATCGGCGGCCACGACCACGCCGTCGTCGTCCGAAGCGAAGGCCCGGACGAGGGCATCCACGTTGTCTTCCACCGGTCGCCCAGTCGCCTCGGACGGCTCGGGAACCGAGGCGATAACTGCGTCAAAATCAAGTGAGGTCCATGTCCGGAGATGGCTGAAGACGCGAGAGAAGGCGCGCCCGAGCAGCGCGCTCCTCTCCTCCACCAACCTGTCGTACGACCGACCGCGCCTCAACCGCGCCACCACGTCGATGAAGAACGAAGGTTGCGGCGTAGTTAACGCGTGCGGCTGGCCTCTGCCGCCTCGCAGATGTTATCCAAACTCGTTAGCTCTTTCCGGGCGTGGCGAGCATGGGGCGGTGCTCGTGCTCCAAGATTCGCCACGACGATCTCGTCCGCGTTCGCGCGCAACAACGATCGGCCTCCTCCACCCATCGGGCGAAGAAGGAGCGCCGGCACGAGAAGTGGTGGACTCCTCTCGCCACCTCGAGGGCGGCCCGAAAGCATCGGCCCGCCGCGTCGCCTCCTCGATTTAGCCCTCAAGGCAGCAGTCCTGCCTCAGCCTCGGCCTTGATCAACCCCAACCGCTCCTCAAACTCGCGCTCGGGGTTCGAGCGCGCCGCCACTCGGCGTCCGACCTCCTCCATGACGCGGGCTTCCCGTGCTGCAACCTCATCCTCGCCCGCCGCTAAGCGCTCCCTCTCTTCAGCGCCAGACTGCTGCGTTCGGCGGCTTCAAGCGTCAGCGCCTCTTCACGCTTCTGGAGCTCCGCCGAGTCGCCAGAGGCCACCTTCATCGACACAAGGGCTGCCTCGCGCAGCTCCGCTTGCTCCTCCAACGAGTGGCACCGGGCCAAGGCTTCCCGTGCCCACTCCTCCGCCGCCTCTCGCCGCCTGTCAGCTGCCCGGGCCTCCTCGACGACCCAAGAACAGGCCTCCCGAGAGGCTGCCAGCGACGCCTTGGCTTCTTCATCAAGCTCACACGGCGGCGCTGCAAGGCGGCAGCGCCCCACCAGCTCGCGCCTCTCCGACTGGCGCGAGGCCCTCGGCCTCAAGCGCGCGTCTTCAAGAAGCTCTTCACCAAGAAGGCTCACCGCGTCGGCCGCCCTTCGAAGAAATCCTTGGCGAAGGGCGCGGCGCTCCCGGGCGCGCTCGCGCACGTCCTCCACACCATCAACCGCCCCAGGCGGGCTCCGGGAGCAACGAGTCAACACTCCCCCTCCGGGCAGGGGGCTGGGGACTAGCACCCTCGCGACGGCCGGGCGCGCCACGCCAGAAGCCCGGCCTGGAGCCAGCCCATCCCCAGACGAGGGGCGCAGGAAGCGCCTCAGCCAATCGCCGTCCACAACCAGGCGAGAAGCCCACGGCAGGCTAGCTATGCCTCGGGAAGGCTCGCGAGGAAGGATCGCGAGGTGCGCAGGGCCACGACGCTCCTCGGGACGGTTCACCTCCCCGGTCGTCCTCACCACAAGGGCTCCACCGCTTGGAGCACTCGAGGACTGGGGAGGGGGCGAAGCCGGGGAGGACGGCTCCTCACCCGTCACCATGAGCTCGACAGGAAGGGGCCTGCAGGGCAGGGATCAGTACAAGCAGCAGAAGAATCAAGAGCTGGAGAAGGAGAAGGCTTACTCGTCAGTAGCAAAGTACTTCCTGCGCTTCAGCAGGCGACAAGGGTAATCATCGCCCAGGGCCTCCCTTCTCTTCCGGAGGGCCTCGAAGTTCACGCGGAAACGACCCAAGATTTGAGCGCAGGGATCAGCCTGCGGCGAGGGAGAAGCATCTACGCGGCCCGCGTCAGGGGCGTCCGTCTGACGCGCGCTGCTGATCACCTCACCAAGGGAAGCAGCAGGGGCCTCGGGGGCTTCATCCGCAGGCGCTGCGGGTGGCTGCTGCCGCCCTCACCACGGGCGGCATGAGCCTCGTGAGCTGCCCCTCACGGCGTCCGCCCGGCGCTGTCACCCGGCGGGGTCCCTTGACCTCTGGCGGCTCAGGCCTCCTGCTCCGCCACTTGAGGAGGAGCCGCCTTGGCCGACTGGAAGGGCTGTCGGGATTCTCGCGAGGCCCCTGGAGACCAGCGGGGTGTAGCCCCCATTCATCGAAGATAGGCATCTAGTTCACCAAATCACCCCTGTTCCGGCAGAGGTATAGCAAGGCCCTTCATGCCGGATGCCACCGGGTTAGGATCGCCATCAGACCAGAGCACTTTCCTTAGCGCCTCGCGCGTCAGTCTTCTTCCCGGAGCCTCATACGATCACCAGTTCACCAAGGCCCACATCCGGTGGGAATGGCGCTGGAGAGGAGCAACGCGGCGCATCAGGAACTCCTTCACCACCATGGGCGCTGTCACAGCAAGCGACCTCAGGAACGCGAAGCGGCGCCAGACAAAGATGAGCCGAGGGCTCGAAAGCGTCTCCTGGCCCCAGCCTGAATTGGGGACGGCAGGCGAGGTCGGCTCAGATAGCAGGGGGCTGGGCACCCCCACATCCACGTACAACCATCTCTCGCGGAACTCAGTCGCGGGCGGAGGGAGGCTGAAGTCAATCCCTGAGGCCGCTGTCTCGGGCGCGGCGACGAAGCTCACGCACGCCGAGCATTGAGTGGGGTCGACAAGGCGCAGAGAGAAGAAGTGGCGCAGCAAGGCAACCGAGGGAAGGATGCCCATCATTGCCTCACAAACGAAGGCGAAGACCGAGAGGAGAGTAATGGACTCAGGACCCAGATGCATCATGTGCATCTGATAATGGGAAAGCACGGCATTGAAGAAATCAGAGAAGGGGGGAACTATTCCCGCCCACAGGGCGTCAGCGAAATACCGGACCTCGGTGACTATCCTGTCAATGGCGAAGTGGGACGCGGGCCAGGCCGTCGTCCCCCCGCATTCGTTGAAGGAGGTGGCCAGAGCCGAACTGACCTTGCCTAAGCCCTCCAGATTGAGTATGATCGACGGGTCGACAGCGGAGGCCGCCGCCGGCGGCGAGCAAGGCGAAGGCGCAGTTTCTTCCCTTTCCCCTTATTCATCGGAGCCATGGCGATCGAAAGGGGGAAGGGGGGATTTGAGATTGGATTGGAAATGGAAGCTGGAGTTCGAGAGAGGGAAGGACTGGAGCGCACAAACAACAGAGAGGGGAACAGATGTGTGCAGCAGCGTGTCCGCCTAGCAAGGCACGAAATAAGGAGGCGTGGGGGAACAGTGCCGCCCACGTCCAATCAACCGCCACGCGTCGCCCGAGGCCGCAGGCTGTTAGGGCTCATGACGATTCGCCTTGCCCTTTCGCCTCTCTGCTCGGCCAAGTTCGGGCGCGCGTGGGCCGGGGCTCTTGTCGGCGCTCGGGAACGGGGTCCCAGACTTGCTCTGCATGGCTGCGCCGTGGCTCAAAGGAGGCCCAGGACAGCCCATCTTCATCAACACAAGCTCAAGACCCTCGCGGGGCGGACGACCAAGAGCTTCCTCGGGCGCGGCCTCGTCAGGCTGGCTCATGAGGAGGCGGAGAGTTCAAGGCAGGGTACCTCGCGAGGTGCCCATGATGTAAGCCATGACGACCAAGGGCGCCAGTCGGGCGCCAGCCCGCGCAGCGTCCCCCTTTCCTCTTTGGTGCAAGGGAAGCAAGCGCAGGCAAGAGCATCAAGCAAAGGCATCCGTTTCGGTGCAACAAGACCAAGACCAGCCCCAACGGCTGGAATGCAGTCATCGTGGAGCCCAAGCAGGCGTCATCACGAGCCTTTGGCGGCGAGGACCAACTTTAGTCGGGATAAGTGTACCCGTTGTTCCCTTCAAATGGCTAATTGTTGGCGCCCTTCCCGCTCAATATTTGGGAAGAGGCCCAGGGCCTTCGTCTATATAAGTAGAGCTAGCCACCATAGGAGGGGGACAGAGGATCCGCCATTCGGAATCCAGAGAGAGAGAGATAGGGACCCGAGCCTCAAGCTAGAGCGACGGGACACCACTTAGCAGTTCATCGCTTCCACCAAGAACAGACCCTCATGAGGCTTTTCTTCCTGTCTTGTTCCTCATCAGCCCAAGAGGCAATCCACACACCACACTTTGGGTAGGGTATTACACCACGATGGTGGCCTCGAACCAGTATAAATCTTGCGTCTCTTTTGCTGTTCTTGTTAGTAGTTTAGGTCCCTGCGATTCGGTGAGGTACGAGACGGTGGAGGGTTGGATCTCCGCGCGCACCCTAGAGTTCAAACCTTAAGGGTCTGCCGGAACCCGAAATCCGACAATCCGGTTATTTCCGCTTCCAACAGGTCATCACTTTAGTCTAGCAATTTTTGAATATGTTCCATAGCTTTCTGTTGTTCAGTTGCAATTTTAGCAAGTGTTTTGTAGCTAGGTTTGGATTCACAATCAGACTCATCTTCACTTGATGTTTGAAAGTAAGCATCGCGTATTTTACCTTGGCACCACGTGCCATGAAGCAGTAGGTGGGAGTAGAGTCATCCTCATCATTAGCATCAATGTTGGTGATGGGGCCATTGTCTTCAGTGTTGAAGATGGACTTGGCGACATACGCTGAAGCTAGAGCCAGGCTTGCCATGCCTGAATCGGACTCCTCCTCAGACTCCACCTCTGCCTCCTCAGAAGCAGACTCCTCCTCTGAATCCATCTCCTTGCCAAAAAATGCATGAGCCTTGCTCGATGAGCTCTTCTTGTGTGATGAAGACTTGGAAGAAGACTTCAAGGATTTCTTCTTCTTCTTGTCATCAGAATCATATTCCATGCTCTTCTTCTTCTTCTTCTTCTTCTTCTTCTTCTTCTTTTTCTCATTGTCCCACTGTGGACACTCAGAGATGTAGTGACCAGGTTTCTTGCACTTGTGGCATGTTCTCTTCTTGTGGTCATGAGTAGAAGCTTCATCATTTCTTGAGCTGGATCTTGATGACTTTCTGAAGCCTTTCTTCTTAGTGAATTTCTGGAACTTCTTCACAAGCATAGCAAGCTCCTTTCCAATGTCTTCAGGATCCCTAGAACTGGAGTTAGATTCTTCTTCAGATGAGGAAATTGCCTTTGCCTTTAAAGCACGAGTTCGGCCATAGTTGGGACCATAGATATCTCTTTTCTCAGATAACTGGAACTCATGTGTGTTGAGCCTCTCAAGTATGTCAGACGGATCGAGAGTCTTAAAGTCAGGGCGTTCTTGAATCATCAGGGCCAGGGTGTCAAATGAGTTGTCGAGCGATCTCAAGAGTGTCTTGACGATTTCATGCTTGGTGATCTCAGTGGCGCCGAGTGCATGAAGCTCATTTGTGATATCAGCGAGGCGGTAAAATGTGAGCTGGATATTCTCATTGTCATTTCTCTTGAAGCGGTTGAAGAGGTTGCGAAGAACAATGATCCTTGAGTCTCTCTGGGTTGAGACACTTTCCTTGACCTTGGAGAGCTAGTCCCAGACTAGCTTCGCAGTTTACACAGCACTCACACGACCATACTGTCCTTTGGTCAGATGACCACAAATGATGTTCTTGGCAGTCGAGTCCAGTTGAATGAACCTCTTGACATCAGCAGCAGTGACACCTTCACCGACCTTGGGAACGCCATTCTTGACGACATACCAGAGGTCGACATCAATGGCTTCAAGATGCATACGCATCTTATTCTTCCAGTAGGGATAATCAGTGCCATCGAAGACAGGGCACGCAGCGGAGACTTTGATTATCCCTGTAGTCAACATATCTAAACCTCCAGGTGGTTAAACCGAATCACACAGAACAAGGGAGCACCTTGCTCTGATACCAATTGAAAGTGCTAGTTATCGACTAGAGGGGGGTGAATAGGCGATTTTTATGAAAGTCTTCAAAACACGTGGGCTTTGAAGACAAACGGTAGAAATGAGCCTATTGATATGCAGCAGAAGTAGACTACACAAGACAAGCCATAGTCAAGTAAGCAATGAAGTGAAAGCACGAAGACTATTAGCAGCTAGGTAGTATGGATCAGGATGGAAGATATTATGAAGCCAAACATCAATAGTCGTCACACAGTGAAGTCAATCAGATCAAGCAAGCAGGCAATGACTTCGAAGACAAACTGTAAGTAAAGAGAGGTAAGAGATAGAACCAGTTGCTTGGTGAGGACAGGGATTTGTTGGACCAGTTCCAGTTGCTATGAAAACTGTACGTCTGGTTAGGGAGGCTGAGATTCAACTCAGAAGACCGCGTCTTCACCTTATTCCCCTTCAGCTAAGGATACTTAGTCCTTGCCCAATCACTCTGGTAAGTCTTCAAGGTAGACTTCCAAACCTTCACATAATTCGTTCACCGGCAATCCACAATGACTCTTGGATGCTCAAAATGGTACGCCTAACCGGCTAGAGGGTTCACAGTCCTCAAGTGTAACAACTCTTCAGATCACGTGGACAGGAAGACTTCAGTGATGCCTAACACTCTTTGGCTCTAGGTGTTTTGGGCTTTGTCCTTGCAAGGATCTCTCTCTCAAATGCTTCGGAGGTGGGTTGCTCTGAAACGACAAAAGTTGTGCACTAACTCTGAGCAGCCGCCAATTTATGGTGTAGGGGGTGGGCTATTTATAGCCAGGAGGAAACCCGACCTGATTTGTCCAAAATGACCCTGGGTCACTAAGGAACTGACACATGTCAAACGGTCAGATTTCAAACACACGCGGCAGCTTGACTTGGGCTACAAGTAAAGCTGACTCATCCAGCTCTGGATAGGATTTACTCTCATTGTCTTCACTCGAAGACATAGGATTTGGTTGAGCATCACATCAGTCACTCTGACTTTGTTCACTTGGACCCCACTTAACAGTGCGGTGGTTCCTATGACTCAACAAAGAAGAAAACGAAACTACAAAACAACTATGTCTTCGCAGTCCATAGTCTTCACGTGAATGTCTTCTCAAGTCATAATCTTCGTTGTGAATATCTTCACAAACCACCATTGTCTTCAATGTCTTCACACATTTTTAGGCGTCATCTCTGCTAGGTAAACCGAATCAATGTTGGACTACTACCTGTGTTATCTTGCAATTCTCACAAACACATTAGTCCCTCAACCAAGTTTGTCGTCAATACTCCAAAACCAACTAGGGGTGGCACTAGATGCACTTACAGGATCATACATAGTGATTTGCATGACGGCCCGTTTAAGTACCGTAATTTTACGGTATGGCCAGTTTACTGCAAAGACAGGATATATATACAATAAAATAACTAATGCATCATGAATAAGAAAAACCTAGACTATACAATAAAGGAATTATGACATATTACATCCACTGGGCATCAAAGTTCGCCACTATGATAATAAAGCACAAGCAGACAGCAGATTACATACACTGAGCATCAAAGATCGCCACCAGTGCAAATAAACACGCCGACAAAATAATATACAAAACCGACATCACTTCAATAGAGTTCAAGAAAGGTTAGCCCTGCTCGGGAGCTGCAGCGCAAGCAGCTGAGCAAGCTGCTGAGACTACGCTTGTTTGACACTTATATCCTCCTCACTCTGAAAGATAAACAAGCAGACAAATGACCAGTTATGCACAAATAAGTATCAGTGTTGACAATTCATCACATTTCTTACTGACGAATAAAGTGACACGGTTTAAAATAGCATTAACACAATATGTTATTGTTTAGGTTAAGACATGGCACGAAATGACATTGTGAAGGAGTTGGCAGCTTCACGACACCACTAGATTACAGATCAAGAACTCATAAGTATCAATGGTTAGTGTGCTGTCAATTTATGCCATTTCAGATTGGCAAATAAAGAGACGGTTTAAATAATAGTAGAGTGATATGACATTGTTCATAGTTAAGACATTGCAGAATATGACATTGTGCTGTAGTGGGCAGGTTCACCACACCACTGGATTACGGATCAAGAACAGAAGCATACATGCAGAGCAAAAGAAGATCACTTGCTCTGTATAGTTTAATTTACATGGTATGAAGAAGGAACTTGGTTGTACAACTGAAAGCATAAATTGAGAAGGACAAACTTTTGTTTATGAACTACATAATAAACTTTAAACATGCAATTTGATGCAAACACCAAAAATAAACAGCTGTTGCAGTCGTGCCTAACCAAATATACACAACAAAGTTTAAAGGCTTGAGAAGGACAAACTTACATTGTTGGTGAAGACATGCTCTATAAAGCCCTTGTCCGTGCTGATGGGGGGGGGGGCAATTCAAGAAGTTTACCACAGAATCTTCTTCATAAGCCTTGCCTTTATTCTACATTTTGTTAAGAGTAAATATAGATGTGATAATATAAGAAAAAATGGAGAATATTTAAGATAAGATGAAGAGTGATGCTACATAACCAAGTAGCTATAAATGTAAGTACAGTGATACAGGCAAAAGGTACAGCCAGGAGCAATGCAGAGCTAAACTTATTCAGTACCATCGGTGTTATCCAACCTTATGGTAAGAGTAAATACAGATCTGATGTGTAGAAAATGGAGGGCAAAGGAAAATAAGTTGCAGAGTGATGGTACATGAACAACTACCTGTCAATATAAGTACACTAATAAAGGACATCATGTACTTACAGGAACAATGCAGAGCTAAAAAATTTCATTGGCATTGGATATATTCTACACTAATGTAACCATTCATACAGATCAGATAATTTGGAGCGAACAATTGATAAGAAAGCTATCATGCATACTGCTATCACATAATGAACCAGGTATGAATGCAAGTACAGTGATACTGGACAATAGGTACTAACAAGAGCAAAGCAGCGGGCAGCATATTTGCGATATCCTGTCATTCTTTCAAACCGGAATTCTTCTTCAAGTAGATTTCCTGCAAAAAAGATCCATAAGGCACATGCGGAAAAGTAGAAGTTAAGATTGTCATGTGATATCATAGACAATACCTCATCCTGGGAACGAGACCAGTGCATAACAAGGTTTTTCCATTCAATGTCTTCTAAATTTAGCACAGGAGACTTCACCGGAAATTCATTTATAGACTTGCCATCAAAGTGTGATTTCCTCAGGTAACACCGATACTGCTGCAATGCTTCCTTGAAAAGCGCAGGAAAGCTTTGCTCGTCATGACTATCCAGATTGACCCTCGCCTACTGATAATCCCCAAGTGCAGGGAATCATCGTAGCAGTTCCCAAAGGTGGAAGTGATAAGTATGGAGTGTCGAACCCACAAGGAGCTAAAGGTAAGATCAATATTCTCTCAAGTCCTATCTGCCACTGATACGACTCTATGTACACCGAACGTTTGCTTCCAACTAGAAACGAGAAATAAAAATACGTTGTAGGTATGAAGAGGATAACTTTGCATGGTATCAGAGATCTAAAATATAAAAGTAGGTGTTGTTATCATAAAGTTAGAATATATTACTAAATATTATAAATAGCAAGTGTGGAATAATGATGGGTCGGTGTGCGGAATTATCCTAGGCAATTGTTAACAAGACCAATAGTCGTCATTGCAATTTCATATGAGGGAGAGGCATAAGCTAACATACTTTCTCTTCTTGGATCATATGCACTTATGATTGGAACTCTAGCAAGCATCCGCAACTACTAAAGATCATTAAGATAAAACCCAACCATAGCATTAAAGCATCAAGTCCCCTTTATCCCATACGCAACAACCCCCTTACTCGGATTTATACTTCTGTCACTCAAGCAACCCACTATAAGCGAATCATGAACGTATTGCAACACCCTACAACGGGAATCCCTCACGTTTGCGCGACACGGAGGGCACAATAGGACATGAATAAAATAAAACATACAACTCATACCAATCTATATCATCAATCAACCCAAAGATAAAGGATATCTACACAAAACATCATAGGATGGCAACACATCATTGGATCATAATATGTGGCATAAAGCACCATGTTCAAGTAGGGATTACAGCGGGGTGCGGGAGAGTGGACCGCGTAAAAAGATGAGGATGGTGATGTTGATGAAGATGATCACCGCGGCGATGATTCCCCTTCCGATGGCACTCCGGTGCCACCGAGAGAGAGGAGGAGAGGTTCTCCCCCTTGTGCATCCTCCTCCATGGCCTCCCCTTAGATGGGGAGAGGTTCTCCCTCTGGTCCTTGGCCTTCATGGCAGGGTGCCAGAGAGGGCCTGGATTGATTTCTCGTGGCTACAGAGGCTTGCGGCGGCGGAACTTCTGATCTAGGTTTCTTTCTAGGGGTTTCTGTATTTATAGGAATTTTTGGCGTTGGTTTCACGTCAGGGGGTCTCTGAGTTGTCCACAACATAGGGTGCGCGCCCAGGGGGGTAGGGCGCGCCCTCCACCCTCGTGGAAGGCTCGGGACTCTTCCGGTCCATCTCCGATGCTCCGTGGGCTTCTTCTGGTCCATGAAAAATCGTCAAAAATTGGCACATCAATTGGACTCCGTTTGGTATTCCTTTCTGTAAACTCAAAAACAAGGAAAAAAATAGAAACTGGCACTGGGCTCTAGGTTAATAGGTTAGTCCCAAAAATCATATAAAATAGCATATAAATGCATATAAAACATCTAAGATAGATAATATAATAGCATGAATACTTCATAAATTATAGATACATTGGAGACGTATCAACATCCCCAAGCTTAATTCCTGCTCATCCTCGAGTAGGTAAATGATAAAAGAAATAATTTATGAAGTGTGAATGCTAGCAGGTGCACAAGTTTGATCAATGATAATTTCAATCACCTTTTCTAGCATCATTATATATCATAACAGTTACTCAACTCATAAAACTTCTCATGATCAAGTAACAAGCTATTCACATATTAAAGTATAGATCATAAACTTTCTTGAAAACTAACAAACCGTGCCCTTAGTCATCAAACAATTGCAATTCATCTTATTTTCGGGAAGGGTCTATGTAAGAGCTTTTATTCAGCAAACTCCACATACTCAACTATCATTTAATCTTTCACAATTGCTAACACTCATGTGATATTTATGGGTTTAAAGTTTTAATCGGACACAGAGAAAGATAGGGGCTTATAGTTTCGCCTCCCAACCTTTTACCTCAAGGGTAATGTCAACAATAATAATTTATGAAAACCTACAACCAAGTGGATATATATATTTGGACCGCTCCAACACAAAGTTCTTGCCAAAGGAAAAGTGTAAAAAGGAAAGGTGATGATCACAATGACTCTTGTATAAGGGTAGAAGATAAAAGTAAAAGATAGGCCCTTCGCAGAGGGAAGCAAAGGTTGTCATGCGCTTTTATTGTTGAATGCACAAAATCTTAATCCAAAAGAACGTCACTTTATATTGCCTCTTGTGATAAAGACCTTTATTATGCAGTCTGTCGCTTTATTTCTTCCCTATCACAAGTTCGTATAAAGCTTATTTTCTTCGCACTAATAGATCATACATATTTAGAGAGCAGTTTTTATTGCATGCACCGATGACAACTTACTTGAAGGATCTTACTCAATCCATAGGTAGGTATGGTGGACTCTCATGGCAAAAATGGTTTAAGGAATGTTTGGAAGCACAAGTAGTATCTCTACTTGGTGCAAAGAATTTGGCTAGTATGAGAGGGAAAGGCAAGCTCAACATGTTGAATGATCCAAGACAATATAACATTTCGGATATAGGAAAACATAACCCATAAAGTTGTCTTCCTTGTCCAACATCAACTTTTTAGCATGTCATATTTTAATGAGTGCTCACAATTACAAAAGATGTCCAAGATAGTGTATTTATATGTGAAATCTCTCTTCCTTTAATATTCTTTCATGAATTTTTCAAGTGACCAATTCTGCGTTTGCTAACTTTCAATAAGTTTACTACCTATACTTATTATGTGTGAAGTCATTACTACCCATGTTATAAGCATATGAAACATATATAAATTCAGATTTATGATATTCAATTCATTCAACCCTTTACTCATAGGATATACATGAAGTACGTGAGTAAATGACAAACTACTCCAAAAGATATAAGTGAAGAACACTGAGTAGTCAAATAATTAACTAGCCATGGGAGGATTCTTTTTCATTCAAGATTTAAGATCCAGTGATTTTATTCAAACAGCAAGTAAAATTGAAAATACGATCCAAGCAAAACACATATCATGTGACGAATAAAAATATAGCTCCGAGTAAGGTATACCGATAGTTTTGAAGACGAAAGAGGGGATGCCTTCTGGGGCATCCCCAAGCTTAGGCTCTTGAGTATTCCTTGAATATTACCTTGGGGTGCCTTGGGCATCCCCAAGATTAGGGTCTTTCCACTCCTTATTCTCCTCATATCGATATCTCACTCAAAGATTGAAAACTTCAATCACACAAAACTTAACGGAACTTCGTGAGATTGGTTAGTATGATAAAGAGTGATAACCCACAAGTATAGGGGATCAATTGTAGCCTCTTTCGATAAGTAAGAGTGTCGAACCCAACGAGGAGCTAAAGGTAGGACAAATATTCCCTCAAGTTCTATCGACCACCGATACAACTCTACGCACGCTTGACGTTCGCTTTACCTAGAACAAGTATGAAACTAGAAGTACTTTGTAGGTGTTTTTGGATAGGCTTGCAAGAAAGTAAAGAGCACGTAAATAAAACTAGGGGATGCTTAGATAAAAACACAATTAAAGTAAATATAGCGAGTGTGGAAAAGCGGTAGTAGGAGTTGTGGAATTGTCCCTAGGCAACTGACTATATTACTAGACCGGTAATCACTATTGCAATTCTATTTGAGGGAGAGGCATAAGCTAACATACTTTATCTACTTGGATCATATGCACTTATGATTGGAACTCTAGCAAGCATCCGCAATATATAGCTCATTGAGCTAATGCTATTCCAAGATTGAAAGTGCAACTATCCCTAGGTGGTTTTGGTAATTCATAACAACATATAGCTCATTGAGCTAATGCTATTCCAAGACTATTATTTCAGGAAAGCTCAATGAATGGCATGGCATGGATGATGAAAGTGGATCCCTCAAAATACTAAGGACAAAGGATTGGCTCAAGCTCAAAAGCTCAAGACTCTTCATTTTACATTTTAGTGATCCAAGATCACATTGAGTCTATAGGAAAAGCCAATACTATCAAGAAGGGATGAGGTGTTGCTTAATGAGCCTTTTGCTTCATGTGCTTAGTGATATACTCCAAAACCCTCAACTACTTTCTCACATCCACAAATGACCTAAACCTAAAGCCAAAATCGGTCACACCGATGCTTTCTATCCGGCGCCACTGATTCCAAAAGTCATAGCCACTTCCACAAACCCTAAGCAAATCTGTCAGATTTCGGGTTCCGGTAGACCCTTGAGGTTCGAACACTGGGGTGCGCACGGAGATCAAACCCTCCACCGTCTCGCACCTCGCCGAATCGCTGGGACCTAAACTACTAAACGGAACAGCACAAGAGACACGGGATTTATACTGGTTCGGGCCACCATTGTGGTGTAATACCCTACTCCAGTGTGTGGTGTGGTGGATTGCCTCTTGGGCTGATGAGGAACAATACAAGGAAGAACAGCCTCGTGAGGGTCTGTTCTTGGCGGGTGCGATGAACTGCTAGGTGGTGTTCGATCGCTCTAGCTCTGGTTTCTTGATGAGGATTCGGTCTGATCGGTCCCTCTGGATCCCTCCGCCTCGGGGTGGCTACTCCTATTTATAGGCGAGGCCCCGGGCCTCTTCCCAAATATTGAGCGGAAGGGCGCCAACAATTGGCCATTTGAAGGGGAACAGTGGGTACACTTATCCCGACTAAAGTTGGTCCTCGCCGCCAAAGGCTCGTGATGGCGCTTTGCTTGGGCTCCACAATGACTCCCTTCCACCGTTGGGCTGGTCTTGGTCTTGTTGCACGAAGCGGATGCCTTTGCTTGATGCTCTCGCTGCGCTTGCTCCCTTTGCACCAAAGAGGAAAGGAGGACATCGCTGGCTGGCGCCCGATCGCGCCCTTGGTCGCCACGGCTTGCGTCATGGGCACCTCGCGAGGTACCCTGCCTTGAACTCTCCGCCTCCTCATGAGCCAGCTGACGAGGCCGTGCGAAGGAAGCTCCTTGTCGTCCGCCCATGAGGCTTGCCCCTCGCGAGGGTCTTGAGCTTGCGTTGATGAAGATGGGCCGTCTTTGGGCCTCCTTGAGCCACGCCACGGCAGCCGCCCGGCAGCAAGTCTGGGACCCCGTTCCTAGAACGCCGACAGTAGCCCCCGGGCCCACGGCGCGCCCGAACTTGGCCGAGCAGAGAGGCGAAAGGGCAAGTGCGAAGCGTCGCGGGCCCTAACAGCCTGCGGCCTTGGGCGACGCGTGGCGGTTGATTGGACGCGTGCGCACTGCTTCCCCATGATGCCTCGGTAACCACCCGGATTCGACAAGTCCCTGCATGCAGAGTCGGTCATGATTACCGGTGATCGTGGAGGCCGACGGTTGGCCTTCGCCGGCTATAAGTACGGAACGGCGCGCCCTTCCAGTCTATCCTTTCTTGTCTCTCCTTCTTCTCCATGGCTCCACCAAGGAAGTTCTCGGCCGCAGAGAAGGGGAAGGGCCGTCAGGTCGAGTCTTCCTCTCCTCCGCCTAAGCGTGGTCGAGGTCGCCCTCGCAAGCATCCCGTGGCCCCCACGGCGGTCCCCCGCGGTCGTGGGGGAGGCTCTCAGCTTGGCGACGAGCGGCTGGCCATGGTCGGAGGGCGTGCCCCGGCCGCGCGTCCCCCGAGGCCGCGCCTCCATGCTGCTGAAGCGCTGCCGGAGTTCATGGTGTGGGCGGAGCAGCCGTCCGGCGTCCGGCTTCAGCTCTCGCGCTTCCTCCTGGGTGAGCTCCCAGCTGGCGCCCTGGGTGGCCTCTGGCTCCAGGCGGATGGCTGCTGCAGCCGGGCTTCGTGGGCTTTTCTAGAGGTCTCTGCTACAGGGAAACTGTTCCTGACCCGCGGCTGGCAGACGTTCACTCGCGCGCGTGGCCTTCGCCGCCGGTGCTCGCTGCACTTCAAGTACGACGGCGATGCCACCCTCTACGTGAGGGTGTTCGGGGAAGACGGTCGCCGCATGGGGTGCTGCCCTGAAGACGACGACCGCGGCCGAGGACTCAGCCCCGGCGTGGATGGAGAGGGCACCAGCAGGGCGGCCGGGCGATGCCGTGACTCCTCAAGCTTTACCAGCTCTTCTTGGTGGTGATTCTTCCAGCAGCGGCGCGTGCCAGCCCCCCACGCCGCGCTGCTTGGGGGTGGCAGCGGGTCCGCTTGCCGCCGCGCCCCGGTGAAGCGCGAGAGGGAGTCCGCCTGAGCTTCGGAGACGGCTTGAGCCTTCCAAGAGGGCCGGCACGGGGCGCGCTTCACCTACTTTTGCCCTTTTCCTTTCTTTTCTCCTGCGCAAAAAGACAACAGTGTGTGGCCCCGTGGGGGCGCATTTAGGTTAACACCGTTAAATATTGTACTGCTTTTGTTATCCTAATACTGTTCCTTTCTGTTGTACGCCCATTCGCAAGTGAACTCAGCCGTGGCCACGGGGGCGACCGATCCAGGCCCCGTGTTCGCGTTGTGCTGCCCGTGAGGCATGGTCAGGAGGGGTGCTCCAGCTGTGGACCAGGGCCGTGAAAGCTTGAGCGATAGGGGTAGGAACACTCGCGAGGGCTCCCGAGGCTTCTGCCTCGCGAGTCCCCACGCAAGAGAAATCGAGGCAGGAGAGCGAAAAAGATCGAAGAACCGCGGACCAAAAGATGGCGATAGTTTCGATAAAAACTCCAAATGGGAATAACTAGTCAACTGCAGAAAGCAAATGAAAAAGCCGCGTCCGGCACCTAGTCTAGTCTTCGACGTCTTCTCACCAGCGCGGAGCTAAGTGCTGCCACTGGGCGTGGGAGGGAGCCCCAGGGCCTGAGGCCGGCACTCCTGAGACTCCAGGGCGTGTACAGCCCCAACTCATTATTACGTGAGAGTGTCACGGGCGGCGAGCTTCACAGGCGTTGGCCTTCTTCACAGGTTCCGGGCCTTTCTTCTGGGAAGCAAGCTTCACGGGTGTTGGCCCTCTTCACGGGCTGCGGGCCCTTTCCAGAACGCGACAGCTTCACAGGTGTTCGCCTTCTTCACAGGCTCTGGGCCTTTCTCGAAAAAGATGAGCTTCACAGGCATTCGCCTTCTTCACAGGCACTGGGCCTTTTCCAAAAAGAATGAGCTTCACAGGCATTCGCCTTCTTCACAGGCACTGAGCCTTTTCCAAAAAGAATGAGCTTCACAGGCATTCGCCTTCTTCATAGGCACTGGGCCTTTTCCAAAGAGAATGAGCTTCACAGGCATTCGCCTTCTTCACAGGCACTGGGCCTTTCTAGGGGTAAAACCTCCGGAGGTGCTGGATGTTCCACGCGTTCTGTATAGGTACTCCCTCTTGAGTCTCCAAGCGCACGGAGCCGGGCCTGGAAACATGAACAACCTTGAACGGGCCCTCCCACATGGGAGAGAGCTTATGCAGTCCCTCCCTGGAGAGGACCCGTCGGAGCACGAGGTCCCCTACCTCGAGAGTTCTGGGGCGGATGTTGTGGCAGTGGTATCGCCGGAGTGCCTGCTGGTACCTTGCCGCCGCAGCCAAGAAGCTTCTCGGGCGCTCCTCCCCAAAGACGAGGCTGTCCCCGCATGGCGTCCTGCAGCGTTTCATCGAACGCCAGGACCCACGCGGATCGACGCTTGACCTCGTGAGGGAGGACCGCTTCGGCTCCATAGACCAGGAAGAAGGGGGTCTCTCCAGTTGGCTTGGTTGCGGTTGTGCGGATGGACCACAACACGGATGAAGCTTCGTCATACCAGCCTCTGCCGCAGGCCTCCAGTTTCTTCTTGAACGTCCTGGTCTTGAGGCCTCTCAGGACCTCTGCGTTGGCCCGCTCGGCCTGTCCATTGCTGCGGGGGTGCGCCACCGAAGCGTAGCATATCTGCGTCCCAAGGTTAGTGCAGTACGTTTTAAAAAGGTTACTGGTGAACTGCGAACCGTTGTCGGTGATGATGTGGTTCGGCACTCCGAACCGGCTCACGATGCCCTTGATGAACTTGACCGCAGAACCAGCGGGGATGGCGCGGACGGCCTCGACTTCGGCCCACTTGGTGAATTTGTCCACGGCGTAAGTAGCGATAGCCCCGGCGCCCGAGGAAAAGGGCCAGATGTCCAGCCCCGCACCGCGAATGGCCAAGTGAGGGGATGGTTTGCGACCTCCTCGCTAGCCGGTGGATCTGCTTGGCATGGAATTGGCAAGCCTCGCAAGCCTTCACGAGTTCAACAACGTCATTGAGCGCAGTGGGCCAATAGAAACCGCTGCGGAACGCCTTGCCGACGAGGGCCCGTGACGACGAATGGTGCCCACAATCTCCACCATGTATATCTGCCAGCAGTTCCTTCCCCTGTTCCCTGGTGATGCAGCGCAGGGATATGTCGTTCGGTTGTTTTCGGTAGAGCTCTCCATCCATGATGTTGTATGCCGTGGCTTGCCGCGCCACACGCTCTGCCTCCTCCTCCTTCTCCGGCAAAGTTCCATGCGTTAAGTAACCCTTGAGCTCCGTGATCCAGCACCCCTCTTGAGGTTCCATCGTTAGGAGCAGGCGTGCTCCTGAGGCCGGGCCACAGGCTGGGGCTCCCGAGGCAGGTGGCTGAGGGAGCTCCACCCGAGGTTGTGCTGTGCTTGATAACGGCGGCAGGGCTGAGGGCTTGAAGAGTCGTTCCTCAAAGACGCCCGGCTCCTGGGGTAACCTCCTGGAGGCTCGTTTGGCGATGTCATCGGCCTCTTGATTGGTGCCGCGGGGCACGTGCTGCAGCTCCAACCCCCAGAACTGTTTCTCCATCTTGCGGACCTTCGCAAGGTAGGCCTCCATGTGTTCATCTCTTGGCTCGTACACCTTGTTGGAGAAATTGACGAGGAGCTGTGAATCACCCTTGATGGTAAGGCGCTTCACCCCCAGGGCAGCGGCAGCCTTCAGGCCCGCTATCAGCCCCTCGTATTCTGCTATATTGTTGGAGACCTTCTCGCCCTGCTGGAAACAGAGCTGCACGGCATAGTAGAGCTTGTCCTGAGCAGGAGATATGAGCACCGCCCCAGCCCTAGCGCCCTGTCTGGAGAACGCTCCGTCGAAGTACATGACCCAACCTTCCGCGCTTCGCCTCGGGAGAGGGATCGATCCTCGCCGCCCACGAGGCCGGTGCTTCGTCCTTCGCCACGAAATCTGCCAGTATGCCCCCTTGATGACTCTGGTTGTGTTGAACTCGAGATTGAATGCTTGCAGCTCAATGTTCCACTCGGCGACCCTTCCGGCCGAGTTGGGGCTCCTGAGCACCCTCTCCCGGGGGTATGCCGAGACAACCTTGATTGGATGACCACGAAGTAGTGCCGCAGCTTGCGCCAAGCCACCAACAGCGAGAGAGGAGCTTCTGCGGCATGGGGTACCGTGCCCTCGCATCCCGTAACACTTGTCTTGTGAAAGTACACCGGGTGCTTGACGAGGCTAGGGGCGTCGGTGCTGGTGGCGTCTTCCGGAAGCTGTGGTGCCTCCCGAGGTGACGGCGCCTCCGGAAGCTGGGTGCTTGGATGGGGGGCCTCTCCCGCCCTTGGTGTGCTCTGCTGCGATGGCTGATCTTCTTCCGTTGCAGTGTTGGCTTCTGCGAGTTCCTTCTGCTTCGGCCTTGCCTTAGCTCGGGTGGTCGCCGTGGTCTTGGCCTGACGCTCCTCCCTAACTGCCACCAGGGCTGTGCTAGCGGAGTAGGGAGTGGCGGCGAGGTAGAGTACCAAGGGCTCCTGAGGGCGCGGGGCCACCATCACTGGAGGGCTAGTCAGGTACCTCTTGAGGTCTTGGAACGCTTTGTCGGCCTCTTGGTCCATTGAAGGGCCCTTTTTCTTCATCACCGGAAGAAAGGCAGCGCCCGCTCCCCAATCGGGAGATGAAATGGCCCAGCGCGTTCTGCCCCATGAGCTCTGCATTTCCACGAGGGTCTTTGGTGGGCTCATGTCCTCAACTGCCTTGACCTTTTACAGGTTGGCCTCGATGCCTCGGTGGGACACGAGGAAACCCGAGAGCTTGCCCGAGGAACTCCAAACACACACTTCTCTGGGTTGAGTCGCAGGCTCACTGCGTTGAGGCTCGCGAAGGTTTCTTCCAGGTCTTGTATTAAGGTCTTGGCCTCGCGAGACTTCACCACGATGTCGTCGACGTAAGCCTCCACATTATTCCCGAGCTGTGGGCCCAGGGTGATGTGCATGAGCACGGAAGGTTGCCCCGTGTTGCGCAGCCCGAATGGCATGCATGTATAGCAGTACACTCCACACGGGGTTAAGAAGGCCGTCTTTTCCACGTCTTCCACTGCCATCTTGATCTGGTGATACCGGAAAAGGCGTCCAAGAAGCATAACAGGTCACACTCGGCGGTGGAATCGGCGATCCGGTCGATCTGAGGGAGCGGAACGGATCCTCTGGGCATGCTTTGTTGAGGTTGGTGAAGTCGACACACATGCGCTCCTTTCCTCCCTTCTTTGGTACCACCACGGGGTTGGCCAGCCAATCTGGGTATCGGACCTCGCGAATAACCCCCGCGGCTTTTAGCTTGCGGGTCTCTTGGATGATGAAGGCCTGCTTTTCAGTGGACTGCCTTCTCGCCTACGCTTCACAGGGGCCTTGCGTTGGGGCACACGTTGAGGTGGTGCTCGATTACGCCCCGTGGGATCCCCGCCAGCTGATCGGGCTCCCAGGCGAACACCTTCTTGTTCGCACGCAGGAACATGACAAGGGCTTCCTCCTGTTAGGGCTCGAGGTTGGCGCCTATTGTGAAGGTGGCGTTTGTGGACCTGTCCTCGTCGACAGGTATCTGCTTGGTCTCCGCCTTGTCTTGATTGAACAACTGCTTCTTCTTGGTCGGCGCAGCCCCCTTGGGCTTGAGGGCTTCCGCATCGGCGGGTTGCGCTGTGACCGCCGTCTTGAGGGCGAGCCTGAGCTCTCGCAGCGCACCTTCGGTATCCCCGGGCACGGCGAGGACGCCGCTGCTCCCGGGCATCTTCATGAGGTTGTACCCCGGGTGGGTTGCGGCCATGAATTTGGCCAATGCTGGATAGCCAAGGATGGCATTGTAGGGGAGGCTGATGGGGGCGATGTCGAAGTCGACCAGTTCCGTGCGGAAGTTGTCGTAGGTGCGAAACGTCACGAAGCGGATTGCCCCAAGGAGCTGGATGACCCTCCTCCCACGCCCGAAAAAAGGCCGGCTGGGCTGCAGCCGCTCCACGGGTATCTGAGGAGGTTGAAGGCCTCGGCGAGAGTGCGTTGAGGCGGCGCCGCCGTCGATGAGGGTCCTGGTGACGGCAACCTGGCAGATGGTGGGTGTGTAGAGCATGGGGAGCGCACCTGAGCCGGGCGAGTTGGTGGGGTGGTCCCGGGAGTCGAAGGTTAGCCCGGCCGACGGCTCCGTCCGGCCTAAGGGAGCCCCCTGCCGCGTGGAGGCAGCACTGACCCGGCGGACGAATGTCTTGACATGGCGGCTGGAAGGCGGCGCCTGCGAGCCGCCCAGGAGGGCCGCGACGACCGGAGGAACCGGCGCGACGGGGCGGGTGACGAGGAAGCTGCGCGGCTCCTCCCGAGGTCGCCGAGGGCGAGTACGATGCTTGCTGCCGTCCCCCGCCGGGCCGGTGGCGGTGTTGACGGCGGGCGGTGAGGAACGACGAGGGCGCCCGCCGTCGGAAGCCGTCCGGCGACATAGGGAGGCGAGGCGGCTCCAGCGCTTCAGCGCGAGCCCGACGAGCGTCGAACATGGTTGCAGTGGTCGGGGAAGAACGAGGCGACGGAAGGCAGATTCCGGCGCACCCCTACCTGGCGCGCCAAATGTCGGATTTCGGGTTCCGGCAGACCCTTGAGGTTCGAACACTGGGGTGCGCGCGGAGATCAAACCCTCCACCGTCTCGCACCTCGCCAATCGCTGGGACCTAAACTACTAAACGGAACAGCACAAGAGACACGAGATTTATACTGGTTCGGGCCACCATTGTGGTGTAATACCCTACTCCAGTGTGTGGTGTGGTGGATTGCCTCTTGGGCTGATGAGGAACAATACAAGGAAGAACAGCCTCGTGAGGGTCTGTTCTTGGCGGGTGCGATGAACTGCTATGTGGTATTCAGTCGCTCTAGCTACTGGTTTCTTGATGAGGATTCCGGTCTGATTGGTCCCTCTGGATCCCTCCGCCCCGGGGGTGGCTACTCCTATTTATAGGCGAGGGCCCCGGGCCTCTTCCCAAATATTGAGCGGGAAGGGCGCCAACAATTGGCCATTTTGAAGGGGAACAGCGGGTACACTTATCCTGACTAAAGTTGGTCCTCGCCTGCCAAAGGCTCTGGTGATGACGCCTGCTTGGGCTCCACAATGACTCCCTTCCAGCCATTGGGTTGGTCTTGGTCTTGTTCACCGAAACGGATGCCTTTGCTTGATGCTCTCGCCTGCGCTTGTTCCCTTTGCACCAAAGAGGAAAGGAGGACATCACATGGGTGGCGCCGATCGGGCGCCCTTTGTCGTCATGGCTTGCGTCATGGGCACCTCGTGAGGTACCCTGCCTTGAACTCTCCGCCTCCTCATGAGCCAGCCTGACGAGGTCGTGCCTGAGGAAGCTCCTTGTCGTCCGCCCCACGAGGCTTGGCCCCTCGCGAGGGTCTTGAGCTTGCGTTGATGAAGATGGGCCGTGCTGGGCCTCCTTCGAGCCACGCCGCAGGCCGCAGGCAGGCAAGTCTGGGGACCCCCTTTCCCAGAACGCCGACAAAATCGGTCTTACCGATAGGGATCTCGGTCTCACCGAGATGGGGTTGCAATCTCTCTGTTTCCCTTCGTAACGTTTCGGTCTAACCGAAGTGAGCGATCGGTCCCACCGAGATTGCAATGTAAACTCTCTGTTTCCTCTTCGTAACATTTCAGTCTCACCGAAAAGAGCAAATCGGTCCCACCGAGTTTACCTGACCAACTCTCTGGTTAGCTAATTACCAAAATCGGTCTCACCGAGTTTGTGTAATCGGTCTCACCGAGATTACGTTATGCCCTAACCCTAACCATATCGGTCTCACCGAGATGCATGTCAGTCCCACCGAAAATCACTAACGGTCACTAGGTTTACTAAATCGGTCCGACCAAGTTTAACTATTCGGTCCCACCAAGTTTGTGAAATTGTGTGTAACGGTTAGATTTTGTGTGGAGGCTATATATACCCCTCCACCTCCTATTCATTCGTGGAGATAGCCATCAGACTGAACCTACACTTCCAACTTACCATTTTTGAGAGAGAACCACCTACTCATGTGTTGAGGCCAAGATATTCCATTCCTACCATATGAATCTTGATCTCTAGCCTTCCCAAGTTGCTTTCCACTCAAATCATCTTTTCACCAGATCCAAATCCTATGAGAGAGAGTTGAGTGTTGGGGAGACTATCATTTGAAGCACAAGAGCAAGGAGTTCATCATCAACACACCATTTGTTACTTCTTGGAGAGTGGTGTCTCCTAGATTGGCTAGGTGTCACTTGGGAGCCTCCGACAAGATTGTGGAGTTGAACCAAGGAGTTTGTAAGGGCAAGGAGATCGCCTACTTCGTGAAGATCTACCGCTAGTGAGGCAAGTCCTTCGTGGGCGACGGCCATGGTGGGATAGACAAGGTTGCTACTTCGTGGACCCTTCATGGGTTGAAGTCTCCACCAACGTGGAAGTACGATAGCACCACCTATCGGAACCACGAGAAAAACATCCGTGTCTCCAATTGCGTTTGAATCCTCTAAACCCTTCCCCTTACTTTCTTGCAAGTTGCATGCTTTAATTTCCGCTGCCAATATACTCTTTGCATGCTTGCTTGAATTGTGTGATGATTGCTTGACTTGTCCTAAAATAGCTAAAATCTGCCAAACTATAAAATTGGGAAAAGGTTAAGTTTTTATTGGTCAAGTAGTCTAATCACCCCCCTCTAGACATACTTCAAGGTCCTACAAGTGGTATCAGAGCTTTGGTCTCCATTTGCTTTGATTTCCATAGCTTTTGGTGGTCATAGCCTTGGTTTCACAACCTAGGAGAGTATGGCGTCTAGCGAGGGAAATTATCACCGTAGAGGTCCTTACTTTGATGGTACTAATTTTGCTAGTTGGAAGCATAAGATGAAAATGCATATTCTTGGACATAACCCCGCCGTTTGGGCAATTATTTGTATTGGCTTGCAAGGTGAATTTTTCGATGGGAGAGAACCGAACCGTGAAGCTAATGCGGAAGAATTGAAGATGCTACAATACAACGCTCAAGCATGTGACATCATCTTCAACGGATTGTGCCCCGAAGAATTCAACAAAAGCAGCCGTCTTGAGAATGCAAAGGAAATATGGGATACTTTGATTGATATGCACGAAGGTACCGAGTCCGTCAAGGAATCCAAGTTGGATGTGCTCCAAAGTCAGCTTGACAAGTTCAAAATGAAGGATGGTGAAGGTGTCGCTGAAATGTACTCTAGGCTTGCTCTTATCATAAATGAGATTGCCGGCTTAGGGAGTGAAGAGATGACCGACAAATTCATCATCAAGAAGATCCTAAGAGCATTGGATGGAAAGTATGATACCGTGTGCACATTGATCCAAATGATGCCAAACTACAAAGATCTCAAGCCAACGGAAGTCATTGGAAGGATTGTTGCTCATGAGATGTCACTCAAGGACAAGGAGGAACTTCACAGCAAGTCAAGTGGTGCTTACAAAGCCTCAAGTGAAGCCCCCACATCATCAAGTGAGAAACCAACCTTCAATGAAGAATTGAGCTTAATGGTGAAGAACTTCAACAAGTTCTACAAAAGTAGAAGCAAAGAAAGAAGCTCCAAGTCTAGGTGTTACAATGACAAAAGATCTTCTAGTCGAGAGCGCAATTGCTACAATTGTGGGAGACCCAGACACTACTCCAATGAGTGTACGGCACCCTACAAAAGAAGTGAAGATTCTCCAAAAGGACGAAGCAAAAGAGAAGAATCACCACCAAGAGAGAGGAGGAGTAGAGATGATCGTTATGAACGAAGACCCTCACGGAGAAGCAACGATTCAGAAAGGAAGGACAAGTCATCGAGGAGCTACACAAAATGAAGACATCAAGCTCATGTTGGTGAATGGGTTTCCGGCTCCGACTCCGACCATCACTCTGAGAGAAGCTATCACTCCGACTCCGAATATACTCAAGATGAAGGTGTTGCCGGTCTAGAACTTGTGTCAACCAACTCCTACGACATATTTGATTCACCAAATGAAGGAATTGGAAGATGCTTCATGGCCAAAGGTCCTAAGGTAACACATCCCGAGTATGTTGATTTTAATAGTGATGAAGATGACTTGCTAGGTGATGATTATTTACTTGTTGACAACTCTAGTGATGAATACTATGATGAAACGTCAATTAATCATGCTAATCAAACGAATGACAATGATAAGGAGAAAATTGAGCTTCTAACTAAAGAACTAAACACTCTTAAGTTGGCTGATGAAACTATCTTCGAAGATCATCGAGAACTTTTAAGGGCTCATGAGAAGTTACGCTTTGAAAAGCCCAATCTTGAGCAAGATCATGAGTTCTTAAAGGCAATCAATGATGATCTCCGCAAGAAAAGTTCTTCTTACATTGCCAAGCGTTTGCTCTTATCTACTTACATGCCTCAAGTCAAGTCTAGTAACAAGTACAAGAAAGATACTTCCTCTAGTAGTAACAATAATAATGTCAAATCCAATGTTGTTGCTTCTAGTAGTTCTCTTGATTCCACTAATGATTCTCTTAGCCAAGTTACACTTGAGCAAGAAAATAGTTTATTGAAGGAATTATAGAAAGGTGTTTACAAGAGCCTTGCCGGAGTAAGAAATTGAGGAAATTGTACGCAAGCAAGGAAGGCACGGAAGAATCAAGGTGTTGGTTTTGAACGAAAGTTCAACGCCAATGGAGTTGAGTGGGAAGAAGATCAATACCCCAAGACAAAGTTTGTTCCTCAACAAGAGAAGTATGATCCTACTTCCTTCAAGGGGACACAAGCTCAAGATGATCTTCCACCACAAGACCACAAGAACAAAGGCAAGGACAAGCTTCAAGAAGAGATTGATGCATTTGAAGAAGCACCTAAAGCCTCGTTCGAGTGGGTTCCCAAGACTACGTCAAGTTCTACTTCATCAAGTACAACTACAACTCCAAGGATTCCCATCAAGATGATGTGGATCCCGAAGAAGAAGAACTAGAGAGTTCTTGAGGGTGACTCCGCCAACATTCTTCACTCATATCATTTTGGCAAGAACAAGTGCAATCAACTTTCACATCTTGCACTAGTTTAAGGAGTCACAAACCCTCACGTTGGTAAGACAAGGGACAAGGTAACCTAATGTTTTCATGGACATCATCTTGTGTGTACATCACTCTATGTCTATGGATATTCTTGTTTGTTCCTTGTGGGACTAACCCATGTAGGCAAGTTGAAAGTGCAACTCACTCCAAAGGATTGCTCCAAATGATCTACATCAACATTGAGCATCTACATCTTCAACACCTACATGAAGTCATCATCGACAAGACCCAAGGTTAGTTCATCCCTCTAAGGGGGGATCTCACATCTAGGGGGAGCTTAACTCTAAGAATTGAGTCAAAGCAACTCTAATGGTGTGAACACATTAATGCATTATGTAAAAGTGGTAACCCCACTTGAGCTTAAACGATGAGTATGACCTATGATCAAATGTTCTCATTTGACTCCTAAGTCAATATACTCATATATAGATGACCTAGTCATCGCCAATTGTTTGATAGATACTAGAATTGGTTGTGCATGCTTTGCCACATATTTCAATTGCCATCTTATTGTGTGAGCATGTTGGTGCATATTTTACTCATTCAAGGACATCCACTTGTTGTTTTGTTTGTTTGGATTTTCCTCTTTTGGCCAAGTGGATGGACAAGAATGCCTAAGAACCTTCTTTAGCTATCTATGCTTTTCTCGTCTCGAACTCTATTCATGCTACATCACAAAATTTGATCAAGTCAGATTCGAACCACTCTGTGTGAAGAGCACTCGGAGTCCCCAATTCTTCATAGACTTAAACTTCCAAAACCTCTTAATGATTCTCGGTCTGACCGATCCTTCCATTTTGGTCCTACCGAGATCATCGAGTTGATCTGAGTTTTCAATCTCGGTGCAACCGATTTGAACTTTTGGGTCACACCGAGTTGCTGTAACTGCTTGCAGTTATGCATCTCGGTGCCACCGAGTTGTTCCACTCGGTCACACTGACAGGGTCGGGCTATATATAGTCACGGGAATTTTTTTGGAAATTTCTCCGAAACCCTTCGCCCGCGCATCAGCTCGCTCTGCCATCGTGGTCTCCGGATCGTCTCCTCGCCGCCAGCAGCCTCCTGTCGCTGGTCTTGGACGCCGTCAATGGATTTCGTCCCCGCCGTTGCCGCCGTAGCAAGTCCACCACCAAGTTAGGGTATGGACTTGATCTTTGTGCTATCCACGTCTGATTCCTAGCACATTGTTTTCATATTGAATCTTGCCATGATTGCAACTCATCTATCCAGCCAAAGGAGTTAATAGATTAGTTGTGATTCGAATTTTTAGGTTTAGGTTTCCGCCGAAACCATCTCGGACCCACCGAGTTGAAAAACTCGGTCTCACCGATTTGGCGTATGCCATTGCACAAGTGACTCTCGGTCTGACCGAGAATTACTAATCGGTGCAACTGATTTGAGGATTCAGTGAAACCCTAGCAGTCTCGGTGCCACCGAACTGAAACTCGGTCCAACCGAGATCATCAGTTTAGGTTCCAAAACTGCTTGGTATCACCGAGTTTGAAAATCGGTGGATCCAAATGCTTTACGTGGAGAACTAAAACTAAACTTTTGAGTCATTCTTTTGCAAAACCTCTGCATTTTGTGATGCTCATCTTTTCTATCTTATCTATAAACTCTTCACAGGTCAGCATCAGCTTTTGCGAATGTCGATCAAAGTGACAACGAGCAGTCGTCAAGAGCAGATAGACTTGAGTGAGGGCACTAGTCCCTCAACTTCGATGAAGGGAGCGAAGTACTCCTAGCAACTTGCCTAAGGCTGCTACTAGGCAAAGGAGGAAAAGAAATTCAGATTCAGAGGATGAAGATTACAGGGCTGAGGAAGATGAGGCAACTTCAAAGAAAGAGGTGGTCAAGAAGGAAAGGGTCATGAAGACCAAAAGGACTGCAGGAAGACAATCAATGTCTAAGGCCAGAACATCAACTCAACTACCTGAAAATCCTGATCCCAATGAGCCAGTTGCTGAGAGCAAGAAGAGGAAGGAAAGGGTCAAGATGACCATGGCCAAAGTTATTGGGAAGCCTTCCATGATGGAAGAGGAAGAGCCTGCTGCACCAGCACCAAAGGCACCAAAGCTAATGGGTGATGCTATTAGATCAGGGGCTGCCACATCTAAGCCCAAGGAAGCACCCAAAGCTGCCCCCAAGGCCAAGTTTGCACCAAAGAGGAATACTAGGAGTATTCCAGCTGCTGAGAAGAACAAGGCCCCAGTGCCTGAGGTTGATGAGGATGAAGAAGGACATGTTCTGAGGAAGCTCAAGCCCAAGATACCAGACCACAATGATGCCCATCCTGTGGCTGAGAACATGAGAATCAGGAAGGATTCAGGGATGAGGAAATGGAGGATGGAAGATCCATATGCTTCAAGGAGAAGAACTGCTGTTGATTACAGGTTCCACACAAAGGAACAGCAAGACTTTTATGAGACCATTTTGTTGGACAAGAAGCCCATTGTGTGTGACATGAGGTGGGTTGACTGGAACTTCATCAAGGAGAATGAAGAGCACTATCCTGGAGTGCAGGACAGCTTTGTGAGTTGTGGAGTTGCAGATTTTGTTGGGCAAAAGTTCACAAATTGGAATGATGAGCTTATCATGCAGTTTTACTCCACAGCACATTTCTACCCAGATGGGAGAATTGTTTGGATGTCTGAAGGTACAAGGTACCAGTCAACTGTTGAAGAGCGGGCAAAGCTGATAAATGCCCCAGAGGATAATGAGGATGACCTAGACATCTATGCAAAGAAGAAAAAAGATCACAATTCAATGGCTCACATGTACAAGGAAATTCCAAACAAGGCATTAGCAACTCACAAGTTTGGATCAGTTCACTATCTGCTGTCAGGGTTGCCAACCATAAATTGGATTCTGAGGCACACCTTGTTGCCCAAGTCAGGTGACCATAACATGATCATAGGGCATGCCATCAACATGTTGCATGTGTTTGATGTGCCACAGAAGTTTAAAGTCATGAGCCTGATCATTGAAACTATCAAGAGGACTGCAGCAGATCTTAAGAGGAGCTGTGGATATGCACCTCAGATTCAAGAACTGATAAACTCAAAGATGGGCATAGGAAAATATCAGTTGGATAAGGAACACCTTCCACTTTATCCAGACTTTGAGGACAATGAGGTTGTCATGAATGAAGATGATCCACAATCAGTTCAAGCTCAGGAGAAGAAGGAGAAGGCAAAGAGGGAGAAGGCTGCCAAGATGCCAACTCAAGAGGAGGCATCTGAATATTTCTTGAAGAACAAGCAGGAGCAGCTTGGTTACTTAATAGCATCAACCTTGAGGATTGAGAAGGGATTGGCCACCCTAACTCGAAACCAGGAGAGCCTGGAGAGAATCATAGAACAAAAGTTCTATAACTTAGATGTGAAAGTAACTAAGATTCAGACTGTAGTGGAGGAGCTACAAGAGGACATGCAGGAGAGGAAGGGAAATACAACAACAAATGTGTTTGCGAGAGTGCCTAGAGCCCAGAGGTCATCAGCTGTGCTAGTTTCTGACACAAGAGCAACTTCGTCTGCACCAGCTACAGCCTCAGTGCCACCAGCTCCAGCACCTTCATCAGCTCCAGCTCCATCTACATCAACTGAAGTCTTCGTCCAAGGAGCCATCTCTACACCACCACCTGCAGATCAAGCCTGAGAGTCGATCTAGCACTATGCATTTTCTATGAACTTTTTGGTAACTTGTTGCCAAAGGGGGAGAAAAATGTATAGATCATAGGCTTCGAGAGAGAGAGTGTCTTTTGTTCTCTCTTGCTTTATTTGGTGGTTTTTCATCTTTGTTTGCTTTTGGTTGAGATACTATGTTTGTGAGACATTGATGATCATGTGTTTGATCATAAGCTACACTTATGCATGTTTGATATTATCCTATCTATCTTATGTGATCACTCACTTTGCTTGGTGATGAGTGCATGTATTCATTGTTTATTATTTTGAGCGCTCCACCAAGATGTATGTGACATGGAAGAGTAACCCATGAGCCTAATTCAGTGTGCATTTGCAGTCCAAAGCAAATCTAAAACTATGCACAAATTTAGGGGGAGCTCTTGCTTATCACATACTTCTCAAAGCGACAATGTTATTTAAATTTTATTATCTTTTGTTGAATCTTTGATCTATATGTTTTCATCAATTACCAAAAAGGGGGAGATTGAAAGTGCAACTATCCCTAGGTGGTTTTGGTAATTCATAACAACATATAGCTCACTGAGCTAATGCTATTCCAAGACTATTATTTCAGGAAAGCTCAATGAATGGCATGGCATGGATTGTGAAAGTGGATCCCTCAAAATACTAAGGACAAAGGATTGGCTCAAGCTCAAAAGCTGAAGACTCTTCATTTTACATTTTAGTGATCCAAGATCACATTGAGTCTATAGGAAAAGCCAATACTATCAAGAAGGGATGAGGTGTTGCTTAATGAGCCTTTTGCTTCATGTGCTTAGTGATATACTCCAAAACCCTGAACTACTTTCCCACATCCACAAATGACCTAAACCTAAAGCCAAAATCGGTCACACCGATGCTTTCTATCCGGCGCCACCGATTCCAAAAGTCATAGCCACTGCCACAAACCCTAAGCAAATCGGTCTTACCGATAGGGATCTCGGTCTCACCGAGATGGGGTTGCAATCTCTCTGCTTCCCTTCGTAACGCTTTGGTCTAACGAAGTGAGCGATCGGTCCCACCGAGATTGCAATGTAAACTCTCTGTTTCCTCTTTGTAACATTTCGGTCTCACCGAAAAGAGCAAATTGGTCCCACCGAGTTTACCTGACCAACTCTCTGGTTAGCTAATTACCAAAATCGGTCTCACCGAGTTTGTGTAATCGGTCTCACCGAGATTACGTTATGCCCTAACCCTAACCATATCGGTCTCACCGAGATGCATGTCAGTCCCACCGAAAATCACTGACGGTCACTAGGTTTACTAAATCGGTCCGACCGAGTTTAACTATTCGGTCCCACCAAGTTTGGTAAATTGTGTGTAACGGTTAGATTTTGTGTGGAGGCTATATATACCCCTCCACCTCCTCTTCATTCGTGGAGATAGCCATCAGACTGAACCTACACTTCCAACTTACCATTTCTGAGAGAGAACCACCTACTCATGTGTTGAGGCCAAGATATTCCATTCCTACCATATGAATCTTGATCTCTAGCCTTCCCAAGTTGCTTTCCACTCAAATCATCTTTTCACCAGATCCAAATCCTATGAGAGAGAGTTGAGTGTTGGGGAGACTATCATTTGAAGCACAAGAGCAAGGAGTTCATCATTAACACACCATTTGTTACTTCTTGGAGAGTGGTGTCTCCTAGATTGGCTAGGTGTCACTTGGGAGCCTCCGACAAGATTGTGGAGTTGAACCAAGGAGTTTGTAAGGGCAAGGAGATCGCCTACTTGTGAAGATCTACCGCTAGTGAGGCAAGTCCTTCGTGGGCGACAGCCATGGTGGGATAGACAAGGTTGCTACTTGTGGACCCTTCGTGGGTGGAGCCCTCCGTGGACTCAAAGAACTGTTACCCTTCGTGGGTTGAAGTCTCCACCAACGTGGAAGTACGATAGCACCACCTATCGGAACCACGAGAAAAACATCCGTGTCTCCAATTCCGTTTGAATCCTCTAAACCCTTCCCCTTACTTTCTTGCAAGTTGCATGCTTTAATTTCCGCTGCCAATATACTCTTTGCATGCTTGCTTGAATTGTGTGATGATTGCTTGACTTGTCCTAAAATAGCTAAAATCTGCCAAACTATAAAATTGGGAAAAGGTTAAGTTTTTATTGGTCAAGTAGTATAATCACCCCCTCTAGACATACTTCAAGGTCCTACACAAGTCCCCTTTATCCCATACGCAAACAACCTACTTACTCGGGTCTGTGCTTCTGTCACTCACACCACCCACCATAAGCAAATCATAAACATATTGCAAACCCTACAACGGGAATCCCTCACGCTTGCGCGACACGGAGGGCACAATAGGACAACACCAATAATAAAATATGCAACTCAAACCAATCATAGCAATTCATCAATCACCGATAGGACAATGGAAATCTACTCAGACATCATAGGATGGCAACACATCATTGGAAAATAATATGAAGCATAAAGCAACGTGTTCAAGTAGAGGGTACAGCGGGTTGCGGGAGAGTGGACCGCTGAATATAGAAGGGGGAAGGTGATGGAGATGTTGGTGAAGATGACGGCGGTGTTGGTGAAGATCGCGTGATGATGATGGCCCCGGCACTGCTCCGCGCCACCGAAGCAAGGGGAGAGAGGCCCCTTCTTCTTCTTCTTCCTTGACCTCCTCCCTAGATGGGAGAATGGTTTTCCCTCTGGTCCTTGGCTCCCATGGCATGGGAGGGGCGAGAGCCCCTCCGAGATTGGATCTATTTCTTTGTTTCTGCGTTCTCCCCTGGCTCTGTTTCACCGTTTCGCGTATATATGGAGATCCGTAACTCCGATTGGCCTGAAACCTTCGCCGTGATTTTTTTCTGAATATTAGCTTTCTTGCGGCAAAAGAAGAGCATCAACCGCCTTACGGTGGGCTCACGAGGCTAGGGGCGCGCCCCCCTGCCTAGTGACCACCTCGGGCACTGGTTCGCGTTGATTTTCCTTCCAAATTTTCCATATTTTCCAAAAATAAGCTCCGTCCGCTTTTATCCCGCTTTGGACTCTGCTTGATATGGATATTCTCGAAACCAAAACATGCAATGATGTGGACCGCACTGGGCATCGGATCAATATGTTAGTCCTAAAAATAGTATAAAAAGTTGCCAAAAGTATATAAAAGTTGAAGAATATTGGCATGGAACAATCAAAAATTGTAGATACGACGGAGACGTATCAGCATCCCCAAGCTTAATTCCTGCTCGTCCTCGAGTAGGTAAATGATAAAAAAAGATAATTTTTGATGTGGAATGCTACCTAGCATAATCTTGATCATATGTCTAATCATGGCATTAATATTAAGACACGAGTGATTCAAAGCAATAGTCTATCCTTTGACATAAAAATAATAATACTTCAAGCATACCAACCAAGCAATTATGTCTTATTGAAATAACATAGCCAAAGAAAGCTCATCCCTACAAAATCATATAGTCTGGCTATGCTCCATCTTCACCACACAAAATATTCACATCATGCACAACCCTGATGACAAGCCAAGCAATTGTTTCATACTTTTGACGTTTCTCAAACCTTTTCAACTTTCACGCAATACATGAGCATGAGCCATGGACATAGCACTATAGGTGGAATAGAATATGATGGTGGGGGTTATGTGGAGAATACAAAAAGGGAGAAAGTCTCACATCGACGTGGCTAATCAACGGGCTATGGAGATGCCCATCAATTGATGTCAATGTGAGGAGTAGGGACTGCCATGCAACGGATGCACTAGAGCTATAAGTGTATGAAAGCTCAAACTGAAACTAAGTGGGTGTGCATCCAACTTGCTTGCTCATGAAGACCTAAGGCATTTGAGGAAGCCCATCGTTGGAATATACAAGCCAAGTTCTATAATGAAAATTCCCACTAGTATATGAAAGTGATAACTCAAGAGACTCTCTATATGAAGAACATGGTGCTACTTTGAAGCACAAGTGTGGTAAAAGGATAGTAACATTGCCCCTTCTCTCTTTTTCTCTCATTTTTTTCTTTTTTTTTTGTTTTTTTGGGCCTTCTCTTTTTTTTGGCCTTTCTCTTTTTTTTTCTTCCGGAGTCTCATCCCGACTTGTGGGGGAATCATAGTCTCCATCATCCTTTCCTTACTGGGGCAATGCTCTAATAATGATGATCATCACACTTTTATTTACTTACAACTCGATACTAGAACAAAGATATGACTCTATATGAATGCCTCCGGCGGTGTACCGGGATGTGCAATGATCTAGCGTAGCAATGACATCAAAAAATGGACAAGCCATGAAAACATCATGCTAGCTATCTTACGATCATGCAAGGCAATATTACAATGAATGCTCAAGTCATGTATATTATGATGATGGAAGTTGCATGGCAATATATCTCAAAATGGCAATGGAAATGCCATGATAGGTAGGTATGGTGGCTGTTTTGAGGAAGATATAATGAGGCTTATGTGTGACAGAGCGATCGTATCACGGGTTTGGATGCACCGCGAAGTTTGCACCAACTCTCGAGGTGAGAAAGGGCAATGCACGGCATCAAGAGGCTAGCAATGATGGAAGGGTGAGAGTGCGTATAATCCATGGACTCAACATTAGTCATAAAGAACTCACATACTTACTGCAAAAATCTATTAGTCATCGAAACAAAGGACTACACGCATGCTCCTAGGGGGATAGATTGGTAGGAAAAGACCATCGCTCGTCCCCGACCGCCACTCATAAGGAAGGCAATCAATAAACACCTCATGCTCCGACTTCGTTACATAACGGTTCACCATACGTGCATGCTACGGGACTTGCAAACCTCAACACAAGTATTTCTCAATTTCACAATTACTCAACTAGCACGACTCTAATATCACCACCTTTATATCGCAAAACTATTGCAAGGAATCAAACATATCATATTCAGCGATCTACAAGTTTATGTAGGATTTTATGACTAACCATGTGAATGACCAGTTCCTGTCATCTCTCTAAATAGATATAAGTGAAGCAAGAGAGTTTAATTCTTTCTACAAAAGATATGCCCAGTCTCTAACAAATATAAGTGAAGCAAAAGAGCATTCTACAAATGGCGGTTGTCTATGTAAAGAGAAACAGGCAATCCAAACTTCAAATGATATAAGTGAAGCACATGAAGCATTCTATAAAGCCATACTTAAAAGATATAAGTGAAGTGCATAGAGCATTCTATAAATCAACCAAGGACCATCTCATACCAGCATGGTGCATAAAACAAAAATAAAAACCTAATTGCAAAAGACGCTCCAGGACTTGCACATATCGCATGAACGAAACGAATCCGGAAACATACCGATATTTGTTGAAGAAAGAGGGGATGCCTCCCAAGCATCCCCAAGCTTAGACGCTTGAGTCTCCTTGAATATTTACTTGGGGTGCCTCGGGCATCCCCAAGCTTGAGCTTTTTCCTCTCTTCCTTCTTCTCACATCAAAACCTTCTCGATCATCGAACACTTCATCCACACAAAACTTCAACAGAAAACTCGGTAAGATCCGTTAGTATAATAAAGCAAATCACTACTATAAGTACTATTGCAAACCAATTAATATTTTGTTTTTTCATGGTGTCTACTGTAATATAACTTTTTCATGGCTTAACCCACTGATATAAATTGATAGTTTCATCAAAACAAGCAAACTATGCATCAAAAACAGAATCTGTCTAAAAACAGAATAGTCTGTAATAATCTGAACATTCACCATACTTCTGGTACCCCAAAAAATTCTACCAAAATTAGGAAAAATAAACAAGTTGTACAGAAAGACAGTGCAAAAAGAATCAGAACCATTTGACGTTCCAGTAGAAAACTAAAATTCATGCACTACAGCCAAAGTTTCTGTCCTGCACCGCACAAACCAACAAGCATTGTAAACATCCTAAAGGCAAACCTTGGCACATTATTTTTATAATACAATGTAATTGTACAAGGGGATAATTATTTTTGTTGAAAAGTTTCTGTAATCAAGATTCACAAAGTTGCCGTGAGCATGAACAAAGTTCAAGGAGCTCTCCCACTTCAAGAATGCTTGTCTTTCTCACTTTCGCTTTTCTTTTTGAAATTTTTTTGGGTTCCCCTCTTTATTTTTGTTGTTTTTAAACTATATGAAAGCACTCAACAGAAATAAATGACTCTCTAAAACTTCCGGGTTGTCTCCCTGGCGGCGCTTTCTTTAAAGCCATTAAGCTAGGCATATAGTGCTCAAGTAGTGAATCCACCCGATCCCAAGGTATATCAAAGCCAATTTTAATTAGCAATGATTTGTAATTTAGTAGTGAGCACAAAGTAACATATATCATGTAATGACGAAGTCTAACTCTCTTCCTATGCATCGGCATGTCATAAAAGAACAATTCATGCACACATAGTAAAGGCCAATGCATAGTATAAACAGTTTCTTGCAATTTTATTGTATTGGAAACATAGAGAGGTGGAGATATAGTTCCTCCCTCATAATAATTGCAAGTAGGAGCAGCAAGCGCATGCATATTATATCTATCAAAATCATCATGTGCAACAGTAAAAGGCAACCCATCAATATAATCCTTAATAAGTGCAAACTTCTCTGATATAGTATAATCGGGATAATTCAAAAAGATAATAGGACTATCATGCGTGGGTGCAATAGCAACAATTTCATGTTTAACATAAGGAACTATAGCAAGTTCATCTCCATAAGCATAATTCATATTGGCATCTTGGCCACAAGCATAGCAAGCATCATCAAAAAGGGATATTTCAAGAGAATCAACGGGATCATAATAGTTATCATAGCAATCATCCTTCGGTAAGCACGAAGGAGAATTAAACAATGTATGAATTGAAGAGTTACTCTCATTAGAAGGTGGGCACGGGTGATCAATCCGATCTTCCTCCTTCTGTTCTTCACTCTCCTCCTCATCTTTTTCATCCAATGAGCTCAAAGTTTCATCAATTTCTTCTTCCATAGGCTTCTGCAAAATATTAGTCTCTTCTTGGACAGCGGAGACTTTCTCAATAAGTGCATTAATTTCGTAATTGTATTCATAATTCTCATAACAATATTTCAGGATAGCTAAATTTTCAGATCTATAAACAACATCATCAAAATCTTCAAACTCTTTACACATAGATTCAATTTCATAAGCACCCATAAAAGCAACAAATTATTCTATTTGTTCCACATCATAGTAATCATATATACCATTAGCATAAGAAGCTAAGGTTTTATTATCATTAAATCTGCATGAAAAGGGAAGGTGTGGAGCCTTCATCCTAGAGCAACAAGTATAATCATAACTCACGCATAGTTGCCAAGCATACCACTTCAATATATGAATTTGATCCCATAATAGTTTCCCTTTTTGTGTCAAGCGATAATCCCTAAAGTATTCACGTTGATCCAACGTTACTCCCATTACATAATTAAATGGGGTTTTCTCAGGATTATTAAAGTAGTACATAATATCTTTCACATAACCAGCATCGAGGATTTTAGGAGGTTCCCCATCTCCATGAGTAGCAAGTACACCTAATTTTTTTGGTATTTCGTGTTCCATATCCATAACTAAAGATAAAGAACAACTAAGAACAGCAAAAAATTACTTAGTGATAAAGCAAACAAGCACACACGAGAATATTCACCCCACGCTATGACTCCCCGGCAACGGCGCCAGAAAAAGGTCTTGATAACCCACAAGTATAGGGGATCAATTGTAGCCTCTTTCGATAAGTAAGAGTGTCGAACCCAACGAGGAGCTAAAGGTAGGACAAATATTCCCTCAAGTTCTATCGACCACCGATACAACTCTACACATGCTTGACGTTCGCTTTACCTAGAACAAGTATGAAACTAGAAGTACTTTGTAGGTGTTTTTGGATAGGCTTGCAAGAAAGTAAAGAGCACGTAAATAAAACTAGGGGCTGCTTAGATAAAAATACAAAAGTAAATATAGCGAGTGTGGAAAAGTGGTGGTAGGAGTTTTGGAATTGTCCCTAGGCAACTGACTATATTACTAGACCGGTAATCACTATTGCAATTCTATTTGAGGGAGAGGCATAAGCTAACATACTTTATCTACTTGGATCATATGCACTTATGATTGGAACTCTAGCAAGCATCCGCAACTACTAAAGATTCATTAAGGTAAAACCCAACCATAGCATTAAAGTATCAAGTCCCCTTTGTCCCATACGCAAACAACCTACTTACTCTGGTCTATGCTTCTGTCACTCACGCCACCCACCATAAGCAAATCATAAACATATTGCAAACCCTACAGCGGGAATCCCTCACGCTTGCTCTACACGGAGGGCACAATAGGACAGCACCAATAATAAAATATGCAACTCAAACCAATCATAGCAATTCATCAATCACCGATAGGACAATGGAAATCTACTCAGACATCATAGGATGGCAACACATCATTGGAAAATAATATGAAGCATAAAGCAGCATGTTCAAGTAGAGGGTAAAGCGGGTTGTGGGAGAGTGGACCGCTGAATATAGAAGGGGGAAGGTGATGGAGATGTTGGTGAAGATGACGGCGGTGTTGGTGAAGATCGCCGTGATGATGATGGCCCCCGGCAGTGTTCCGGCGCCACCGGAAGCAAGGGGGAGAGGCCCCCTTCTTCTTCTTCTTCTTCCTTGACCTCCTCCCTAGATGGGAGAAGGGTTTCCCCTCTGGTCCTTGGCTCCCATAGCTTGGGAGGGGCGAGAGCCCCTCCGAGATTGGATCTATTCTCTGTTTCTGCGTTCTCCCTGGCTCTGTTTCACCGTTTCGCGTATATATGGAGATCCGTAACTCCGATTGGCCTGAAACCTTCGCCGTGATTGAATATTAGCTTTCTTGCAGCAAAAGAAGAGCATAAACCGCCTTACGGTGGGCTCACGAGGGTAGGGGCGCGCCCCCTGCCTCGTGACCACCTCGGGCACTAGTTCACGTTGATTTTTCTTCCAAATTTTCCATATTTTCCAAAAATAAGCTCCGTCCGTTTTTATCCCATTTGGACTCCGTTTGATATGGATATTCTGCTAAACCAAAAACATGCAACAGACAGGGACTGGCACTGGGCACTGGATCAATATGTTAGTCCCAAAAATAGTATAAAAAGTTGCCAAAAGTATATAAAAGTTGAAGAATATTGGCATGGAACAATCAAAAATTATAGATACGACGGAGACGTATCAAAGAGTAAACCATTCACTTTGGTACTGTCAAAGACAAGGTTCATAATTGTTCTCACACAATGCCTACTGTACCATATCATTTCTACAATTTATATTGATAAATATAAGCCATAGAGACTAGAAAACAAGCCAACTATGCAATGAAAACAAAATCTGTCAGAAATAGAACAGTCTGTAATGATCTGAACAACAACCATACTTCTGCTACCCGAAAAATTATAAAATAAATTGGTGGACGTGAGGAATTTGTCTATTAATCTTCTAGAAAAAGAATCAACTTAAAAGCACTCTTCTGTAAAAAAAAGTCAGCTAATCTCGTGAGCGCAAAGTTTCTGTTTTTTACAGCAAGATCACATTAACTTTGACCCAAGTCTTCCCAAAGGTCTTACTTGGCACCTTATTGAAACAAAAGCTAAAACATGATTACTACAGTATCTTAATCATGTCAACACACAAAAACAGTAAGGGTAAATACTGGGTTGTCTCCCAACAAGCGCTTTTCTTTAATGCCTTTTAGCTAGGCATGATGATTTCAATGATGCTCACATAAAAGATAAGAATTGAAACATAAAGAGAGCAGCATGAAGAATATGACTAGCACATTTAAATCTAACCCACTTCCTATGCCTAGGGATTTTGTGAGCACATAATTTATAGGAAAATAATTAACTAGCATAGTAAGGCAAAACAAGTATAACTTCAAAACTTTAAGCACATAGAGAGGAAACTTGATATTATTGCAACTCCTACAAGCATATATTCCTCATTCATAATAATTTACAGTAGCATAATGAATTAATTCAACAATATAACCATCACATAAAGCATTCTTTTCATGATCTACAAGCATAGAAATTTTTCTACTCTCCACATAAGCAAAATTCTTATCATTCGGAATAGTGGGATCACTAATTCCTAAAGTTGACACTCTTCCAAACCCGCTTTAGATGATAGTATTATTCATACTCCAAAAGATATAAGTGAAGTTCATGGAGAATTCTACAAGTAATATAGACTAACCAATATGCAAGCTCAGATATATAAGTGAAGCACACGAAGCATTCTATAAAACCATACTCAAATGATTTAAGTGAAGCACGAAGAGCAATTCTATAAGATCATACTTAAGAGATATAAGTGAAGCACATGCAGTATATATAATCAATGAAGGTATATCTCATACTAGCATGTTTCTTAAAGTAAAAACAAAAACACAAAGGACACAAATCATGTGAACAAAACAAAAACCGAGGTATACCGGTAATTGTCGAAGAAGAAAGATGGGATGCCCCGCTAAGCTTAGATGCTTGACTATCCTTTGAAATATTTAATTGGGGTGCCTTGGGCATCCCCAAGCTTGAACTCTTGCCTCTCTTTATTCTTCTCATATTGATAGCTCCTCGATCTTCGAACACTTCATCCACACAAAACTTTAACAAAAACTTTGTGAGATCCGTTAGTGTAATAAAGCAAACTACCACTTTAAGGTACTGTAATGAACTCATTCTTTATTTATATTGGTATTAAAAATACTGTATTCCAACTTCTCTATGGTTCATACCCCCCGATACTAGCCATAGATTCATCAAAATAAGCAAACAACACGCGAAAAACAGAATCTGTCAAAAACAGGACAGCCTGTAGTAATCTGGAAGTTTAGTAAACTTCTGTAACTCCAAAAATTATGAAATAAATTTGAAAATTTGAAAATTTTGTACATAAGTAATGTGCAAAAAAGTTTCAGACCCATTTTACCTTCCAGTAAAAAATGTAAAATCACGCGCTACAGCCAAAGTTTCTGTTTTTGTTCTGCACATAGTAAACAAGCAATCTAATCATCCTAAAACAAAAGCTTGGCATATTATTTTTATAATACAATGGATATACACAAGGGGATAATTATTTACAGAGAAACTTCCATGAAAAATTCTACATTGTTTCCGTGAGCATGAACACAAGTGCTCAAGGTCGACCCTCACTTCTTCAGTGCATAACTTTCCAATCACTTCTCTTTTTTGAAAAACTTTTTAGGCATGAAAGGCAAGTATTTTTTTTGTATTTTCATTATTTTATTTTTTTGTATGTTTCACCCACAACTAAACAGAAACAAAAAGGGAAAACAAAATCTACTTAGTGAAGAAAGCAAACAAGCACACAAGAGAATATCAACCCCACGCTATTGCTCCCCGGCAACGGCGCCAGAACAGAGCTTGATAATCCCCAAGTGCAGGGAATCATCATAGCAATTCACAAAGGTGGAAGTGATAAGTATGGAGTGTCGAACCCACAAGGAGCTAAGGGTAAGATCAATATTCTCTCAAGTCATATCTGCCACTGATACGACTCTATGTACACCGAACGTTTGCTTCCAACTAGAAACGAGAAATAAAACTACGTTGTAGGTATGAAGAGGATAACTTTGCATGGTATCGGAGAGCTAAAATATAAAAGTAGGTGCTGTTATCATAAAGTTAGAATATATTACTAAATATTATAAATAGCGAGTGTGGAATAATGATGGGTCGGTGCGCGGAATTATCCTAGGCAATTGTTAACAAGACCGATAGTCGTCATTGCAATTTCATATGAGGGAGAGGCATAAGCTAACATACTTTCTCTTCTTGGATCATATGCACTTATGATTGGAACTCTAGCAAGCATCCGCAAATACTAAAGATCATTAAGGTAAAATCCAACCATAGCATTAAAGCATCAAGTCCCCTTTATCCCATACGCAACAACCCCTTACTCGGATTTATGCTTCTGTCACTCAAGCAACCCACTATAAGCGAATCATGAATGTATTGCAACACCCTACAGCGGGAATCCCTCACGCTTGCGCGACACGGAGGGCACAATAGGACAGCACCAAAATAAAACATACAACTCATACCAATCTATATCATCAATCAACCCAAAGACAATGGATATCTACTCAAAACATCATAGGATGGCAACACATCATTGGATCATAATATGTGGCATAAAGCACCATGTTCAAGTAGGGATTACAGCGAGGTGCGGGAGAGTGGACATCGTAAAAAGATGAGGATGGTGATGATGATGGTGATGTTGATGAAGACGATCACCGCGGTGATGATTCCCCTCCCGATGGCACTACGGCGCCACCGAGAGAGAGAAGGAGAGGTTCTCCCCCTTGTGCATCCTCCTCAATGGCCTCCCCCCTAGATGGGGAGAGGTTCTCCCTCTGGTCCTTGGCCTTCATGGCGATGATGGCCCCTCCGGGATCCTCCTCCATGGCCTCCGGTGATGATGGCCCCCTCTGGCAGGGTGCCAGAGACGGCCTAGATTGATTTCTCGTGGCTACAGAGGCTTGCGGTGGCGGAACTTCCGATCTAGGTTGCTTTCTGGGGGTTTCTGTATTTATAGGAATTTTTGGCGTTGGTTTCACGTCAGGGGGGTCTCCGAGTCATCCACGAGATAGGGGGGCGCCAAGGGGGGTAGGGCGCGCACTCCACCCTCGTGGACAGTTCGGGACTCTTCTGGTCCATCTTCGATGCTCCGTGGGCTTCTTATGGTCCATAAAAAATCATCAAAAATTGGCACATCAATTGGACTCCGTTTGGTATTCCTTTTCTATAAAACTCAAAAACAAGGAAAAAAAGAAACTGGCACTGGGCTCTAGGTTAATAGGTTAGTCCCAAAAATCATATAAAATAGCATATAAATGCATATAAAACATCTAAGATAGATAATATAATAGCATGAATACTTCATAAATTATAGAGTACATTGGAGACGTATCACCTACTTACAACAATGTAATGTAAATCATTGATGTGTTCAATCAGCAGAAATCAGGAAAATAATCACCATGAATAATAGCACTTACACGCAAGTGGGACAGAAGATGTAAAAATGGTGTTTGTCTTCACTATAATCTTCCATGATGGGAATATATGCACGTAGTCCCTAACAACATTGAAAGCATTGTATTTTAAACTGGGAATAACTGGAATGGGGTTCCAATCTACAGGAATTGGTCGTCTCTGCAGTTGGGATAGGTCTTCGACCGGTGGACTTGCTATACTTTTTGCTAGTGGGGTTTTTCTATGGTACGGCTGGTGCTATGGCAACTGAAATCGGCATACCTTTTGCTGGAGTGCAGGTCCTATGTGGTGGGGCTAGTGGTGTGGCTAGTGAAGTATGGGTACAGTCTGCTAGAGTCGGTCCTACGTTTTGTGTCACTGGTTGTACAACCAATATAAGTGGGGTGCTGTCTGATTTCTCCGGCACCACCACGTTTTTCAAGGACTTTGCTGGTGCTCCTTCAGGTTTGACAATCACCCTCTTCCTTTTTGATGTCTGATGCACAAGAACAGTATTTGAGTGAAAAAAGATGGTATGATTACAGATGGAATATGTCTTGATAATGGATGGGCATGGCATCTTGACATATATGATGAGTAAACTAAGTAGATGGCGGTGCAACAAAGTAGAAGAAATGCAAGAAAACATATGCAAGATACGCACAATCAATAAAACCTTGCCAAATTAGAACATGCACCTTGATGGGTGAACATGACAGGCCATCTGCCTTTGACTCCTTGAGGTCAGAATAGTTATTAGAATCATATTCTGAACAAGAATCTACAGGTGGGGAGCGTATGAGTTTCATTGCATCCAGAATGGCACTCAATGCCTTGGTACCAATTTTGTAAGTCGTTGCAGTGTTCCATAATATTCTTTTGATGCGCGGATTCTGATATTCACTGTAATTACGTATAATATCCGAGAACCATGAAAACATAAATAGTAGTGAGATTATCTTTGTAATGCAGAGGATATTCTAATATAGGGGCGCCCCTGTAAACCCTTGTGTGCTATCACTAGATTCTGATGAGAGAGCTCATGTGTGCTGTAATATGGTGCGTGCATTAATATAATCTGGCACAAGTACACAAAAAAATAGGCTCCAGAAGTAAGGATAGTTGGCAGATGATAGGTTCATAATATATTGTATAGAGAGTTTATTGCCAAACCATGATAGCACACATCAACTAGGCAGATCGTAGTGTACATAAAAGGGGTACACCATAACCACGATATATAAATCGGGAAAGTGGAACTGGCTGGAAAATATGGTGTTGTATTGCCACTACTAATTGAAAGCCTATCGATCACGTATAGGCCAGCTCTATCAGCTATTGACTGCAGATGTCCCTGCTCCGCTTCCTGACAAGGAACATACTGTACGTACTAAATACAGAATAACAAAAGAGGAACATGTTAAAGAACATAAGAGGAAGCCTATTCTTGAGGTTTCGCTTCATTGCATACAATGTTGGTTGCCCACTCATGATGAATCACAGCGCCCAAAGAAATGCAATTCCATGATGTCTCTCTATATGTGGCCACATGCATTTGGAAAATCAAGTGGGAGCATTACCTAACCAATTAAATGTGTGTCTATTAACTAATATCAGTATCATATCCTGTCGGGGGAAGCTCTGATCGTGCCCCACGAGCACCTACGGGACCTGGGTCCCTTGTGGTTCGGAGGGGAGCGGAGATTGCACAAAGAGCGGATTGAGGCAATGCACACGAGGGGGGTTTACCCAGCTTCGGAGCTCTCCGGAGAGATAATACTCCTACTGCTGCTTTGTGGATTTTCTTGTGTTCTTGCTAGGGAGCAATGCGGGCTACAAGACCTAGCCTGAGTGTGATGAACTAAGCCGGAGCTAGACCGAACTAGCCGAACCGAACCCCTTCTACGCTGCCCTCGGCCCTCCTTTTATAGGCACAAGGGGTTACCACATATGGCAAGTAGACAAGGTTACAATGGTAAAACCTGGGTTGGTACACCGCTTTATACAAAGGTACATTAATCTATACCTAACTCGACGGCAAGGGACAAGAGTCATCAATGCCCGCCTCGGCCGCCCAACAAAGGTAACAGGGACCGTTAAGGCGCCTCCGTCCGCCACGATGGTGGCTTGTCGGCGTCGTCTGTCGCTACTCCCCGCTGGCTGCACGCCCGCCGACACGCATACTTGGGAGAGCCCGTGGTGACACGCTGGCGGGTGAGCCGGAGCGGAGATGAAGAGAGGTCGCCCGCCGAAAGCGCCTTGCCGCAAGGGAACCTTGTCGCGCTTTGGGGTTCAGGTTCGCCAGCCTTCCCGCAAGCTCCTCTTGCCGGGCCTTGTTCCTTCACGCCTGAGTGGCCTTCCCGGCAAGCTCCTCTTGCCGGGTCTCGACTGCTTTTGTTTTTGAATGGCTCCGAGGAGCTATCGAGGATCTTGGCGCCATCGGGCCGCCCGCCGTGGCGCTGTAATCGTCTGCAGACGAAGTTCGGGTACTAGGGTACCCTACTCTAGTACACCGACAGAGCCCCGAACTGGGCCACACACGGCGCTAAGCTCTGTTGGGCCAGGCCCAAAACAGATGCACGGCGCCGCGTGGTCCTGATTACGCCGTTATTTGCCTCGACCCACCACGCCTCCCACGAACGGCACGCGTGGGACGTGGCGTCGCGGGAGATCGTGGGGCTTTTTTAATGGGAAAACCGAACGCCTCCCCCTCTCCCTTTATAAGCGGGAAACCGAGCAGACGCCCACTTGCCCTCGCTGTCACATCGGAAAACCCCGCCGCTTTCCCTTCCTTCTCGAGCCCACAGAGAGCGACGCCCGCCCCCATCGCCACCGTGCCACCCACGCCGCCGGCTTCCTTTACCACGACTCCCTATGGCTCAAGGCCGATAAGGGAAGGGCGTGAATCCGCCGAGGCGCAGCTGCTCATGGCATCGCGGAAAGAGCGGGCTCTCTTCACCCCCGCCGACGGTGAAGGAGCTGCAGGATGGGTACTACCTCTTCGTCGACGGTGACCCGGCGCATCCGCGACTAGGGTCATCTCCGCCGCCACATCTGCGAAGGTCTCCTTCGGGTACCCCTCTTCGCGATTTTCTTACAGTGCGGGCTCTGCCCGCCTTTTCTGAATTTTTCGATGTCATGAACACCTATGGCCTCCGCTTCTTGACTTCACCCCAACGCCATCCTCACCTTGGCCGTTTGCATCTTTGCGAGAACTTTGTCGGGTCCACCCAAATGTCGCCCTCTTCCGCCATTACTTCTCACCCCGTGTAGAGAGAGGAGAGCCGCTTGCCGGAGGAATTGCATGGACCTCTAGGATCGGCAAGAAGGAAGCGTATCTTGACGGAGAGTTGCGCAGCAAGTGGGAGGAGTGGAGGGTTGACGGTGCTGGATCTTAGAGGAGGAGCCACAGCCTTTTACCGCCCTGCGCAAGACCCCCATAGTTCGTGGCAACGATTGGAGCAACTTGGCTCCGGAGGACGACAAGTTGAAAATTGCCACGACTAGGATTTTGCGCCTCCGGCAAGCAGGGCTTACCGTAGGGGCGGTTGGTGCGGACTTCCTTCGCCGCCGCATTGCACCCTTGCAGGAGAAAGGGAGACCTGCTTGGGAATTCCAGAATGCGGCAGATATCATGAGGCTGCGTCCAGGTCTGAATTGGAACTTCACCACCCTGGAGCTTGATGGCATGCTGCGGGAGTTGTTCAAGCCTGAAGCGGATAACCCTAGATGGTGCATGTTGCCGAGGGGGGTTGTGCCCTTGTGCAACAACTCGTCGCTTGATCGCATCCGCGCGATAATGTTGTTGTGCGATTCCCATGGGATCGTTCCAACTTGGCAGGAACCTGCCGACGACATAGTGCAGCAGTTCTTCGACGACTTGTCTGAAGTGCCGGTCCGCGCCGACGAGAAGAGGCGGCTCACCCGCGACACCACTGCTCAGGAGATGGCGCGCATTGCCTCAAGGTTGGAGGAGGCTGCAGAGGCCGCTGCCGCCGGCGCGTTTGGGTTCACAGTCGAGGAGGCAGAGAGGGCCGAGGCGGCAAGCCTTGCCGACCAAGAAGAGTTCATCGGTGAGGAGGAGCAGATCGAGCCCGACAACGACCCAAGTGAGCCTGCCGGGGGCGCCTCTCCTCCGCCGTCAAGTAGCTTGGCGCAGGAGGAGTTCGCCGCCCCGCCAAGGAGACGTCTTCAGAGGACCGGAGAAGTGGCGGGGGAGCACACGGTCCAGCAGCCGCCTCGCCGCCCGACGCGCTCCACCGCGACAAGTACTGTTGCCGCGGGAGCGCCTCATTCCGCCGCGGCGACGGGAGCGGGGCCCTCTGGAATCGCGGCCTCTGCACCCGCCAAGCGCCAGAGGGAGTCTTCTCCCCCGATCCGTCATGGCTGAGCAGAGTTTGATCTCTCCGCCTCGGCCCGAGGAAGAAGAGGAAGAGTAAGATCTTGCTGCTGCCATTTGTAATCTTCCAATTTATTGCTTCATCTTATATCGATGGTTCCACTCAACTTTCTTCTTGAGCGCCAGCTCGGAGGGCGCCAAGAGGGCTAAGACACCGGTGATCGTTGTCTCGGACGACTCCCCTGTTGCAACAGGGGGTACGTCCAAGACTCCCTTGCCGGATCCGGCAACCCTTCAACAGAGTAGCCCCCAGCACAGCCCCCAGCGTAAGTATCTAGTATGCTTCCCGTGGTTAGGCGCGCTTGGGTGCTTTTCCTTTACTTATATCTGGTTTGTTGGATTTTGTAGGAGCAGAGCAGCCACATCATGGAGCACCGGAGGCTACCCCTGAGGTCCAGCCTCATCAGGAGGCCCCGGAGGCCGCTCCCGAGATTCTGCTTGCTTCAACTACGCCACCAAGGGAGAATTCTCCGCCAAGGGAGCGCTCTCCGGCAAGGGAGGCTTCTCCGACAAGGGGAGCTTCCCCGACAAGGACTGGCGCCGATGACCCTCCGGTGGTGGAGGCCGTGGCCACAGGCCCCACTACAGGTAACCTTTTTGTCTTGATAGTTTTCCTTGGGTTCCGCTCTTCCGTCTCTCTCTTTCGAATGTCTGTTTGATTTGTGTTTCCTCCTTCTGACCATCAGATCCATCTGCCGGAGACCCGATGGAAACCGAGTCCGCCGGCGAGGAGGACGCCGGCGGTGACAGTGTCGACGCCGCCAACATGGAGGAGGAGGAAGCTGGTGCTGACAAGCCCGCCGACGAGGAGGCTACCGAGGCCGCTGGCGCAGAGGCTGGGGAGGAACCCGGCGATCGCACTGACGGCCCGGAGGCCGCAGGAGCGCCAGGCGCTGCGCCGACCGCCGATCCCCCCGCCACCGATGCCGCACCAGACTCCGAGGAGCCCCAGCCCGGCGCCTACCTGAAAGCCTGTGAGGGCGTCTTCATCAAGCTCCCATGGGCATCAAGCTCCAGGGCGCCAGCCGAAGGGGAGACCTTCGATGCGGAGCTGCTTGCCTCCGCCGGGCTGTCGCTGGTTGATGCCCCGAGCAGCAGCAGTGGTGAACCTGAGGAGGAGCAGCTGCTAAGGAGGTTGTTGTCGCTCTACCGCGCCCGACAAGCCAAACTGGAGTCGTGGAGGCGCTTGTCGCGAGGGCGGAGCTGACTTGGAGAACGTCGGAAGAGCTCCAACACGCCAACAAAGAGACTCTCCGGACATAGCAGAGGCTCGGGAGCAGCTTGTCGAGGAGCGCACGGCCTTTATCTTGGAGAAAGGCGAGGTTGAGGAGCAGCAGAGGCTTGCCGGTGAGAAGCTCTCTGCTAGAGAAGGTGAGCTGGCGCAGCGGAAGATCAACCTCGACAGCTTTGAGGAAGATCTCGCCATGAAAGCAAACGATCGGCGGGCCGCTTCAGGAGGCAAAAGATGCTGCCGCGGCTGCCGAGGCCGCCAAAGGGGAACTGGAGACGAGGGTGGCTCAGCTGGAGTCCACCCTCCAGAAGAGCGCCGAGGAGGTCGCCGGGTTGAAGCGCGAGCGTGAGAAGGACGCTTACACCCTCGGCGAGCTGCAGGGTCGTTTGGCTGAAAAAATCAAGGAGATCGATGCCGCCAAGGACGTCAAGGCGGATCTGGAGCTGAAATTGACCACCTTGGCGGAGACGTTGAACGGCGCCAGGGAGCGGGAGACGGGCCTGCTGGAGAAAATCAAGGCCACCGAGGAGTTGCTGTCGAATGCCGTGACCGCCCAGAATAATCTTCGGGACAGCATAATGCATTGGACAGAAGGTCTTGTGGACACCGCCGGCGGCATCCATAATGAGCTGATAGAGTTGGGGATGACAGATCTTGGATATTCCACCGACGAGAACCTCCAACCCAGCGTCAAGCTCAGCCTATTTTTCAAAGGCGTGCTGGCGGGTATCCGGCAGCTCCGGGATGAGGTCCCGAAGCAACTGGCGGAGGAATCACGCCAAGTCTGTGCCGAAGCTCTCCAGAAGGTGTTGATGAAGGTGGCCTTCCACAATCCAGGCGTCGACTTCTCCAAGGTCCTCAAGTCCCTGCCTTCATCCGCCGATGTTGAAGCGCTCAAGACCCTTGTCGCACCCATTGTGGACAGGGTGAGCGGAGTCAAGAGGCTCGAGGGCGGCCGCGTGGACTAGGCCGCCAAGTCTATCTTTCTCTTGTCGCTGTAGACCATGTTTTGTGAGAAAAACCTATTAGATCTGCGACAAGTTATTATGTAATATACACTATCTTAGGCAATCGAATGCAGCGTTATTTCCTTTACTCGATTTCTTCCCTTGTACGTTTTCACCCTACGCTTTGAGGGAAACTTGTCGGTGCAGGCACCCTTGCCGCCAAATACCGAAAAGCGGAACTTCAGCAGCTTCTTCAAGGGTCGCCACCGACAAGCAACCTCTTCAGCGGACTAGCCGCAGCTCACTTAAGTTGTTGAGCGGACTCAAACAAAGTAAGGGCGCCACCAATCACGATTTGGTTCCTCCGCGCAGGTTTTCCATACAAAGTACTATCGCTCGAGGAAGATAACTTGAAAATTTAAAACTTGTCGCTTAAACTTAGCAACTTAGCTTTTCTATTGTCCGTCTTTCGGCAAGGCGACAGTTCCTCGAGCGACGCTTGTCGGCCCACACCACTATCTCCTTCTCTCCCCCCGGTTAACTTGTGGGTGGATGAACCTTCTTCCTGTTTGAGAAGAAAGAAGAGAAAAGAAGTTGTGGAGCCTAACGGCTCATTACCGCTATCAAAAGTGCGGGTGCTGCACAAGATGTTAGTAAACACATGCATATTTAATTATGAAGGCATGTATTAACAAAATGTGCACAACCATAGGCTTTTATCGATGCACGGGTGCGCCCGGCTTTGTACAAAGGATTACATGCAACAGCGGCAAGACTTGTACAAAAGGGTGGTTGCCGAACGGTTCCGAGAATCGCCCATGGGTAAAACTTGCGAAGATGCTCTATGTTCCAGGAATTGCTCACCGAAAGCCGCCTTGGTCTCAAGGCGGACAGCGCCGGGCCTAGTGACTCGCTTTACCCGATAAGGGCCTTCCCACTTCAAGGCCAACTTGTTGGAATTCTTGGCGGATTGAACGCTACCAAGAACAAGGTCGCCTTCCTCGAAGCTTCGGCATTAACTTTGCGGCTATGGTAGCGACGCAAAGCTTGCTGGTAACAAGCGGCTCGTCTGAAGAGCTCGAAGACGATCTTCCTCGAGGAGCAGCGCAGAATCTTGTCGCAGCTGCTCTTGCTCAAGCTCATCATAAGCGAGCACTCGAGGTGACCCGTATACGAAGTTCCGTGGGAAGAACTGCCTCGCTTCAGAGACCGAGCAAAGGGTGTCCGCCAGTGGCTCGATTTGGCGTCGCCCGATCGACCAAATAACCACCGCAGCTCCTCGATCCAGCCTTCGCACTTGTGCAGCCCGTCGAAAGTTCTGGTCTTGAGTCCTCGCAGCACTTCAGCGTTTGCCCTCTTCGCTGACCGCTGCTTCTCGGATGAGCAACGGAAGCAAAGCAGATCTTGGCGCCAAGATCTTGGGCGCATCGCATGAAGGTGCGACTCGTGAACTGTGGTGCCGTTGTCGGTGATGATCCGTTAGGAATCCCAAAACGGCAAACAATTGACTCAAGAACTTGACGGTCGATCGTCTTGTCACCTTCCTCACCGGTTCCACTTCCGCCACTTTGTGAACTTGTCGATTGCGACGCATAAGTATTCAAAGCCCCGACAGCTCGGGGAAGGGGCCGAGGATGTCGAGCCCTGCACCGAGAAGGGCCGTGATAAAGGGATCGCCCGGAGAGCTTGAGCTGGCTGGTGTATCTGCCTTGAATGGAATCGCACGCTTCACACTTGGTTACTTGTGCGCTTGCATCCTGAGGGCTTCGCCAAAAGAAACCTTGCCGGAAAGCTTTGCTTACAAGTGTTCTTGCGCCAATGTGGTGACCACATATGCCTCCGTGTATCTCTCGCCAACAGCTTCATCCATCTTCCCAAGAAAATGCACTTCAATTTCACTGTTGAGTCTTCTTCAGACAGATGTTGTCAACAAACTGGTACATACTTGACCGCCGGGCTACTTTTTCCGCTTCTTGTCAGACCCCGATTCCAAGTCACATCGACCTAGCTGGTAACACCTCATATCACTTTGCGCCTCACGCACGGTATTCCCACGGTGTCGCCTTACCATGGCCCGGGACCGCTTATGCCTTTTGGCTCACGATATGATAGTGTCGCTAGCATCCACATGACAAAGAACCCGGCCGACATGGCTAGTCGTGAACCCAAAGCGCACTAACCTATGGGGACAGGCATACATGAATCACTTCGAGCATGTCGGTCATCAACGATGAATTCGGGCTGTAGCACTGGGCTAACAGGACTCCGTATTCGGGCTGTAGCAGGCTAGGCAGACTCAATATCACCGCGTGACATTTCCCGGGGATGTATATAGGAACGAAATGAATCACATGCCGCCACCAAGTGTCCAAGCAAGAGTCTTTGGGCTAGCGGGACTCGTGAACAGGCAGTAGCGGACTACTATCGCCGTAGCACGAGACTACATTTCCCCATATGAGAGGCTGCCAAGGATAAACAACTAGTTTGTCGGATCCCACTCATACCAAGCATTTCAATCATACACGCAATATGCCCGATATGAGTAAATACAACAAGGCATCACAACAAAACTCTACAACTCAAGTACTTTATTTAAGAGGCCCGAGGAGCCATACATAACATATTCATACGGTAGGGGTCACATGACCCAACACTCAAGTCATACAATCATACAAGCACATGCGGAAGCAAACTAGTCTGAGTACGCACTCTAGAAAGAAAGAAAGCTTGTTGGAGCCTTTCTATCTACAATGGCCCTTCACAAGTCTTAGATCGCCACCGGGTGGCTAGTTCACTCGTCAAGTCAACATCTACATAGAATCCGTCTTGAGGGGTAGTATAGTCCTCTCAAAAATATTGATTACAAACATGAGTACAAAAGTACTCAGAAGTCTTACCACGTAATCCTATCATACATGCACATTCTCAAGGAAGGAGGTGGAGTTATTTGCAGCAAGCCAGCTTTGACTCTTGGCTAAGCTATCCTCACGTGACACACTTTGTAAAGCATTTTGTCGCATACGAGTCCACTAATCACCATCACAATACTCCACCGTGGATCCTCTCTCGTCATCCCCGAGAGGGCCATCCACGATACTCACACTTATCTTGAGGCTTTTAGTAGTATCCATTTACTTGTCTATGAACTGATATAGGTAACCCGAAGTCCTTCTCCGTGGACACGGCTATTCAATAGATCATATTTAACCCCGCAGGGTGTACTTCTTCACACACGCTCTCACCACTTATCGCCGCTTACACGACATGTACTCGCAACCTTCAAGGAAGCCCAACGTGGGTGTCGGCCACAGCCTACCTAAACACTCAAGTCCCTAGTCCAGGTTTATCGCCTATTCGGTTCCATCCGCAGGAGTCCGCCGAGGTTTCCCATACAGCCCCGAACGATGTGTGCAGGTTCCCGAGATACCAAACGGGCACTCGGTACACCACCACGGTGCCACCGCAACACAACCCACCCCTAAGGTCAGCGTATGCGTGCCCCCCAACATGCTACAAACACCGTAAACTACTTGCAACTCCGGACTATGAACAGGGTGGTTAAGAAGCGAGAGGGTCAATTAAGGATCCCAATGTGTGGTAGTAACTGTTCATGGATCACAAACACAGATCTCAGTTCTTAAGTTCGCTTCAATGAAACAACCCACCATGTACTCCTACATGGCCTCTCATCGATACCTTTACCAAATCGTGTTCAACACTTTTACTCTCGAACCAACACAACCTTTCACTCTAGTTCATCATCCCGATGAGCCGACCGACACAACTCTAAGCATAGCAAGCATAGCATGGTAGGAATCACAAACATGGCTCAATCAACTCCTACACATACTAGTGGGTTTCATCTAGTTATCGTGGCAATGACAGTCATGCAAAGGAAGTGGGTTCAACTACCGCAGCACACAACAGTTGAATCGCGTTGTCTTAATGCAATGAAACGAGAGCGAAGCGAGAACATGGGTTTGTATCGAATGATCAATGAATTGCTTGCCCGATGGAACTGGGGTAGAGGACTGCCCTTCGATGGGTAGTCGAGGTTATCTTCGAAGCGGAACCTATCATGAAAGCACACCAAATAAACACACAAAACAATATGCAACAATATGATGCATGCTATGACATGGCAATATGGATGTGTGTTGGCCTAATGCAAGTTGAAAGAATAGGGATGAACTCATTTGAATCAAGGATTCAAATGATAGCTCATTTGAGTTAGTCCTAATGGTGCAATATCTTATTCTGGTTATTCAGCATAGTTAACTTGTTTTAACATGCATGAAACCTGTACCAATGGATAGAGTGTATTTTCTGATAATTTTCATATATAAATCTTTGCATTTGGAGTTATAGAATAAAAGTTATAAGCATTTGAAATTTGAATTATATTCTGAATTTACTATATCAAAATAATTCCAGAATTTGAATTAATGCGCCAAGATGAGGTCAGCGTGACGTCAGGGTCAACGGGTCGTCCAGGTCAAACTGACCAGTGGGACCCGCATGTCGTGGTTAGTTTAACTAATTAACTTAATTAGAACTAATCCTAATTAGTTAACCGGGGTCCACCGTCATTGACTCGTAGGCCAACAGCAGGCCCACAATCGGTGGTCGATGGTCAACTCGCGGCGCCTAGTCACCGGTGAGGCCAAAGGCGCGGAGCAAAGTGCTTTTGCACTTTCCGCCACCAAATGGGCGCGGGAGCATCTACGTGGAGCTGGAGATGAACCGCGCTGCTTGGTGGGGTTAGTTGAGGTCGGGTGGCGGAGTTGGCACCGCGACGAGTTTGGCGGCCGCGGCTCTCGCCAACGACGGGTTTGTTGCTAGGGGGCGGCGTGAGGCGCTGGGAGTGTAGTGTTAGACCCAACGCAGCTCGGTGAGTGCGATGGACACGGTGGCGTGGCCGTTGGGTGGCCGGAGCTCGTCGGCGACGAGCTCCAAGCGGTGCGTTCGGGTGATCGCGGTTGGGTCATTGTGGTGCACGAGGAAGAGAGGAGAGGATGGGAAGGTAGCCAGCTCACAGCGATCCCGTAGAGAGCCTCGCCGGGTCGGGACGGTCTGATGCGGCGGCGGCGACGCGAAGGGGATCTCCGCGGTGGCGGAGTCGGGCGAGGTCGGTGCGGCAGCTTGGGCGGCAGGTGCTCATGGCTCGGCTTGTTCGACGAAGTCGACGACGGTGAGGCGACCGACAAGGTCTCGTGGCGCTGGGACGACGGTGGCTACGGCTCGACGGAGGAGCGGCGACGGTGGCGCCGGCCATGGCGGGGAGAGCGAGAGAGAGAGGCAGGGGGGAGGACGGTCCAGGGGGTCGGGCGACGACGTGGAGGTCGCCCAGGGCGGCGGCGGGCGAGGAGGTGAAGCAGGCGGCGGCCAGCTGGTGCGGCGCCCTGCGCACCGCAGCATGGCATTAGGCTGCTGCTGGCCGAGCCAAGCAGCTAGCACGCGCGGCTTGGGCTGGGCCGCAGGGGGCGCACGCAGCGTGTAAGTTTTTCCCTTTTTTTAGTCTTTTTCTAATATTCTGCAACTTTGTGGGGTTTTTAAAAATACCAAAACTATTTTAAAAATCACCAAAATGCTCCTGGTCACTTGTTGGAATATTCCCAACATGAAACATTTTGGTTTGACAATTTTTGAACATTTAAAATATTTTATATAATTAAAATGCTCAAGTTCAAAACTTGTGGATTAACCCTAGAACCCTTAGATGACCTAGAAAATGGTACACCTTCTTTGACATGGGTTCTGAACCAAAGTAAAGAGGATGAACATTTTGAAGGGCATTTGATTCATTGAAATAAATTTTAGTAAACCCTAGTTGAATTAAGGGGGTGTTCGGGGTTTCCTGCCTTCCCCATTTCAAATTCAAATGAAATTTAAACATGATGCACACCCTAATGCATGGTCTATCCGGGATGTGACAACTCACCCCACTCAAAAGAATCTCGTCCCGAGATTTAGGATCTGCTATGCGAAAAGGTGGGATACTCAAGTCGAAGACGATCCTCCCTTTCCCAAGTTGCTTCTTGCTCGGAATGGTTTGACCATTGAACCTTTAGAAACTTGATATTCCGACGTCGAGTGGTACGCTCGGCTTGATCGAGGATACGAACGGGATATTCTCGATAGGTGAGGTTATCTTGGAGATCAAGCGTTTGTGGTCCACTCCACGGATAGGATCCGAGAAGCAACGCCGAGTTGGGAAACGTGGAAGACATCATGGACTTTGGAAAGATGCGGAGGTAGTTCCAATTGGTAGGCAACTTCCCCTCGTTTGGCAAGAATGCGAAAGGGTCCAATGTAACGAGGAGCCAACTTGCCTTTGATACCGAATCGATGGGTTCCCTTTAGAGGAGTAACCCAAGGTAAGCCTTCTCGCCAATTTCATAAGTCATAGGCTTATGCTTGCGGTCATATTGGCTCTTTTGACGAGATTGGGCTGTTTTCAACTTTTCACGAACAACGCGAACCTGCTCTTCTTCTTCCGAATCATGTCCGCCAAAGAGTTGTCTCTCCCGATTTCGACCAGTTAAGAGGCGTTCGACATTTCCGTCCATAAAGAACTTCGAAAGGGGCTTTGCCCAAGCTGGCTTGATAACTATTGTTATAAGCGAACTCGGCGAATGGAAGGCATTTCTCCCAATTCATGCCGAAAGAGATGACGAAGCTCAAGCATATCCTCTAGGATTTGATTGACTCGCTCTACTTGACCACTTGATTGGGGATGGAAAGCGGTGCTAAAAGAGAGACGAGTTCCCATAGCGTTTTGGAAACTTTCCCAAAATCGAGAGGTGAAGAGACTTCCACGGTCTGAGTTAATTTCTAATGGAACACCATGAAGAGACACTATTCGAGAGATGTACAATTCAGCTAGCTGGCTAGCGGTTATACTCTCACGAACAGGTAGGAAGTGGGCTACTTTGGAAAGACGATCAACGACAACGAAGATAGCATTATTCCTCTCTTGGTCCCGGGAAACCCGTAATGAAATCCATACCGATTTTATCCCATTTCCATTCAGGAATTTCCAAAGGTTGAAGGGTACCAAGAGGTCGTTGATGCTCGCTTAACTCGACGACGACGCCGCAGCTTAGCAATGTATTGAGCGATTTCTCTCTTCATCCTAGTCCACCAAAACCTCGGCGAGATCTTGATACATTTTAGTACTACCAGGATGAATGGTGAGAGGAGAGTCATGAGCTTCCTTAAGGATCAATTGCCGTAGCTGTTGTTTCTTGGGAACCACCAAGCGGTTTTCAAAGAAGACAACACTGTTCATCTATGGAGAAACATTTAGCAGCTCCTTTCAATGTTCTCCTTGATCCGAGATATTCCTCTATCATACCGCTGAGCAGCTATGATTCGATCCGTGAGGTCGGGTTTCGCCACCGTGGTGGAAAGGAATCCTCGAGGAACAATGTGAAGATTAAGCTTACGAAATTCCTCGTGGAGAATTGGTTGACTTTGTTGTAACATCAGATTGTTACAATAAGATTTATGACTTAGTGCGCCACCATGACATTGGCTTTGCCGGGTGTAGGATATTCCTAAGTCGAAATCTGTATCAACTCGACCCAACGCCTTTGCCTCGAGATTCAAACCGTTGGGTGAAGATATATTTCAGACTTTGGTGATCAGTGTAGATTTCGCAACGATTACCCGTAAGGTAATGTCGCCAGGTTTTGAGTGCATGAACCATCGCCGCAAGCTCTAGATCGTGTGGGATAGTTATCCTCATGTGGACGAATCGCCGAGATGCGAGGCAATCACATGACGATCTTGCATGAGTATGCAACCTAGTCCTTGTCGCGAGGCGCCGCAATAGATAATAAAGTCCTTAGAGAAATCTGGTGGAACAAGTACGGAGCAGATGTCGCGCCTTTTCAGTTCAAAGCTGATCTCGACTTTGTGGCGCCCATTCGAACTTCTTATCTTTCTTGAGGAGTTCGGTTAGAGGTTTAGCAACTTTAGAGAAATTTCGACGAAGCGGCGGCAATAGCTCGCTAAACCGAGGAAACTCCGAACTTGCTTGACCGATTCGGTGGAGTCCAATCAAGGACGGCTTGAACTCGCTTCGGGATTGACAGCAATACCCTTACCAGAGATTACATGTCCTAGATAGGTCACTTCGTAACCAGAATTCACATTTAGAGAATTTGGCATAAAGGCGGTGCTCTCGAAGTTTCATCAATACTAGCCTTAGGTGTTCGCATGTTCTTCCTCATTCTTGGAGTAGATGAGTATATCATCGAGGTATACCACGACTAATTTATCCAAATACTCCATGAAGATTGAGTTCATTAACCGAGAGAAAGTGGTCGGAGCATTGGTTAATCCGAAGGACATGACGGTGTACTCAGATTGGCCATAACGAGTGACAAAGGCCGCTTTAGGAATGTCCCGTTTTGATTTTGATTTGATGGTAGCCCAACCTCAAATCCATCTTGAAAAGACCGAGGATCCAGCGAGCTGATCATACAGTGTCGTTGATCCCGGGAGCGGATACTTGTTCTTGATAGTGACCAAATTGATGTGTCGGTAATCTACAACCATCCGATCCGTACCATCCTTCTTCTTGACGAAGAGGACGGGCAAGCCCATGGAGATGAACTAGGACGGATGAAACCCTTTTGCAAGGACTCATCGAGTTGTTTCTTAAGTTCAGCTAGTTCTAGGGGTGCCATCTTATAAGGTCTTCTAGAGATTGGGACGGTTCCGGAATAAGATCTATCACGAACTCGACATCCTGTCTGTGGAACACCTCGCAGTTCCTCCGAAAGACATCCGGAAATCACGGACTACCGGAATATCTTCGAGGTCCGGAAGGGGTTGGCATTTAAGGAGTAAAGTCGGCGCTTAGACACTCGGGTTAAAACATCCACTATTTTGCCCAAGGATGGGTAAGTTGAACAGTTCTAGTAGAGCAATCAATCTTAGCATAATGGGCTGACATCCAGTCCATACCCAAGATGATGTTTATGTCCGAGGACTTGAGAGCTATTAGAGATGCAAGAAAGACTAATCTGTCGACAAGAATTTCATTCCCATGACTTATTCTAGAGGTTTGCCATCTAGAACCGGAGTTTGAATTTCCATGGAGGTAGGCATGTCACGAGAATGTGGTGTTGTGCAATCGAGCATAGCTCTCGAAATAAATGAATGAGATGCTCCAAGATCAAAAGAACAGTTGCGGATGGCAATTAACAAGAAGCGCATCGAGGACGACGTTGGGATCCTCATAGGTTTCTTCAACAGAGACATAGTTGACATGGCCACGAGCGGTGGCAACCGGTTTAGCATAGGGCACCTTTCCCGCTGGCTTGCCGCGACCAATGACTTTCCATCTTGATTGGGGTTGTTCGGGGACACTCTCGGATATAGTGGCCTGCCTCTCCACACTTGAAGCAAGTGATCACATTTGGCCGTGGAGCAGCATTAGCAGCTTGGACCTCCATAAGTCTTGGGTGGAAAATACGGTTGGTTGGGGCGAGGCGCGAAGGATGGCCTCGGGTGTACCTAGGTGGTAGAGCAGATTTGAACCCAAACCCGCGCTTCGGGATCCAGCGGATGACGATCCGAATCACGGATGTGCTGCGTGAAGCCTCAAATCAGTCTGCTTGATCTGGCGCCGATAGCCTTATTGACTAGCTTCGAAAGAGGTACACTCATGCAGACGGAGATCTCGGCGTAGCTCGTGGCTAAGTCCTTACGGAACCTTGCCTCGCTTTTGGCATCGGTAGAAACTTCTTCGAGCATAACGTGCTAACCTCCCAAATTCACGGTCAGAGGCATCCACCGTCACCGCCTTGGGTGAAACTGCAGAATTCTCACGCTTATGGTCCATAAGACCTTCGAATATGGTGCTCACGGAAGGCGGCACTGAATTCATCCCAAGTTGTAACTTGTCCAGCCGGACGATAGCCTCATAATTTTCCCACCGAGAGACTAGCAGGGCCTTCAAGATGATAGGCGCAAAGGTAACCTTGTCGCCTCAGCCACGCTAGCGGAACGCAGCTTGTGGTGGATGCTTTGCGGAGCCAATCATCTGCGTCGAGAGGCTCGACGGAATATTTGAACTTTGGAGGATATAGCTTGACGAAGTCGTTGAGTGAAACCCATCGCTTCTTGGCTGGCGTGCTGTGTTTTGTTCAATCCGCCCAATAAGCGGTTGGTTTCACGCTTATTATGTTCGCTTCCAAAGATCACCTCGGCCAAAGATGGCGGTTGCGGCGATTCACATTTCTGGCTGCACTGGCTTCTCCCCGCTCGGAGCAGCAGGAGTATTATGAGTGTTGACCATCCCGGGAGACAAAGCAAAGGTTTAAACCAGGATGGCAGAATTTAACAAGGAAGTGCGGAAGGTAATGGACAGCATGGAATGCAAAGATGTTCATCCGTATGACATGGTAATATAAAACTGCCATATATATATATACCAACGGTCATACACACCATTCATAGTTTAGTACAAGCCTGACGGAGTACAACTATAAGGAAAGGCGTTACATCTCATCGGAAGCATTCCAACTCCTATACATTATTTTTCTACACTTCCGGAACGATACACACTAAGTCGTATTCCACGAGTCACGCAGACGGTGGAAACACAACTATTACCATACTAGGAATACTACTACTATCTCGTGCAGCTCCATAGTAGTCCTCATAGAAGTCACCACCTGACACTGAAGTGGAACATGATCGTCCGGAAATGCATAATCTGTGGGGCCTGTGGACCATAAGGACTCGGATGTGGCCGTGGACCAACAAACGGTGGCGACGAGGCCCACGAGGAGGAGTGATGCCTCCAACCTCACGCCACTCCATAAAGTCCGCAGACTCGCCCGCACAGGTACAAGTCTCTCATGTCCATATATCCGCTTGCACGGCAGGTGCAAACCTAGTCGAGTAGCCCAAAGGTCGAACGGGCATTAAAAGCTCCATGCGCAAGGCCGGTTCTCACGGTCCTTGTCCTCCAAAGAACTCAAGAGTAGTACGAAGGAGTGAGTCCTCATGGGATGCATCGATGTACAAACCTCAAGGTAGCCATGCGCCCGTGGAGGGATGCCGCATATAGCGAAAATCGTGTTGCTCAAAGAAAGCAGTTCGCTCGAATAATAGTCATCATGGAATAGGCTGCATCTTGCACGATATTCCAATAGTGATTCCGAGCCCATAAGAACAGTGAAGTGGCTCAAGAGCTCGGGATAAGATGGATAAATCCGAACCGTGCATAGATATTGGCTTTGATTGAAATCCTAAACTGCTCCTCGACGGTATATTCAGGATACCATCGATAACCAGACTCAATCATCACCCTAACCAACATGGCCGTGTGACCGCACACATCAATGCAACGAGTCAAAGAACCACTTGGTTCGGGAACGGTGTCCATCTGAAAGCACAGCCACAATGCAAAGGCATTAGAATTTCTAGGAAAATCGGGCAGCATAACATCTCAGAATGCTCAAAATCAGATTTGAGACATTCAAAATCAGATTGCATAACCACTCAACAACATCATATCAAGGTTCTCGTTCAAATGATAGCATACTAAAATTTAGTAGCACCGAATCGAGGATGTAACCAACAATCCTATAAGTTACTACGGATTAGTAACACGTGAACTCGATAGAGAGAAGAGAGCCTAGTCCTATACCCACGTCGAATGAGAAGAGGATGACTCGGATCGAGGGCATAAGGTAAAGAAGTAAAAGAGCCTTACGCTCCTCCCACAATCAATTCCCCTACATATAACTAAAGCATTTCTAGACTCAACTTCACCAGTTTGGCTTAGCGAACCTACAGCAGCCCCGCTCGATGCCAACGCTGTCAGACCCCGATTCCAAGTCACATCGACCTAGCTGGTAACACCTCATATCACTTTGCGCCTCACGACGGTATTCCCACGGTGTCGCCTTACCATGGCCCGGACCGCTTATGCCTTTTGGCTCACGATATGATAGTGTCGCTAGCATCCACATGACAAAGAACCCGGCCGACATGGCTAGTCGTGAACCCAAAGCGCACTAACCTATGGGGACAGCATACATGAATCACTTCGAGCATGTCGGTCATCAACGATGAATTGGGCTGTAGCACTGGCTAACAGGACTCGGTATTCGGGCTGTAGCAGGCTAGGCAGACTCAATATCACCGCGTGACATTTCCCGAAGGGATGTATATAGGAACGAAATGAATCACATGCCGCCACCAAGTGTCCAAGCAGAGTCTTTGGGCTAGCGAGACTCGTGAACCGGTCAGAAGCGGACTACTATCGCCGTAAGCACGAGACTACATTTCCCCATATGAGAGGCTGCCAAGGATAAACAACTAGTTTGTCGGATCCCACTCATACCAAGCATTTCAATCATACACGCAATATGCCCGATATGAGTAAATACAACAAGGCATCACAACAAAACTCTACAACTCAAGTACTTTATTTAAGAGGCTCGAGGAGCCATACATAACATATTCATACAGGTAGGGGTCACATGACCCAACACTCAAGTCATACAATCATACAAGCACATGCGGAAGCAAACTAGTCTGAGTACGCACTCTAGAAAGAAAGAAAGCTTGTTGGAGCCTTTCTATCTACAATGGCCCTTCACAAGTCTTAGATCGCCACCGGGTGGCTAGTTCACTCGTCAAGTCAACATCTACATAGAATCCGTCGGAGGGGTAGTATAGTCCTCTGAAAAATATTGATTACAAACATGAGTACAAAAGTACTCAGCAAGTCTTACCACGTAATCCTATCATACATGCACATTCTCAAGGAAGGAGGTGGAGTTATTTGCAGCAAGCCAGCTTTGACTCTTGGCTAAGCTATCCTCGTGACACACTTTGTAAAGCATTTTGTCGTACACGAGTCCACTAATCACCATCACAATACTCCACCGTGGATCCTCTCTCGTCATCCCCGAGAGGGCCATCCACGATACTCACACTTATCTTGAGGCTTTTAGTAGTATCCATTTACTTGTCTATGAACTGATATAGGTAACCCGAAGTCCTTCTCCGTGGACACGGCTATTCAATAGATCATATTTAACCCCGCAGGGTGTACTTCTTCACACGCGCTCACCACTTATCGCCGCTTTACACGACATGTACTCGCAACCTTCAAGCGGAAGCCCAACGTGGTGTCGGCCACAACCTACCTAAACACTCAAGTCCCTAGTCCAGGTTTATCGCCTATTCGGTTCCATCCGCAGGAGTCCGCCGAGGTTTCCCATACAGCCCCGAACGATGTGTGCAGGGTTCCCGAGATACCAAACGGGCACTCGGTACACCACCCACGGTGCCTACCGCAACACAACCCACCCCTAAGGTCAGCGTTGCGTGCCCCAAAGATGCTACAAACACCGTAAACTACTTGCAACTCCCGGACTATGAACAGGGGTGGTTAAGAAGCCGAGAGGGTCAATTAAGGATCCCAATGTGTGGTAGTAACTGTTTCATGGATCACAAACACAGATCTCAGTTCTTAAGTTCGGCTTCAATGAAACAACCCACCATGTACTCCTACATGGCCTCTCATCGATACCTTTACCAAATCGTGTTCAACACTTTTACTCTCGAACCAACACAACCTTTCACTCCAGTTCATCATCCCGATGAGCCAGACCTGACACAACTCTAAGCATAGCAAGCATAGCATGGTAGGAATCACAAACATGGCTCAATCAACTCCTACACATACTAGTGGGTTTCATCTAGTTACTGTGGCAATGACATGTCATGCAAAGGAAGTGGGTTCAACTACCGCAGCACACAACAGTTGAATCGCGTTGTCTTAATGCAAGAAACGAGAGCGTAAGCGAGAACATGGGTTTGTATCGAATGATCAATGAATTGCTTGCCCGATGGAACTGGGTAGAGGACTGCCCTTCGATGGGTAGTCGAGGTTATCTTCGGGCGGAACCTATCATGAAAGCACACCAAATAAACACACAAAACAATATGCAACAATATGATGCATGCTATGACATGGCAATATGGATGTGTGTTGGCCTAATGCAAGTTGAAAGAATAGGGATGAACTCATTTGAATCAAGGATTCAAATGATAGCTCATTTGAGTTAGCCCTAATGGTGCAATATCTTATTCTGGTTATTCAGCATAGTTAACTTGTTTTAACATGCATGAAACCTGTACCAATGGATAGAGTGTATTTTTCTGATAATTTTCATATATAAATCTTTGCATTTGGAGTTATAGAATAAAAGTTATAAGCATTTGAAATTTGAATTATATTCTGGAATTTACTATATCAAAATAATTCCAGAATTTGAATTAATGCGTCAGCATGAGGTCAGCGTGACGTCAGGGTCAACGGGGTCGTCCAGGTCAAACTGACCAGTGGGACCCGCATGTCAGGGTTAGTTTAACTAATTAACTTAATTAGAACTAAACCTAATTAGATAACCGGGGGTCCACCGTCATTGACTCGTAGGCCAACAGGCCCACCCAATCGGTGGTCGATGGTCAACTCGCCGGCGTCTAGCCGCCGGCGAGGCCAGGCGCGGCGGAGCAAAGTGCTTTTGCACTTTCCGGCCACCAAATGGGGCGCGGGGAGCATCTACGTGGAGCTGGAGATGAACCGCGTCGTTTGGTGGGGTTAGTTGAGGTCGGGGTGGCCGGAGTTGGCGCCGGCGACGAGTTTGGCGGCCGCCGGGGCTCGGCCAACGACGGGTTTGTTGCTAGGGGGCGAAGTGAGGCGCGTGGAGTGTAGTGTTAGACCCAACGCAGCTCGGTGAGTGCGATGGACACGGTGGCGTGGCCGTTGGGTGGCCGGAGCCTCGTCGGCGACGAGCTCCATGGCGGTGCGTTCGGTGATCGCGGTTGGGTCATTGTGGTGCACGAGGAAGAGAGTGGAGAGGATGGGAAGGTAGCCAGCTCACAGCGATCCCGTGAGAGAGCCTCGTCGGGTCGGGACGGTCCCAGTGCGGCGGCGGCGACGGCGAAGGGGATCTCCGGCGGTGGCGGAGTCGGGCGAGGTCGGTCGCGGCGGCTTCGGGCGAAGCAGGTGCTCGGGCTCGGCTTGTTCGACGAAGTCGACGACGGCGAGGCGACTGGACAAGGTCTCGTGGCGCTGGGACGACGGTGGCTACGGCACGACGGAGGAGCGGCGACGGTGGCGTCGGCCATGGCGGGGAGAGCGCGAGAGAGGAGGCAGGGGGGAGGACGTGTCCAGGGGTCGGGCGACGACGTGGAGGTCGCCCAGTATGGCGGCGGCGAGGTGAAGCAGGCGGCGGCCAGTGCGTGGCGCGCCTGCGCTGCCAAGGGGCACCAGTTGCTGCTGGCCGAGCCAAGCAGCTACATTGGCGCTGCTGGGCTGGCTGGGCAGGCAGTGGGCTGCACGGCGCGAGTAAGTTTTTCCTTTTTATTCTTTTTCTAATATTCTGCAACTTTGTGGGGTTTTAAAATACCAAAACTATTTTAAAAATCACCAAAATGCTCCTGGTCACTTGTTGGAATATTCCCAACATGAAACATTTTGGTTTGACAATTTTTGAACATTTAAAATATTTTATATAATTAAAATGCTCAAGTTCAAAACTTGTGGATTAACCCTAGAACCCTTAGATGACCTAGAAAATGGTACACCTTCTTTGACATGGGTTCTGAACCAAAGTAAAGAGGATGAACATTTTGAAGGGCATTTCGGATTCATTGAAATAAATTTTAGTAAACCCTAGTTGAATTAAGGGGGGGGGGTGTTCTGGGGTTTCCTGCCTTCCCCATTTCAAATTCAAATGAAATTTAAACATGATGCACACCCTAATGCATGGTCTATCTGGGATGTGACACTTCTTCTTGCTCTTCGGGAAGTTCTCCTGTCTGAAGGAAATGGATGATCTGCTGTGCCCATGTTGGAGCCTGTGGCTCGACAACAAGGACTAAAGGCTCATCTATCACTGCGGGACCATCGGCTTCTCTACGGCAAGGACCTGCGGGTCCGCCGAAGCTCGATGATCCCCGCCAAGCTTGCCGAGCTAAGCTTGTCGGGAGCGCGTTGCTTCAACGATACAAACTGCGTGGTTTGTCGGAGCAGCATCGCTCCTCGATGATATTTGCGTTGGTTTTGGGGACCTTCTTGGCGGCGGCCTCGGAGAGCTCTGCCGGAAAGTAGTCGCCGGAAACCAATTTTCTCTTCTTGGCCTGTCCTGTTGATGGTGTCACGGTTGGCTGAGTCAGCTTGAGCACAAAAATCCCTGGTTCCACAGGCAACTTAAGTGCGGCACATTTGGAGAGGCCATCAGCTATATCATTCTGCGCTCTTGGAACGTGTTCCATTTGCAGGCCTTCAAAGTGCTCTTCCAGCTTCCTCACTTCATCGACGTACGCTTCCATCAACGGACTCTGGTAGTCTTTATTTACTTGGTGGACGACGAGTTGCGAGTCTCCCTTTATAATGAGCTTCTTGATCCCAAGGTCCACCGCAATCCTGAGACCAGCAAGCAAGCCTTCGTACTCAGCAGTATTATTGGTTGCTTGTTCCTTGGGAAAGTGCATTTGGACTATGTATTTGAGGTGCTCCCCGGTGGGTGCGATAAGCAGCACGCCGCACCGGGCGCTTTGCGAAGTGAAGGCACCGTCAAAATACATCAGCCATTCTTTATTTGCCTCCTTGACGGGATGCTCGCCTCCGGGATCTCTTCGCCCTGCGTTGGCGTCCACTCGCTATGAATTCTGCCAATGCCCTGCTCGATAGTTGAAGTGCTTTGAACTTGAGACCAAAGCTTGATGCCCAAAGGCCCACTCAACAATCCTGCCTGTTGCTTCTGGATTTTGCAAAATCCTCTTTAGCAGAAAGCGAGTGACAACTGTTATCTCATGTGCTTGGAAGTAATGGCGCAGCTTTCTCGAGGCCATGAACAGGCCGAAAAGTAGCTTCTGCACACCAAAGTACCTCGATCTAGCCCCCTGCAGAAGGGAACTGACAAATTAGACTAGGCGCTGCACCATCTTCTTCCGTATCTTGTCGCAGCCCTGCGCTGATCCGTCGTTGTCAGGACCGGAGCTTGATGGCGAAGCCCCCCGCTTTTCGCTGGACGCACCTGCCTCGGTTGTCGGCTCATCATCCGCCTCCCTCTCCGCTACTAACGCAGCACTAACCACTTGATTAGTCGCTGCTATATATAGCAGCAACTTCTCTTGTGGCTTAGGTGCGACAAGTATTGGAGTGGAGGACAGGTATCTCTTCAAGTCCTGCAACGCAGCCTCCGCTTCGGGAGTCCATTTCATTGGACCTGCCTTTTTCAAAATCTTGAAAAATGGCGGCGCCAAAGCAGAACTTAGAAATGAACCTCTTTGAGAGCAGCCACGCAACCGGCAAGCCTCCTGACATCCTTGACGCGCTTTGGTGCTTCGATCTGCTCAATGGCCTTGATCTTGTCGGGATTGGCTTCAATTCCTCGCTGAGATACAAAGAACCCGAGAAGCTTGCCGGAAGGGACTCCAAACACGCACTTCTCGGGGTTGAGCTTGAGGTTGATCTTGCGCAGGTTTGCAAACGTCTCATCCAAATCTTGAACCAGGGTTGCCCTGTCTTTGCTCTTGACCACTATGTCATCCATGTAGGCTTCTACATTTCTGTGTATCTGTGGTCCAAAAGCATCATGGACTACCCTTGCAAAGGTTGAACCAGCATTCTTCAAACCGAAAGGCATCCGTATAAAGCAAGACATGCCACATGGTGTAATGAATGCGGTTTTCTTCATCCTCTTCGCCATGAAGATCTGATGATATCTGAATATGCATCAAGAAATGAAAGCAGATCGCATCCACCGTGGAGTCAACAATCTGGTCGATCTGCTGCAAGGGAAATGGGTCCTTGGGACAGGCTTTATTAACATCTGTGAAGTCAATACAAAGTCTCCATTTCCCATTAGCCTTGCGTATCACTACCGGATTGGCCAACCACGTGGGTGGAGGACTCTCGACAAGCCCCGCTGCTTCCAATTTCTTGATTTCTTATGCTATGAACTCTTGGCGCTCCACTGCCTGTTTCCTAACTCTTTGCTTGCCGGGCCTTGCGTGAGGACAGACAGCTAGGTGGTGCTCAATTACTTTCCTGGGAACGCCGGGGATGTCAGATGGTTGCCATGCAAACACATCGACATTCGCCCGTAGGAAAGCAACGAGCTCGCCTTCCTATTTAGGATCAAGCGTGGCACTGATGGTGAAGGTACCACCAGTACCGTCCTCCTTGGCGGGCACCTTCTTAGTCTTTGGCGGAGCTACCATCGTCCTGTTGCACTTGCCGGTGGAGCTCAATGGTGCGTCCTCGACGGTAGCGCAGCACTCCGAAGAGGTGCGCTTGCCGGAGTGGGCAGCAGAGCTCTTGCCGGATCCAGTGGTATTCTTCTTCGCCCCGGGAGCTTCAGCGGTAAGTAGTTTGCTATCTGTCGCGGCTGCTGCATCCCGGTAAATCTTGTCGGCGCAGATAAGTGCATCTTTCTTGTCGCCATGGACAGAAATGACACTTATCGGGCCGGGCATCTTGAGTAGGTTGTATGCATAGTGAGAGGCGGCCATGAACTTGGCGAGTGTCGGACGGCCGAGTATGCCATTGTAGGGCAATGGGAAATCGGCGACGTCGAACGTGACCTCTCGATTCGAAGTTGAGCTCATCGCCGAATGTTACCGCAACGCGATCTTCCCTTTGGCTTGCTCCTTCCGGGTTGATTCCTTGGAATGTACCAGTTTCTTGAGCTCATTGTCGAGGATCCAAGTTTACGGAGCACCGCAGAGGAGATCAAATTCAGGCCGCCCCGCCGTCAACCAGCACCTTTGTGACCTTGAGGTTGCGAATGGTTGGTGAGACCAACATCGGCAAGCACCCGACCGCAGTGATGCGATCGGGGTGATCCTCAATGTCAAAGATGATGGGCGTCTTTGGACACTTCGAGAGGTTTGCGTGATTCTATGGATGGTTCTACAGATTGACCTCACGCATCCATTGCTTAAGTTGGCGGTGTGAGGTATGCAGAGACGCACCACCGCCAACGCAAAGGACCTCTGTTGCCTTTTGAAACTCATGCTCATCAGCTTCATCATCTTCATAATCCTCGTCATCTTCATCTTCATCTTCTTCCTTGTCGCGCCACGGGAGGTCATCTCCTTGCCGCTGCTGGCCTTGCTGCAGGCGTCCTCCCGACCGGGTCTCTTTTACTTGCTGCACCGCACCTTCTTGGGCTTTCTCCTTGTCTCGCCGCTCGTATTCAGCTTTACGTAGCTCAACAAGCTGCTCGACTTTCTTGCAGCTCTGAGATCGTGGCCCTTAGTGCGGTGGATTTTACAAGATCGCTTGTTGAGCTGCCGGGCTTGTCGGGCGGCCGCCACAGCTTGGCGGTCGGCGCCGACGGTAACCTCCTTGCCGGAGCCACCGGCCTTGGCTTTGTTGGCGGCACCATCCTTGTCGGACTGCTCGACAACTAGTACTTCTTGGTTTTCTTCCTCCTATTGTTCCGTCATGGCTATTCCTTGCCGGGCGGTCCCTTCACCGCCGACTCTGCTCCCACACTCTCTCCTCGAAGCCTTCTTCCTTCTTCAAGCGTGCACACTTGTCGGCCAGCGTGAGAGCTCTCACGACGTCTTTCACTTTGCACATCGCCATCTCTTCCCTCATCCTGCGGTTTCGTACATTCTGATGAAATGCACTAATCACCGCAGCAGGGTGGACGTCTGGGATGTTGTAGTGCACTCGACTGAATCTCTGGATGAATTTGCGCAGAGACTCCCCCTCCTTCTGAGCAAGCAGGTGGAGATCACTCTCTTGGCCATGAGGCTTGTGGCCGCCTGTGAAGGCGCCAACAAACTGATGGCACAGATCTGCCCAAGAAGAGATAGAGCCATCCGGCAAGTGCATGAGCCAAGATCTGACGTTTGGCTTGAGCACCAAGGGGAAGTAGTTGGCGAGGATCTTGTCGTCTCGTCCCCCCGCAGCTTGCACCGCGATGGAGTAGATGCTGAGGAACTCCGATGGGTGTGTCCTGCCGTCGTACTTCTCTGGCACATCTGGTTTGAAATTTTTCTTGTCGGGCTAATGGACTTGCCGCAGCTCACGAGTGAACGCAGGGCAACCCACCACAGACGGGTAAGTCGCTGGTTCTTCGGGCGCATGCATATCGACAGTGGGCCCGGCGCGTTGGTCAGATTGACGGCGCGCTTCTCTTCGGCGCTCGATGCGGGTTCGAGCGTCCTCTTCTTGCCGTTCCCGAAGAACTTGGCGCTGGTCGTGACGAGCTCGCGGATCCGACGATGTTGTGGAGTCACTGTCGAGGTGGATCCGGCGAGTCGGTGATCTTGGCCTTCGGGAAGGGGAGTGTATGGTGGGTGCACCCCCGCAAGTCTCGTCGCCATCGGCTCGCGCCTTGTTGCCTCGCCGCGATTGCGGCGCTTCGGTTGCGCGGGGCGTCGCCGCTAAGCGGCCGATGAGACTCTGAATTGTGGCCCTCCACTCGTCGACCTTATCGGCCGTCGGAGGGTAATCTAGTAGTAACTGAGCCCTCACCAAGGCTTCCGCTGGTGTGGTTGGTGGCAACAGCGTACGGAGCAAAGAACGGGATGTGCTTGGACTCCTAACCAAGTTAGGAGGAGCAGCATCCCGCCCCAGTGACCGTACCCCACTCATACCGGCATCCTGAGGTGCATGCGGGTCTCGAGGGCCTCGGGATCCTCCAGCTTGGCCTTGATCCAATGAGCGTATGGTGCCGCGGGTATCATGACGCTGTCTGACCCGCGCCTCTTGTGACGGACGCGGTGCAGATTCGGACGCCGACGCCCGCGCCGCGTTGTCTTTGGACCTGGCGGCATCGTGGGCTCTCTCGACAACGCCGGTCCCTCCGCCAGCGTTTCCCCCACCACCTGACGGCTCCGATGGTGGTGGGTTCGACGCGGACGGCTCAGCTGCTGCCGAAGGCTTCTTCTTCGGCGCCATGTCGACGAAGATGTCGATGAAGTTGTTCGTGCGACCGCCGAATCGGGTTCACACAGTCTCGACGCCCCCCTACCTGGCTCGCCAAAGATGTCGGGGGAAGCTCTGATCGTGCCCCACGAGCACCTACGGGACCTGGGTCCCTTGTGGTTCGGAGGGGAGCGGAGATTGCACAAAGAGCGGATTGAGGCGATGCACACGAGGGGGTTTACCCAGCTTCGGAGCTCTCCGGAGAGATAATACTCCTACTGCTGCTTTGTGGATTTTCTTGTGTTCTTGCTAGGGAGCAATGCGGGCTACAAGACCTAGCCTGAGTGTGATGAACTAAGCCGGAGCTAGACCGAACTAGCGAACCGAACCCCTTCTACGTTGCCCTCGGCCCTCCTTTTATAGGCACAAGGGGTTACCACATATGGCAAGTAGACAAGGTTACAATGGTAAAAACCTGGGTTGGTACACCGCTTTGTACAGTGGTACATTAATCTATACCTAACTCGACGGCAAGGGACAAGAGTCATCAATGCCCGTCTTAGTCGCCCCGAACAGTGTAACAGGACCGTTAAGTGCGCCTCCGTCCGCCACGATGGTGGCTTGTCGGCGCCGTCTGTCGCTACTCCCGGCTGGCTGCACGGCCCGCCGACACGCCAGATTTGGGAGAGCCCGTGGTGACACGCTGGCGGGTGAGCTGGAGCGGAGATGAAGAGAGTCGCCCGCCCGGCAAGCGCCTTGCACAAGGGAACCTTGTCGCGCTTTGGGGTTCAGCGCCATAAGCCTTCCCAAGCTCCTCTTGCCGGGCCTTGTTTTTCGCCTGAGTGGCCTTCCGGCAAGCTCCTCTTGCCGGGTCTCGACTGCTTTTGTTTTGAATGGCTCCGAGGAGCTATCGAGGATCTTAGCGGCCATCAGGCCGGCCCGGCCGTAAGGCCAGAATCGTCTGTGACGAGTTCGGGGTACTAGGGTACCCCTACTCTAGTACACCGACATATCCCAATTCATATTTGAAGAAGTAAGCTTTGGACTTATGATTGGTGTGTTGTTTAGCTTCAAGAGTGGACTACTGCGTGCAACACAAAGCAGCTACCCAGATCATAGTGTAGATATAATGGGAAAACCATAAGCATCAGGAGTAAAATCAGCAAAGTGGAACTTGGTGGAATATATGTGCTAGTATTGCCGGTACGGCTAGAAAGGCTTCAGATACCAGCTCTCTTCAACTAAAGGCGCGGTACTGTTAATATCAGTGTAACTCTCAAAGGCCATTACAATTCCTATTCCTATGTTTACAAAATCCTACGAATCAAAGAGGCCGGAAGAGTTCAAAGTATCCATCACAACCGACCGTATAGACCTCTAGACTGCAAATGTCCCTGCTCATCTTCACTACAAGGAACATACTATACTACTATCATACTCCCTCGGTTCCAAAATATAAGTCTTTGTAGAGATTTCCACTATGGATCACATACATATGTATACAGATACATTTTAGAGTGTAGATTCACTCATTTTGCTCCATATGTAGTCCATGGTGGAATATATACAAAGACTTGTATTTAGGAACGGAGAGAGTACTTATTAAAGAAGAACGGAAGAGGAACATGCTAAAGAAGAGTAAGCAGATTTTGGATAATGAAATGTTCGTTGCGCAGTGCCCACACATGATGAACCAGAGCGCATTAAGAATGCAACTACCTGCTGTCTCTCTATATGTGGTGCACGTGCTTTTCGAAAGTAAAGTAGGAACATTAGCTGACCAATTAAACGTTATCTGTTTTAGTCATATCAGATTCGTATTTGAGCAACAAGTTTGGAATTATGAGTGGCACGGTGTTTAGCTTGATGGATTCAGGAATAGTGCTAAGCAGCTACGATGATGGTACTGAATATAAAGGCATGTCTGCATGCAAGTCACATGACTTTTGTCATTTGGGTCAGTCGACCATTTCAGACGGTTGGATGAAGATCCTATGTCTGCTAACCCTTCTTCTTCCTCGTCTCTGACTCTTCCCATACAGAACACCGCACGGGCCGCCGGCCAAACCACCAGCCCCCACCGCATATGTTCCTCCACCACCCCCACCCCCACCCCCGCCCCCACCCGCGTCGAGTTTTCTTCGTTCGACGAGGCCCCACCACCGCCCCCCACAACCACCATCCCCACCTGAGCCCCTTCCTTTTCACCGACGAACTCCGGCGAGCTCTCAAAAATCGACTGAACCAATTTTGAAATTTAGTCTACTGTCATTTAACTAGTGTGGAATATAAAAGGGGAAAACCGTAAGCATTGCGAGTATAGTGTTGAGCGTGCCATGGCGGATCTGAAGGTGCAAACCGGACAAAGGCAGCTTCACAACCAATGTTTTCTTTCAACTAACAAGTAAGTGATGGACAAGAAATCAGAGTAAAGTAGTGGCGATCTATTTTCTTGCTGTGATAAATAAGTTGAGCAGATACGAAAGAGCGCCGTGTATGCATCTGCTGAGAATTTGAAGGTGCTGCGGTAGCGATGGCTGACAACACCGTGGAAGCAGATCTAGGAGGGTAGACGGTGGCGGCGGGGCGCGATGGACGAGACGGTCGCAGGAGTGGCGCCGGCAAGGTGGACGACGGAGGAGATGAAGCATGAGGACGGGATGCAAGGATTCCGGTCCAAATCCGTGGATGAGAGAGGTCGATCTCTTGTAATGGACGACGACATCAGGGTATCAGCTCCGACATGGTGGAGGAGGACGGCGGTGGATGGGGTGGCGGACGGAGGAGGCTGGGGTGGAGAGGGTGTTTTGGCGCCCACGGAGTAGAGGAAGGGGGGAACCATGTCTTCAGGGCGCGCTTGTCTCAAATGTAAGGAAATTTACAAACTTGGCCCCCGTTTAAAATTTCCTACATCACAACAATATTAGTCTATTGGGGATAGGATGGTAATCTCGCATACACCGAATATTTGCCGATGAGAGTTTGTTTTTGGCACCCATCGTGTATGAATCGGGGAGGGAGTCAATTTCGGCCGAGGAGACACTGTGTTTTGGCGCCCACCGTGTATGAATCCGGGTGAGAGGCAGTTATGTCATGTTTGAGTGAAATTACAAACCTACCCCTATCGAAAATATAGAAAGCGAGCCGATAGGCTTTGCGTGGCAGGGATAGGCAGTAATTTCCATCTCACAGATTTTGGTTTCGGGCGGTTACTGCGACTTTCCCCAATTCGTTCAAATTTTTGCAGAGCAAGAGTGCACGTTTACCGTGCCAACTCAATTCAAATCCAGTTTGTATTCTATTTTTTTTCAGGCAGGATCCATTTTCGATTGGAATAAAATTCTATATACATCATTTTCTATATATACTTTCAAAAGCACAACAAAGAATTCTTCTCCTTATTGTATAATATGGTTTACAAATACAATGATCTCAAAATCATAAGGTTGAATTCAAGAAATTTAAACCAAATTGTGTTCTACTAAAGTGTATGGATCAGTAATATCTACATATTAAATAACATAGATGCGCGTGAATTCATATGAGTATGCATGTTTGATAGATCAATTTTGGTTCGAGTATGATTACATGTATCATCATCTCGAATTCAAATATTTGAATCCCTTTTATGTTGAATCCTTTCACGCCCACTCTGTTTTCTCCAGCTCACCTGCACGCTCACTTCATGTTTCTCCTATCTTCGCAAACATGGTCTCTCGACGTCTCCCTTGAGAAGTGTCACACTCTCCCTATCATTATACATTACACAGTTTTCATTATCTCTCCCATCTCTACCGTTCTCTGGTATCACTAGGTACCTAAGCTTTCTTTTTCACTGCCACAGACATAGTCTCACTCGCCTTTCACTTTGTCTTTCTCTCTATGGGGTTCTCTCACACACCCTATATGTCTCTAGATATGACTCATACCACTAAAATTACTCTCTCCCACAGACACAACATTTGTTGCGATCTCCTTTCCGTCTCCATCCCAGTTATAAAACTGACATTATTCATTTGTTTACCGATCAGACAAACTCCCCCTCTCTCTCACACACACAACTCCTGCTTCCACTCCCCTTCCCGACTATCGTCTCTCTCTCTCACACACACACAAAACTCTCGCTTTCGCACCCCCGACTCGTATTTCTCTCACAAACATTGATCGACAAGCCTCCAAATAGGTTTATACATGTAACACCCAGGATTTTGCCCTTTTCTTTTTCCTTTGATTTTCTTGGATTTCTTGATTTGACTTGCTTTTCCGTGGCTATGTGGTTCCAAAACTTGGGAAGATCATGTCTTCCTAGGTTATATAGTGGCTTGTCATCCTCATTATCATTCCTAGATCATGTCATTTCCATCCTTGACCTAATCCAATATTCTTTTTATTGGGAATATTCCTTTTTCTGTTAAAAGAATAACCCTTTAAACCCCAGGTTGTGAAGCAACCCATCTTTTTGTCATTCCCAAAATTCCCAACTAGTTCTCTTAAATTGTTTAGGTCATATCTTCCACAAATAAGTCAAAATCCTTCCTTGACATCATCAAAGATAATTCACAAATATTCCTTTTATGATTCTGCCCTAAGTGGTGGTTTGAGAAGGAAGTGTCATTTATCTTTGCTTGATTAACCCCAAACCTTTTGGACATCTTTTCCTGTCCATATAATTGCACCATGCCAAAATACAACTCAATTTGCTTAGTAAATATTGCTGAGCAGTTTTCAAAGTTCCTGTGTGAGGGAAGTGATTGTGAAGGAAGTACTAGCTAGGCATATCCAAATGAGTTGAAATTTTGCAAGGTCCTTCATATGATCAAATCATGACTCCCCACCAAATATGAGCTCATGTAACTCATCTATGTGAGCCCAGCTCCAAATCTTAGTTTCTGGTCCGATTTTTAGTTTGTGAAGCAACTATATTTTATATTGCCTCAATTAAGCTGAAAATTTACCAGGACATTCTAATATCCATATCAACTCTCTCCATCAAGTTTTGGCTCAATCCATTATTCCATTTGCCCTGTGCAATTTTTCTAAAATTCTGATCAGAAGGAAGCATTGTGAAGCAAGTCCCATTTTGGTATTTTCAAATGGCATGAAAATTTTACAGTAGCTTCATATGATCAAATAACACATCTATGCCAATTTTCAGCTCAATCCAAGCTAGTATGTGAGTGCTACTTCAAAGTTTGCTATTCTGGTCAGTATGGCACGTTGCACTACAAGTACTTGCTAAACCCCTCAGTATGAGCTGAAACCTTGCCATCTTACTCACCTTAGTGAGTGATAAACCCTAGTCAAATATCAGCGTAATCCTCTTGACCAATCCTCTGAAAATGGTATCAAACACCTTGCTACCAAAATGTTTTGGCTCCTCCTACAAATCACTTCTTTGCTCCTGTACTGAGTTATTACCGCCTTTGAACTCAGGGCACTAAGGTCATTCTATTAGACAAGGTCGGTCCGGCCAGAACGCGTCGCTTGGGCCAGCTTACGTGGTGACCACGGGTTGGACATCCCAAATATCGCGCACTACCAAACTTGAAGCTGTGTTCGTCCGCTCCCCTCCGCCTCTCGCGTCCACATCATGTCCTCTAGCTCGCCCATGCTCGTCTGCATCTTCCTGCATCAATGCCCTGTCTGGACTCTCCGTGGTTTAGTCGCCATCGCCGTGCCCATGACGCGTCCCTCCTGTGTCCCTCCTTTGGCATGTCGGTCGGAGCTTCTCCGAGCCCTCCCCTGGACTATATAAGGAGTGCCCGAGCCCTCTCGCAGCTCCCAAGCCTCTCCTTGTTCCTCATTTGCCCCCTGAGTCGCCTAATCTTGCCGGAGTTCGCCGTTCGTTTTCGGTGTTCGCCGGAGCCCGAGCTAGTCCGGTCGCCCTAGGTCTCCTCTCTCCTCCCGACACCCCACGAGGTCCACCACTCTCCGGCGTGATTCCCCAAGCCCTCCACCTCGCCTCCCCATGGCCGGAGACCCCTGCCCATCACCACCACCGCTGCCTCTGCCTCCTCCCTGCCTCCTCCCGTCGCCGCTTGTAAGAGTAGTGATCTCCCTCTAGATTAATCTCACTCCAACACAAGGTTCAGTACATGATGGTGATTACAGAGGAATGATTACACTAATGGAGGACGAACACATGAACTGGAGGAAGGGGAAAGGAAGGAGATAGAGGAGAGAGGTAGCCGCCGCCACCGGTTCGTTGATCCACTGGATGCTTTGCTCCTTGCCTTTGATCTGGTACTTGTAGCTGCAGCGATGGGGTAGCAGGCGGGCCAGGTCCATGAGCGGCCCAGTGGGCAAGCCCATGTGCGTACATGCTAGGAGGGCTCCTAACATCCCCCCTCCTTAAGATTCGGCTTGCGCCCAAGCCGAAACCACCAAGAGCCGCCTGGATTCCACTGCACTCGATGTTCCTTGACTACCTTGAAGTAGTGGTGGTAGCCGAAATCGGGGTTGACTTGAATGATCGGGTTCTGGTGGCCGTGGCCGGTGGAGACCCAACCAAATGAGATGCCAAAGTTGTCGTTGTAGAAGCCGGGGCAGTTGTGGTCGACGGAGCCTTGCGGGAAGCCGACAGTGACAGCGGTGACACCCCACCCTCCTTGAATAATAGTTTGTCGAGTCTATTTCAATAACAGCCACAATGCAATTCGTCCAGGATCCCAAGGTGTTACCAGCTGGTAGATGCCCCAGTGAGGCCCCAACAACTCGATAGCATAAAAGAGATGATAATCTGAATGGAGCTCATAGGACCGATGTCGACTTGATACACATCAAGCAAGCCTTTGGGCTCAGCAGCTTGTTCCCCGCACCAATGAGCATCCAGATTCAAATGTGCTAGGACAGAGCAAGCTTCCAAGTAATCAACCTGTAAGTAATAGGGCGTTACGAGCAGAACAAATGTTGCTGCTCATGCGAAGGAAGAAGTGACAGAATAGACTGAATTGTTTGAACCATGTTTCTTCATCTTCCACAGCAGTGCAAACTTCTCGAAATAAATTTCCCAGTGGGCAACACCATAGGTAAGGTATTCAACACTTACTTGTAGCTGCAGCGATGGGGTAGCAGGCGGGCCAGGTCCATGAGCGGCCCAGTGGGCAAGCCCATGTGCGTACATGCCATATCACAAGCTCATGGTAAATAGCTCCACACACATCACGTACTAGCTCACTTTTCAAACTCTTGCTGGAACTAGACAAGCCATAGAAAATCTTGCTAATGTGTTGTTGCATGAAGGTCGCAACCCAGCTACAGAGCATCACTGTTTTATGTCCAGAGAAGATTGCACAAAATATAGGAATAGCAACACTTGATGATAGCAGGTAGTCAGGCCAAGTATCAATCTGGAGAGATGCCAATCTTGTAGCTGAACAAGCAGTTGCAAACACCACTGAGTTGCTCTGAAACTCATAGGAATACACGGTTCGTGTTATCTGTCTACTTTCGCTGACAGTATGGCCACTCCGTGTAAATTTCCATTGACCCAAAAGTTTTCGGTGCACTGGCAAGTTCATTAGCTGAATTTTCCTTTGCAATTTGTCACCCATAGGAATACTACATACAATAGCATGCTCCAGTATGTGATGCTTGGACAAGTTCTAATAATCGTGCGTTTTGCATGCATAATGTCTAGTAGTATCCCACTTCCTGGACTGCTTGTCGATAACTATAAACAGATCCTCCAAATATTCCACTGAACCTTCGCACAAGAGCTGTTTACTGAAACATGAATCATCACTGTCCTATTGCAAAAACCACAAGCGCCAGAACTGGTGGGTGAGTAACCCTCCAAAGTGTCCAGTGAATTTGTACTGCCGCTGCCATGATTTGTACAGAAAATTTTCTATTACAGTATATTGGTACGAGCAGAGAGGAATTCCACCAATAAGAAGCAGAGCCAACCACCTAAACTGATGTAGCTGAAGAAAAATCCTGTTATAGGCGACATGTTGCTGAATAGTGGATGTATTCACACTTCCGAATAGAGGTAATGTCCAGCTCCAGATTATGCTAGCAGAGGTAATTGAACACAGTGCCAGATTTGCCATCGTTTGAACACCGGGATCCCAGGACCCCCATGAAGGATCGTTAGTTGGGCAAATATAGAAATGTAACTGGCCGGCTTGCTGTTGCATGCCTGGTGTCAACCTATTTTGCAGCATAAATGATGGATGGCCGGAGAGAACTACACAGAACACCCAAATAGCAGCAGATGACCTTGATAGTTTCAGGTGAAGATTGTTTTGACTGAACCTGATCCTTGGTTGGGCATCTTGAACATGCAATTCATACGAGGGCCGCAAATAAACAATAACTAGTTGTCTTTCTCTAGTATCCAAGTTCAAATCACCCATAAAAGGCATAATCAGCTGGCTCGGAACAAGAATATCTCTTGGCACCATGGTGATCAGGCAAACAACCTTCTCAAGAATACATGGTGTCATAAGCTGCACATTTGGCCGATACCTTGAGGATTCTCTCAGAGAATTCAGGTCACCAAATAATCTCTTCATCACATCAGTGACTTGTGGCCGCACCCCATCATGTTTTAGAGTCATGTCAACATGAGAGCAAGCGAATGACGGCCACGGCATGAGTCGTACCTTATTTCCGTCAGTACGATCCATCTGAAATGATGGCCATGGTTGCAATTCCACACAAGCCAGCATTAGAACCTGCCATTGAGTAGGAGGTAGACATTTCGGAGCATCACTCTTCGTTTTTGGCTGATGATCTGGTGGCCGCCTAGACTGCAACTGTGCAACTGACAAACGACTGAGAGGCTTTTCCAAGAATATCAGTTCAGTATAGTAAACCCCCATCCTCATAGAAATAACCTGAGGTGGTGGCCATGGACGCTTCCTACGCCCTCCTCCATGAGAGCGAGCACACAAAAAGTACGTTAAGGGCACCATCTTGTCACCCTCGCTGGGGTTGTCGTTGAAGCAATGAGTCGAACACGTGGTCAGCACCGGCAGAGCGGGGTCGTTGGGGACGATGAGGGTGACATCGTGATCCGCCTTGGTTGTCACTTGGGTGGAGATGTCGACAGAGAGGGCATCGAGCTCCTGCACGCCGGCCTTGGGGTCGACATCGGTGGTGGTTGTCACGGGAGTAACGACCTCGGCACTAGAGGGACTGTTGGTGCCGATGGGGGCCGTTGCTTGCACCAGAGCGAGCTGCTCGACTTCTTGGTGGATGGGGTCGACCGTGGCCTCGAGATGGACGACGGTGGCGGCTTCATGGACCTCGTCAACACTATTGATGGTGTCGGCCTGGGTCGAGCACTCCGTCGAACATGTGACGGGCACCATCGCGATGCAGGCCGAGGCTGCATCATGGGCAACCGTGGGGATCTCCTGGGCCTTGGTGATGGAGCCAGAGACGTCCAGGACGGGCGCAGACGCGTCGGTTGTGCTCTCCGGCGAAGTGGTCGCTGGTGGTGGGTTGTGGACGACGGCGGGTGAACTGGTGGCCCAACTGACGTCAAGGGCGTTCATTTTCTCGGTGAGGGACCTGGCGGCGTTGGTGTAGGCATCGAGCCTGGCGCCGAGCCTCTCGAGATACTCCTCGAGGAACGGATCCATGGTTGATTCCGTTGGATGGTGGTGGTGAAAAAAAATTGGGGGGAAGAATTCGGGGAAGGGTGGTGCCTGGCTCTGTATACCAGATGTAAGAGTAGAGACCTCTCTCTATATTAATCTCACTCCAACACAAGGTTCAGTACATCATGGTGATTACAGAGGAACAGTTACACTAATGGAGGACGAACACATGAACTGGAGGAAGGGGAAAGGAAGGAGATAGAGGAGAGAGGTAGCCGCCGCCGCCGGTTCGTTGATCCACTGGATGCTTTGCTCCTTGTCTTTGATCTGGTACTTGTAGCTGCAGCGATGGGGTAGCAGGCGGGCCAGGTCCATGAGGGCCCAGTGGGCAAGCCCATGTGTGTACATGCTAGGAGGGCTCCTAACACCGCTTCCCCTTCCCTCCCTAGTGGCCGCTTCCCTCCTGGAAGGGCGCGCCTCGCCGCCCCGCACCCGGCGGTGGCCTCGCCCCGGCCGGGGGTGGCCTGAGCTGGCCGGACCCCTTGCCGGCTCTCCGCTACTTCCTCTCCTCTGCTCACGGGAGCACAGGAGCGAGAGGAAGGAGACGACCCGACCGCCCCCACCCCTTGCCAGCTCAGTGTAAGTGGATACGCATTCTATGGAGTACGCTTTTCTCTCCCTAAAGCGTATTCCTCTAGAACACGTTTTCTCCTTGGGAAAATATATTTTCCTCCCGTTCGGCCCAAAGTACGTTTTCATGTTCAGAAGGCTATTTCTGATTTTGCGCGTCTGCCTTATCCACTCAGGGGCCCGTTGGTGATGAAAATATTCATAGATTGGTCCTTCTTCTTCCACACTTCATAACTCCGCAACCGTAACTCCGATTGAGGTGAAACAAACGCTCACTTCTCCGTCTCGTCGAGGTCTTTCTGCTGGTAACATTTTCACTAGGTGTTAAAACTATGGAAATGACCATTATACCCTTGCCTCTAATCAGCCCCCTTTGAGAGAGAACCGTCCGGCGTTTCGTCCGCGCGGCTTCACCGCGATTCTTCCCGGAGTCTCCTTCACCCCCAGGAAAGCCACAACAGCCACTTGCATGATAGCCATGTAGTAGCCATGGTTTCTACTTGAATATTTAATAAAAGGCCCGTTATCTGTCTGCTTGTTTGCTACGGTTGTCGTTGTTCTGGTTATGCTCGTGGTTTTATGTTCACCTTGATGCTATGTTCCGATGCATCTTGTTATCTTGTACTACTTGCTAGTATCATGTTCGTAAGTCATGCTTAGTAGTAGTAATACATGCTGGTAGCAGTGATGTTCTTCGGATGCATGCTTAGTTTGTTATTCAGTACCGTTGCTATGCTTATTCCGTTGCATCTAGATGGTTACATGCTCACTTGGTAATATTCTTGTTATGTTCTTGCATGATGTTTATTTATGATGCCAGTAGTCATGCTATGCTTATGGTAGAGTTATGCTTGTGTTTTTCATGCTTGTCAGTATGCCATGCTCATTCGGATATTTGATTCATTGTGGTTATGCTCAATGATTTTGTTGCACCTCCATGTTGATATCATGATCATGCACTGTAGTTGCATCATGTTCTTGTATTATGGCTCAGCTTATTGCATTCAAGTTTAATCGGATAATAATGAACTTGGACAACTGTTGGCTGAGCCATGGTGCCACTAAATCGAGCTGACCAATGCAACCACATTTGCTTTTATGGGAAGGCACTAATGCGGTCTATTGTCATGCCTCTCGCCGGTGCCTCCAACGAGGGAAGTTTATGCGCGGGCGCTACCTTTGCCGGGTAGGACGGCATAAGCCTTGTGTGCCCGTTGTTGAGTATGGATCCATTGTCCCTGTTTGGGACCGTTTATGTTTTGCAAGGACGGTGGTCGTTGATGCCTTTGGTAGGCACGGGGCCACCCATGACTTAGCCCAAAAAGGGGAGTTGGTCGGAGTGGCCGGGAGAGTGTCATGGAAGTAGATCCGTTTTGTCAGAACGTCGTTGGTCCACCCGAATGGGAGTGTGAGGCCATGGGTTCCGTGGTGTGGGTAAAGTGTGCTACCTCTACGGAGTGTGTGTGTTAAATCTATCGATAGCCGCGCCCGCAGATATGGGCCCAATTCATAGTCGGTCACACTATGATCCAACAATAATAATAACTTGCGTAATAATAATCCCGGTTCATGGATGAGAAAGAGATTGGTTGTGATCAGAGAGGATCACGGAGGTATCGTGGATACCGATGTTGGTAAGTTGATGCATGTGTTGGTTACGAGGTAACCCGAGCAGAGTAAGTTGGTGCATGATAATGTTAACCTGTTGCATGCTAGTATCATCATGTTCAGAAAATGCTCATACTGTGCTAGCTGTATCATGTTCATCTTGTTCATGCTAAGATTGATCTGATAGTATCATGTTAATTCTTGTTAACATGTAATTGCCATGTTGATGTCTGTCTTGACTGCTTTTGGTTTTTGTGAGCTTGCAAGTACATTCAATGTATTGACCTGGCGTGTCATGCCAGTTTGCAGGTCATGCCTGGATTGCTTCCTTGTTTGGTGTAGTTCTTGTGTTCGCGAGCTAGGATAAATGTTCCAGCCAGAGTCCCTGTGAATTGGAGTCCGTCATCGTCGTTCGTTGTTCCGCTGCTAGTAGAGGCTCCGCTGCCTCGAGTTGTTATGCTGCTCGCATAGAGCAACTGTGGTTGGCGTAGCATCGCTGTGCCGATGTTATTCATTGTAATATCGGAGACCTTGTATCCATAATCGTGCTGTAATAGAGAGCTGGTTTGTTCAATGCTAAGCAGTGTCGTATTCCAGAAGACTTCATCTTGATCTCTGGGCTGGAATACGGGGCGTTCCGGTTTCTCTGAGCTGGGGTGCCACAAGGCTTGGTATCAGAGCAGGTCTGGCTGTAGAGCGTCCTAGTCCGCTGGAACGTTAGAAAATGGTAGTATAGGGTCTGGTTGTTGCCCTTGCTTGCTGCATTTGATTGTTGCATTTGTTTGCTGCATATAGTCTTATTCGGTTACCCCTAACCCCTATTTCGTGCGTAGATGGCGGTTAGCTTCCATGAATTCAATGCCCTCCCTAGAGCTCCCGGTGCTGTTCCTATTGCGTTCAATCCCACTCCTGCACCTCTCAGCTTTGCCACCATCCTTGGCGACATGTGGCGTAGCATTTATCCCCATGGAGATCCACCCCATTATCAAGTATTCCAGTTTTCTGCCATAGGAAGAATCCTGGAATATGTTGCCCACGTCCATCTGTCAGCCTCAATTCCTGTTGGTAAGCGCACCTACAGTTTCCACGGTGGTTACATCACTACTCCCGAGCGTGCTGTTCAGCTTGCCGCAATGGCAAGAATCACCGGCCTTCATCATCAAGAGAGCATGATGCAAGAGAACCGTGCCTATCAATACTATACCACCATCGTCGAGAATCCTAAGCGGATCAAGTTCCCGTCTATCAACCCTCAAGATGACCCAGCTATCCTCGCCATGTCCCGTTCCATGACAGACGAGTGTCTTCTTATTCCTGAGTTAGTCCGAGACGCCATTCGAGCTAGGAGATTGCTTGGTGCCACCCTACCTCAATCTCCGCCAGCTTCACCAACCCCTCCGCCTCGTCCCTCCAGAGTTTCGGAGTCAGCAGTTCCACTCGCTACTCCTTTAGCTTCTTAGTCAGCTCCCGAGCGTTTTCTCAAGCGTAGTGTGTATTCCTTCATGTAGTGCATGTGCATTCGCTCTAGTATCATGCTTGTGTGTGCTGGTTTGGAGTAGTTTTGTAGTTTGTTTGTTGTGTACCTTTTTTAGCTTGTTTGTTGTGTAATTTGTTTAGCTTGTTTGATGTGTGCTTTGTGCAATCAATTGTTTTCTCGTGCTTCTTTGTTTTGAATCTTCGGTGTTAACCCCATATGGAAAAGTGCTCATCAACCAACACGGATTAGAGGAAGCCATGAGAAGTAAAGACAGACACCAAGGAACTCAGTTATAAGCAATGAGATTTTCAGCTGACAGCATTGTATTGCAGACATCCGGTATGAATACAAGTTATATTCTGCTCAGACTTTCAGTAACAAGTACCCGTCAGAGATACACCTTTATTGCAGCAATGATTGAACCAGCAGGAGAACAAAATTGGATCCAAGTCCAACAATGCATTTCAAGTCAGAGATATGGTCTGTACACAATGAGTGATTCTACCATGAGTCAGATTTAAAACATGCGACACCCCGAGGTCAGTCCGGATATGCAAGGAATTCAGCAAAGAGGACATTCAGACAATTCTTGTTATACAAGTTATCAACAGCCGGAATGACAAGAATATATATATATTCCATTCACAAAGAAGACCAGTCCAGTCCTTCTTCACAGCTTACCAGCAAAGCGTACAAGACACGATTTACCAGTCTGCATCACAAAGACATGAATGGATACCAGTGCAAGATATTGAGTCTTCGGTAAGATACCGCAACAACTTCTGGCATAAGGTACCGAGTCTTCCCTAGCAAGCCTTCAAGGCGGGAAGCTTATGAGGCACGGTACGCAGTCTTCCTCGGCAAGATATCCATAGAAAGCTTCAAGCACCAGCTGTCTAGTCTTCCGCAGAACGATGCCCCGATGGATTCCAAAGCAAGCTGCCCAGTCTTCTTTACTATGACACTGGTACAAGAAGATAAACAATGGATTGTCGGCATATGTCGGTGTTTTCCAAGTGGTGAATCTGCAACAGTTAAGTCAGAAATAAGAATCAGTCAGAACAAAGGCATACCTCGAGAATCGGATATTTGTTCATATAATGAGTATGTTGCTAACTTCATGCAAGTCTCTCGCACAAGGAAGAATTCACAGTACGCATCCGACAACCTCACCGGTTCTTCAAGAGACAGAAATCTAGTGGGTGATGTAAGAATTGGCAAGTCTTTAAGAAAGAAAACATTGAGACAACTATCTTGGCAGTAAATATCAAGATCAACCCCGCACACCCAACAAGGTGATGCTACTAATCTGGTCACTGTCTCGTATGATTGAGATCTGTATAAGCACACGTGAACCGGATAAATATACCGAGACTCAAGACATGAACCAGACCAAGGTATGACTGCAAGATATAGCACATGACCATATTCAGGGCCGCGAAAATAATCAAGGATATATATGGCCCCGCTCTTTCAGTTAAGGATCCAGATAACGAATAATGAAGGAGCAAGACCAACAATACAGGTATGCCAAGTACTTTGCGAACAATGTGGTATGTATGCCCAAGATAGTCTGATATTTCATATCAAATACCAAGTGAAGATACGCCTGAGAGGTCTACTTCATTGCAGTAAGGGCCTCATAGCAAGGCAACCAACTCAGTCAACAGTGTATGCTCAGAACTGTCAGCATTGAATACTCAAGTCTGTCAAGTCCGAACCCAGGACAACTCAACATATTGACCTCAGCAACCATGCTGAAGCATAGCACGGACTGTTATCCCCATTTACACCGGCAACATGAAAAATCAGTGTGAGAGCACATACCTTGAGGATTGTTATCTCTCGTATATGGGAAACAATTAAAGAATAGCCTGCCGTGAATGGGATTCTTTTCCTAGATCACCGCTAGTCAAGTCTGCGAATGTGATCATCAGGTGATGGTGCATTCTACTATCAGTCACGTCAAGCGACAGTCAAACTTTTAGTACAGATTGGATATGAAAGATGGTAAAGCCAGTCAAGCTAGTCAGAAACTCCTGCAAGATGTCAGAATCCATCCGAAGGCCAAGTATGATTCCTATCACTGTTTTGAACCCAGAAGGTATGCAATGCATATATTCAAGCAGTCTGATATTTGGATAGAATAGATTCTTTGTTCCACGCGAAGATGTGTTCCCAACTCCGTGGAATATTCCCGGTACTCGATACGAGAATAACATCTCCAGCAAGGATCAGTATCAAGAAGGACACCTAAGTCAGTAATGATGATTTTTCGGACCTTAGCGAAGCCAGTAGATGTGAAGGGAAAATTTTGAGTCAGTATGAATAGGAAGATATGAGGTAAGTCCTGTCAGAATGTCAGATACGGTGAAGCAAACCATCCCAGATAAGGGCAGTCAGTCAGATCCAATTTACTGGGAATATTATATGAGAATGAATAAAAGAAACCCGAGTTGGAAACGGTTTCTTCAAGTCATAATATTTATCCCTGAGCAACTAAATCTCGAGGACAAGATTTCTTTAAGGGGGGAGACGTGTAACACCCTGGATTTTGCCCTTTTATTTTTCCTTTGATTTTCTTGGATTTCTTGATTTGACTTGCTTTTCTGTGGCTACGTGGTTCCAAAACTTGGGAAGATCATGTCTTCCTAGGTTTAATAGTGGCTTTTCATCCTCATTATCATCCCTAGATCATGTCATTTCCAACCTTGACCTAATCCAATATTCATTTTATTGGGAATATTCCTTTTTCTATTAAAGGAATAACCCTTTAAACCCTAGGTTGTGAAGCAACCCATCTTTCTGTCACTCCCAAACTTCCCAAATAATTTCCATAAATTGTTTGGGTCATATCTTCCACAAATATGTCAAAAATCCTTCGTTGGCATCATCAAATATAATTCACAAATATTCCTTTTCTGATTCTGCCTAAGTGGTGGATTGAGAAGGAAGTGTCATTTATCTTTGCTTGATTGACCACAGACCTTTTGGACATCTTTTCCTATCCATATAACTGCACCATGCCAAAATTCAACTCAATTTTCTTAGTAAATATTCCTGAGCAATTTTTCAAAGTTCCTGCCTGAGGGGAGTGATTGTGAAGGAAGTACTAGCTAGGCATATCCAAATGAGTTGAGATTTTGCAAGGTCCTTCATATGATCAAATCATGACTCTCCATCAAATATGAGCTCACGTAACTCATCTATGTGAGCCTAGCTCCAAATCTTAGTTTCTGGTTAGATTTTAAGTTTGTGAAGCAACAATATTTTATATTGCCTCAATTAAGCTGAAAATGTACCAGGACATTCTCATATCCATATCAACTCTCTCCACCAGGTTTTGGCTCGATCCATTATTCCATTTTCCCTATGCAAGTTTTTCCAAAATTCTGATCAGAATGAAGCATTGTGAAATAAGTCCCATTTTGGTATTTCCAAATGGCATGAAACTTTTACAGTAGCTTCATATGATCAAATAACCCATGTATGCTAATTTTCAGCTCAATCTAAGCTAGTATGTGAGTGCTACTTCAAAGTTTGCTATTCTAGTCAGTATGGCACGTTGCACTACATGTACTTGCTAAACCCCTCGGTATGAGCTGAAACCTTGCCATCTTACTCACCTTAGTGAGTGATAAACCCTAGTCAAATCTCAGTCTAATCCTCCCGACCAATCCTCTGCAAATGGCATCAAACACCTTGCTGCCAAAATGTTTTGGCTCCTCCTGCAAATCACTTCTTTGCCCCTGGACCGAGTTGTTACTGCCTTTGAGCTCAGGGAACTAAGGTCATTCTACTAGACAAGGTCGGTCCGGCTATAACGCGCTCCTTGACCCAGCTTATGCGGTGACCACGAGTCGGACATGCCCAATCTCGTGCTCTACCAAACTGTGACGTTGTGTTCGTCCGCTCCCCTCCGCCTCTCGTCTACACATCATGTCCTCTAGCTCGTTGATACGTCTCCAACGTATCTATAATTTTTTATTGTTCCATGCAATTATATTATCTGTTTTGGATGTTCAATGGGCTTTATGATACACTTTTATACTATTTTTGGGACTAACCCATTAACAGGAGGCCCAGCCCAAATTATTGTTTTTTGCCTATTTCAGTGTTTCGAAGGAAAGGAATATCAAACGGAGTCCAAACGGAATGAAACCTTCGGGAACGTGATTTTCAGAACAAACGCGATCCATAGGACTTGGAGTGGACGTCAAGCAATCAACGAGGAGGCCACGAGGCAGGGAGACACGCCTGCCCCCCTCGGCGCGCCCCCACCCTCATGGGCCCCTCGTAGCTCTCCTAACCAACCTCTTTCGCCTATATATACTCATATACCCTGGAAACATCAGAAAATGAGTCGAAACCCTATTTCCACCGCCGCAACCTTCTGTACCGGTGAGATCCCATCTTGGAGCCTTTTCCGGCGCTCCGCCGGAGGGGGCATTGATCACGGAGGGCTTCTACATCAACACCATAGCCTCTCCGATGATGTGTGAGTAGTTTACCTCAGACCTTCGGGTCCATAGTTATTAGCCAGATGGCTTCTTCTTTCTCTTTGGATCTCAATACAAAGTTCTCCTCGATTCTCTTGGAGATCTATTTGATGTAATCTTCTTTTGCGGTGTGTTTGTTGAGATCCGATGAATTGTGAGTTTATGATCAAGATTATCTATGAACAATATTTGAATCTCCTCTTAATTCTTTTATGTATGATTTGTTATCTTTGCAAGTCTCTTCGAATTATCAGTTTGGTTTGGCCTACTAGATTGATCTTTCTTGCAATGGGAGAAGTGCTTAGCTTTGGGTTCAATCTTGTGGTGCTCGATCCCAGTGATAGAAGGGGAAACGACACGTATTGTATTGTTGCCATCGAGGATAAAAATATGGGGTTTATATCATATTGCTTGAGTTTATCCCTCTACATCATGTCATCTTGCTTAAAGCGTTACTCTGTTCTTATGAACTTAATACTCTAGATGCATGCTGGATAGCGGTTGATGTGTGGAGTAATAGTAGTAGATGCAGGCAGGAGTCGGTCTACTTGTCACGAACGTGATGCCTATATACATGATCATACCTAGATATTATCATAACTATGATCAATTCTATCAATTGCTCGACAGTAATTTGTTCACCCACCGTAATACTTATGCTCTTGAGAGAAGCCACTAGTGAAACCTATGGCCCCCAGGTCTATTATCTAGCATATTAATCTACATTATTTCTATTACCGTTTATTTTGCTTTCTTTACTTTTAGTCTTTATCATAAAAATACCAAAAATATCATCTTATCATCTCTATCAGATCTCACTTTTGCAAGTGGCCGTGAAGGGATTGACAACCCCTTTATCGAGTTGGTTGCAAGGTTCTTATTTGTTTGTGTAGGTACATGGGACTTGAGCGTGGTCTCCTACTGGATTGATACCTTGGTTCTCAAAAACTGAGGGAAATACTTACGCTACTTTACTGCATCACCCTTTCCTCTTCAAGGGAAAACCAACGCAGTGCTCAAAGAGGTAGCAAGAAGGATTTCTGGTGCCGTTGCCGGGGAGTCTACGCACAAGTCAAGACATACCAAGTACCCATCACAAACTCTTATCCCTCGTATTACATTATTTGCTATTTTCCTCTCGTTTTCCTCTCCCCCACTTCACCCTTGCCGTTTTATTCGCCCTCTTTTCCGTTCGCCTATTTTTCGCTTGCTTCGTCGTTATGGCTAGTGCTTTATCTACTCCTTTGTCTCCCGAGTTCGAAGTTCTTCACTTAAAAAAAACAAGGATAAAATCTAAAAGATGCTTGGTATAGGATGATATAATCCTATCATGGTTGCACTATAGAGGGAGATTTCAAGGTTTTACTTCGCAATTTTTATGTTGGGCTAACCGTATCCCATAGACAACTCCTTGATTTTGCCGCCAAAGGGAATTTTATTGAAACTGATCCTACTTTTGCTTATGAAATTATAGAGGGGATAGTAGGAATACTTCCCTCACAAAAGTGACCAACTCTTACTCAAGAGGGAACCCAAATCTTAGAAAAACTATGCGAATTGCAAAAGTCTCTTGAACCTCTTAAAAATGTTGGAGGAAACCTTAATCGCATGAATACTTTGATTACACTTTGCAACAAACGGTTGGATGCTCTAGATCTAAGAATCTCCGAGTATGAAGGGAAACGTAAAGAACCTCCCAGATTCGAGCATAACTCCACTAAAAAGATAAATACCAAAGATGGCAATACCTAGATCTATCCTCGCTTTCATGCCTAGCTAGGGGCGTTAAACGATAGCGCTTGTTGGGAGGCAACCCAATTTTATTTTAGTTCCTTGCTTTTTGGTTCTGTTTAGAAATAAATATTTGATCTAGCCTCTGGTTAGATTTTTTTTTAGGTTTTAATTAGTGTTTGTGCCAAGTGAAACCTATAGGATCTTCTTGGATGATAGTTATTTGATCTTGCTGAAAATTCCAGAACTTTCTGTTCACGAAAATAATTGTGAAAAATCACCAGAACGTGATAAAATACTGATTCAAATTGCAGTAGATCAATAAACAAATTATCTAGGTATTCCTATTTTTTTAGATTTTTCTGAGTTACAGAAGTTTGCGTTAGATACAGATTACTACAGACTGTTCTATTTTTGACAGATTCTGTTTTTCGTGTGTTGTTTGCTTATTTTGATGAATCTATGGCTAGTAAAAGAGCTTATAAACCATATAGAAGTTGGAATACAGTGGTTTTAACACCAATATAAATAAATAATGAGTTCAATACAGTACCTTAAAGTGGTGGTTTGTTTTATTTCGCTAACGGAGCTCATGAGATTTTCTGTTGAGTTTTGTGTTGTGAAGTTTTCAAGTTTTGGGTAAAGATTTGATGGATTATGGAAAAAGGATTGAAAAGAGCCTAAGCTTGGGTATGCCCAAGGCACCCCATGGTAAAATTCAAGTACAACCAAAAGCTTAAGCTTGGGGATGCCCCGGAAGGCATCCCCTCTTTCGTCTTCGTCTATCGGTAACTTTACTTGGGGCTATATTTTTATTCACCACATGATATGTGTTTTGCTTGGAGCGTCTTGTATGATTTGAGTCTTTGATTTTTAGTTTACCACAATCATCCTTGCTGTACACACCTTTTGAGAGAGAGACACTTGATTCGGAATTTATTAGAATACTCTATGTGCTTCACTTATATATTTTGAGCTATATAGTTTTTGCTCTAGTGCTTCACTTATATCTTTTAGAGCACGGTGGTGGTTTTATTTTATAGAAATTATTGATCTATCATGCTTCACTTAAATTATTTTGATAGTCTTAAACAGCATGGTAATTTCCTTTAAATGTGAAATTAGTCCTAATATGATAGGCATCCAAGATGAGTATAATAAAAACTTCCATATTGAGTTCATTGAATATTGTGAGAAGTTTGATACTTGATAAGTGTTTTGAGATATAAATGTGGTAATATTAGAGTGTCCTAGTTGAGTAATAGTGAAATTGATAAATACTTGCGTTAAGGTAGGCAAGTCCCGTAGCATGCACGTATGGTAAAAGTTGTGTGACAAATTTGACACATAAGGTGTTCTTTTATTGCTTTCCTTATGAGTGGCGGTCAGGGACGAGCGATGGTCTTTTCCTACCAATCTATCCCTCTAGGGGCATGCGTAGTAGTACCTTGCTTCGGGCTAATAAACTTTTGCAATAAGTATATGAGTTCTTTATGACTAATGTGAGTCCATGGATTATACGCACTCTCACCCTTCCACAATTTTCTAGCCTCTACGGTACCGTGCATTGCCCTTTCTCACCTTGAGAGTTGGTGCAAACTTCGCCGGTGCATCCTAATCCCGTGATATGATATGCTCTATCACACATAAACCTCCTTATATCTTCCTCAAAACAGCTACCATACCTACCTATCATGGCATTTCCATAACCATTCCGAGATATATTGCCATGCAACTTTCCACCATTTCGTTTATTATGACACGCTTCATCATTGTCATATTGCTTTGCATGATCATGTAGTTGACATTGTATTGGTGGCAGAGCCACCATTCATAATTTTTTATACATGTCACTCTTGATTCATTGCATATCCCGGTACACCGCCGGAGGCATTCACATAGAGTCATATTTTGTTCTAACTGTTGAGTTGTAATTCTTGAGTTGTAAGTAATTAAAAGTGTGATGATCATCACTATTAGAGCATTGTCCCATGTGAGGAAAGGATGATGGAGACTATGATTCCCCCACAAGTCGGGATGAGATTCCAGACTAAGAAAAAAAAGGAAAAAAAAGAGGCCAAAGAAAAAAAGAGAAGGCCCAAAAAAAGAAAAAAAAGAGAGAAAAAGAGAGAAGGGACAATGTTACTATCCTTTTTCCACACTTGTGCTTCAAAGTAGCACCGTGATCTTCATGATAGAGAGTCTCCTATGTTGTCACTTTCATATACTAGTGGGAATTTTTCATTATAGAACTTGGCTTGTATATTCCAATGATGGGCTTCCTCAAAATGCCCAGGGTCTTCGTAAGCAAGCAAGTTGGATGCACACCCACTTAGTTTCTTTTGTTGAGCTTTCATATATTTATAGCTCTAGTGCATCCATTGCATGGCAATCCCTACTCCTCACACTGACATCAATTGATGGGCATCTCCATAGCCTATTGATTAGTCGTGTCAATGTGAGACTTTCTACCTTTTGTCTTCTCACATAACCCCCATCATTATACTTTATTCCACCCATAGTTCTATATCCATGGCTTGCGCTCATGTATTGCGTAAGGGTTGAAAAGGCTGAAGCGCGTTAAAAAGTATGAACCAATTGCTCGGCTTGTCATTGGGGTTATGCATGATGAGAACATTTTGTGTGACTAAATTGAAGCATGACCTAACTATATGATTTTGTAGGGATGAGCTTTCTTTAGCTATGTTATTTTGATAAGACATAATTGCTTGGTTAGCACGTTTGAAGTATTATTGTTTTTATGTCAACATTAAACTTTTATCTTGAATCTTTCGGATCTAAATATTCATGCCACAATAAAAAGAATTACATTGAAAATTATGCCAAGTAGCATTCCACATCAAAAATTCTGTTTTTATCATTTACCTACTCGAGGACGAGCAGGAATTAAGCTTGGGGATGCTTGATGCGTCTCCAACGTATCTATAATTTTTTATTGTTCCATGCTATTATATTATCTGTTTTGGATGTTCAATGGGCTTTATTATACACTTTTATATTATTTTTGGGACTAACCTATTAACCGAAGGCCCAGCCCAAATTGTTGTTTTCTTTGCCTATTTTAGTGTTTCGAAGGAAAGGAATATCAAACGGTGTCCAAACAGAATGAAACCTTCGGGAACATGATTTTCGGAACAAACGTGATCCAGAGGACTTGGAGTGGACGTCAAGCAATCAACGAGGAGGCCACGAGGCAGGGAGGCGCGCCTGCCCCCTGGGCGCGCCCCCACCCTCGTGGGCACCTTGTAGCTCTCCTGACCGACCTCTTTCGCCCATATATACTCATATACCCTGGAAACATCAGAACAGGAGCCGAAACCCTATTTCCACCGCCGCAACCTTCAGTACCCGTGAGATCCCATCTTGGGGCCTTTTCCGGCATTCCGCCGGAGGGGGCATTGATCACGGAGGGCTTCTAAATCAACACCATAGCCTCTCGGATGATGTGTGAGTAGTTTACCTCAGACCTTCGGGTCCATAGTTATTAGCTAGATGGCTTCTTCTTTCTCTTTAGATCTCAATACAAAGTTCTCCTTGATTCTCTTCGAGATCTATTCGATGTAATCTTGTTTTGTGGTGTGTTTGTTGAGATCCGATGAATTGTGGGTTTATGATCAAGATTATATATGAACAACATTTGAATCTCCTCTGAATTCTTTTATGTATGATTTGTTATCTTTGCAAGTCTCTTTGAATTATCAGTTTGGTTTGGCCTACTAGATTGATCTTTCTTGCAATGGGAGAAGTGCTTAGCTTTGGGTTCAATCTTGCGGTGCTCGATCCCAGTGACAGAAGGGGAAACGACACGTATTGTATTGTTGCCATCGAGGATAAAAAGATGGGGTTTATATCATATTGCTTGAGTTTATCCCTCTACATCATGTCATCTTGCTTAAAGCGTTACTCTATTCTTATGAACTTAATACTCTAGATGCATGCTGGATAGCAGTCGATGTGTGGAGTAATAGTAGTAGATGCGGCAGGAGTCGGTCTACTTGTCACGAACGTGATGCCTATATACATGATCATACCTAGATATTCTCATAACTATGCTCAATTCTATCAATTGCTCGACAGTAATTTGTTCACCCATCGTAATACTTATGCTCTTGAGAGAAGCCACTAGTGAAACCTATGGCCCCCGGGTCTATTCTCTATCATATTAATCTACCGTTATATCTATTACCGTTTATTTTGCTTTCTTTACTTTTAGTCTTTATCATAAAAATACCAAAAATATTATCTTATCATCTCTATCAGATCTCACTTTTGCAGTGGCCGTGAAGGGATTGACAACACCTTTATTGCGTTGGTTGCAAGTTTCTTATTTGTTTGTGTAGGTACGTGGGACTTGAGCGTGGTCACCTACTGGATTGATACCTTGGTTCTCAAAAACTGAGGAAAATACTTACGCTACTTTACTGCATCACCCTTTCCTCTTCAAGGGAAAACCAACGCAGTGCTCAAGAGGTAGCACTCGCTCGTGCTCGTCTGCATCTTCCTGCATGAATGCCCCGTCCGGACTCGCCGTGGTTTAGTCGCCACCGCCGTGCCCGTGACGCGTCCCTCCTCTGTCCCTCCTTTGGCATGTCGGCTGGAGATTCTCGAGCGCTCCCGAGCCCTCCCCTGGCCTATATAAGGAGTGCCGAGCCCTCCTGCAGCTCCCAAGCCTCTCCCTGTTCCTCATTTGCCCCCGGAGTCGCCTAATCTTGCCGGAGTTCGCGGTTCGTTTTCGGTGTTCGCCGGAGCCCGAGCTAGTCCAGTCGCCCTAGGTCTCCTCTCCTCCTCCCGACACCCCATGAGGTCCATCACTCTCCGGCGTGCCTCCCCAAGCCCTCCACCTCGCCTTCCCGTCGCCGGAGACCCCTGCCCGTCACCACCACCGCCGCCTCTGCCTCCTCCCTGCCTCCTCCTGTCGCCGCCTCCCCTTGCCTCCCCGGTGGCCTCTTCCCTCCTGGATGGCGCGCCTCGCCGTCCCGCACCCGGCGGTGGCCTCGCCCCGGCCGGGGGTGGCCTGAGCCGAACGACCCCCTTGGCACCACTCCCCTACTTCCTCTCCTATGCTCACGGGAGCACAGGAGCGAGAGGAAGGAGACGACCCGATCACCCCCACCCCTTGCCAGCTCAGTGTAAGTGGACACACATTCTCTGGAGTACACTTTCCTCACCCTAAGTGTATTCTTGTAGAATACGTTTTCTCCTTTGGAAAGTGTATTTTCCTCCTCTTTCGGCCCAAAGTACGTTTTCCAGTTCAGAAAGCCTTTTTCTGATTTTGCGCCTCTGCCTTATCCACTCAGGGACCCGTTGGTGATGAAATTATTCATAGATTGGTCCTTCTTCTTCTTCCACACTTCATAATTCCGCAACCGTAACTCTGATTGAGGTGAAAACAACGCTCACTTCTCTGTCTCGTCGAGATCTTTCTATTGGTTACATTTTCACTAGGTGTTCACACTATGAAAATGACCATTATACCATTGTCTCTAATCAGCCCCCTTTGAGAGAGAACCGTCCGGTGTTTCGTTCCGCGCCTTCACCGCGATTCTTCCCGGAGTCTCCATCACCCCCAGACAAGACAAACAGTCACTTGCATGATAGCCATGTAGTATCCATGGTTTCTACTTGAATATTTAATAAAAGTTTGCCCGTTATCTCTCTGCTTGTTTGATATAGTTGTCGTTGTTTAGGTTATGCTCGTGGTTTTATGTTCACCTTCATGCTATGTTCTGATGCATCTTGTTATCTTGTACTACTTGCTAGTATCATGTTCATAAGTCATGATTGGTAGTAGTAATACATGCTGGTAGCAGAGATGTTCTTCGGATGCATGCTTAGTTTGTTATTCAGTACCGTTGCTATGTTTGTTCCGTTGCATCTAGATGGTTACATGCTCACTTGGTAGTATTCTTGTTATGTTCTTGCATGATGTTTACTTATGATGCCAGTAGTCATGCTATGCTTATGGTGGAGTTATGCTTGTGTTTTTCATGCTCGTTAGTATGCCATGCTCATTCGGATATTTGATTCATTGTGGTTATGCTCGATGATCATGTTGTACCTCCATGTTGATATCATGATCATGCATTGTAGTTGCATCATGTTTTTGTATTATGGCTCAACTTATTGCATTCAAGTTTAATCGGATAATAATGAACTTGATCAACTGTTGGCTGAGCCATGGTGCCACTGAATCGAGCTGACCAATGCAACCACATTTTCTTTTATGGGAAGGAACTAATGCGGTCTATTGTCATGCCTCTCGCCGGTGCCTCCAACGAGGGAAGGTTATGCGCGGGCGCTACCTTGGCCAGGTAGGACAGCATAAGCCTTGTGTGCCCGTTGTTGAGTATGGACCCATTGTCCCTATTTGGGACCGTTTATGTTTTGCAAGGACGGTAGCCGTTGATGCCTTTGGTAGGCACGGGGCCACCCATGACTTAGCCCAAAAAGGGGAGTTGGTCGGAGTGGCCGGGAGAGTGTCATGGAAGTAGATCAGTTTTGTCGGAACGCCGTTGGTCCACCCGAATGGGTGTGTGAGGCCATGGGTTCCGTGGTGTGGGTAAAGTGTGCTACCTCTGCAGAGTGTGTGTGTTAAATCTATCGATAGACGCGCCCGCAGATATGGGCCCAGTTCGTAGTCAGTCACACTATGATCCAACAATAATAATAACTTGCGTAATAATAACCCCGGTTCGTGGATGAGAAAGAGATTGGTTGTGATCACGAGAGGATCATAGAGGTATCATGGATACCGATGTTGGTAAGTTGATGCATGTGTTGGTTACGAGGTAACCCGAGCAGAGTAAGTTGGTGCATGATAATGTTAACCTGTTGCATGCTAGTATCATCATGTTCAGAAGTGCTCATACTGTGCTAGCCGTATCATGTTCATCTTGTTCATTCTAAGATTGATATGGTAGCATCATGTTAATCCTTGTTAACCTGTAATTGCCATGCTCATGTCTGTCTTGACTGCTTTTGGTTTTTGTGAGCTTGCAAATACATTCAATGTACTGACCTGGCGTGTCATGCCAGTTTGCAAGTCGTGCCTGGATTGCTTGCTTGTTTGGTGTAGTTCCTGTGTTGGCAAGCTAGGATAAATGGTCCAGCCAGAGTCCCTGCGGATTAGAGTCCATTGTCGTCGTTCATTGTTCCACTGCTAGTAGAGGTTCCACTGCCTCGAGTTGTTATGCTGCTCGCATAGAGCAACTGTGGTTGGCGTAGCATCGCCGTGCCGATGTTATTCATTGTAATATCGGAGACCTTGTATCCATAATCGTGCTGTAATAGAGAGCTGGTTTGTGCTATGCTAAGCAGTGCCGTATTCCAGAAGACTACATCTCGATCTCTGGGCTGGAATACGGGGCGTTCCGGTTTCTCTGAGCCGGGTGCCATAAGGCTTGGTATCAGAGCAGGTCTGGCTATAGAGCGTCCTAGTCCGCGGGAACGTTAGAAAATGGTAGTATAGGGTCTGGTTGTTGCCCTTGCTTGCTGCATTTAATTGTTGCATTTGTTTGCTGCATATAGTCTTATTTGGTTACCCCTAACCCCTATTTCATGCGTAGATGGCGGTTAGCTTCCATGAATTCAATGCCCTCCCTAGAGCTCCCGGTGCTGCTCCTATTGCGTTCAATCTCACTCCTGCACCTCTCAGCTTTGCCACCCTCCTTGGCGACATGTGGCGTAGCATTTATCCCCATGGAGATCCACCCCATTATCAAGTATTCCAGTTTTCTGCCAGAGGAAGAATCCTGGAATATGTTTCCCACATCCATCTGTCATCCTCGATTCCTGTTGGTAAGCACACCTACAGTTTCCACGGTGGTTACAGCGCTACTCCCGAGCGTGCTGTTCAGCTTGCTGCAATGGCAAGAATCACCGGCCTTCATCATCAAGAGAGCATGATGCAAGAGAACCGTGCCTTCTCAGACTTCCAGTAACAAGTACCCGTCAGAGATACACCTTTATTGCAGCAATGATTGAACCAGCAGGAGAACAAAATTGGATCCAAGTCCAACAATGCATTTCAAGTCAGAGATATGGTCTGTACATAGTGAGTGATTCTACCATGAGTCAGATTTAAAACATGCGACACCCCGAGGTCAGTCCGGATATGCAAGGAATTCAGCAAGGAGGACATTCAGACAATTCTTGTCATACAAGTTATCAACAGCCGGAATGACAAGAATATATATATTCCATTCACAAAGAAGACCAGTCCAGTCCTTCTTCACAACTTATCAGCAAAACGTACAAGACACGATTTACCAGTCTGCATCACAAAGACATGAATGAATTCTAGTGCAAGATATTGAGTCTTCAGTAAGATACCGCAACAGCTTCTGGCATAAGGTACCGAGTCTTCCCTAGCAAGCCTTCAAGGGGGGAAGCTTATGAGGTACGGTACGCAGTCTTCCTCAGCAAGATATCCAAAGAAAGCTTCAAGCACCAGCTGTCCAGTCTTCCGGAGCACGATACCTCGATGGATTTCGAAGCAAGCTGGCCAGTCTTCTTTAGTATGGCACTGGTACAAGAAGATAAACAATGGATTGTCGGCATATGTCGGTGTTTTCCAAGTGGCAAATCTGCAACGGTTAAGTCAGAAATAAGAATCAGTCAGAACAAAGGCATACCTCGAGAATCGGATATTTGTTCATACAATGAGTATGCTCCTAAGTTCATCCAAGTCTCTCGCACAAGGAAGAATTCACAGTACACATCCGACAACCTCACCGGTTCTTCAAGAGACAGAAATCCAGTGGGTGATGCAAGAATTGGCAAGTCTTGAAGAAAGAAAACATTGAGACAACTATCTTGGCAGTAAATATCAAGATTAGCCCCGCACGCCCGACAAGGTGATGCTACTAATCTGGTCACTGTCTCGTATGATTGAGATCTGTATGAGCACACGTGAACCGGATAAATATACCGAGACTCAAGGCATGAACCAGACCAAGGTATGACTGCAAGATATAACACATGACAATATTCAGGGCCGTGAAAATAATCAAGGATATATATGGCCCCGCTCTTTCAGTTAAGGATCCAGATAAAGAATAATGAAGGAGCAAGACCAACAATACAGGTATGCCAAGTATTTTGAGAACAATGTGGTATGTATGCCCACGACAGTCTGATATTTCATATCAAATACCAAGTGAAGATACGCCTGAGAGGTCTACTTCATTGCGGTAAGGGCCTCATAGCAAGGCAATCAGCTCAGTCAACAGTGTATGCTCAGAACTTTCAGCATTGAATACTCAAGTCTGTCAAGTCCGAACCCAGGACAACTCAACATATTGACCTCAGCAACCGTGTTGAAGCATAGCACGGACTGTTATCCCCATGGATACACCGGCAACATGAAAAATCATTGTGAGAGCACATACCTTGAGGATTGTTATCTCTCGTATATGGGAAGCAATTAAAGAATAGCCTGCCATGAATGGGATTCTTTGCCTAGATCACCGCCAGTCAAGTCTGCGAATGTGATCATCAGGTGATGGTGCATTCTTCTATGAGTCACGTCAAGCGATAGTCAAACTTTTAGTACAGATTGGAGATGAAAGACACTAAAGCCAGTCAAGCTAGTCAAAAACTCCTGCAAGATGTCAGAATCCATCTGAAGGCCAAGTATGATTCCTATCATTGTTTTGAACCCAGAAGGTATGCATATATTCAAGCAGTCTGATATCTGGATAGAAGAGATTCTTTGTTCCATGGGAAGATGTGTTCCTAACTCCATGGAATATTCTCGGTACTCGATACGAGAATAACATCTCCAGCAAGGATCAGTACCGAGAAGGACACCTAAGTTAGTAATGATAATTTTTCGGACCTCAGCTAAGCCAGCAGATCTGAAGTGAAAAATTTGAGTCAGTATGAATAGGAAGATATGAGGTAAGTCCTGTCAGAATGTCAAATACGGTGAAGCAAACCACCCCAGATCAGGACAGTAAGTCAGATCCAATTTAGTGGGAATATTATATGAGAATGAATAAAAGAAACCCGAGTTGGAAACGGTTTCTTCAAGTCAGAATATTTATCCCTCAGCATCTAAATCTCGAGGACGAGAAGTGGGGAAGGTGTGTAACACCCTGGATTTTGCCCTTTTCTTTTTTCCTTTGATTTTCTTGGATTTCTTGATTTGACTTGCTTTTCTGTGGCTATGTGGTTTCAAAACTTGGGAAGATCATGTCTTCCTAGGTTTTATAGTGGCTTGTCATCCTCATTATCATCCCTAGATCATGTCATTTCCATCCTTGACCTAATTCAATATTTTTTTATTGGGAATATTCCTTTTTCTATTAAAGGAATAACCCTTTAAATCCTAGGTTGTGAAGCAACCCATCTTTCTGTCACTCCCAAACTTCCCAAATAATTCTCATAAATTGTTTGGGTCATATCTTCTACAAATATGTCAAAATCCTTCCTTGGCATCATCAAAGATAATTCACAAATATTCCTTTTCTGATTCTGCCCTAAGTGGTGGTTTGAGAAGGAAGTGTCATTTATCTTTGCTTGATTAACCCCAAAACTTTTGGCCATCTTTTCCTGTCCATATAATTGCACCACGCCAAAACTCAACTCAATTTTCTTAGTAAATATTCCAGAGCAAATTTTCAAAGTTCATGTCTGAGGGAAGTGATTGTGAAGGAAGTACTAGCTAGGCATATCCAAATGATTTGAAATTTTGCAAGGTCCTTCATATGATCAAATCATGACTCTCCACCAAATATGAGCTCATGTAACTCATCTATGTCAGCCCAGATCCAAATCTTGGTTTCTGGTCAGATTTTCAGTTTGTGAAGCAACTATATTTTGTATTGCCTCAATTAAGCTGAAAATCCACTAGGACATTCTCACATCCATATCAACTCTCTCCACCAAGTTTTGGCTCAATCCATTATTCCATTTGCCCTGTGCAATTTTTTTAAAATTCTGATTAGAATGAAGCATTGTGAAGCAAGTCCCACTTTGTTATTTCCAAATGGCATGAAACTTTTACAGTAGCTTCATATGATCAAATAACCCATCTATGCCAATTTTCAGCTCAATCCAAGCTAGTATGTGAGTGCTACTTCAAAGTTTGCTATTCTGGTCAGTATGGCACGTTGCACTACAAGTACTAGCTAAACCCCTTGATATGAGTTGAAACCTTGCCATCTTACTCACCTTAGTGAGTAATAAACCCCACTCAAATCTCAGTCTAATCCTCCAAAGTAATCCTCTGCAAATGGCATCAAACACCTTGCTCCAGAAATGTTTTGGCTTCTCTTGCAAATCACTTCTTTTTTCCCTGGACCGAGTCGTTACCTCCTTTGAACTCAGGGCCCTAAGGTTATTCGACTAGACATGGTCGGTCCTGACAGAACACTCCTGTTGAGCCAGCTCACGGAGTGACCACGGGTCGGACAGGCCAAATCTCGCGCTCCGCCAAACCGCGGCGCTGTGTTCGTCCGCTCCGCTACGCCTCTCGCGTCCACATCATGTCCTCTAGCTCGCCCATGCTCGTCTGCATCTTCCTGCATCAATGCCCCGTCCGGACTCACCGTGGTTTAATCGCCATCGCCGTGCCCGTGACGCGTCCCTCCTTTGTCCCTTCTTTGGCATGTCGGCCGGAGCTTCTCGAGCGCTCCCGAGCCCTTCCCTGGCCTATATAAGGACTGACCGAGCTCTCCCACAGCTCTCAAGCCTCTACCTGTTCCTCATTTGCCCCCGGAGTCGCCTAATCTTGCCGGAGTTCGCCGTTCGTTTTCGGTGTTCACCGGAGCCCGAGCTAGTCCGGTCGCCCTAGGTCTCCTCTCCTCCTCCGGACACCCCCACGAGTTCCACCACTCTCCGACGTGCCTATCCAAGACCTCCACCTCTCCTCCCCGTCGCCGGAGACCCCTGCCCGTCACCACCACCGCCGCCTCTGCCTCCTCCCGTCCCCGCCTCCCCTTCCCTCCCCGGCGGCCACTTCCCTCCTGAACGGGCGCGCCTCGCCGCCCCGCACCCGGCGGTGGCCTCGCCCCGGCCGGGGGTGGCCTGAGCCGGCCGGCCCCCTTGCCGCCCCTCCCTTGCTTCCTCTCCTCTGCTCACGGGAGCACAGGAGCGAGAGGAAGGAGACGACCCGATCGCCCCCACCCCTTGCCAGCTCAGCGTAAGTGGACACGCATTCTATGGAGTACGCTTTCCTCTTCCTAGAGTATGTTTCCTCCTTCGGTAAGTGTATTTTCCTCCTCTTCGGACAAAAGTACGTTTTCCCGTTCAGAAAGGGTATTCATTATTTTACGCCTCTGCCTTATCCACTCAGGGACCCATTGGTGATGAAACTATTCACAGATTGGTCCTTCTTCTTCCACACTTCATAACTCCGCAACCGTAACTCCGATTGAGGTGAAACCAACGCTCACTTCTTCGTCTCGTCGAGATCTTTCTGTTGGTAGCATTTTCACTAGGTGTTCACACTGTGAAAATGACCATTATACCCTTGCCCCTAATCAGCCCCCTCTAAGAGAGAACCGTCCGGCGTTTCGTTCCGCGGCTTCACCGTGATTCTTCCCGGAGTCTCCGTCACCCCCAGGCAAGCCACAACAGCCACTTGCATGATAGCCATGTAGTAGCCATGGTTTCTACTTGAATATTTAATAGAAGTCTGCCCGTTATCTGTCTGCTTGTTTGCTACTGTTGTCGTTGTTTCGATTATGCTCGTGGTTTTATGTTCACCTTCATGCTATGTTCCGATGCATCTTGTTATCTTGTACTACTTGCTAGTATCATGTGCGTAAGTCATGCTTGGTAGTAATGTCGTCTTTGGTAGCGAGGATGTTCTTCGGATGCATGCTTAGTTTGTTATTGATCTGGTTGCTATGTTTGTTCGTTGCATCTAGATGGTTACATGCTCACTTGGTAGTATTCTTGTTATGTTCTTGCATGATGTTTATTTATGATGCCAGTAGTCATGCTATGCTTATGGTAGAGTTATGCTTGTGTTTTTCATGCTCGTCAGTATGCCATGCTCATTCGGTTATTTGATTCATTGTGGTTATGCTCGATGATTATGTTGCACCTCCATGTTGATATCATGATCACGCATTGTAGTTGCATCATGTTTTTGTATTATGGCTCAGCTTATTGCATTCAAGTTTAATTGGATAATAATGAACTTGAACAACTATTGGCCGAGTCATGATGCCACTGAATCGAGCTGGCCAATGCAACCACATTTGATTTTATGGGAAGGCCCTAATGCGGTCTATTGTCATGCCTCTCGCCGGTGCCTCCAACAAGGGAAGATTATGCGCGAGCGCTATCTTGGCCGGGTAGGACGACATAAGCCGTGTGTGCCCGTTGTTGAGTATGGATCCATTGTCCCCATTTGGGACCGTTTCTGTTTTGCCACGACAGTGGCCGTTGATGCCTTTGGTAGGCACGGGGCCACCCATGACTTAGCTCAAAAAGGGGAGTTGGTCGGAGTGGCCGGGATAGTGTCATGGCAGTTGATCGGTTTTGTCGGAATGCCGTTGGTCCACCGGAATGGGAGTGTGAGGCCTTGGGTTACGTGGTGTGGGTAAATTGCGCTACCTCTGCAGAGTGTGCGTGTTAAATCTATCGATAGCCGCACCCGCGGATATGGGCCCAGTTCGTAGTCGGTCACACTATGAGCCAACAATAATAATAACTTGCGTAATAATAACCCCTGTTCGTGGATGAGAAAGAGATTGGTTGTGATCACGAGAGGATCACAGAGGTATCATGGATACCGATGTTGGTAAGTTGATGCATGTGTTGGTTACGAGGTAACCCAAGCAGAGTAAGTTGGTGCATGATAATGTTAACCTGTTGCATGCTAGTATCTTCATGTTCAGAAGTGCTCATACTGTGCTAGCTGTATCATGTTCGTCTTGTTCATGCTAAGATTGATCTGATAGTATCATGTTAATCCTTGTTAACCTGTAATTGCCATGCTGATGTCTGTCTTGACTGCTTCTGGTTTTTGTGAGCTTGCAAGTACATTAAATGTACTGACCTGGCGTGTCATGCCTTTTTGCAGGTCGTGCCTGGATTGCTTGCTTGTTTGCTGTAGTTCCTGTGTTCGCGAGCTAGGATAAACGTTCCAGCTAGAGTCCCTGTGGATTGGGGTCTATCATCGTCATTCGTTGTTCCGCTGCCAGTAGAGGTTCCGCTGCCTCGAGTTGCTATGTTGCTTGCATAGAGCAACTAACGGATGTGGGGTTCCGGCAAACCCTTAAGGTTCGAACATTGGGGTGCTCGCGAAGTCTTTCCCTCCTACCGATCTACGCTCTAGCTCGCTAGGATCTTGCGGACGAACTCGACGAACTCACAACACAGAAAGACACGGGGTTTATACTGGTTCGGGCCACCGTTTTGGTGTAATACCCTACTCCAGTGTGGTGGTGGTGGATTGCCTCTTGGGCTGATGATGAACAGTACAAGGGAAGAACAACCTCCCGAGGTTGAGGTGTTCTTGTGGCTAGGCTCTCGGTCGGATTGGATCAAGCTAAGATCCGATGCCCCTACTGTGGTGGCTAGCTCTACTTATATAGGCCCTGGTCCTCTTCCCAAATATCGAGCGGGAAGGGAGCCAACAACGATGAAGCAAATTTGAAGGGGACAACTAGTACAAGCTATCGACAAAGCGGTCTTCGCTGCGAAAGCTACGGGGTGGCGCCGTCTTGGGCTCCACGATGACCTTCGCCTTGCCGTCCTCCTGGTCTTGATCTCGTTGCACCAATATGGCAACCTTTGCCTGATGCCTCGGTACTCTTCGCCTGCGCTTGCCTCCTTAGCACCAAAGAGGAAATGGGGACGCTGCGCGCACTGGCGCTCGCCTGGCACCCGCCTGGCACCTTCGTCATGGCTCACGTCACGTGAGTTTCGTGAGGTTTGCCCTGCCTTGATATCTCCGCTCCTCGTGAGCCTGTCTAGCTAGGCCACTCTAGAGGAGGTCTTGTGTCGTCCGCCTCGCAAGGCTTGGACCCTCGCGAGGGTCTTGGATGCCTTGTTGATGAAGATGGGCGTCGACTCTTTGCTAACCACGCCGTGGGCAGCGAGCGAGCAAGTCTGGGGACCCCCGTTCCCAGAACGCCGACAGTAGCCCCCGGGCCCAAGGTGCGCTTGGGCTTGGTTTCGCGGCAAAGCCAAGGGTCAAGTTCGAAGCACTGCGGGCCCCAAAAGCCTGCGGCCTCGGTCGATGCGTGGCGGTTGATTGGACGTGGGCGTCTCCGCTTCTCCATGCTGCCTCGGCAACTGCACGACTTGACAAGTCCCTGCGACATGCAAGGAAAACCATCATTACCTGCGATCGTGGGAGACGTCGGTTGGCCTTCTCTGGCTATAAATGGGGAGGGGCGGAGCCCCCGTTGCCCATCTCTTCCTCGCTTGCTTGCTTCTTCCTCCTTGCTCCACTGCTGAAATCAATGGCGCCCATCAGAAGGTTTTCAGCCGAAGAGAAAGGGAAAGCTCCCCGTGACGATCCGGAGCCACTTTCGCTGAACAAGAGGTCGATCCATCGCCGTGACGGAGCGGCGATGCAAGTAGTGACGAGGCCTTGGTGCGAGCGGCCTCCGCCGGGGTACCCGCTACCCTTGTACGCTCGAGCCGAGGGTTCGGGAGGTAGGAGCGACGAGCAACGCCGCCCACGCCGCGACCAGGGTCGCCGCGCCACGGCGCCGCGTGCCGTTGCCCCTGGGGTCCACGTCGCTGACTCCTCACATGAGTTGGTGCCGTGGGCGCCGATGCCACCAAGCTCCTGGATCCGCTTCTCGTGGTTCTTCTCCGACAAGATGCCGCCGAGGGGGCCACTCGAGCTCTGGCTGCGACATCTTGGCTGCGACACTCGGCGACCGGAGAGGAGATCGGCGGTCCCCACCGCAAGATCTTCATGACTTCATGGTGGGGCGAGATCGCGGGTTTGCCGTGCGAGGAGCCTGCGATCCACTTTGAGTCTGACGGCGCCTCCACGCTCTTCTTCAAGGTTTCGGCGCCGAGGCCGCCGCTGGAGTCTGCCACGGAGAGGCGCCAAGCCGGCCAGCGCCCTTCGTGCTTCTCCAACAGCAGCAGCAGCTCTTGGGAGTCCGACAGCTCTCGAGCTTCTGAGACTCGGGAGGCGGCGACGACAGCTCGTCCCCACGAGCTCTCGTCGCGCTTAGAGCAGGGCTGCGGCGTCCGGCTGCCACCGCCGCCGCTGATCTGGATGGGGTTGGCGCCCGCCTCCCGTGGCCCACTGTTGATGATGGCGTCCGCCACGGGAGGTGTAGATAGGATTCTCCTTAGTATCAGCTTTTGTTTCTGCGAAGGATCATGAACCACCACAATGAGGGCATGTAAGTGCATAATGCCTTTGGGGCTTATCTTCCTTATTATGAAAATTTGGTGAACGCATGTCCCGTCAAGGCTCGGTCCTCCCTTTATTTCCTCGCGATAGCTCGTCGCTCTACGCTGACAGGTCCCGGCCCCCAGGCAGGCTACATCCGTCGCTGGTATGCCAGGTCGCGTGCCGTGGTCAAGGCCAGGAGGTGTGCGGCCGAGGTCGATAAGAGCCCCGGTAGCGATGCTCGGGAGGTCCCCTTAGCGCTCAAGCAGCCATGGTAAGGCGAAAAGGAAGGCGGCGTGGCATAGCGAGGTGCGGCAAGGCGTGGTGATCGTCGAGCCCAAACATTTAGCCAATCTGAGTCGGGGACTTATCTTGTTGACTTCGTGGCGATTCCTGATGTTGCGCTAGGGCTGCGCACCAACGTGTGGGCATAAACAGGCCCGGCCGTCTGAGTTTCCCTACCCATGCTCTCCTTAGTGCTCTCGTCCTCGGTCCGGCCCTCGGCGAGCTCGGCCGCCCGTTGGTATGCGGTCGCGATGCGTGGTCAAGGCCGGTGAGGGCTGGAGAGCGATAAAACTCTGAGTCGCGATGCTCGGGGCCCCCTTTACGATGCAAGCGGATTGCATAGGGAAAGGTGACTCGCGGTGCCGTCTGCTATCCTTTCCTCAGGACCCCTGTGAACAGTCACAAGAAGGAACATGGTTGACCGTTACAGCTGTTAGCCTGTCGCTGGTTGCTCTGGGTGAGGCAAAACCTTTGAGGGCTGGTGAGGTGGCGATGCCGGCGCGTGCGTGAGCGAGCTTCGACCACTCAGATTTGTCGATTAAATGGGGGCGGACCCATGCACCAGCGCCGTGCCTGTGTGGAGGCCCCGTGGGAGGCGATGATCGGGCAAGCAATAGCCGTTTGCAGGTTAGGCATAAAGAGCAGATCGACTTGGATAAAGCAGGAAGATACATGCCACTGGGTCTGGCCCGAGTGGCTTGGGGATGATGCAGCCCGAGGGACGCCCCCAGCAAGGTAAGCTAAAGACATAAACAAAAGGGATACATGCCACAGGGACGGACCCGTGTGGCACAGGAATAATGCAGCCGAGGCGCTCCGGCTCGCGAACTTGGAAGATGTCACACGGTTACGTAGGCGAAGTAGAGTTGGTGCAGGCTGAAGCCCGCTGTTGAAGAATGGCTCCTCATGAGCCTCCGGGGCCTGAGCCTCGGGAGGTTACGGGGGCTCGGGGAGGTTCCACGAGGCCGTCTCCATCTCCTCCAGAACAGCGTGGAACCTTGCCTCCTGAGCCGCCAGGACTCGCCGCATGTTGCGCCGATGGGCTGATGCCACGCTCGGCAAGCCAAAGGGCATGCAAACGTAGCTGTGTGGTGGGCCCTCACGGCCCCCTGCGTGATGGCGAAGCGCTCTGAGATGCGGCCCTATTGAGCCTGGGGCGTCGATGCGAGCCGCGCAGCTGGCATCCTCGCTGGATGGGGAGCTGTGCCTTGTGAGCGGCCGTGGCCGCGCATGACTCTTGCTTCTTGCAGTTCCTGGGTGGTCTTGGTGATGAACTCCTGGGTGTTGGGCACTCCTAGCCCTGTGCTCTCCTGAGGAAGATGTGTCGTGAAGCACGCCTCCAAGTGGTGCCCAAGCGCCTCCCTCGTGAGGTTGGTAAGGTCTGAGGCTCTCGGGGAGGCCGAACCTGCAGGAGGCGCCCGAGGCGCTTTCCCTATCACGGTGGAGGAGGCGCCCACAGGCGGGCGCTGATCCTGATGAGGCTCCTGCCGCGGCGCCATCTCCTTGGGGTCCTGCACGGCGCGACAGCCTCTTCTTGGGGATGGTCTCCGGAGGGCTTTCACTTCTGCTGTCGGGGTCGTCGATTGCTGCGGCTTGGAAGGCGTGCTCAAGGGAGCACACCACATCCCTCTCTTCACATGGGACCAAGATGATTCCCCCGCTTCCTGGCATCTTGAGAACATTGTAGCCGTGGTGAGTGACTGCCATGAACTTGGCGGGGCTGGATGCAGAGGATGGCGTTGTATGGCGGCGGATGTCTTGTGACGTCGAAGTCGATGAGCTTCGGTGCGGTAGTTCTTGCGCTCCCGAAGGTGGCGAACCAGCGGACTTGCCCTATCGGTGTGGTGGAACCGTCGAGTCCTCTGAGAAAGGCTTGGTCGGCTAGAGTTGCTCATAGGGCACTTGGAGGTTGTCGAGCGATGTCGGCGGATAGGGCGTTGAGCCTGCGCCGCCGTCGATGAGAGTCTTGGTGACTTGCACATTCTTTGTTGGGGGGGAGCACAACATAGGGGCCGCGCCGGTGATGGCTCGCGCTTGGCTGGTCTGCCGAGTTGAAGGTGATTCGCAATGGGACCACCTAAGCGGGCGCATGGCCTCGAGCTTAGGGAGCACCGTGTTCACCTCATGAGCAAACTGTTTGAAAATCTGTTGAGAGGTGGGGCTGTCTCCGCCAAGATACAGCGATCGCATGCGGCTCTGGAAGCCCGGCCCCTTCATCTGGTGGTGGTCTTCGTTCCTTCTTGGTGGCGGCAGCGAGGGAAGACCAGCGTTGCCACAGGGCGATCCTCACGGCGGGTCCTCAAAGCGCCCTCGCGTGGTTGGTCTGCCGGCCGGTCCTCATGAGGCCGGTCGCGCCACTCCTGGCACGGGCCACGGTCTTCCCAGCGTCCGCCTCCACGTCCCCCTTCGCGGTCGTAGCCCCGGTCATTGCACTCGGGGCGTCGACTGTAGCGTCCTTCTCGTATGGCTCTGAGCTCTTGGCAGTCGCTGGTGTTGTGGGTGTTCAGGTTGTGGAAGGCGCAGAACGGTCGGCCGTTCTTGGATGACTCAGGCTGATCTCTGCCTCGCTTGGTGTCGGGCTCCGCTGCGAGCACTACTGCTTCTTTGCATTTCACGTAATGGCCTTGGCCTTCTTCTCCTCCGCTCCCACAGCTGGCAGCTCAAGGAGAGAGAGGCGCCCCTCCTTAGCTCTTCCGCACTTGGTCGCCAGGTTGAACAACTCCTGAGATGTGCAAAGCTCCTCGTGGATAGCGAGCTCTTCCTTCATCTTGGCGTCCGCGAGCGCCCGTGCGAAACGTGGAGATGATAACCGTCCGTGACCTTAGGGATCTTGGCGGGTGTTGTTGAGCGTTGGATGTACTTACGGAGGGTTTCGCGGGCTATTGCTTGATCTTGGCGCAGTCGCCCATGGTGGTGGTGATCGCGAGTGCCACAGGAAGTTGGCGGCAAGCGCTTCGCGCATCTCGTCGAGGATGAGATCGAGCCGTCTTTGCGAGTTCGAGGAGCGAGGCGGGCCCCATCGCTTGAAGCCATGGGAGAACAGTTCGCCATGACTTTCTCGTCGCCGTTGGCGCTTGATGCTCGATTACGGCGAACTTGCCTAGCGAGCGGCCTTCGCCTTCGGGTGAAAGCGCGGCGGCGGCCGTGGTCGCCGGGCCCGCTTACGGCGGGCTTGATCTTGGCGAGTCGCGCTGCGCCACGCGGCGGCCGCGATCTTGGCGTGGTGGCAAGAGAGTGCGGCGCGGCTTCTTCGCGACCACGGGATTTCTTGGCAGCTTCTTTCTTCAGCGCGAGCGCTGGGCATAGTGGATCACGCCCGCGGGCGTGCGCCTTGTGCCAAGGCACCATCTTGGGGTTGGCGGTGGAGGCATGCCATAAGCCCGTCTCCCTGACGGTTGAGGGAGGCGAGAGAGTGGGGCGGCGGAGAGCCCCTGCGGCGTGGACGAGCTCGGTGACGCGGTCGAGCCACTCCTCGTAGAGGTCGTCGGCGGGGCGGTAACGCAGGAGCTTGTTCGCCGTGAGGAGCCCGGCCCGTGCCTCCATGGGAGTGTGGTGCGCGTGAGACGAGGAACCAGCAGGGGTGAGCGACGGAGTAGCGGTGCGGCCGTCCTGCCGCACCGAAGGATGGAGCGAGGATGCCTGCTTCTCGTTCCCCATCGAGCCAGTGGCAGCGTTGGCGATGGGAGACGGAGAGCGATGAGGTGGCCCGCCTATGGGAGCCGTCTGAGCGACATGGGCGGAGAGGGCAGCCCGACGCTCAGCTCGAGCACGGCGAGCGTCCGCCATGGAGACGATGGAGCGATGGAGCACCAAATTGATGGAAGGGAAAACCATGGCGCACCCCTACCTTGCGCGCCAAATGTCGGATATGGGGTTCCGGCAAACCCTTAAGGTTCGAACAACTTTGGGGTCTTGTGAAGTCTTTCCCTCCTACCGATCTCGCTCTGGCTTCGCTAGGATCTCGCAGACGAACTCGGCGAAATCACAACACGGAAAGACACGGGGTTTATCTTTGGTTGGGACCACCGTTGTGGTGTAATACCCTACTCCGTGTGGTGGTGGTGGATTGCCTCTTGGGCTGATGATGAACAATACAAGGAAGAACAGCCTCCCGAGGTTGAGGTGTTCTTACGGCTGGGATCTCGATCGGTTGGATCAAGCTAGATCGATGCCCCTACTACGGTGGCTAGCTCTACTTATATAGGCCTGGTCCTCTTCCCAAATATCGGCGGGAAGGGAGCCAACAACGGCGAACCAATTTGAAGGAAGCTAGTACAAGCTATCGACAAAAGCGGTCTTCGCTGCAGCTACAGGGTGACGCCGTCTTGGGCTCCATGATGACCTTCGCCTTGCCGTCCTCCTGGTCTTGGTCTCGTTGCACCAATATGACAACCTTTGCCTGATGCCTCGGTACTCTTCGCCTGCGCTTGCCTCCTTAGCACCAAAGAGGAAATGGGGACGCAACCCGCACTGGCGCCCGCCTGGCACCGTTCGTCATGGCTCACGTCACGTGAGTCTCGTGAGGTTTGCCCCGCCTTGATATCTCCACTCCTCGTGAGCCTGCCTGGCTAGGCCACTCTAGAGGAGGTCTTGCATCGTCCGCCTCGCGAGGCTTGGACCCTCGCGAGGGTCTTGGATGCCTTGTTGATGAAGATGGGCGATCTGACTGCTTTGCTTAGCCACGCCGTGGGCATGAGCGAGCAAGTCTGGGGACCCCCATTCCCAGAACGCCGACATCAACTATGGTTGGCGTAGCATCATTGTGCCGATGTTATTCATTGTAATATCGGAGACCTTGTATCCGTAATCGTGCTGTAATAGAGAGATGGTTTGTTCTATGCTAAGCAATGCCATATTCTAGAAGACTTCATCTCTCTGGGCTAGAATACGGGGCATTCCGGTTTCTCTGAGCCGGGGTGCCACAATACACCCGCACACTCATGCTTCCACTATCACGTACATGTCTCTCTCGCGCTCCTTGTATCTATGTAGATTTTTCGTACCTTCTTGAGACACGCCCTCTCGATCGTGCACACACACACTATCGCCTTATTTTAAGATGATACCTCTCGCACACACACACTCTTTGTGTCTTTTTCACACATGCGCTCTGTCCTCCTCCTCTCTCCTCTCTCTCACACTAGCGCACACACACACATGGGCTTTTGCAACAACTAGCAAGATGCCCATGCATTACCTGAACATCAAGATGCATTTGTATGAGTAGTTTATCTTGTGGGAGAAAAGGATGAGCGAGGAAGGCCTTATTTACAAATGTGGAGAGGGGTGTGGGTATCTTTTAAAAATTGCCATAGTTTCCTTCCTATCAAATCGATATAAATCGGACGGCCTATATTCTGAGATTGCGGGCACACCATCATCACCAACTCTATGTTTTATCTCTACTCTTATAAAAAGCATAGTCGGTGATGATGGTGCACTACCATCTACAATATAAGCGTCGATATCTATATCTAACGGATAGGAAAAAAACTATAACGATTCACACTCCTCTACACATTTGCGGATAAGGCCTTCCTCGTTCATCCTTTTCTCCCACAAGATCTTGATGTTTCGTGCAGCATACAGGCATCTTGCTAGTAAGAGTAGAAATTAGAGATATACCACTTTTCGAATCTTGAAACCAACAACATTCCTCCCTTATCTCATCAAAACCGCCAAAGGAATATATTTTGAGTGAAACATAACATATTTTTAGTGATATACGTATTTCAAAACTAGACTCTTTTTCTATCAAATCAGTGACTATGTATTAATCTACTTTGATCGTGTGGCAACGCATTGGCACATTGCTAGTAGTTATTACTACTGTATAATTTTTTGGACACCAGACAAATGGTGGAGTACACATATGAAGAAAAGAGGCGCACACACACAGTCGGTCTCTCGCTGTCTCGCACACATGAGAGTTACGTAAAGGCACCATTAACAAATAAACCCTAAAACCCTAGGTGCACGATTGCTGCATGCGCAGGTACCGGGTACGTGGTGGAGTGCACCTTTGTAGGAATAGTCAGCTCACGTGATAATTTGATCTATAGGAGTTGATGGTCGGGACCACAAGTGAATGACCTGGTGGCGGTGGCTCGCCAGTTGCCACAGATCGAGTAGCCATGTTTAAAATATCATTTTTTAGCGGGGTAAGAGTTCTGATTTTCAATGGTGCGTTATAAGTACTAAGTACTCCCTCTGTCTGAAAATACTTGTCCTAAAAATGGATGTATCTATAACTAAAATAAGTCTAGGTACATCCACTTCTAGGACAAGTATTTCCGGACGGAGGGAGTAGTTTTTAGAACGATTGGTATGGCGCGAAAAGGGAATTCATAACTACTACCTCCTTGGCGTATGGTTGTATGGGTTTAAATTGCGAGATGTTGAACCATGTAGTTCTAGGGCAAATACTATGGTTTAGATGTTGCTTTTCAGTAATGAAAATCGGAAGGGGGAAACCCTTCTTTGATAAAAAAAACTACTAGCTCCTTCCTGGTTTACTAGTCCCCATCGTATGTTGGGTCAAAGTTTGTCCATGAATTTTACTTCTAAAATGTGAATGGAAAATGAGATTTTGTTATACCCAAACAAAAAAGGACTGGAGGGAGTGATTGCCCTGACACGGACGCGACCTCTAATAGTATAGGCATTGAACCGGCGCGCCAGCCAAGAGGGCCCCACTCACTGCAGGCCTGGCTGAACACGCCTCCTCGCCGCATGCAACCGGCTTCTGACTAGCCCGCCTGCCTCCATTGAATCCGCGCATGTGCCGACAACACGTCCTTCCGCAAGCCGGCCGACATTTTAGAACACAAAAAATGACCAAAATATAATTAATTACGCATGGTCTTGACTTGTTGTGCTCGCACTCGTAGCAGGAACTAGAGGTTTTTCTTTATTTATAACTCTCCTCACATTTTTTTGGGTTTGAAGTGAATCATGGTTGTGGACATTATCTATTAATGTGGAGATATCTGTGAACATGAGTTTGATGTGGAAGTTGAACTTGGAATATTGGCTTGTGTGTGAACTATACCATGTCCAATGCTTCGTTTGTTATTGTTTGGAAAGTAATTGCTGTTATTACATGACCCGAAAAAAATTATTTTGTGCCACATCAGTAGATGCACGAACATCTACAAGCATCTTGTTGGATAAACATTTGAACCTAGCTATTATGAAGGAAAATTTGTATTGACAACAGTTTTAGATAGCGGGAGAAGCCTAGCACCTTTCTGCCTCTGCTAGCTTCTTTAAGCTTCTTCCATCTCTTCTTTGGCTTGGGTGAAGAGCATCTGATTGCTCTTTTCGCTTCTTCAGGAACTCAGCTATATTCTCAGGGGCTGCTGCATGCTTTCTTTTAGCCTTTACTAGAGCCACGAGGACACGAACAGTTGAAGGCTCCACCTGGCTTGTGTGTAATCCAGCATCATATGGGAATTTGCACCTTGTGTCTAATCCAACATCATTAGGGAAGTGGCACCTTGTGTGTAATCCAACCTCATTTTGGAAACATGATCTTGAGGTTGACCATACTTCCCTCCTTGCAGGAACTACATCTTGACATGAAGTTACGTCTTTTTAGATCAATACTCAGAGCAACCCAGATCCATTTAGTAGAAGCCAGATAAACAGGACTCGGAGAAGTGAATTCAAAAGGAAAAAAAACAGACTACAAGGTGAGAACACCCACTTCCTACATCAAGCTAAAAATGAAAGCATTAGGATGATTAAGACTCTTCTTATTACACATCAAAGAACACGAGGCTGAGAAACATAAACTACAACGTATATACATCAAAGAACACGAGGCTAAATGAAAGTAATTGAAAGGGTGTTACTTACCAAAGCTCGTTTTACAGGTTCGGTGCAGATCCTCTTTAACTTGCCACGCTCCTTGAAGATGTCCCCAATATCCCGTGTTTGGTCTTCATTGCTCCTCTTCATGTTCACACTCGTGGTTTTAAAATCTCAACATGGCAAGAAAAATATACTACTAGTAATACTCATGCATCTTGTGGGCAACATTAAAGCACTCGTCTGCCATGTTAGAGCATCTCCAACAGAAGCGCAATGCGCGGCGCTTTAAAAAAGCGTTTACAGCACCAGAATAGCCATTTTTTCTGGGCCCGGAGTGCTGAGATCGAGAAGTAGAGACAGAGAGTAGAGACTAGAGAGTAGAGACATAGATACTAGTTCTCAGCACAGTTATAGCATAGATAGATAAAAAAAGATAGTTCAACTACTCCTCATCGTCTAACTCCTCCTCGGTGATGTCCTCCTCCGACGTCTCAATGTAGGTGTGAAGATACCGATTGTCGTCGGATTCCTAGGGCGACGCTGCTCCTAGCCTCATGTTGAATTGAGCGTCCGCTTTTTGCGTCCGCTTGTCCTTGCGAGAGGCGGCTCGCTCCGCCTTCCTATTCTCCCTCTTCGCCCTCCTTTGCACGTATAAATCGCGCTCGTTGATGATGTCCCGCGGGAAGCGTTGGCACCACAGCGCCATGGCTTCCTCGTCCATCTCGGCGATGCCGAGACGGTGCTCCCTCCTTCGGTTGTCGCGACGATCCTCGTCGGTAATAAGCCCGCGGCGCGAGCTCCGCGCCCGCTCCGTAGCCGACACGTTGGGAAGTTCAATGTTCTATGAGGCCACCACAGGCGCCACGCCGCCCGCGTCCTCTGTGGTGGCCTCGTTAGCGGTGTTGAAATGCCGAGGCGAGGTGCATCCAGCAGGCGGATCTCAGCGAGAAGCCGAGGGCGCCAGCAGACGCCATGCAGTATCCCCAAGTTTACGGCGGCCTTGGCGGCATGGTGGCGCGGCGGCGGGCGAAAATAGCGAGGAGAGGCGGTGGCGAGGCGCAGAGCAGGGAGAGGGCAGTGGCGAGGCACGGAGTGGTGAGAGAGCGGTGGCAAGGCATAGAGCGGTGGGAGGGCGTTGGATTTTATAAAGTCTTGCCGGACAACTGCGGCGCCAAAACTAAGCAGCAGAGCCGCTTTTTCCGTCGTGCGATCCTTTCCCGACGTCCCTGCTATCCCTACTCTCTTCTCTACGGTTATATTTATTTTATATTTAATATTTATCTCTACTTCTCTACTCTTTAAAAAAATAGAGTTGGTGATGATGGTGTGCCTGCCATCCTGCAATATAGGCCGTCCGATTTATATCCGACGGATAGGAAGGAAACTATGGCAATTTTGCACAAAGATACCCACAACCCTCTCTAGATTTGAAAATAAGGCCTTCCCTTGTTCATCCTTTTCTCCCAAAAGATAAACTACTCAGACAAATGCATCTTGATGTTCCGTGCAACGCATGGGCATCTTGCTAGTTCTAAAAAACTTTCCATCATTTGCCACACTACTCGTTGCAGATGAAGAACCTACCCAAGCACAGCGCGATATAGGAGTGACGCACAATTACAAGCTGATATTCTATTGGACAATGGAGGCTATAACCAATTACTTTTACGGGAACAATAGCAACCAGGAAATTTGAAGGGGTAGGTATGAACAAAATTGGAACTGCACGTGTACTGCTAAGTGATTCAATACACACATTACCAATCGAGGAGGAGAACCATGGTTGCGGCGGCCTCTGTGCATCATGGTTGGCAACGGGAGTCAGTATATTGTCCACGACGGTGGTGCTTCTGCGCTTGGCGTCGGCTTTCGGGAAGCAAATCCGAGACCGTGGAAGACGGTGCCGGGGAAGAGGCTGTCGGATCTCGGGTTCCGGCAGACCCTCTAGGTTTGAACTCTGGGGTGCACGCGGAGATCTCACCTCCTACCTACCTACTCCTCGTCGCCTCGCAAGGATCTAACTACGGAAAGAGCAACACAAGGGACACAAGGTTTATACTGGTTTGGGCCACCATTGTGGTGTAATGCCATACTCCAGTGTGTGGTGTGGTGGATTGCCTCAGGGGCTGATGATGAACAGTACAAGGAAGAACAGCCTCGCGAGGGTCTGTTCTTGGCCGGTGCGATGAACTGCTAGGGGGAGTTCGGTCGCTTCTCTCTCTCTCTAGATTGATCTCTCCCTCTCTTCAAGATTCAACGTCTCGATTGTAGATGCCCCTACCCTGTGGGTGGCTAGTCCTATTTATAGGCAAAGGCCCTGGGCCTCTTCCCAAATATTGAGCGGGAAGGGCGCCAACAATTGGCCATTTTGAAGGGGAACATCTAGTACACTTATCCTGACTAGAGTCGGTCCTCGCCTGCCAAAGGCTCTGACGATGACGCCGGCTTGGGCTCCACGAGGACGTCCTTCCTGCCGTTGTGTTGGTCTTGGTCTTGTTGCACCAAAATGGTTTCCTTTGCTTGATACTCTCGCCCGCGCTTGCCTCCTTTGCACCAAAGAGGAAATGAGGACCTTTGTGCGGTTGGCGCCCGCTGGCGCCCTTGGTAAATCATGGCTTGCGTCATGGGCACCTCGTGAGGTACCCGCCTTGATCTCTCGCCTCCTCGCGAGCCAGGCTGTGAGGCCGTGCACGAGAAGCTTCTTGTCGTCCGCCTGCAGGTCTCAGCCCCTCGCGAGGTCTTGAGCTTGTCTTGATGAAGATGGGCGTCTTGGGCCACCTTGAAACCATGCGAAGGCGCGGCGAGCAAGTCAAGGTACCCGTTGCGAAATGCCGGCAGTAGCCCCGGGCCCAAAGCGCGCCTGGACTTAGCTTAGCGAAAGCGAAGGGCAAGTGTGAAGCACCTTGGCCCTAACAGCCTCTGACCTTAGGCGCCCGCGTGGCGGTTGATTGGGCGTGGGCGTCTCTGCTTCCCCGCGACGCCTTGGCAATTGCACGAACCGACAAGAGAGCCGTGCCCGTTCTAGGCTTTACCTCCTTTGCCTTCTCCAGTCATTGCGCAGATCCCCTTTCTTGCGCCTATCCTTCCTGCTTCCGAAATCCCCAGATCTACTCCGACCCCGTGCCCTAGCAAGGTATGGCGTCTCGCCAGACCCCGGCGAACTTGGTACTCGCCGCTTTGGACTCCCCGAGCGTGTCGGAGAAGAGCCTTGCGGCCTTGCGGGATGATGGCGGCGCAAAACAGCAGCAGAACAGCGGTGCTCAAGGCTGGCTCTGCCCTTCACGAGACCAAGGAACACCTTCTATCCGCTCTTCGTGAGGGCCATTGCCGCCCGATCTGGTGCCTCCCTTTTCTGAGTTCTTCTTTTCTGTCCTCCGCCATTACAAACTGCAAGCTCTGCACCTCCACCCCAACTCTGTTCTTCTCCCGGCGATCTTCGCCTACTATTGTGAGGCTCATGTCGGGGTGCAGCTTTCAGTGGCCTTGCTGCACCACTAGTTCTACCTCCGGGCCTCCCGCGGCCCCATCACCGCGTGCGCGAGCTTCGTCGCGTATGGCAGCTCCAACGCCATCTCGAAGCCCGGGAAGAGGATTGAGGGCTTTTCAGGAGCAAGTGGGTCATGGTAGATCTTGGCGCATCCATCCTCGGCTGATTACGCCTTGCGGGCAGCCACGCCCATCGGCAACGGTCTCGGGAACTTGTGGATCCTGCTTGTGAAGCAGATTGCGAAGATGGATGCGGACTGTGGCGGGCAACATGGTGGCCCGAAGTTGACCGGGCGTCGCTCTGAGGAGTTCTGGAGCCTTTGGGTGGCCCTTGGCGATGCTATTGCTTCATTTGTGGAGGCCTCGCCGAGCCCGTAGTCTTGGTGACAAAGATCTGGCGCGGTCCTCCAATCTTTGGTCGGGGAGGCGTGGCGAGGTTGGAGGCGCTCTGCACCTGTCCTTCGAGATGATTGGGAGGCGGTGGTGGACTCCATGCCGCTTTCAGCGGGGCGGGCACATGCCCGCGGAGGTTCGAGACCAGCGGCCTGGCGATGGTAGCGTGTCCTCCGTGACTCAGGCGGAGGAGGAAGAAAGGGCGGGAGAGGGCGACTCAAGGCGACCGGCGAGGGAGTCGAGGCGCCCCTCCCGGCGCAGGTCCGCGCTCTCCGCCTCTTGCGGACGGCGATGAGGATGGCGATGGCGGGCGGCGGAGCTACGCCTGATCGAAGAAGGACAGGGCCAGGGCTGGTTCCCAGCAGAGCCTCTCCGGCTCGAGGCGATCTGCAGATCGCCTCCTGCTCCCGAGCCCCTTGAGGCTGATCCTGCAGCCGGCTCTCGGGTTTCAAGTTGGCCGGAGGTTGCTCGAGCCCGATCGATGACCCGATAAGTGCTTGATTCTCGTTTGCTTCTTGCTTCGTCGTTGAGGCTTGATATCTGTATTCCTTGGCTGAAATTTGGCGCTGCGGTGAAAAAAGAAGGGGCTCTGAGGCTTAGTCCGGGCAGCGCCTCCATCCTTGAAAGAAGGGGCGGCAAGGCGGGCCTCTCCTGCCGGTCATCTCGCGAGGACTGGCGGGGCTAGCTGAGGCGAGCTCAGCCCCCATGGCTAGCGACTCCCAAGGTATCCTTGCTGATGCCACTTCCGCGATCGTCCCAGCGCGAAGGTCCGTCTCATGATGCCGTGATTACGTTGCCGTCCTCTCCTCCTACTCCATGGCTGTTGTCTCTCGACTCCTTCTACTATCACGGATCGTCTTTGCTTGCTGAGCTGGACTGCTGCGGCAAGATCTTCGAGTGCTAACCCTCGCTTGGTGGCGGGCGCTTTGGAGCTGGCCTCGGTGGGTTCGCTCGATGCTTCAATTCGTGGCGCTGGTTCAGCCTCGACTGACTGCGGACGAGGAGAAGCAGGCCGTCCTCGGCGAGCCGCCGCGACGCCGCCTTGGGGAGGTAGCCGATGTCAGAGGTCGCTTGTAAAGTATTTGGAGAAGCGAGCTACGGGGCCTCGCGACCAGCTTGCCAAGGAGGCCAGCGTCCGCCATGAAGGAGGAAGACATGAAGGCTCGTGAGGCGGCCGCCAGGACCAGGATGCCAAGCTTGATGGCGCCATGGCGCTTAGAAGCTGGAGCAGGAGTTGGGCGAGGAGGATCGAGGTGGACGGCAAGGCGCGGGTCTGGCCAGGACCGCGTGGCCTTCAGACTAGAGGTGAAGGCTCGCACCTTCTTTGAGGTAAACTTCTGACGTGACTGGAAAGCCCTCTGGCCGGCGCCGAGGACAACCACAAGCTGTTTCCCTTCCTGGTCGCGCCCTTGAAGATATCACCCTTGGCCTCGGCCCCCGGTGAGGCGGCGCGTGTCTGTCTTACGCGCGCTACGCGCGTCTTCACCCGCGTCTACCTTAGCGACCCCAGCGTCGACCTTGACAGCTGTTGGAGCCCGTGGCGGCGAGCTTGCCTGCTGCCGCTCTTGGCTGTGAAGGTCGGCGGAGGCTCTCTGGCAGCAGTTCGGGCCTTCAACCTGAAGCCAAGCGGCGCTGCGATCCCGAGGCTTCCTGGCGAACCGCCCGGCGCAGCTCGCCCAGCGATGGTGCTGCCAACAAGTGACTCGCCGTGGCTCTGTCACCGCTTTCGGCTCACGCAACATGCATCATGCCTCGTGGGCGTTTAAACTGCGTTTGGCATTGTGGAAACAGTTATGGACTGTAATATTTGCTTTTGAATTCCTTGAGATTTGCGCTTTTCTTCCTACTTGCTTATGTTCTCGTCGTGAGCCGGCCTTGCATACCTCAGCCGCGTTAGCCCGGCCGGAAACCGGGGCGGGACCAAGGAGTGAGGGGCTACGTGACAAGTTAGGCTCCAGTCACGATGCTCGAGTCCCCTTGGCGCTAAAGAACAAGTAGGGGGCGAGATTTATGGGTGAATTACCATTCTACATCAGCGAGCCCGGCCTGCGCATACCTCAACCGCCGTTAGCCTTTGGAACTAAGGGGTGAGGGCTACGTGACAGATTAGGCTCTGAGTCGCGATGCTCGAGAGTCCCCTTAGCGTTCAAAGCGGCCTTGTACCTTAGCTCCGCTCGGGAGAGATGTCGACGAACCAGGCCGAGGGCTGGCTGGAGTAACATCGTATGGGCGTGACCAGGCATAGCCCGTGCCCAGCCCCTCATGCGGCACTCCCGGGGGCGTTACGATGAGGCTAGACATTGAGCTCTGGGCTCCACGAGGTTGATGCGGCCGAGGCCACCCTCGGTTGTTTATCACCAGTAGCAGACATAAGCGCTTCCGTATGTGTCTGGGCATAGCTGCTCCTCGGTAGTGTCGTCGACCGGTAGCAGACATGGTGCTTCCAGCAGTGCGTGGGAGGGGCTCCCCTCCGGGAGGAGCCAGGCGTGTCAGACCCATACGACACGTGGGCTGTGCGGTAGGGCTGACGAGGTGTGTCTGGGCACCCGTGAGCCAGCCGGGACTCACGGGGCCCTACCTCAAAGCGGGTTCGCGCTTTGGCATCTGAGCCTTAACTTGTGATGTGTTCCTGCAAATTTGGTTAGATGTCGGCGCTCGTCCTCGGGTCCGGCCCTCGGCGGGGCTCGGCCGTCGTTGGTATGCGGTCGCGATGCCGTGGACAAAGCCGGTGAGGCTGGAGGCGGTAGGAGCCCATGAGTCGCGATGCTTAGGTACCCCCTTAGCGTGCAAGCGGTGCGACATGAAGGAAGAAGGGTGCGTGGGCGGGCACCAAATAAAAATCATGATGGGTTAAGCGCTGGCCGAATAAGCGCAAGAGGATACATGCCCACTTGGAGTGCGGCCCGAGTGGCTCGGGGATGATGCAGCCCGATGGGCGCCCCCAATAAAGTAAGCTAGGAACATGAATCAAAGGGATACATGCGCGAGGAGCGGACCCACAGCGGCTGGGAATGGCGCAGCCACAGGGCGCTCCCAGCTGAAAATGAAACTTCGAAGGATGTCACGATAATGTTGAAGATGAAGGATCTTTGAAGTAGCGGGCGTCGTGCGCTGCTGAAGCCGATCTTCCACGAGCCCCGGGCCAGGGAGCCTCGGGAGGCTCGAGGCGCCCAGTGGCTCCTCGCGGACCATCTCCACCTCCGCCGGGACTGCGGAGCGCCTGGCCTCTTGAGCCTCAAGATGCTCCTCATGAGGCTGGCGGCGTGGAAGCCGCATTCGGCAAGCCGTAAGGCATGCAAGCGTAGGCTGTGGGGTGGACCTTCATAGAGCCCCAGCGCGTGAGGGCGAGGCGCTCGGAGGCGGCTCGGTTGAGCCTGGTATGTCGATCTGGATCGCAGCCCACCATCCTCGCGCTGGATGGGGAGCTCACGGCTGACTAGCGGCTGCCACTCATGACTCTTGACTCCTGCAGCTCTGAATGATCTTGGCGCGAACTCCACGAGGTTTGGCCCTCCTTGCCTCTCTCCTTCCTTAGGAAACGTGCTTTGAAACACGCCTCCAAGTGGTGCCCGAGCGCCTCCCTCGTGATCTTAGCAAGGTCGGTGACCCTCCAGGAGAGAGCCCTCGAGCCTTGCTCGGGGAGGGCGCCGGGCGCGCCTTCCTATGCGACAGAAGGAGGTGCCCCCTGAACAGGTGCGGACCCTGTGGGGCCTGCCTCCCGAGGGGTCGGGCCAGGCGATGTCTTCTTCTTCTTGGGAGCAGCCTCGGGGAGCCTCCCACTCCTGTGATCTGGGTGTTCAAGTGACGCGGCTTGAAAAGCACGCTCCAAGGAACACACTGCGTCTCTCTCTTCACAAGGCACCGTGATGACTCCACGCTTCCTGGCATCTTGAGGACATTGTAGCCGTGATGAGTCCGGCCATGAATTTGGCGAGCTGGGTACCGGGATGGCATTGTATGGCGGCGAATGTGGGCGGCGTCGAAGTCAATGAGCTCGGTGCGGTGGTTGTCCATACGCCCGAAGGTAACAGGAAGGCGGACCTGCCCGATCGGAACCGTGGAGCCATCGGTGACTCGGAGAAAGGCTTGGTTGGCTGAAGCTGATTGTAAAGCAGTTGGAGATTGTTGAATGTCTCGGCGGACGGGGCGTTGAGCCTGCTCCACCATCGATGAGGTCTGGTGACTTGCGTTGCGATGATTGGGAACAAAGCATCGGGAGGACTTGGTGTGGCTGCGCACTTGAGCTGATCGGCTGAGGCTGAGCGTGATGGCGCCGCGCTGACCACTGAGAGGCGCGTGGCCGAGCTTGGGGAGGACTGCATTCACTTGAGGCGAACTACTTGAAGATCTTGTTGAGAGGTGGGGCTGAGCTCCGCCCGGATGCAAGCGATTGCGCGGCTCTGAAGCCCCAGCCCCCGTCTGATGAGGTCTTCATTTCTCCTTGGCTGCGGCGCGGATGAGGGAGGCCTGCATTGCCTTGCAGGCGATCCTCATGAGCTGATCCTGCCGGTGATCCTCGCTTGGTCGGTCCGCCACCCTTGGCGAGGCCACGGTCTTCCCAGCGTCTGCGATTCTTCCTCCTCCTCGGCCGTAGCCTCGATCACTTTGTGATCAGGCGTCGGTGATCGCCCTTCTCGCCGGCTCGAGCTCTTGACATTCATTGGTGTTGTGGGTGTGGAGGTCGTGGTACCATGATACAGGTTGCCCTTGGAAGACTTCGGGCTGATCTCGCCTCGCTTGGTGTGCGGTTCGCCACGAGCACGGCAGCCCCATTGCGCTTCACGTCCTTAACCTTGGGCTTCTTCTCTTACGGGTGGCCCGGCGTTCGAGGAGGAAAGGCGTCCTTCCTCAGCCTGGCGCGCGGTATCCAAGTTGAACAGCTCGGTGTGCACATGTCTTCATGCATCGCCACTCCTCCTTCATCTTGGCGTCCGCACACCATTGGAGAAGGCTGAGATGATGGCCTCCTCGGTCACCTTGGGAATCTTGAGGCGTGCATTGTTGAAGCGGCTGGATGTACTTCTGCAGGGGTCTCTCCTGGCTGCTGCTTGATGCGGCGCGATGTCGCTCCGGCGCGAAGCGATCGCGAGTGCCTTGGAAGTTGGCGATGAAGCGGGTGCGCATCTCGTCCTAGGAGGAGATCGTGCTAGGAACCAGGTTCAGGAGCCAGGTGCGGGCACCTTCCTTGAGCGCCATGGGAAACCAGTTCGCCATGACCTTCTCGTCCCCGTTGGCGGCTTCGATGCCCAGCTCGTAGAGCTGGAGGAACTCCGCAGGTCGGCCGTGCCGTCGTGGCGAGGAGGTAGGTCTGGCTTGAACTTGCCGGACCCTTGACGCTGCGTAGCTCGGCGGTGAAGGCGCGGCAGCCTGCAGTGGCCACGGGAGGCCCTTGGTGACGGAGAGCTTGATCTTGCGGGTCCCCGTACACTGCCGCTGGGAGCAGCGCGGGGTCTTGGCGTGCTGGAACAGGAGCGCGGTCATGATGGGCTGGTGCAGGGAGCACTCGGGCAGCTTCTTGGGGGTGAGGGACCTCTTGGCAGCTCTGCTCTTGCTGCGCTGGTGCCGGACAGAGTGGGTTTCGCCCAGGGGCCATGCGCCTTGGGGCCAAAGCGCCTTCTTGATGGGGCGGCGGTGGCGCCCGGAGCTTCATCGCCCAGCATAGCAGGGTGCGGTGTAACAAGAAAGGGCGGCGCGGGGGAGCCCCCTGCGGAGCGGACGAGCTCGGCGACGCTGTCGAGCCACTCCTCATAGACGTCGTTGACGGGGCGGTAGCGCATGAGCTCGTTTGCGCGATGGCGCGGCTTGAGCCTCCATGGTAGCGCGGAGCTTGCGGGACGAAAGAACCAGCTGGGCGAAGGAGGTAGTAGCGGTGTGGCGTCTCGCCTCCGATGGGTCTTGGGGCGGCGCTGCTGCTAGTTCCCGCCGGGCCGGTGGTGGCGTTAACGACGAGCGACGAAACAGCGAAGCGGCACGCCCGACAGAAACGCTGAAGCGGCAGTGAGCGCAGCGGCCAGGCGCTAAGCGCGGGCCCGACGGGCGTCTGACATGGATGCGAGGGGCGGCGAAGAGCAGGGTGGCGGAAGGCCGATTCCGGCGCACCCCTACCTGGCGCCCCGGATCTCGGGTTCCGTCAGACCCTCTAGGTTCGAACTCTGGGGTGCACGTGGAGCTCTCACCTCCTACCTACCTGCTCCTCGTCGCCTCGCAAGGATCTAACTACACAAAGAGCAACACAAGGGACACAAGGTTTATACTGGTTCGGGTCACCATTGTGGTGTAATACCCTACTCTAGTGTGTGGTGTGGTGGATTGCCTCAGGGGCTGATGATGAACAGTACATGGAAGAACAGCCTCGCTGATCTGCATTCTTGGCGGTCGTGACAGTATGTAACGCCGGAATCGATCGCGCCAGTGTCGCCAGGTTATTCGCCGTCTTTGCCATGCCATTTGCTTGCGTGTTGCATCTTTCCATGTCATCATATGCATTTCATATCATGTCATCATGCACATTTCATTTTGCATACGTGTTCGTCTCATGCATCCGAGCATTTTCCCCGTTGTCCGTTTTGCAATCCGGCACTCCTATGTCTCCCGGCGCCCCCTTTTGCCTCTTTTCATGTGCGGGTGTTAAACCATCTCGGAATGGACCGAGGTTTGCCAAGCGGCCTTGGTATAGCACCGGTAGACCGCCTGTCAAGTTTCGGATCATTTGGAGGTCGTTTGATACTCCAACGGTTAACCGGGTAACCGCAAAAGTCTCCTTCTCTTTGCAGCCCAACACCCTTCCAAACTGGCCCAAAACCCAGCAAACTCCCCTCCATGCTCTCGGTCGTTCGATCATGATCGCGTGGCCGAAAACCGCTCCTCATTTGGACTCTCCTAGCTCCCTCTACCTATATATATGTGCCTCCCCCGTCCAAATCGCAGATGAACCCTAGCCTCTTCCCCGCGCGCCGCCGGACATGTCCGCCCGCCACGGACGTCGTCGCCGCCCGCCACCCACCACCTGTCCCAGCGTCGCCCGCGTCGCCGCGCGGCCGCGCAGCCCATCCGTCCCGCGCCGCCGCCCGGCCTCGCCGCCGCCTTGCAGCGTGTCCGGCGCCAGCGCCTCCGCCCATCGCCGCCCGACCTTGCCTCCCCGGCGCCTGCTTTCGCCGCCCCTCGCCAGCGCCCAGCGCCGGCCGGCAGTGCCGCCGACCACCGCCGGGTCCCTCGCGCGCCGGTGCCCTTCGCCGCCGCCGCCCGCTCGGCGGCGCCCAAGCCGCCGCCCCTTTTGCCTCCCCGGCGCCGCCACCTTCGCCCGGGCGGATCCGGCGAGGTCGGCGAGATCCTGCAACTCCGGCCGAGTCCTGCGTCTCCGGCCGCCGCCTTCCTCCACTCCGGCGATAACTCCTGCGAGATCCCGCAGGGTGGACAAGATCCACCACTTCCCCAACGAAACGGTGTCCCGCGCCCCTGGATCCCTCCGTCCCCGGTTGACTTTTCGGAGGGTATATTTTCGTCCAAGTCCCTGTTTCAGAAATATTTTCATGCCATTTTCGTCGCATCATAACTCTGCATCCGTAGCTCCGTTTCGTGTGTGTAATATGTCAAATTGTTCGTCTCGACGAGTACATCATTTCATTTCATTGCCTCATTTTCATTTGAGCTCATCTTGTTGCCATAAATGCTGTTAGAAGAGGGCTATGTGATGTTAGTTTCAGATTCTTATCAGAACATGCACTTTTGTCATTTTTGCCATGATTGATGTGTGCACCCTATGAACTTGAGTCCTACATGTGTTTTGTAATATGACATTCCATCTTTAAAGGGGTGTATGCCATGTATTTTTGTGATCTCTGTGGTGACTAGCACAAGCATGCAAACTAGGCTTCATGATGTTGCTGATTTCAGCCCCTGTTTTGCTGATATTTTTATGCCATGTTAACTTGATGCTACCGAGAGATCCATGCATATTTTGAGATACTTCAGTAAGGATGTTTTGAATATATGGTTATTCTCTATCCAGCCATGCCCTTGTTTGCAATTATGGAGTGCCATAGCTTGAGTCAATCGAGCACTACTTTTGCTATAAAATGTTTCCTGGCAGGTTGTTTACATGTTATTCAATTTTGCCAAGGTTGTTAGTGATACATGCACCCTATGAACTTGCTCTTGCCATGCTTAGCTTAATAAATATGTCTTCTTACTGTTGGGTACCTTGCCATGCCATGTATTTCTCTGCGGTGAGTGGTTCAAGCTCACCAACATGTCTACTTATTGTTGTTCCTGCCATGTATGAATCTGTAATATAACTTGCTATGTTTACATGGGTGCCATCATATCTTCTGGTCCTTTTTGGCTTATGGTCAGTAAGGGACTTTTCTTCTATGCATTTAGTAGTATCATGCCATACCTTTGTTTGCTTTGATAAGTTCCTGTAGCATGTTGTTTGATAGCTCTAAACATTGCAACCTGATGTTATTTCCTGATAAGTCCGAAACTGTTATTATTTGCAATCTTGCCATGTGTGTTTGAGCATGTTCTAGTGATTTCTGGAGATAGCTCAGTGTTCATGTTTTGTTGTGCTTTACCTTTACATCATGCCCATTCCTTTTGTTATTATGTTAAGATGCTGTAGCATGTTGTTTTGATGCTTGCAATATGCCTAGTTGCTGTTTTGGGCAGATTGTTGTCATGACTTGTATATAGTGTATGTGTTGAACCGTTGCTCCGTTTTGAGTGTGCTCTATATGAAACTTGCTTGATTTTGCATGTAGCTTCATATTATCATGTTGCATCTTTGTTTTGAGGTGTTTGCTTGATGTTTGGGTGCATTTTGCATCAATGCCATGCTTATCTTGTTTTGCTCATATCTTCTAGGCCGTAGCTCCGAATTTAATGAACTTTATATGTAACTTGACTAGAATTTCGTGTAGATCATCGTGGTGCATCTTAACTTGCTGTTTAACAACTTGAACATAAGGTTTATTCAGATCTGGACCAATTTCAAAATTTGCATATGAGGACTTACCGGAGTTGTTCTATGTTGTTTCCGGCCTCATTTAAACTTGCTTTGATGTGTTGCTCTTGTTTGCATCATCTCTTGCCATGAGTAGCTTCATGTAGTCTTGTCATGCATCATGCTTGGTTGTGCATCATGTCTTGTCTATGTGTGGTGTGTTTACCATGTTGTGTGCTTCTTCTTGTTAGTTCCTGTTTCGTTGCGATCGTGAGGATTCGTTCGTCTACGCTTGGTTCGGCTTCATCCGTTCATCTTCTTCATGGACTCGTTCTTCTTCCTTGCGGGATTTCAGGCAAGATGACCGTCACCTTGGATCTCATTACTATCATTGCTATGCTAGTTGCTTCGTTCTTTCGCTATGCTGCGCTACCTATCACTTGCTGCTCAAGCCTTCCAAATTGCCATGAACCTCTAACCTTTGTCACCCTTCCTAGCAAACCGTTGTTTGGCTATGTTACCGCTGTGCTCAGCCCCTCTTATAGCGTTGTTAGTTGCAGGTGAAGATGAAGTTTGTTCCTTGTTGGAACATGGAGATGTTGTTCCTTGTTGGAACATGTTTACTTGTTGGGATATCACAATATATCTTATACTATTAATGCATCTATATAATTGGTAAAGGGTGGAAGGCTCGGCCTTATGCAGTGTTTTGTTCCACTCTTGCCGCCCTAGTTTCCGTCATATCGGTATTATGTTCCCGGATTTTGCGTCCCTAACGCGGTCGGGTGATTTATGGGACCCCCTTGACAGTTCGCTTTGAATAAGACTTTTCCAGCAAGGCCCAACCTTGGTTTTACATTTGCCTCACCTAGCCCTTTTTCCCTTGGGAGTCGCGCTCTCAAGGGTCATCTTTATTTACCCCCGGACCAGTGCTTCTCCAAGTGTTGGCCCAAACCGAGCGATGTCCGGCGCCCCCTGGGCAATCAGGGTCTATGCCAACCCGACGTCTTGCTCATCCGGTGTGCCCTGAGACCGAGATATGTGCAGCTCCTATCAGGATTTGTCGGCACATCCGGGCGGCTTTGCTGGTCTTGTTTTATTGCTGTCGAAATGTCTTGTAGCCGGGATTCCGAGACTGATCGGGTCTTCCCGGGGAGAAGGAATATCCTTCGTTGATCGCGAGAGCTTATCATGGGCTAAGTTGGGACACCCCTGCAGGGTTTGAACTTTCGAAAGCCGTGCCCGCGGTTATGTGGCAGATGGGAATTTGTTAATATCCGGTTGTAGTAAACTTGAAGCAAACTCTTCTAAAATACACCAACCGTGTGCGTAACCGTGAGTGTCTCTTTTCGGGGTTGATCGAGAGGAGAACACGGTTTCTGGGTTATGTCTGACGTAAGTAGGAGTTCAGGATCACTTCTTGATCATTACTAGTTGACGACCGTTCCTTTATTTCTCTTCTCGCTCTCCTTTGCGTATGTTAGCCACCATATATGCTTAGTCGCTGCTGCAACCTCACCACCTTACCCCTTCCTTTCCCTTTAAGCTTTGCTAGTCTTGATACCCATGGTAATGGGATTGCTGAGCCCTCGTGGCTCGCAGATTACTACACCACCAGTTGCAGGTACATGTTTTGCGATGATCTTGACGCGAGAGCGATGTTTGCTCGTTTTGGAGTTCTTCTTCTGCTTCTTCGATCAGGGGATAGGTTCCAGGTCAGTAGCCTGGGCTAGCAGGGTGGATGTCGTTTGAGCTTTTGTTTATGTTTCATCCGTAGTCGGATGTTGATCTTGTATATGATGTTGATGTATTCTTGTGGCATTTGTGCCTTATGTATGTATCCCCATCTATTATGTAATGTTGATGTAATGATATCCACCTTGCAAAAGCGTTTCAATATGCGGGTCTATCCTTGGTGGGACCTTCGAGTTCCTTTAGGATAGGGTCGCATCTTGGGCGTGACAAACTGCTAGGGGGAGTTCGGTCGCTTCTCTCTCTCTCTATCTCTAGATTGCTCTCTCCCTCTCTTCAAGATTCAACGTCTCGATTGTAGATGCCGCTACCCTGTGAGTGGCTAGTCCTATTTATAGGCAAAGGCCCTGGGCCTCTTCTCAAATATTGAGCGGGAAGGGCGCCAACAATTGGCCATTTTGAAGGGGAACATCTAGTACACTTATCCTGACTAAAGTCGGTCCTCGCCTGCCAAAGGCTCTGACGATGACGCCGGCTTGGGCTCCACGATGACCTCCTTCCTGCCGTTGTGTTGGTCTTGGTCTTGTTGCACCGAAATGTTTACCTTTGCTTGATACTCTTGCCTGCGCTTGCCTCCTTTGCACCAAAGAGGAAATGAGGACTTCTTGCGGGCTGGCGCTCACTTGCACCCTTAGGTCGTCATGGCTTGCGTCATGGGCACCTCGTGAGGTACCCCGCCTTGATCTCTCCGCCTCCTCGTGAGCCAGCCTGATGAGGCCGTGCACGAGAAGCTTCACGTCGTCCGCCCATGAGGCTTGGCCTGCGAGGTCTTGAGCTTGTCTTGATGAAGATGGGTCGTCTTGGGCCACCCCTTGAGCCACGCCAAGGCCAGGCGAGCAAGTCTGGGTACCCCCGTTCCCAGAACGCCGACAGAGGCTCCGTGTACGACGATGACGGTGGACCGGCTCCAGTGCAGCGTACGAGGTCGTCGATGAGGCAGATGCACTGCGGTGGATGAGTGCGCCGATGTTGATGGGGAGGAGCACGAAGGCTGCGGTGCCGTGGAGAAGTCTATTTTGCGGTGGGGATAGAAAATGGGGAGTATTCAGGTGCACTACTCTGGGTGCCGGGGTGGGGTTCGCTGGATAGGGTGAACCTGAAGTTACGAAAACAGCCCCCTACCAAGTGTCATCCGTAGGCCTGTTCCGAAGGCTACGATGGTAACCGCCTTTGCTTTCGAATCGGGTCATGGGAGATTTTCCCGCCGACCTCAAAATTTTGTGACACTGAACTCCCCGTGCGGCGTGTTGGGTGATTGGGCTAAGGAACTAGCGAGTAGTACTAGTAGTTAATAGTACTAGTAACTACTAGTACTCCCTCTGTTTTTATTAACTCTGCATATTAGGTTTGACCGAAGTCAAACTTCCTAAAGTTTGACCAAGTTTATAGAAAAATATAAACATTTACCATAACAAATATGTATTATGTGAATGTACATTCAATAATGAATCTAATGGTATTTATTTGTTATTGTATATGTTAACATTTTTTTATAAACTTTCTAAGAGTTTACAAAACTTGACTTTGATCAATGCTAATACACGGACTTAAATAAAAACGGAGGGAGTACACATTTGTTTTCTTAGTTTGTAGTAAATTAATCATTTGTTGTAATTGTGAAATAAATATATTAGGCTACCGACTTCGAATGTAATGGCCTATACAATTCAATAGTTACAATCATTGTTGAATTCCAAGATGTATACAAGGTCTATAGTACTTCACAATATGCTCAAACTCAAATAATCCCAGTCAAACGAGAATCTAAATGCATTTCATAGTTATTACTTTGTAGGATGCAACAAAACCAGCCATAACTCGACACCATCCATTATAAAAGCAACATTTTGAACACATCCCAATGTGTGAATGAAACGTGTAGAGAGAGCTTGCGAAGATGGAGCAGATAGGGCGGGAAAGATTGTATGTATGTGGACGAGAGAGTAGGAGACAAAACTAACGAGGGAGAGAGAGAGAGAGAGAGAGAGAGAGAGAGAAAGAGAGAGGAAGAAGTTAGGTCTATGAGAAAGATGGATACATGTAATATATGTGAGATGCATGTGCATCCGGATTCTGTACACGTGGAAGGAGAAGAGACAACATGTTTGATGAGAGAGCTAGAAAAACATGGACGAGAGGGGACGGATCTCGTGGGTTGAGGGATTGATAATTTTGTGTGGGAGAGAGAGGGATTGGTAATTTTGTGCGGGGGAGAGGGGGGAGGAGTCAGTCATACATCAGGTTTGATGAGAGAGCTGGAAAAACATGGACGAGAGGGGAAGGATCTCGTGGGTTGAGGGATTGATAATTTTGTGTGGGAGAGAGAGGGATTGGTAATTTTGTGCGGGAGAGAGGGAGGAGGAGTCAGTCAGACGTCGTCACATCATCCTGCTTCCAAATGGCCTCTCTAGTGCAGTGTGGTCGCCGTCTTCGATCTCTTCGATCTCCTCGATGCCCTCTTTGAAGATTGAGGTGTTGTGCATGCTAGGGTGCAGAGAAGCACAAGCGAGAGTGGTTGCCATATAACCTTGGATGGGGATGAATTGTGTGCTCGGGGGAGGGGGAGTGTGTGTGCGGTGTGTGTGTGTGTGATAGTGAGAGAAATCAAACCTATGGAGAGAAATGTGTGTGTATGTGACGGAAAGCTACAAGCTAAATAGGGTTTTCACGAAGAGATTGTGCGTGCAAGATAGAGAGCGATGTGCGGGCCTTGAGGTGGGAAGGGCCGGGTGAGGGTGTCAAAATGTCTGCGTTGATGCATGTGTTACATGCGATCGTGCGAGGGACGGACGAATCGAGAGAGATGGTTGTTGTGTTACGGATGCTCCTCTCTCTCTCTCTCTCTCTCCCTCACACACACACACACAAGTACAAATAGAAGACCGTTCTCTCATGTATACACAATGTATCGACATCTGTCTATGTATCACTCATGCATGATCATTTTCACATTCACACCTCTCTATGTCTCTATCACACGCACACCGTCTCTACATTGCCCTTCCACCACAACACACATATGGACACATACACACGTTCTCTCTTAGTCACACACACAAAATCAGTATTAAAAAAACTAGGGCGCACCTAAAACGTCCAAATCAAAATAAATACGAACTGGAGCTAAATTCAAATATATGGAAATATTGTAGCGTCAAGAACTTTTCCAGGAAAAAAAGTTGAGTAATATTCGGGGATTGTTTTCACACACACAAAAAGGTTCAGTGGATGTCCTTCGAGCACGACACGGTGACACACTGTTCGATCGATCGCGCGGCTGCGGTTCACGTGCTTGCACAGGATTCCGTATCGTGGCTGTGGTAACTAATATAAGCCCTGCCCCAGTCTAATGTTTACATGTACTAGTACGGTTTTCTTTTAAGTTTGACCAACCCTATATAAAACTAAACTAAGCTCCCATACGCGCACTCATCAATATGCCGCCGCCGCCATTGCGCATGCCGGCGCCCGCCTGCTCTGGCCAACCATTTCTCTCACATCACCGCCGTGTCGCCGCCATCCCTGTGCCATGAAGCCGAAGGCTCGCCCGCTCACGCCGTCTGCAGTCCCTCCTCGCGATGCCGCCGCGCTGCCAAGCACGTGAGCAGCTGGTGGAGCTACGTCTATGCATGCAGCATACGAAGAGGAGGACGAGCGCGTGCTCCAGCACACCGGCGAGGAGGAACTAGCGTGTCATTGTCGTCTCCGCCCGTGCGGAGGATGCGCGCATGGTGGCTGTCGCGGCGGAAGTCGGTCGCGCTCGTGTCGAGCCCGCAAACCGGGTGCGAACACGGAATCTACCTTTGAGACCTTGAATGCCACGTGGATCCTGCAATCTGAAGGAGCAATTTGGGTCAGTCGACTCTTGGGAGCCGTTGGATGCAACATGGATGGCCAGAAGGGCTTCTTCAACGTCCGAAATTGCTGCACTGTTCATCTTCTCTCTCAGGCATTGGGCCGCCAGCCCGCCACACGCCTAACCACCTGCCACCGCCACCCCGCCCTCCCCTGAACCGCCTGCCACCGCCATGCTCCCCCCACCCCCGCCATCCGTTTAACCCCGGGCATGATCCTTTTTTTTAGCGAACTGCATTCCACACCCAACACTCATAAGATTGATCATGGGCACCCTGCCACCCTAATATAGATATTGGGGTAGCTTCTCTTCCATCTTCTTCCTTCGCTCCGTCAAACTTCTTTGACAAATCGACTGACCCAGATTATACTACTAGTACGAATGTATTAAGTACAGTAGGAACACGAAGATACGAGCAGCAGTACCAACTGCAAGAAGAATAGTAGTAAGACATAGTACTAGTACTACTGTACGTACTAAGGAGTTCAAATAACGAGAAAGAACATAAAGTTCAAATAATGAGAAAGAACATAAACAGAGTTCAGCTAGGGGCTCAGCACAACACACCCCTGAAATAATACTAAGCAACTAGTCTGCTTGACACTGCAGTAGAACCAGCATGAGCGACGACACTGCCACCTTACTCGGAGTCCGAGTCCACATCCTCGACTTCATCCTCGCCCCTCTTCCTCTTCCTCTTCGCCTATGCCTCTTTGCTTGAACCGGACACTGGGCTCTGCTTCTTCATCCAACCCTTGTAGATATTTGAACAAAGGTAGGCATCCATTGCTGCGTACAGGATGTGATCTTCATCTATTGTCTTCGACTCCCATGCATGATGAAACTCGTGGTGAGGTTTCTTCAGTTTAGCATACGAAGGATCAAACATGGCTGCTACCAGGGTCAGCATTGAAGGCTGAGAGGAAGACACCATGCTTGCCTTCTGGAGATCGAAGGGCTGGCCTACAACGAGGCCTATCCGACCCAGGACATCCCTGTCGTTCCTAAAGTCTACAATAACGAATTTCACTATTTCGTCCTTGAGGAAGTTCTTAAAATCCTGGCACTCAATGTTGGCATGGCATATTTGCTAGACCAAGCACACGTTATGTACGCAAACCTGGATCATGGCGGGCTTCTTCTTCTCTACCTCCTTTAGAATCTTCTTGCTTTCCAGGACTGTGGTGTACTCAAAATCTAGCCCAACGACCCACTCATCCTTTGAACTTTTGAACATGCGTAGGAAGCGAGCAAAGCATGCTTCCACCGTCGCGGATCTACGTGTGTAGATGACTATGAACTCATCGCCGGTGATGGCTCTAACCTTGTACTCACCGCCGATCATGGAGATTTGGGAGGCCATGGATTTTGGAGGCGGGTTAGGAGAAGTTGAACTGGTGTAATGTGAAAGGACGGGACGACTGGGAGGGAACCGTTGTAAGGTAGAAGACGGGGACGACTAGACGAGTAGGGCGTGCGAACGTCGTGGGCTTGTTGGCTTGCCCGGTGGATAAACGGCAGCATGCCCCCAAAGAGTTCTCGAGTACTATGCGGGACCCACTAGATGTCATGTCTACTAGACCCATATCGTAGGCCTGATGGTATAGCTTCTGCGCGTTTGCACGCCATGCCGGTGCGTGGATATAACTTCACTTAATTCCGTCAACCGTCGCGCCTCCCACGACCTTCGCCTCCCTCGCGCCCTTTGAGACTTCAGACGGCTATAGACGAGCATTTTTTTCCTATTCCGCATGCATGATACTCCCTCTAGTCCTTTTTATCCCGCGTAAGATTTGTGTCAAGTCAAAGTTTGCAAAGTTTAAGACCAAATTTCTACTAAAAATATCAATATCTACAATATCAAATATATATTTTATGAAACTACGTTTTATAATGAGTATAAAAATATTGATTTTACATTGTGAATGTTGATACATTTTTCTATAAGTTTGGTCAAAGTAGAGGTACATTGACTTCAGACAAAACTTATATGCACATTGTAGACTAGTTCCTCCGTCCAGGTGCGTGCCATGTCCTATCTAGTCATCACAACAAGGTTATCTATTAGAGTACTACTACCTCCCTTCTAGTTTAAAGGGCTCGATTCAAAAATTTCACCTACTCATACCAAGACAAGATAGAGGCGGTGGAATAGTTTTTGTAGTGGTTTCTAGAGTCTGGACTCCATCTTCAGGAACCTTTGCCGCCCCCGGCAAGAATGCAAGGAGATGAACCAGAAAGGAAATGAGTAGTTCCGTATTTTATACAATGCCAGAGATGGGTAAATATCTGCTATACCTCTGGTGGCAAGGCCATGTCTCTATGCACACACATCTCAGCCGATGGTTCCAAGTAGATCGAACAGCTCACATTGTCCAAAGGCAGACACACCATCAGCACCAACTGAGATTTTTATAGGAGTAAATAAATATATAGAGTAGAAAATAGAGATAAGAGTCGAGATAGAGACTAGAGATTAGTCAATATTCTCTTTAGTCTACTCATAGTAGAAAGTATCATATACTAGTATCATGTGCATGATACTAGTGTATGATACGGGACTACCTTTATAGTGCCATGTATGACAAAAAGTAGCATAGTATTTAACATGATACGGTATCTACCTATATTACTCTAGTAGCTAGGGATCGAGTGTGCGAGATGAACCGGAGAAAGTAAATGCAGAGAAATGAAATGCAAAAAAGACGGAGGGATGTGATGGTTGCTTGTCCGTTTATTTTACTAGGCCACTTATTACTGGGAGTGGTTGGGGTTTGTGATATGACGGCTTTACTTCCCCACCACGAGCGGGGTGAGACTCCCGTGCAGCGCCTCCCTCTACACTAGTACTACATCGGTCGTGGTTTATTAGTCCCCCATTGAATTTGACTGAAGATTTAACTGACAAAATGTTAGTGCATGTCAACAAAAACTATATTGTTGGATTCGTATTTTAACATAGTTTTCAATGATATAATTTTTGTGACATGCATGAACATTTTGTTAGTTCAATCTATGGTCAAAATTTGACACGAAATACAATGGGGAGCAATAAACCAGGACGGAGGTAGTACCAGCTAGTAGTAAGATACCACATTACCACCACTATGGCAGCCTTAATCATTGCATGCAATAATTTAGTGCACCTTGAAATCTGAATGCCTGCTTGACTTTCCTTCTCCCTCTGGCAGTGCCACCACTCCACCCCGTGTGGAAAAAATCTGCATGCATGACTCTCCTCCCCCCACGCTCGTCCAATCTAGTTGTGACCAACAATATTTCCACCCCTTCCCTCCCCCGTAATTTACTCCAACAAATATGCCCACGTTGTTACGTTAATCACGCAACATATCTTACAGGACGCTGTTTCAGTTACTTAACTGCAGGTGCATTAGGTCACTGACATGTGGGACCAACAGGCGTCTGGCCCACATGTCAGGGATGCAACTGGACCTGTAGTTAAGTCAGTGCAGCTCAGTCCATATCTTATGTAGGTGTGGCATTGCTCGCTATAAATACTGTGCCACCCACGACATTTGGAAGAACGCTCACGTTCATCGCTATCTCCTCCTCCCTCTCACGTTGACCACCATGGCATCGCCCCTCATAAGCCCTAGGCGCCCCTCGCTGCACCGCGCGGACGGTCATGCATCACTGTTCCGTTCCTCGCTGCCACTAGTCGAGGAGGACGCGTCGGTGTTCCGCTCCTCGCCGCAGCGCGTCGAGGTGGACGCATCGGCGTTCCCAATCTTGCCAGCATGCGCGTCGAAGGACGCGTCGGCTCCCTGCTACTAGGAGAACGCCGTGCCACCCGCCGAGCCCCCCAGCCTTGAGGAGCTTTCGAAAGAAATGGATGTCACCTTGTGGGAGGCTTTGCCTCCGGCAGAGCGTGCCAAAATAGAGGCGGAGAAGAAGGCCGAGGAAGAGAAGCGCGCCGCGAGGCAAGCTGCCTAACAGGCCTATGTCGTGTCTGAGAGAGTCAGGCAATTGGCTCTTTGGCAGAAGGCTCGTGTGAGGGCCGTGAGGGTGGCGGAGGACGCCCGTGCCAAAGACCTGTGCGCGTCGGGACCCAAGCGCCTCATCTACGCTTGGCGGTGCGTGGACGGTGCGCTTCCGGTGAGGAGGTACTGTTGGCGCCGGATCACCACACTGGTGAGATCACGCTCGCCCACCGGCAAGCCGCCAATCAGCACCTCGCGAGTTGCGAGGCTAAGGAAGAGGCGTTGTGTCGGCACGCTGGTTAACCTCCGCGCACCAGGGCACTCGTGGCGCGCCGCAAGCGCTCCTGCGAGCACCGTGGCTTTTAGTAGGAGTATAATTTAGTTTCGTAAGGCGATCTCATTAGTTTTGGGACGCAAATGATAAATCCTGAACGTTCGGGAATTATTAGCGTCCTTAATTAAGTATGTAAAAGGGAAAGTCTGGAAGTCTTGTGTATCCGTATGCATTTGGTAAGTACGTGCATATAGCACAAACTTTATGATATACTATCACACTATACGTATCTCTCTCTCTCTCTATATATATATATGCTTGCAGACTGTGCTACTCCCTCTGTCCAGGTGAATAAGTCATCTTTGGTTGTGCACCGTGACCAAGAAGGAGGGAAGACTTATACACCTAGACGGAGGGAGTACTACTATTACTTATGTACATGCAAATGCACGTTTTAACATTATGATGCGGTTTTTGTAAAAGTAGAAAAGACAACACTAGTCAAGCTTGTGAAACGATTCAATGCAAAAATGCTTGTTTGATTTACTTTTAGCTTCCTTCTCTGTGGTTATTTCTCTGTCGTACTTTGTATGGAGTATCTCACTGGTTGGGAAAGCATGAAAATTCCCAAACCTCTTCCTAACCCTGTATCAAATTTTTTGCCTAACAAGTTGTGCCGTGCAATTGGAATTCCAACTTGAGTACTACTACTAGTAGGAGTACGAGGGCCGTTCTTTTAGGCTTCTAGATTAGTAATCCCATAAGCTACTACCTGTGTCTGGTTTATTGGTCCCCATTGTAGTCCGTCTCAAATTTTGATCATAAATTTAACTAATGAAATGTTTGTGCATGTCTGCACGCACTAACATTTTATCGATTAAATCTTTGGTCAAATTGCTAAATACAATGGTGACAGATAAACTAGGACAGAAAATACTAATAGTTTAAAGCCCAAATAAATGGTGAGGCGCCTTAATGTTCTTGTCGGATTCGGGTTCCGCCAGACCCTAGAGATTCGAACCTTTGGGTGCGCGTGGAGATCTCGCTCTCTACCTACCGCACCCGTCGCCTCGCTTGGATCTAAACTACTGAAAGGAACAACACAAGAGACACAAGGTTTATACTAGTTAAGACCACTGTTGTGGTGTAATACCCTACTCTAGTTTGTGGTGTGGTGGATTGCCTCTTGGGCCGATGGTCATGAACAATACAAGGAAGAACAGCCTCGCGAGGGTCTGTTCTTGGCTGGTGCGATGAACTGCTAGGGGGAGTTCAATCTCTCTCTCTCTGCTGATTTCAGATGCCTCTACCCTGTGGGTGGCTAGTCCTATTTATAGGCAAGGGCCCTGGGCCTCTTCCCAAATATTGAGCAGGAAGGGCGCCAACAATTGGCCATTTTGAAGGGGAACATCTGGTACACTTATCCTGACTAAAGTTGGTCCTCGCCTGTCAAAAGCCCTGGTGACACCACCGGCTCGGGCTCCACAATGACTTCCTTCCTGCCGTTGGGCTGGTCTTGGTCTCGTTGCACCGAAGTGGATGCCTTTGCTTGATGCTCTCGCCTGCGCTCACTCCCTTTGCACCAAAGAGGAAAGGAGGACACTCTTGTGGGCTGGCGCCCCAGGCGCCCTTGGTAAATCATGGCTTGCGTCATGGGCACCTCGTGAGTACCCGCCTTGATCTCTCCGCCTCCTGTGAGCCAGGCTGATGAGGCCATGCACGAGAAGCTTCTGTTATCGCCCCTGAGGCTGGCCCCTGCGAGGTCTTGAGCTTGTGTTGATGAAGATGGGCGCGATGGGCCCCCTTTGAGCCATGCCGCGGGCGCGGGCGAGCAAGTCAGGGACCCCGTTCCCGGAGGCGCCCGTAGCCCGGGCCCAAAGCGCGCTTGGACTTGGCTGGCGAGGCGAAGGGGCAAGTCTGGCGCGCATGACCCCTCATAGCCTGCAGCCTTGGGCGCCAGCGTGGCGGTTGATTGGGCGTGGGCCCTGCTCCCCACGACGCCTCGGCGGCCAGCAGTGTGAGGTCCTGCATGCATGCGGGTCATGATTACTGCGATCGTGGAGGTCGGTGGTTGGCCTTCCCGACTAAAAATACAGGGGCGGCGCTGCCCTTCTAGTCCATCTCCTCTTGCTTCTTCTTCTTCTCATGGCTCCTTGAAGAGGTTCTCGGCAGCGGAGAAGGGAAGGCTCGCCAGTGGGCCTGACTCTCCCCATGGCAGTCGAGGCCGTCCTCGCAAACACCACTGTGGCTCAATGGTGGCTCCTCGCGGTCGGGTGATCTCCCAGCCAGTGGGCGGGCGGCAGGCTCTGCTTGGGGTGCGCTCTGACGCGTGACCCCTAGGCAGCGCTTCCACTTGGTAAGTGCTGCCGGAGTTCGTTGCGTGGTCGTGAACCCGGCCGGCACCGGCTCCAGCTTCTCGCTTCCTCCTAGGTGAGCTTCCGGCTGGTGCCCAGGCCCTCAGCCGGCGGATGGTTCTGCAGCGGGCCTCTGAGCTTATTTGGAGGTCTCTGCAGCCAGGAGCACTGCCACAGCCCTTGGTAGCAAGCGTTGCCAGCCTTGTGTCCCGAGCGGTGATGCACCCTGCACTTCAAGTTCGACGGCGATGCCACCCTCGTGAGGGTGTTGAGGGAAAGATGGTCGCCGTGCTTTGGGTACTGCCACGAGCGGCGACCGTGGCGCGAGTCAGCTCGGCGGCGATGAAAGGCGGCGGCAGCGTGGTGGCGACGCCGGGGCTCGTCGAGCTTTGGCGGCTCTTCTTGAGCAGCGGCTCCTCCAGCGGTGGCCGCGAGTAGCCTCCCGCCGCCAGCGCCGCTGGAGGAGGTAGCGAGTCCGCCCGCCGTCTCGCCCGATGAAGCGAGAGGGAGTCCTTTGAGCTCGGGAGGCGATTCGAGTCTCCCAGCGAGTTGGTGTCGAGCGAGCAGCGCTTTTGTTCTTTTTTCCTTTTCTGCGCAAAGAGCGAGTGTGTAGGGCCCGGCGTGGCGTGCTTGGACTATTGCTATTAATTGTCGTCTGTTTGTTATCTCGGTATTATGCCTTTGTGCTACTGCGCTTGCGGCGTAGAAATTACTTAGCTTCGGGCGCCCGTCGTGGCTCTCGTTTCCAGTCGAGGCCTCGTCAAGCGCTTCATGTCCTGCGAAGGTTAGTGCGGAGAGGTAGCTCCGGCCTCGGCTGTGGGCGCGACCGACCCAGGTCTGTGTTAGATGTCGCGGTGCCCATGGGGTGTGGTGGAGGGTGCTCTGTAGTGGACCGGGTAGAAACCTCGAACAATAAGGGCGAAAACACTGTGAGGCGCTCGGGCTGCCCCCTCGCGAGACCTTGTCATGACAAAATCGAGGTAGGAGGCGAAGGTCGAAGAGCCACAAATTAAAGCGACAACAACCGATAAAACTTCAAATGAGCGAACAAACCAACTGCGAGAAAGCAAATGAAAAAGCAGCGTCCGGCACCTAATCTAGTCTTCAACGTCTTCTCACGGTAGCAGACTAAGTGCTGCCCTTTGGGCGTGGGAGGGAGCCGCAGGGCTGAGGCCGGCGCTCACGAGACTCGAGGCGTGTACAACCCAACTCATTATTACGTGAGAGTGTCACAGGCGGCGAGCTTCACGGGCATTGGCCTTCTTCACGGGCTCGGGCCTTTCTTGGGGAAGCAAGCTTCACGGGCATTGGCCCTCTTCACAGACTCTGGGCCTTTTCAAAAATCGGCGGCTTCACGGGCACTTCGCCTTCTTCACGAGCTCTGGGCCTTTTCCAAAAGATAGCTTCACAGGCATTCGCCTTCTTCATAGGCTCTGGGCCTTTTCCAAAAAGATAGCTTCATAGGAATTCACCTTCTTCACTGGCTCTGGGCCTTTTCCAAAAGATAGCTTCACAGGGCATTCGCCTTCTTCCACGAACTCTGGGCCTTTTCCAAAAGATAGCTTCTGCGCATTAGCCTTCTTCACAGGCTCTGGGCCTTTTCGGGTAAAACCTCCGGAGGTCTTGGATGTTCCACGCGTTAGGGTGGCACCCCTCACGGAGTCTCTAAGCGCTGGGCGGGCACGAAAACATGAACAACCTTGAATGGGCCCTCCCACATGGGAGAGAGCTTATGCAGCCCCTCCACAGGAGAACCCGCTGAGCACGGGTCCCCTACCTCAAGAGTTCGGGGCGGATGTTGCGGCGATGGTACCGTCGCAGTGCTTGTTGGTACCTTGCCGCTTGCAACGCAGCTTCTCGATGATGCTCCTCCCCCAGCACGAGATCCGTCCCCCGCATGGCGTTCTGCTGCGCCTCGTCGAACACCAGGACCCGTCGGGCAGCGTCTGCCTCGTGAGGAGGACTGCTTCAGCTCCATAGACCAGGAAGAACGGGGTCTCGCTTTGTCGGCTTAGTGCGCGATCGTGCGGATGGACCCGGCACTGGCCCGAAGCTCGTCGTACCAACCTCTGCTGCAGGCCTCGGTTTCTTCTTGAATGTTCTGGTTTGAGGCCCCTCGGGACCTCGCGTTAGCCCGCTTCGGTGCGGCGTTGCTTGAGGTGCACCACCGGGCGTAGCATATCTGCGTTCGAGTTAGCCGCAGTATGTTTTGAAGAGATTCTTGGTGAACTGCGAACCGTTGTCGGTGATGATGCGGTTCGGCACGAACCGACTCATGATGCCCTTGAAGAACTTGACCGCGAACCTGCGAGGATGGTGAGGCGGCTTCCGCTTCAGCCCACTTGGTGAACTTGTCCATGGGGACGTAGAGGTAGCGATAGCCCCTTGGCGCCCAGAAGCGGGCCGGATATCCAGCCCCCAGACTGCGAATGGCCACGAGAGGGGTATAGTTTGCAGACCTCCTGCTGGCTGATGGATCTGCTTGGCATGGAATTGGCAGGCTTCACAAGCCTTCACTAGTTCTCGACGTCGTTGGCGCTGATGAGCCAATAGAAACGCTCGGAATGCCTTGCCCATGAGGTTACGTGATGACGAGTGATGCCTGATCTCCACCGTGTATATCCATGACAGTTCTTTCCCTTGCTCCCGGAGATGCAGCGTGGTGCGACATCATTGATCGCTTCGATAGAGCTCTCCATCCCTAATGCGATGTTGTGGCTTGCAGCGCCATGCTCTGCTTCCTCCTCCTTCACCGGCAGGGTCCCTTGCGTTAAGTAGCTCCGGAGCTCTGTGATCCGGCACCCTCCGAGGCTCCATCGTCGAGGCGGTAGCTCGAGGCCGGGCCACTGAGCCAGGGCTCCTGAAGCGGTGGCAGGGAGCTCCTCCTGAGGCTGCGCCGTGTTTGATAGTGATGGCATGGTGAGGGCTTGAAAAGCCGCTCCTCGAACACGCCTTGAGCTCCTGAGGTAACCACTTTGGATGCTCGTTTGGCGATGTCGTCGGCCTCCCGATTGGTGCCGGCAGGGCACATCTTGCAACTCCAACCCCGAACTGTTCCTCCATCCTGCGGACCTCCATGGTAGGCTTCCATGTGCTCATCTTTTGGCTCGTACACCTTGTTGGAGAAATTGGCGAGGCTGCGAATCACCCTTGATGGTAGGCGCTTCACCCCTAGGGCAGCTGCGGCCTTCAAGCCCGCTATTAGACCTTCATACTCTGCTATGTTGTTGGAGACCTTTTCACTTTGCTTTGAAGCGAGCTACACAGCGTAGTAGAGCTTATCTGATGGGAGATATGAGCACCGCCCCCAGCGCCATGCACAGAGAACGCCCATCGAAGTACATGACCCACCTTACAGGCGCCGCTTCGAAGAGAGGACCGATCCTCGTCGGCCTTGAGGCCAGTGCCTCCGTCCATTCTGCCATGAAATCTGCTAATCTGCGCCTTGATGACTCTGGTGGTGTTGAATTGAGCTGAAGCGCTTGCAGTTCAATGTTCCACTCAAGCGGCCCTTCCGGCTGAGTTAGGGCTCTGAGCACCCTTTCCAAGGGGTATCTTGAGGCGACCTTGATTGGGTGACCACGAAAATAGCACATGCAACCGTGAGGCCACCAATAGCGCGAGAGGAGTTTACGAGGCATGGGGTACGTGCCCTTGCGTCCCATAAGACCGTCTTGTGAAAGTACTGCTGGGTGCTCAACGAGGTTTGGGCGCCCGGTGCACGCTGGCGCCCTCGGGGACCGTGGCACCTCTGAGCGATGGAGCCTCCAGGGCTGGTAGTCTGGGAGGGACCTCTTCCGTCCCGGTCGCTCCCTACGGTGGTGACCCTTCTCGGCCCATGGTAGTGGTTTCTGTTGGTCTTCCTTGTTCTGCTTTGCCTTGACCTTGGGCTGCTTCTTGTGGTTTTGGTTTGGCGCTCTTCCCTAACGCCCACGGGCTGCGTGGCCGGTAAGGAGTGGCGGTAGAAGAGCACCGGGGGTTCCTGCAGGCGTGGGGCCACCATGACCGGAGGGCTGGTTAGAGTATCTCTTGAGATCTTGGAGCATGTATCGGCCTCTTGATCCATTCAAAGGGTCCTTTTTCTTCATTAGTTGGAAGAAAGGCAGCTCGTTCACCCAACTTGGAGATGAAGCGCCCTAGTGCGATCCACGCGCCAGTGAGCTTCACGCATTTCCACGAGGGTCTTTGGCGGGCTCATGTCCTCGCTGCCTTGACCTTTTCAGGTTAGCCTCGATGCCTCGGTGGGATCTGAGGAAGCCCAAGAGCTTGCCGGGGGACTCAAACACACACTTCTCGGGTTGAGCCGTGGGTTCACCGTGTCGAGGCTTCATGAAGGTTTCCTCCAGGTCTTGTATCGGGGTTACGGCCTCCGAGACTTCACCACAATGTCATCGGCGTAAGCCTCAACATTCTTCCCGAGCTGCGGACCCAAGGTGATGTGCATCAGCCCTTTGGAAGGTCGCCCTGCGTTCTGCAGCCAGATAGCATGCATGTGTAGCAGTACACCCCACCTGCAGGGTCGGAAGGCCGTCTTCTCCGTCTTCTACGCCATCTTGATCTGGTGATACCGGAGAAGGCATCCAAGAAGCATAACAGGTCGCACTCAGCGGTGGAATCGATGATCTGAGTCGATCTGAGAGGCCGAAGCGGTTCTTGCGGGCATGCCTTGTTGAGGTTGGTGAAGTCGACACACATGCGCTCCTTCCTCCTTCTTTGGTACAGCAGCGGGTTGGCCAACCAATCCGGATCTGGACCTCGCGAATGACCCCGCTTCTAGTTTGCGGGTCTCTGGGCGATGAAGGCTTGCTTTTCAGTGGACTGCCGCCTCGCTTTACGCTACAGGCGTGCGTTGGGGCTGCGTGGAGGTGATGCTCGATTCGCCCCTAGGGATCCCGTAACTGATCGGGCTCCAGGTGAATACCTTCTTGTTTGCGCGCGGGAACTTGACGGGGCCTCCTCCTGCTTTCGGGCTCGAGGCTGGCACCTATGGTGAAAGTGGCGTCGATGGACCCGTCCTCGTCGTGGTGTTTGCTTAGTCTCTTCCTTGTCTTGGGTGAACAACTTTTCTTCTTTGTTGGTGCAGCCCCTTGGGCTTAGGGGTTTCTGCGTCGGCGGGCTCTTGGCGCGCCCGGCATCTTGAAGCGAGCAGGCACTTTCTGGCGCATCTCGGTGTCCCGGACGCGGTGAGGACACCGTTGCTCCCGGGCATCTTCATGAGGTTGTATGTCGGGTGAGTCGTGGCCATGCACTGGGCCAGTGCTGGGTAGCCTAGGATGGCGTTGTTGGGGAGGCCGATGGGGGCGATGTCGAAATCGACCTGCTCCGTGCGGAAGTTGTCGTAGGTGCCGAAATTTACCGGGAGCCGGATCTGTCCCAAGGAGCTGGATGACCGCCCCGATGCCGAGAAAGGCGGCTGGGCTGCAGCCGCTCCGGGGTATCTGAGAGGAGGTTGAAGGCCTCAGCGAAACGCGTTGAGGCCAGCGCCACCGTCGATGAGAGTCTGGTGGCGGCCACACGGCAGATGGTGGGGTGCACTGACATGGGGGCGCACTGCAGCGCAATGAGTTGGAGGGTGGTCCTCCGAGCTGAAGGTCGGACTGGCCTTGGGCACCGACCCGTTCTGAGAGCTCCACCTGCGTGGGCGGTGCCGACCCGGCCAGACCGAGCGGCAGCGTGGTGACTTGAGGGCGCCCGCGAAACCGCCCATGAGGGCGCGACGACGAAGCGCGGCGCAGCGTGGTGGGTGAGGAAGAGGCCACGGAGCTCTTCCCAAGAGGCCACGAAGGCTGCGGAAGGTGGAGCAACCGCAGGGGCGCGCGGTGAGGGACCATGGGAAGCCGATTGGCCATGACCTGTCGTCACCTCCAACTTCGAGGACGGCCTCCTCGTACGCCAGTAGGAAAGCCATCGGATCGGTCGCGCCGTTGTAGCTCGGCGGCATCATCGTCTTGAACTTGTCCGGCCACCGCACCCGTTGCAAGGCGGGCGAGACTCGAGCCCCAGGCCCCCTGCTGCGCTGGCGGCGGCGGCGCTGACCTGCTTATCGCGGTAGTCGCAGCGGTGGCGGAAGGAAACTCAGCGCACCTACAGCGCGCCAAATGTCGGATTTCGGGTTCCGGCAGACCCTTGAGGTTCGAACAATGGGGTGCGCGCTGAGATCTCGCCCTCTACCTACCTGCACCTCGTCGCCTCGCTTGGATCTAAACTACAAAAGGAACAACACAAGAGACACAAGGTTTATACTAGTTCGGGCCACCGTTGTGGTGTAATACCCTACTTTAGTTTGTGGTGTGGTGGGTTGCCTCTTGGGCCGATGGTGATGAACAATACAAGGAAGAACAGCCTCATGATGCATTCTTGGCTGGTGCGATGAGCGGCTAGAGGAGTTCATCTCTCTCCCTCTGCTGATTCAGATGCCTCTACCCTATGGGTGGCTAGTCCTATTTATAGGCAAGGGCCTGGGCCTCTTCCCAAATATTGGCGGGAAGGGCGCCAACAATTAGCCATTTGAAGGGGAACATCTGGTACACTTATCTGACTAAAGTTGGTCCTCGCTTTGTCAAAAGCCACAGTGGTGGCCTTGGCTCGGGCTCCACAATGACTTCCTTCCTGCCATTGGGCTGGTCTTGGTCTCGTTGCACCGAAGTGGATGCCTTTGCTTGATGCTCTCGCCTGCGCTCGCTCCCTTTGCACCAAAGAGGAAAGGAGGACACTGCGCGGGCTGGCGCCGCCAGCGCCCTTGGTCGTCGTGGCTTGCATCATGGGCACCTCGTGAGGTACCCGCCTTGATCTCTCGCCTCCTCATGAGCCAGCCTGATGAGGCCGTGCACGAGGAAGCTTCTGTTATGCCTTGCAGGTGCCAGCCCCTCGCGAGGTCTTGTGCTTGTGTTGATGAAGATGGGCCACGATGGGCCCCCTTTGAAACCATGCCGCAGGGCATGAGCGAGCAAGTCTGGGGACCCCGTTCCCGGAGGCAGCGATGATTACTCTCCACTATGACTAGTCTTATGGGAAAAGCTGGGGAAGAGACGGCTTATTTTTTAAGCCGCCAAAAGAACTGGCCCTAGGAGTAGTAGCTAGGGATACTAGGAGTAGTAGCTTAGGGATCGAGTGTGCGAGATGAACCGGAGAAAGTAAATGCAGAGAGATAAAATGCAAAAAAGACGGGGGATGTGATGGTTGATTGTCCGTTTATTTTACTAGGCCACTTATTACTGGGAGTGGTTGGGTTTTGTGATATGAGGGCTTTACTGCCGCACCACAAGCGGGGTGAGACTCCCGTGCAGCGCCGCCCTTTATACTATTACTACATCGGTCGTGGTTTATTAGTCCCCCATTGAATTTGACTAAAGATTTAACTAACGAAATGTTAGTGCATGTCAAAAAAAACTATATCGTTGGATTCGTATTTGAACATAGTTTTCAATGATATAATTTTAGGTGACATGCATCAGCATTTATCATACTATATATAACGTTAGTGAAATTTTTGGTCGTACTAATTTATAGTAAGGTGCCCGTGCGTTGCACGGAACAATGAAATGCATTGACCGGGGAGTTGTTTATTTTGACAAAGGATGTGGGGGTCATCTCATGTGTAACGGGTATCGATAGGTTTCTTCAGATATTATTTCATCTCTAGAGCTCACAAACATCCGGGTGAAATAGATAAAAAAATATTTTTGCAAACAAAAGCGTTCAACTGTTCAACATGCACCCAAAACTTGTGAAGAAATAACACTTATTGTGCTTTGCAAGAAATGATCCTTAAGAATTAGTTTTTGAGTATCGATTGTTATACATGTTGGCTAGAGATGACATGGCACTTTCTTATAGTCAACAGTTGGCTATACTATTAAGTATTAACCATGCCCTTATACACCTAGACGGAGGGATTAAATCAGGATGACTTGGAAGGGGGTAGAGGAGATGTAAGAAATGGTACATCATAAGTCTTTCACCAGTACTGTAGTAAAAAATTCATACATGGAAGATTCTAGACTAAACCATAAATGGATACACTTTTATTCATGCGCGATACTCCAATAGAGCAAGATCATGCATGGAAGTCTCGACATGCTTAGACAGCGGATTACATTGAGCGAAGACTAATGATCAACATTTAACTTGGTAATGCATATGTCCAGGTGAACCTCCTTAGAGTCCCCGTGCACCACGTTGGGGGGGGGGGAATCATACCATGCATCTTCCATGTCCACATCGGTGAGAAGGTCCCAGCTCGGCACAGTCCTAGTCAGCTTCATGTAGCTAGTGTCGCCGCCCACGTACCTCTGAGAGGTAGTAACAATGAGCACGCACCCGTACATCAGCCTAGTGTCAGTGTCAGGGTCAGCAACGTCCGCTGACACACACTACGAGGCAAGCGGCGGCTGCCTTGAACCTCGCCGGTGCCCACGATCAAGAGGAAGATCTTGTTGTCCTCCTCACGAGACTAGCGGCGACGGTGATCCTCCAGCGACTCCGGCATGGTGAGCGGGTATACGTCTCATACTTGATGTTCTCCGCCAAGGGCCATGGTGATCGCCCGCTGCGCTGCGTGAGTGATGCCGCGATGTCCGTCGGTGAGCCCCAAAACAGCATTGGGCACTCATAGCAGTAGACGAAGGGCTTCTTGGAGGCATCAACCATGCCGTCCATGAAACGAGAGTGGCTTTAGGGGACGTTGCGCCAGTTGAATATATGAGCAATTTACTACGAGATTTAGTTTGAGTACGCACAAAATAAATCATGACGGCTATAACAGAGATTAAACTAATCATGTGGACTAGCATAGTAGATGAACAAATCGAATCTAGGACATAGACTAGAAACATGAATTCTACCACGATTTTGAACAGGAAGGACAGAAACACATACGGTGCAACGGGAGCAGCACCGTTGGCATTGAGGTTGTCGCTCATGTCGTTGAGGAAGAGGTTGCCGAGGTCGGGGAAGAAGTCGTCGTCGGTGAAGTAAATCACCGCTAGCAGATCACGAGTCGCTCCCAAATTTCAACAGCGCCCGCCGAATGGAGCGTAGGAGGGAGTGGTTGTAGGGGATGTTGCGGCCGCCAAATGGAGCGCAGGAGTAGCACACGAAGCAGTAGATGGTGCTCCTCCCTAGTCTCTATCTCTACTCTTATCTCTATCTCTACTACTCTTCTTTGTTTTTTATAATATACTAGTAATAGCTGTCAAATCGAATAGTACTGCACCGTCCGCTGCACGCCCGGCTGAAGACGCCTCCTCGCCTCCATCAAATGCCTCTGCTAAACCCGCATGCAAACCGAGAAACCTACTCTGACCCGCAGGAGGAAATTTGCTGGTTGCCATTGGAGAATAATAGAGTCACGTCCAATCCATTTGAGTTAATTGCGTGTATGATTCTCTGTCACGCCCAATATGTGACCCTATCCAAAAGGAACTCGACGGTCCCACCAAGGATAGACCCGCATATTGGAACGCTTTTGCAAGGTGGATATCATTACATCAACATTACATAATAGTGGGATACATACATAAGGCACAAATGCCACAAGAATACATCAACATCATATACAAGATCAACATCCGACTACGGATGAAACATAAACAGAAACTCAATCGACATCCACCTGCTAGCCAGGCTGCCGACACAGGAACCTATCCCTGATCGAAGAAGAAGCGAAGAAGAACTCCAAACAAGCAAACATCGCTCTCACGTCATGACCATCGCAAAACCTGTACCTGCAACTGTTGGTGTAATGTCAGTGAGCCACGAGGACTAAGCAATCCCATTACCATGGGTATCAAGACTAGCAAAGCTTAATGGGAAAGGAAGGGGTAAAGTGGTGAGGTTGCAGCAGCGGCTAAGCATATATGGTGGCTAACATACGCAAATGAGAGTGAGAAGAGAAACAAAGGAACGATGCGTCAACTAGTAATGATCAAGAAGTGATCCTGAACTCCTACTTACGTCGAGACATAACCCGAAACCTGTTCTCCTCTCGATCAACCCGAAAAGAGACACTCACAGTTCGCACACGGTTGGTGTATTTTAGAAGAGTTTGCTTCAAGTTTACTACAACGGATATTAACAAATTCCCATCTGCCACATAACATGGGCACGGCTTTGAAAGTTCAAACCCTGCAGGGGTGTCCCAACTTAGCCCATGATAAGCTCTCGCGATCAACGAAGGATAATCCTTCTCCCGGAAGACCCGATCGTCTCGGAATCCGGCTACAAGACATTTCGACAGCAATAAAACAAGACCAGCAAGACCTCCCGGCGTGCCGACACCCTAATAGTAGTAGCACGTATCTCGTCTCGAGCCACGACGGATGAACACTACGTCACGACAACCGACGATACCCCAAGTTGCCTAGGGGCGGCACCGCAAGTGGCTCGGTTTGGACCAACACTTAGACAAGCATTGGCCGGGGGCTAAAATAAAGATGACCCTTGGGTTAATTACTCCCAAAGGGAAATGTAGGTGGTGGTGAGGCAAATGGTAAAACCAATGTTGGGCCTTCTTTGGAGGAGTCTTATTCAAAGCGAACTGTCAAGGGGTCCCATAAATCACCCGACCGCGTTAGGGACGCAAAATCCGGGAACATAATACCGATATGACGGAAACTAGGGCGACAAGAGTGGAACAAAACACCAGGCATAAGGCCGAGCCTTCCACCCTTTACCAAGTATATAGATGCATCAATTAAGTAAGATATATTGTGATATCCCAACAAGTAAACATGTTCCAACAAGGAACAACATCTCCATGTTCCAACAAGGAACAAACTTCATCTTCACCTGCAACTAACAACGCTATAAGAGGGGCTGAGCAAAGCGGTAACATAGCCAAACAACGGTTTGCTAGGAAGGGTGCAAAAGGTTAGAGGCTGACATGGCAAATTGGGAGGCTTGAGGAACAAGTGATAGGTAGCGCATCATAGCGATAGAACGAAACAACTAGCATAGCAATGATAGTAGTGAGATCCAGGTAGCGGTCATCTTGCACGAAGTCCCGCAAGGAAGAAGAACGAGTCCATGAAGAAGATGAGCGGATGAAGCCGAACCAAGCGTGAGCGAGCGAATCCTCACGATCGCAACAAAACAGGAACTAACAAGAAGAAGCACACAACATAGTAAACACACCACACATGAACAAGACGTGATGCACAACAAGCATGATGCATGACAAAGCTATAAGAAGCTACTCATGGCAAGAGATGATGCAAACAAGAGCAACACATCAAAGCAAGTTTAAATGAGGCCGGAAACAACATAGAACAATTCCGGTAAGTCCTCATATGTAAATTTCGAAATTGGTCCTGATCTGATTAAACCTTATGTTCAAGTTGTTAAACAGCAATTTAAGATGCACCACGATGATCTACACGAAATTCTAGTCAAGTTACATATAAAGTTCATTAGATTCGGAGCTACGGCCTAGAAGATATGAGCAAAACAAGTTAAGCATGGCATTGATGCAAAATGCATACAAACATCAAGCAAACACCTCAAAACATGGATGCAACATGATAATATGAAACTACATGCAAAATCAAGCATGTTTCATATAGAGCACACTCAAAACGGAGCAACGGTTCAACACATACACCCTATACAAGTTTAAAGGACAAGCTGTCCAAAACAACAACTAGGCATATTGCAAGCACCAAAACAACATGCTACATCACCCCAACATGAGAACAAAAGGCATGGGAATGATGTACAGGTAAAGCATGGCAAAACATGAACACTGAGCTATCTCCAGAAATCACTAGAACATGCTCAAACACACATGGCAAGATTGCAAATAATAACAGTTTCACAGACTTAGCAGAATTTCGGGGTCAACCTCTTTTGGATCTGAATCTGGGGCTCGGGCCTGAACCGAGGTTCACCGGAGCTGGGCGTGGTGGCCGGAGAGGCCGGCGAGTGGGATCCAGCCGGTCCCGTCGCGGAGAGGCGGAGAAAGCCTTCCGGCCTGGGCGAGCAGGCCGCAGCGGGGCCTTGGCGCGGCTGAGGAGCTCCGCAGTGGCGGCAGGAGCCAGACAATGGGAAATGGAGGGCGGAGGCGGAGGCGAGGCCAGCGAATGGGCGGCGCCATGGCTTAAGCCCGGGCGAGGATGTGCCGGAAGACGGGCGGGAAAATGGCGTGGCGTAAGTGTGTGTGTGAACAGGCGAGGCGGCGAGGCATGGGTCACAGGCGCGCCATGTGTGTGTGGTCAGACTCTGTAGACCCTGACCCACGACTCCATGCAGCCGCAGGGCAATGGGGCAGCCAAATGACGTGGCACCTCCGGGTTGGGCAGCGGGCGGTGGTGCTGAGGTGGCGGCGCTATTGGCGAGTGAGGTGGCGGTGGTCGTGTCCGTGGCGGGCGACACGTCCGGCGACAATAGGGCGGGGCTAGGGTTAGGGGAAATGATCCGAATTTGGACGAGGAACACATATTTATAGGTAGAGGGAGCTAGGAGAGTCCAAATGAGGAGCGGTTTTCGGCCACGCGATCGTGATCGAACGACCGAGAGCATGGAGGGGAGTTTGCTGGGTTTTGGGCCACTTTGGAGAGGTGTTGGTCTGCAAAGAGAAGGGGGCTTTTGCGGTTACCCGGTTAACCGTTGGAGTACCAAACGACCTCCAAATGGCACGAAACTTGACGAAGCGGTCTACGGTGCTATACCAAGGCCGCTTGACAAACCTCGGTCCATTCGAGACCGTTTAACACCCGCACACGAAAAGAGGCAAAAGGCGCGGGGAGACATAGGAGTGCCGAATTGCAAAACGGACAACGGGGAAAATGCTCGGATGCATGAGACGAACACGTATGCAAAATGAAATGCACATGATGACATGATATGAAATGCAGATGATGACATGGCAAAGTGCAACACGCAAGCAAATGACATGGAAAAGACGGCGAATAACTGGCAGACACCTGGGGCGTTACATTCTCCCTCTATAAAAAGTTAATTGCATCCTTAATCTTGTATTCTAAGTACTCTGTGGGTTCCACTGTCAGTACCGTGTACATTACTTGCAGGCTGGCTATAGATTCATACAAAAAGTTAAAAAGAAACAAATCCGTCCTTAATCTTGCATTCTAATTACTCTGTGGGTTCCACTGCGAGTACAGTAGCGAAAGAAGTATATATTAAAAAATATATAAAAAGCTAAAGTTTAGGACATAATTCGAACTCAGGTCATCGCGCTGCGGGCATCCGGCCCGGACCAGTACACCAGGTGTTTGTTGCGGACGATGCAAGAGATAAACCTTTATAACAATGAGCCCATCCGTTGCAACGGATCCAAAGTAGAATAATACATATTCACAAATTTGAAAGAAAACAATTTAGTTTTGATATACATATCACTAAAAATATCTTATGTTTCACTCCAAATATATTCTTTGGGTTGTTTTGATGAAGTAAGGGAGGAATGTGGTTGGTTTCAAGATACTAAGGGGTTTTGTGTAAACTGGAGTAGAGAAGTGAGAATTGTTGCAAAAGGCCACAACTTACATCATAGCCGTTAGATGCAGATCTAATGGTTAGAAATGCCGGATGGCAGACACACCATCATCACCAACCGAGTCTTTTATAGGAGTAGGAGTAGAGAAAAAACCGAGTTGGTGATGATGGTGTGCCTGCCATCTTATAATATAGATCGTCCAATCTATATCTGATGGATAGAAAGCAAACTATGACAATTCTACAAAAGATACCCGCACCTCTCTCCACATTTACAGATAAGGCCTTGCCTCGTTCATCCTTATCTCCCACAACCTCATTGCTGAGCAATTAAAAAAGGAAGTCTCTGGAACAATCTGGCATGGTGGCCGCTGCCGGGCCGTCCATCCCCATGCCTCCGCCCAGTCCGACCACTGGTCATCACCACGCCCCACTCGTCCTCACCTTATCTATCATCTTTCTTGAGATATCATTTTTCAATGAAATGGTCGACATACCATTTTTCTGATAAAATTCTTGAGATATCATTAGTTTTTACACATGGGACTACTCCTGCATCGGTCAATCACAACAGGAGTTTTGTAAAAAAAAATGCATCTTGATGTTTCGTGCAATGCACATGCATCTTGCTAAAATTTTTTTCATATAATTCCAACATCACGTAGAGACGGTCTTTGACCATTTTACAACCATGTCAGTATCATTGTTAGTGGTCAGTCGGTGCAAGTTATAGCCCCGGGCGTTTTAACCTTTTTTTAGTAATGATATCTGGCGATTGTTCGCCACGTGCTCAATCGTGGCGAATCCCACGTAACCGTCAGATTTCCATCTGACGGTGGCCTGTTTTTAAGCCATAGTATTTGACAAAACCGCCACCCTTACACACGTCTTTGTAACTGCGTCATGGGCGTTTACAACTGCCATGTCTCCCAAATGAACGTTCTTTGGGGATTGGAGTTAACACCGATGGCGGTTAAGTAGTCATTCACGCTCGGGCATTGAAGTTTGTAACTATTGTAGATTAGAATATACTACTCCTCCGGTGCTAGTAGTAGAGCAGAGTCCTACTCCACTACTACTCTACTCAAGCAAGTTAGGGCATAGTAGTAGGTACTGTAGGGAGTACCAGTACTGTGATCACTCAAGCAAGTTGGCTGGCATCGATATGACCCTACGCTACTGGTATGTGTCTCGTAAGTCAAGCGGCGTGTTGTAGTCATCATCACCTGTCCACTTCCCGCAGCACATATTCGCTTCTCCATCTTTTTCCACACATAATATCGTCCAATCTTCCATCCCCGCTAAGGCGCCTCCACCCTCGTCCGAAACCCAAGCACTAACAATGGCATAACCGAGCAGCGTTCGCTAAAAGAGTGGCTGGAATTCGCTCCCCATAGAGGTAATCAAGCTCATTGTTTTGCGTGTGGACAATCTCAGTACCATGCCGCTCGCCTCGTGCTCATTGGGGATGTACCGTTTACTCAAAGCCCTCAGGCCGGAGCTTTTTAAGCCAACTCCTTGCTTGCTGATGCCGCCTGATCTTCAGAAACAGCGTGTCATGCAGCATAATGATCGTAGGGTGGCAAGCATCAACCCCCTTGACTGCGATCCGACCCACGTCACCCTCAACTACATTAACGTTATGTACTGGGTCGGCATGAACACGTCTTGGATGGTGCTCGTCGATGGTCGCGACAGCTGGATGCTCGTGGAAGTCTACACCCGGCGATTGATCCCCCTTCCTTCGATTAACACTGCACTGCTTTGGCACCGCAACCTAGAATACTCGGAATCCTACAGTAGCCAACATGATACCAAGTTTGATTTTCTCAAGGTTGTAATCCGCCAAGTGCCCACAAGATCTACGAATTATAAAGACTTCAGGCTAATTGCGTTCTTCAACCGCGGTCTCGCCTATCGGCGAGTCACTTGGTAAGTGGATAAATCTGCACGTCCATCGCGGATCATACATCCTCCATGGTTCTCGATGCCATTGAACACAAGGGCTTCATTTACGCTGTCGACTCCTTCTATGGCTGGACGTATTGCTGGCCTACTCCAGTCATCGCTACAAACGGCTGTCACAGCAGTATGTTACTTTCCTGTGATATCATGATGGTTTGCTTATATTACCGTCAACATTTACTGAAAAAATATTCATGCTCATAACATGCTGTTCTTAAGATTGACTACATTAAGAGCCCTTTTTTATTTGATTCCAACTTGATATGATGTTGTAGGCCACATGGTTTCCCTACCCTTCCTAATCCTAGAACCTTTCAAAGAAAAGCGGCATGGCAGTTGCAGGTGGTTCCTGGATCGATCAGACGACGGTGAATGATTGATGATCGTTCGCACGTACCGGATGTGTTGTTTCACGGAATACAATCACAGTCACTGCAAGGTCTTTGAGCAGGATCCCAGCTTCTCTAGGCCTTCAGGATTTTTTGACTGGAGGCCAGTAAGTAGCCTTGGTACACGCTCTCTGTTACTCGGACTGAATTATCCGATTAACCAGGAGATAACCGATGGCAGCGCGGTTTCGTTCATCAGGCAAAACTGTGTGTACACAGTGTGCCATGCATCTCTGCATGCACCATACCCTGATATGTGCCGCCACGCTCTGTAGCCCAAAGTAGGAGAGAGGGTCACAAGTATCAGACTTCGACCTGCTGGTTGGAGTTTCCCTGTCGAGCACCCATCCGGTTCAAGCTGTCGACCAATCTCCACGCTAATAAATAGTAACATCTAACCGAGCCGATTAGTTAGATCGTACACTTGGTGTAGTAGGATCTTTATTTAGTTTGATGCATACACTTGTTCTTTTTGGTAGCCCTTTTGTAATGATGGCTGATGTTTGGTTTGGAAGAGAGAGCTGCGTCTTTACTCTTACGGCCTGCTGCTTACATACATTGCACCCCAGCCGTGGTTGTTGCTGCTGCTGTTTTTAATGTACAATCAATAGTATATTTCGTCTGTTGGTTGAATAAATGTGTTGTTAGAATGACAAACACAAAGTTTTGGATGTCGTTGCACGGTCCGATCCTTTAGTTTTTTTGAGGGAAACGGTCCGATCCTTTAGTACCCCGTACTGTACGTAGCGCATACTATTTTTTGTACGGAACACATTTTCCACATGTTGATAACATGCAGCTCACTGATGCAGGCCCAATAGAGGAGCCCATAATTAACTGGAAGGGAGGCACTCACATGAATCTGGCCCAGGTACATGCTCATGGTCCCCTAAAAATAAATAAGTAAATAAATAAATAAATAAAGCTAAATGCTCATGAACCAGTTCTTTAAATTCACGATTTAACAGGAGGATATTATTTCCTATGATAGTGTCATTACATTAAGTCGATATTATTCTTAGGCAAAGATAGCGACCAGTCTTCTTTCTCCCACCATTTTCTTCCTACAACCAGCGGACCCATGCAAATCGTAGTCAACGTCGTAAATAGTTCCGATCCATTTTGATTTTTCAATAAGAATGTCCAACCCAGCCCAGCACATTGGCGACAACACTTTATCCTCCGCCTTGGTGCGCTTTCATGGCGCCGCCCGTCCAGCCATGTCAACATAGTGAATCGGGAGAGGACTGTAGTTGTGAGTATGGCGATGCGGACCCACCAGGTCCACTCCACGAACACAAGCAAGTGCCTCTTTACTACTCGAGATGTACCCCTCATTTTTTACTCTAATCCACCCTTCGATATCGGGACCCACATCATTTTCAGCGTATAGTCAAATAGGCAGAATTGCACAGCTTTTTTTTGAGTAGTAATTGAGAGGAGCAGGCTATAAACTGGGTTGTGCGGTCTCTGTGGCCCATCTAACAACATGACCAGCCCAGTAGTTTTTTCTTTGGGAAAATAGGTAGCCCAGTTTTTCTTTTTGAAGAATACCCAAGCAAGGCCTATTTGTTTTCTCTGACTTACTGGGCTGCAAATCTTTCAAGACGAGCAGGGATGCATTCCGGCCTGGCCAAAGAGTATGGTCAGTGTCTGTTAAAAGTAATATCAAAGGGGTTGAAAATTCCAAAAAAATTTATAGCAAATGGTAAATTAGTTTCTTTTTTTTGTTCTTCACTGATATTTTATATTTCATTGGATTTTAACATGACATAGTACTAATTTATTTTTAAATTTGTTTTAGTATGGCTATTAATTTTTGGATTAAAAACATTTTGTTCCCTAGCAAAAAATTGCGAATTTTCAAAATGTCGCACATATTTAGTTCAATGTTTTAACCCTGCTACTTACCAGAAAATGGGCAACAATTCTAAAAATGGAAAATGGGCTGCAATAAATTCCATATGAATTAGAAAATGATTAAAAATAATAAAAATAATAGCAAATGGGTTGTACACGCCACAAATTTCGAGGCTGACTTGTTTACATAAGGCTTTGTCAGCCAACACACGAATCTAGCAGCAGTGACTGTTAGATGTCCATCCAACGGCCGACGTGCTTCTTCAATATCTGATGTTCCTACTCCAGCCACCTAAACTAGCGCCGGCGGGACTGCCTGCTCCCTCCTCTTGTGGCCTGCTGTGATGCCGCGTAGGCTTCACCGGCCCACCCTACTCCCTCGCTGGCTTGGCAGCATGCAATCAACTTGCCTCCTTAGTCACGCCGAAAAAATGACTCCTCCCAGCGACATCAGGGCGCACCCGGTTGGGAGGCTGACACAATGGGCCTACTAAGTTGGCCAGCGTCGCAGGGCTTTGTAAACTTAGTCAACAAACGATTCTAGCAGCAGTGACCGTTGGATTTGAATCGAACGGTCCTGCTGCTTCTTCAATCTCTGCTCATCTTGCACCAGGCGCCCAAACCAGCGCCGGCGAGACCGCCTGCTCCTGCTTCCAGTGGCTGGCTGTCCTGCCGTTGAGGCCTCACCGCCCCTACTACTCCCACCACTGGCCAGGCCCTGCGGTGACGGCAGCCTCACAACGCAGCCGAACCAGTGAACAATCGTACTCCTCTCCGCGTGGGCATCCACTGCCGCGTCTTCCCCGGCTCCGCGCCGTCCCCTTCCTAGGCCTCGCTGTTGTCCACCGCCCTGGTGCTCTTGGCGCGGCGTGGTCAACATGGTCAAGGAACGACTTCCATCGGAAGAGTACTGTATGTGGAGAGGCTAACAGCTGGGTCCACGGCCGCAGCAAGGAAGTGCCTCCTTATTACGCGGAAAATAATGATTCCTCCACCTGACAGCAGGGACCCATCGGACGATCCACCGTATTTTGCGAAAAAATGATATTCCCCCCGACTACTGGGACCCACCAGCTACATCTTTGCACGCAAGGAAGTGCGTCCATATTACGGGCAAAAAATGATTTACCCCTGACTGCTGGGACCCACCAGCTACATCTTCGCACTCAAGGAAGTGTCTGACAGTTGGGACCCACCTGGTCGAAGCATACGTAGCGTTATCATTCTGGTCGCAAACGTGTACATACATACGATCGGTTTGTCTGCAGGCTGCAGCGATGAACCGTGGCCGTGTAAGGAAGGGCATGTGTCGTAGTAGAGGCGCGCATGTAGCATGTACACGTATGTACAACCAGGGTGCAATAAATTAAATACGGTCACATATGTACATATGGGAGGGGTCTCGAACGCCTACTCGCGCATACGTATGGCCAGGGCTCGTGTACATGGCTGGGTCGGAATGGAGAAATGCTACCTCTTGAGCACTGCGTTGGATTTCCCCGAAGAGGAGAGGATGATGCAACAAAGTAGCGTAAGTATTTCCTTCAGTTTTTGAGAACCAAGGTATCAATCCAGTAGGAGGCTACGCACAAGTCCCTCGTACTTGCACAAAACAATAGCTCCTCGCAACGAACGCGATTAGGGGTTGTCAATCCCTTCACGGTCACTTACGAGAGTGAGATCTGATAGAGATGATAAATAATATTTTTGTTATTTTTGATATAGAGATGCAAAGTGAAAAGTAAAAGGCAAAGTAAAAACAAAGCAAGTATTAAAGTAATGGAGATTGATATGATGAGAATAGACCCGGGGCCCATAGGTTTCACTAGTGGCTTCTCTCAAGAGGATAAGTATTCTACGGTGGGTGAACAAATTACTATTGAGCAATTGACATAATTGAGCATAGTTATGAGAATATCTAGGTATGATCATGTATATAGGCATCACGTCCGAGACAAGTAGACCGACTCCTACCTGCATCTACTACTATTACTCCACTCATCGACCGCTATCCAAAGATGCATCTAGAGTATTAAGTTAAAAAGCAGAGTAACACCTTAAGCAAGATGACATGATGTAGAGGGATAAATTCATGCAATATGATAAAAAACCCCATCTTGTTATCCTCGATGGCAACAATACAATACGTGCCTTGCAACCCTTTCCGTCACTGGGTAACGACACCGCAAGATTGAACCCAAAGCTAAGCACTTCTCCCATTGCAAGAACTACCAATCTAGTTGGCCAAACCAAACGGATAATTCGAAGAGACTTGCAAAGATAACCAATCATACATAACAGAATTCAGAGAAGATTCAAATATTGTTCATAGAAAATCTGGATCATAAACCCACAATTCATCGGTCTCAACAAACACACAGCAAAAAGAAGATTACATCGAATAGATCTCCACGAGAGAGGGGGAGAACACTGTATTGAGATCCAAAAAGAGAGAAAAAGCCATCTAGCTACTAGCTATGGACCCAAAGGTCTGAAGTAAACTACTCACACTTCATCGGAGGGGCTATGGTGATGATGTAGAAGCCCTCCATGGTGGATGACCCCTCCGGCGGAGCTCTGGAACAGGCCCCAAGATGGGATCTCGTGGATACAGAAAGTTGCGGCGGTGGAATTAGGTTTTTGGCTCCTGTTCTGATCGTTTGGGGGTACGTAGGTATATATAGGAGGAAGGAGTACGTCAGTGGAGCAACAGGGGGCCCACGAGGCAGGGGGGCGCGCCCTAGGGGGGCATGCCCCCCACCCTCGTGACCGCCTCTGTTACTTCTTGGAGTAGGGTCCAAGTCTCCTGGATCATGTTCGGTGAGAAAATCACGTTCCCGAAGGTTTCATTCTGTTTGGAGTCCGCTTGATATTCCGTTTTTTCGAAACACTGAAATAGGAAAAAAACAGCAATTCTGGGCTGGGCCTTTGGTTAATAGGTTAGTCCCAAAAATAATATAAAAGTGGAAAATAAAGCCCAATATAGTCCAAAACAGTAGATAAAGTAGCATGGAGCAATCAAAAATATAGATACGTTGGAGACGTATCAGGCATCTCCAAGCTTAATTCCTTCTCGTCCTCGAGTAGGTAAATGATAAAAAAGAGAATTTTTGATGCGGAGTGATACTTTGGCGTAATTTCAATGTAAATCTTGTTAATTGTGGTATGAATATTCAGATCCGAAAGATTCAAGACAAAAGTTCATATTGACATAAAAATAATAATACTTCAAGCATACTAACTAAGCAATTATGTCTTCTCAAAATAACATGGCCAAAGAAAGTTATCCTTACAAAATCATATAGTCTGGCTATGCTCCATCTTCCCCACACAAAATATTTAAATCACGCACAACCCCGATGACAAGCCAAGCAATTGTTTCATACTTTAAAATTTTCAAAAAAATTTCAATCTGTCCGATTTTGGGTTTCGGCAGACCCTCTAGGTTCAAACTCTGGGGTGCGCGCGGAGATCTCGCCCCCTACCTACCTACACCTCGTCGCCTCGCAAGGATCTGGAACTACACGAAGAGCAACACAAGTGACCCAAGGTTTATACTAGTTCGGGCCACCATTGTGGTGTAATACCCTACTCTAGTTTGTGGTGTGGTGGATTGCCTCTGGGGCTGATGATGAACAGTACAAGGAAGAATAGCCTCGCGAGGGTCTGTTCTTGGCTGGTGCGATGAACTGCTAGGGGGAATTCCGCCGCTTCTCTCTCTCTCTCTCTCTCTCTCTCTCTCTGCGATTGATCTCTCGATTCCAGATCAAGCTCCCTCTACCCTGTGGGTGATTAGTCCTATTTATAGGCAGAGGCCATGGGCCTCTTCCCAAATATTGAGCGGGAAGGGCGCCAACAATTGGCCATTTTGAAGGGAACATCTAGTACACTTATCCTGACTAAAATTGGTAATACGCTGCCAAAACCTTGGTGGTGGCCGGCTTGGGCTCCACGCTGAGTTCCTTCCTGCCGTTCGGCGGTCTTGGTCTTATTGCAAAGCGGGTGCCTTTGTGATGCTCTTGCTGCGCTTGCCCCCTTTGCACCAAAGAGGAAATGAGGGACCTGCTTGGCGGGCTGGCGCCCCTGGCGCCCTTGGTGCGTCATGGCTTGCGTCATGGGCACCTCGTGAGGTACCCGCCTTGATCTCTCTGCCTCCTCGCGAGCCAGCTGGCGAGGCCGTACTGAGGAAGCTTCACGTCGTCCGCCCCATCGAGGCTTGGCCCCTCGCGAGGTCTTGACCTCGTCTTGATGAAGATGGGTCGTCTTGGGCCACCTTGAGCCACGCCGCGGGCAGCGAGCGAGCAAGTGCAGGTACCCTCGTTCCCAGAACACCGACAGTAGCCCCCGGGACCAAGGCGTGCCTGGACTTGGCTGAGCAGAGAAGCGAAGGGGCAAGTGCAAAGCACCGTGGGCCCTAACAGCCTGCGGCCTTGGGTGCCGCGTGGCGATTGATTGGACGTGGGCATCTCCACTTCCCCACGACGCCTCGACAACTGCATGAATTGACAAGTCCCTCGCATGCGAAGCAGGTCGCGATTACTGCGGTCGTGGAGGTCGACGGTTGCCTTCCCGGCTATAAGTGCACGAACGGCGCGTGCCCTTCCAGCCCATCTCTTCTTGCTTCTCCTTCTTCTCCATGGCTCCGCCAAGAGGTTCTCGGCAGCGGAGAAGGGAAACCCCCGCCAGTAGAGCCTGACTCTCCCCGACCAAGCGCGGTGAGGCCGTCCTTACAAGCACCCGTGACTCCGTAGCGGCTCACATGCGGCCATGGAAGCGATCTCCTCTGCGCTGACAGGCGTCGGGCTGCTGATCTGGGCGGCGCTTCTGACGCGCGCGACCCCTAGGCCACGCTTCCGCTCGGCGGAGGTGCTGCGGAGTTTGTCGTGTGGTCGGTGGAGCCGACCAGCACCAACTCGGCTTCCCGCTTCTTCTTAGGTGAACTTCGGCGGCGCCCGGGCGCTGTAACTCGGCGGACTGTTGCTGCAGCGGGCCTCCAGGCTTCCTTTGGAGGTCTCTGCGGCGGGGCGTGGCCACGACCCGCGGTGGCAAGCGTTTGCCAGCAGCGTGGTCTGAGCGGCGGTGCACCTACACTTCAAGTTCGACGGCAATGCCACCCTCTAATTGAGGGTGTTCGGGAAAGATAATGCGCGGCTGGGTGCTGCCCGGGGCGATGACGTGACCGTGAGCCCTACCCCGGCGACGATGAAGATGGCAGCGCACGCGTGATTGGCGGCGCCCGGGGTTCGTTGAGCTTTGGTGTCTCTTCTTTGGACAACGGCTCCTCCAGCGGTGGCCGCAACCAGCCCAGCGCCGCGCTACTTTGGAGGGAGGTAAGCGGGTCTGCCCTCTGTCGCGCCTCGGTGAAGCGCGAGAGGGAGTCCGCCTGAGCTCCGGAGGTAGTCCGAGCTCTCGTCGCGAGTTGGTGCCGGGCGAGTCGCTCATGTTTTGTTCTTCTTCCTTTTCCTGCGCAAGGAGACAATAGTGTAGGGCCCCGCGGGGGTGTGCCTGGACTATTGCTGTTAATTATCGTACTGTTTCCGCTATTTTGGTATTATGCCTTTGTGCCATACACTGCGCTTAGAAATTACTTAGCTCGGGGGGCCTGCCATGGCTTTGCTTCCCGAGGCGAGGCCTCGTCGAGCCTTCATGTCACCGCAAGGTTAGTCACGGAGAGGTAGCCCCGGCCTCGGTGTGGAGGCGACCGACCCGAGTCTGTGTTGATGTCGCGGTGCCCGTGGGGCCTGTTGGAGGAGTGCTCCTATAGTGGACCCGGGTAGGGAAGCCTCAAGCGATGAGGCGAGAAAACACTTTCAGAGGTGCCACGCTGCTCCCTCATGAGACTTGTGAAGAAATCGAGGCGGGAAGCGAAAAAAGCGGAGAGTCACAAGCCAAAGACAACAACAACTTCAATAAAACTTCAAATGGGAATGAACAAGCCAAGCTGCAGAAAGCAAATGAGAAAAGCCGCGTCCGGCACCTACTCTAGTCTTGACGTCTTTTCACCAGCAGACTAAGTGCTGCCACTAGGCATGGGAGGGAGCCCGGGGCTGAGGCAGGCGCTCCACAGACTCAGGCGTGTACAGCCCCAACTCATTATTACGTGAGAGTGTCAAGGGCGTGAGCTTCACATGCATTGACCTTCTTCACAGGCTCCGGGCCTTTCTCAGAAAGATAAACTTCACAGGCGTTTGCCTTCTTCACAGGCACCGGGCCTTTTCCAAAAGCGCAGCACTTCACGGGCATTCGCCTTCTTCACATGCTCTGGGCCTTTTGAAGCGCATCAGCTTCACGGGCATTCGCCTTCTTCCACGAGCACCGGGCCTTTTCCCAAAACGCATCAGCTTCACGGGCATTACGCCTTCTTCACGAGCACGGGCCTTTTCCCAAAAGCGCATCAGCTTCACGGCATTAGCCTTCTTCACGAGCACGGGCCTTTTCCCAAGCATAGCGCTTCACGAGCATTCGCCTTCTTCACGAGCACCGGGCCTTTTAGGGGTAAAACCTCGAGGCGTGCTGGATGTTTCCGCAGCGTTACGGGCGGGCACCCTCCACGAGTCTCAAAGCGCGGAGCCGGGCACTGAAACATGAACAACCTTGAGCAGGCCCTCCCACATGGGGGATAGCTTATGCAGTCCTTCCCTGGAGAGAACCCGCCTGAGCACGAGGTCCCCTACCTCGAGAGTCATGGGGCGGATGTTGTGGCAGTGGTATCGCTGCAGCGCTTGTTGGTATCTTGCCGCTGGTAGCGTGGCTTCCCGACGATGCTCCTCTCCCAGCACGAGGTCTGCCCCCCGCATGGCGTCCTGCCGTGCCTCGTCGAACGCCAGGACCCGTGCGGAACGACGTCTGACCTCGTGAGGGAGGACTGCTTCAGCTCCATAGACCAGGAAGAACGGGGTCTCGCCTGTCGGCTTGGTCACGGTTGTGCAGATGGACCATAATACGGACTGAAGCTCATCGTACCAGCCTCTGCCGTAGGCCTCCAGCTTCTTCTTGAATGCCCTGGTTTTGAGTCCCCTCAGGACCTCTGCATTAGCCCGCTCGGCCTGACCGTTGCTCCGTGGGTGTGCTACCGAGGCGTAGCATATATGTGTCCCAAGGTTAGCACAATATGTTTTGAAGAGGTTACTGGTGAACTGCGAACCGTTGTCGGTGATGATGCTGTTCGGCACCCCGAACCGGCTCATGATGCCCTTGATGAACTTGACCGCAGAACCTGCGGGGATGGTGCAGACTGCTTCCACTTCAGCCCACTTGGTGAACTTGTCCGCGGCGACATAGAGTGGCGATAGCCCCTGGCGTGGAAGCGGGCCGGGATATCAGCCCCAATTGCGAATGGCCACGAGAGGGTATAGTTTGCAGACCTCCGCGGTGATGGATCTGCTTGGCATGGAATTGGCAGGCTTCCATGGCCTTCACCAGTTCGATGGCGTCCTGGCCTTGATGGGCCAATAGAACCCATGCGGACATGCCTTGCCAGGTCGCGATGATGAATGATGCCCAGTCTCCATCGTGTATATCTGCGGCAGATTCCTTCCCTTGCTCCACGGAGATGCAGCATAGGGACACATCATTTGGCCGCTTCCGGTAGAGTTCTCCATCCCTAATGCAGTATGCTGTGGCTTGCCGCTCCACACGCTCCGCTTCCTCCTCCTTCTCCGACAAGGTCCCTTGCGTCAGGTAGCTCCGGAGCGCTGTGATCCAGCACCCCTCCGAGGTTCCAGCGTCAAGCGGCGCTCTCGAGGCCGGGCATGAGCCGGGGCTCTGAGGCTGGTGGTGGGGAGCTCCTCGAGCTGCACCGTGCTTGCGGTGATGGCGTGGCGAGGGATTGAAGCCGCTCTTGAGGCGCCGGAGCTCTGAGGTAGCCGCTGGATGCCCGTTTGGCGATGTCGTCGGCCTCTTGATTGGTGCCACAGGGCACATGCTGCAACTCCAGCCCAGAACTGCTTCTCCATCCTGCGGACCTCTGCGGTAGGCTTCCATGTGCTCATCCCTCGGCTCGTATACCTTGTTGGAGAAGTTGGCGAGGAGTTGTGAATCACCCTTGATGGTAGGCGCTTCACTCCTAGGGCAGCTCGGCCTTGGGCCTGCTATCAGGCCTTCATGTTCTGCTATGTTGTTGGAGACCTTTTCTCCGTGCTAGAAACATAGCTGCACGGCGTAGTAGAGCTTGTCTTGAGTAGGAGATATAAGCATTGCTCCAGCCCACGCGCCATGCCTGGAGAACGCCCCGTCGAAGTACATGACCCAACCGTCCGGCGCCTCGCTTCGGGGGAGAGGATCGATCCTCATCAGCCTTGAGGCCGGCGCCTCCGTCCATTCTGCCACGAAATCCGCCAATCGGCCCCTTGATATTTCTGGTTGTGCTGAATTCGAGCTGAAATGCTTGCAATTCAATGTTCCACTCAAAGACTCTTCCGGCTGAGTTGGGGCTCTGAGTACCCTTTCAAGGGTATGCTGAGACAACCTTGATGGGGTGGCCACGGAAATAATGCCGCAGCTTGCGCGAGGCCACCAATAAGCGAGGAGGAGTTTTTGAGGCATGGGGTACGCGCCCTCGCGTCCCGCAACCTTGTCTTGACAAGTACACAGGGTGTTCAACGAGGTTAGGAGGCCTTTGGTGTCGATGGCGCCCTCCGGAGACCGTGGCGCCTCCGAGGCAGATGGGGACTCCAGCGGCTGGTCGCCCGAGGAGGTGTGTGTGAGTCTTCCTGATCCTACCGCCTTGACCCAGGCAGCTGCAGCGGCTTTGGTCGGCAGCTCCTCCTAACGCCACCAGGCTCTTGTTGGCGGAGTAGGGAGTGGCTGCAAGGTAGAGCACCGGGGTTCTTGAGGCGCGGGGCCACCACTACCGGAGGCTGGTTAGGTACCTCTTGAGATCTTGGAACACTGGCTCATGCGTGGGAACAGGGGTCCCAGGACTTGCACACTGCTGCCTGTGGCGTGGCTCGAAGGAGGCGAGCACGACCCATCTTCATCAGCGCAAGCTCAAGACCCTCGCGAGGGGCCAAGCCTCATGGGGCGGACGACAAGGCTTCCTCGTGCACGACCTCGTCAGTGGCTCATGAGGCCCGGAGAGTTCAAGGAGGTACCTGCGAGGTGCCCATGACGCAAGCCATGATGACCAAGGGCGCCAGTCGGGCGCCAGCCCGCGCAGCGTCCTCCTTTCCTCTTTGGTGCAAAGGGAGCAGGCGCAGGCGAGAGCATCAAGCAAAGGCATCCGTTTCGGTGCAACAAGACCAAGACCAGCCCAACGGCTGGAAGGGAGTCATTGTGGAGCCCAAGCAGGCGTCATCACCAGAGCCTTTGGCAGGCGAGGACCAACTTTAGTCAGGATAAGTGTACCTGCTGTTCCCCTTCAAAATGGCCAATTGTTGGCGCCCTTCCCGCTCAATATTTGGGAAGAGGCCCAGGGCCCTCGCCTATAAATAGGAGTAGCCACCCCCAGGGCAGAAGGATCCGCCCCCGGATGAGATCGGAATCCTCATCAAGAAACCAGTAGCTAGAGCGACTGAGCACCACCCAGCAGTTCATCGCACCCGCCAAGAATGCACCCTCGCAAGGCTGTTCTTCCTTGTCTGTTCCTCATCAGCCCAGAGGCAATCCACCACACCACACACTAGAGTAGGGTATTACACCACAATGGTGGCTTTGAACGATATAAACCTCATGTCTCTTGTCTGTTCCGTTTAGTAGTTTAGGTCCCAGCGATTCGGCGAGTGCGAGATGGTGGAGGTTGGATCTCCGCGCACCACGGTGTTGAACCTCAAGGTCTGCGAGAACCCAAATCCGACATTTGGCGCTAGGTAGGTGCGCCGGAATCTGCCTTTAAATCGCCTCGTTCTTCCCGACCACGAAACCATGTCGGCGCCCGCCGAGGCGCGCGCCGGCGCCGAGCCGCCCTCGCCTCCCGTGTCGCCCAGACAGCTCATCGTCGGCGGGCCCTCGTCGTTCCGTCACTGCCGTCAACGCCGCCACCGGCCCGGCGAACGAGTAGCAAGCATCATCCAAAGACTGTCCATGAGGCGGGGCCGCACCGCCATGCCTTCGCTCACCCCCCTGCGTTTGTTCGTCACGCGCGCAAGCCATGGCGCCATGGAAACCCGAGCTGCACTCGCCGCGGCAAACGAGCTCCTGCGCTACCGCCCGTCGGCAGCGTCTCACGAAGAATGGCTCGACCGAGTCACCGAGCTCGTCCGCGCTGCAGGAGGCGCCCCGCACCGTCCGTCTCGCTGCACGCACCGCCCAGGCGATAAACTCGGGCGCCTCGGCCGCCTCCTCCTCAAGAAAAGCGCCTGCCCCAAAGCGCGACCCTGGCGGAACCCGCTCCGCCCGAGCACCGGTAGGCGAAGAGCGAGCTGCCAAGAAGTTCTCGCCCACGAAGCTGCCCGCGCTCCCGCTCCCAAAGACGTCGGGACCTGCGCTGCCCCCAGCCGCGGCTGGGGCCCCTGATACCAAGCTCCACATCGTCAAGAGGCCCCCGGCCACGGCGGGCTGCCGCCTTCACCTTGAGCTCGCTGCATCGCGTGGCCCGCCAAGTTCAAGCCAGACCTGCCTCTTAGCTATGGCCAGCACAGCTGACCCTACGGAGTTCCTCCAGCTCTGAGCTGGGCATCGAGGCTGCTAACGGGATGAAAAGGTCATGGCGAACTGGTTTCCCATGGCGCTCAGGGCGAGCCCGCACCTAGCTCTGAATCTGGCCCCGTGCGCGATCTCTTCTGGTGAGATCGCACCCGCTTCATCGCCAACTTCCGTGGTACTCGCGACCGGCCACCGCCTTGGCGACATGCGCCCGAATCAAGCAGCGGCCGGAAACCCCGCAAAAGTACATCCAGCGCTTCAACAACGCGCCTCAAGATCTCGGTGGTGGCGGAGGAGGCCATCATCTCTGCCTTCTCCGGCGTCGTGCGCGATGTCAAGATGAAGGAGGAGTGGCGATGCATGAAGATCATGCACCTCCTTGGAGCTGTTCAACTTGGCGACCAAGTGCGCCCGGGGCTGAGGAGGCGCCTCTCCTCGAGCTGCTGCCGCGGATCTGAAGAGAAGAAGTCCAAGGCCAGGGCGTGAAGCGCCAAGGGGCTGTCGTACTCGCGGCCAACCGGACACCAAGCGAGGCGAGATCAGCCCGAGTCCCCAAGGGCAGTCGGTGCTGCGTGTACCACGACCTCCACACCCACAACACCAATGAATGCCAAGAGCTCCGGGCCGTGCGCTGGCAGGGTCGGCAGACGCCTACAGGCGCTGCGACAGGGCTACAATGAGGAGGAGGAAGGAATGCAGGGCCTGGGAAGACCGCGGCCCACGCCAAGGTGTGGCGACCAACCTCGCGAGACCGTTGGCAAGACCCGCCTCATGAGGAGGCCGGAGGATCAGCCTCGCGAGATCGCCCTGAGGAACGCAGGCCTCCCTCCACCGCCCGCAGCCAAGGAGGATTGAGGACCGTCATCGGGGACGAGGGGCTGGGGCTTCAGGGAACGCGTGCGATCGCTTTGCATCTGGGCGGAGCTCAAGCCCCAGCCTCTCAAGCGCATGTTCAAGCGGTTAGCCCGAAGTGAATACAGTCCTCCCAAGCTCGAGGCCACGCGCCCTCTCGGGTGGTCGTGCGCCATCACATTCAGCTCGGCGGATCAGCTCAAGTGCGTGGCCACAGCGGAGTTCTCTTGATGCTTTGTTCCCGATCATTAGCAATGTCTTTGGTCACCAAGACCCTCATCGGCGGCGGGCAGGACTCAACGTCCCCGTCGTGGAAACATTCAACAATCTTCAAGTGCCTTACGATCACCTTCAGCCAACCAAGCCTTTCTCCGGAGTCACCGACGGCTCCACGGTCCCGATCGGGCAGGTCCGCCTTCTGTCACCTTCGGGCTCGCGACAACTTCACCGAGCTCGCCGACTTGGCGTCGCCCACATTCGATTGCCGTACAGCGCCATCCTCGGGTACCCGGCTGGCCAAATTCATGGCCGTAACCCACCATGGCTACAACGTCCTCAAGATGCGAGAAGCGGCGGGGTCATCACGGTGCCACTGAAGAGAGAGCCAGATGTGCTCCACAGGCGAGCCTTCGAGCTGCATCGCTGAAGACCCAGACCACACAGCAGGAGGCCTCCGAGGCCGCACCCAAGAAGAAGAAGACATCGACCGGCCCGGCTCCTCAAGAGGCAGGCCCCTCGAGAACCTGCACGGCCGGGGAGCCTCCTTCCATCGCATAGGAAAGTCGCCCGGCGCCCTCCTCAGGCCGGGCTCGAGGCTCTCCCCGGAGGCCGCCGACCTCGCCAAGGTCACGAGGGAGGCGCTTGGGCACCCACATGGGCGTGCTTGAAGCACGTTTCCATAGCGAGAGCAAGGCAAGGAGGGCCGAACCCTCGGGAGTTCGTCGGCAAGGCCATTCGGGAGCTCTGAGTCAAGGATCATGAGGGCAGCCGCCTGCCTGCAGTGTGGCCCCCCATCCAGCGAGGATGGTGGGCTGCGTCTGCATCGACATACCGAGGCTCAACCGAGCTGCGTCTCAAGAGCCTCTGCCCTCACGAGTGGGGCGTTGCAGGCCCGCCCCACAGCCTACGTCGCGCATGCCTCACGGCCTGCCAAGCGTGGCTGCTGCGCCTGACATCTCATGAGGGCCATCCCAGTGGCTCGAGAGGTCGCACGCCCGCAGCCTGGCGGAGATGGAGATGGCCCCGAGGAGCCGCCCGGCCTCCGGATCCTCCCGAGGCCCCCAGGCTGGGGCTCGTGGATCGACTCCGCAGCCCACCGAGTCTGCTACACCAACACCCCTTCGTCCCCAACATCACGGGTGACATCTTTAAGTTTTATTTCCGGTGGGGCGCCTTGAGGTCGCATTATTCCCGTGCGCGTGGGTCCGTCCTGCGGCATGTATCCCTTTATTTCATGTCATTAGCCTATCTGTTGGGGCGCCCTCGGGCTGCATCATCCCCAAGCCGCTCGGGCTGTCGGTGCATGTATCCTCTGCGTTTTCCTTAGGATTATGCTCTCGTTCCACCATGCTTGTTATTTGGTGCCTTTTCCCGGGTGACGGAATCTTGCACGTTAAAGGGGGTGCACGAGCATCGCGACTCGGGGCTCCTACGGCTCTCGCCCTCACCCTCTGGTCTTGTCCATGGCATCGCGACTGGCTTGCCGGCGACGGCTGAGACCAGCCGAGCGCCGGACCCGAGGGCGTGGAGTTGCGTCATCAACCAACTTATGCGTTAAAGGGGGTTCTGAGCATCACGACTCGGGGCTCCTACCGGCTCTCCGGCCCTCACCCTCTGGTCTTGTCCATGGCATCGCGACTGGCTTGCCCGGTGACGGCTGAGACCAGCCCAAGAGCCGGACCGAGGCGTGAAACACCGACATCCGCCAAATTTGCGGGAACACACTCGAAGATAAGGCCCAGAGCAGGCGCAACCCGCCTTGAGGTAGGGCCCGTGAGTCTCATGTTGGCTCACGGGTGCCAGACTCACCTCGTCTAGCCCTACCGTGACAGCCACGTGTGAGGTGGGGCTGTATCGCCCGGGCTCCTCCCGGGGGAGCCCCCTCACGCACTCCGATGGAAGCACCATGCTCCTTGTTGGTGACGACTGCTTGCCGAGGCTGACTATGCCCGTCGCATCTTGAGCGCTATGCTCCGGGGCTGGTGATAAACAAGCGAGGGTGGCCTCGGGTCGCATCAACCTCGGGAGCCCGAGGCTCGGTGTCCGGCCTCATCATAGCGCCTCCCTCGGGAGCGCCCAGCGGGGGCTGGACACGAGGGCTGTGCTGTCACGCCAGGCGACGCCACCTAGCCAGCCCCGGGCCTGGTTAAATGCGCGTCACTCCCGGCGGAGCCAAGGTATGAATGCCGTTTGGCGTCAAGGGGACTCCTGAGCATCGCGACTCGAGAGCCTAACTGGTCACGTAGCCCCTCACCCCTTAGTTCCGAAGGTTAACGGCGGTTGAGGTATCTTGTGGGGCGGGCTCTCTGAGCGTAGAGCGGTGGATCCGCCCGCGTCTCACCTCCCTACTTGTTGTACGTGCGCCAAGGGGGACTCCTGAGCATCGCGACTCAGGAGCCTAACTTGTCACGTAGCCCCTCACTCCTTGGTCCCGTCCTGGTTTCCGGTCGGGGCTAACGGCGGCTGAGGTATGCGCGGGGCCGGGCTTTGCCGGCGTAGAACATAAGCAAGTAGGAAGCGAAATTTCAAGGAATTCAAAAGCAAATATTACAGTCCACACTGTTATCGCAATCCCAAATGCAAGTTTAAAGCCTCCCGAGGCATGATACATGTGCAGGAATTAAAAGCGGGGACAGGAGCCACAGCAGGTCACTTGCCGGCGGTGGAGCAGCGGAGTGGGCTCGCCTCGTGGAGCAGCGGGGCAGCGGCCTCGCTTGGCTTGGTCTTTGAAGGCCGGAACTTTCCCAACAGAGCCTCGCGTGACCCTTCACACCTCGGCAGCGGCGGTTGCATGCTCGCCGCTTGCGCTCCAAGCCGAGGCTGTCGGTCGGCGCGGGATCGCGAAGGTAGATGTGGGTCGAGATCCGCGTCGATGCGCGAAGAAAAAGACACGTGCCTCGGCCTCGGCCGTGGGGCCAAACCAAGGGAGACATCTTCAAGAGCGCGAACCAGGAAGGGAAGCAGCTTGGCGGGACCATCCTCGGCGCCGGCCAGCCAGACTCTCCGAGCCGCTGTCAGAAAGCGTCTTCACAAAGAGCGAGTCTTCACCTCCATATCCATGAAGGCCACGCGATCTTCTGCAAGAACCCGCGCCTTGTCGTCCAGCTCGACCTTCCTCGCCTCCAGCTCCTGCTCCAGCGCGCCTAGGCGGTCGCGGGCTTCTTGAGCCTGGCCTCCCGGTCCTTGACGGCCGCCTCGCGAGCCTTCATGCTTTCCTCCTACTCCTGGCGGAGGCGGGCCTCCTCGGCAAGCTGGTTCTGCAGGCCCTTCAGCTCGCTCTCCAGCGTCTCACAGCGACCTTGGATGCTAGCTGCCTCCTCCAGGGCAGCATCGCGGGCAATCTTCGCCTCACGGACAGCCTGCTTCTCCTCGTCGCAAGCCATCGAGGCCTGGACCAGCGCGCCCGAATCGAAGCATCGGAGCGAATCCAGCCAGAAGCCAGCTCCAAACGCCCAGCCATCAGACGGGAGTCGGTGCCCAGAAGATCCTACCACAGGAGATCCAGTCCGACAACGGCGCGACCCAGAACAGCATTCGGAGGAGCGGCGTTCGATGGAGTAGGAGGAGAAGACGGCTGCGTGACCACTACGCCCTGAGGCGGAACCTGCGGCGCCGCGGCAACAGTGGAGGCAGCGCCAAGCAAGGGCACCTCGGGAGTCGCCTGGGTCAAGGGGGCTGAGCTCGCCGCAGCGGGCTCAGCCAGGCCTCGCGAGGACGCCCGGGAAGGAGAGGCCTGGGCGTCAGGATCACCTTCTTTTCCGGGCAGAGGCACCGCCACGGATGGGGCCTCAGGAGCCTCCTTCAGCTTCTTCGCCGCGGGCGCCAGCCTGGCCGAAGGACATGGACATCAGATCTCGTCGACAGAGCAATAGTCAAGATGGGAAGCAGGCACTTACAGGTCGTCGCTGGTGGACTCGAGCAGCCTCCGGCCATACTTGAAGCCCGAGAGCCGGCTGCATGGATCAGCTTCAAGGGGACCAGGAGCAGGAGGCGCGTCTGCGGATCGCCCCGGGGCCGGGGCGGACCCACGGGGGACCAGCCCAGTCCGGTCCTTCTTCGGGACCAGGGGCAGGCTTCTGCCTCCATGCTCATCCTCATCCTCGTCATCGTCACTCTGGGGGAGGCGGAGAGTGCGGGACCTGCGCCGAAGGGGGGGATCCCTTGACTCCGCCCTCGAATCAACCCCCTCTCCCGGCTCTCTTTCCTCCACCTCTTCGCTGGAGTCGGAAGAGGACACGTCCACCAGGTCCTCCGGAGCCTCCACGGGCACGGGCCCGTCCCCATTGAAGACAGGCCTGGGCCCCACTACCTGCTCCCAATCCTCGCGAAGGAACAAGGGCGCGGGGGCGCCCTCCAGCCTCGCCACGTCGCCCCCAACCAAGGACTGGAGGACCGTCGCCAGATCCTCGCTGGCCAGGACCACGGGGCTCAGGTGAGGCCTCCACATCGAGGCGAAGCATCGACGAAGCGGAGCCAGCTTGATGCTCAGGAACTCCTCAGCAGCGACCGACGGTCAGCCGCCCGCCGCCCGCGTTGGCTTCAGATCTGCGTCCATCTTCTCCAAAGACCAACGCGGGGATCCAAGCTCCACTTGGGACCAGTCGTGGGAGCTCTCGGGTGCTCCGTGGGCAGGATCAACTGTGGGTGGATGCGCCCAGATCCACCAAGACCCACTTGCTCTGAAGCCCTCAATCTGCTTCCTGGGGTTTGAAATGGCGATGGCTCCGCCAGTGTCATTTAAGCTCACAGACGCTGGAGGCGGAACATGAGGAGGTTCGGAGGGAGAAGTAGTGGCACAGCAAGGCCACCGAGGGCTTCACCCCAACATGGGCCTCACAATAGTAGGCGAAGATTGCCAGAAGAAGGACGGAGTTGGGATGGAGGTGCAGAGCTTGAATGTTGTAGTGACGGAGGACGGAGAAGAAGAACTAAGAAAAGGGAGGCACCAGACTAGCAATGATGGCGCTCACGAAGAATGGGTAGAAGGTACTCCCCCGACCCTCAGGGGCGGCAGAGCCGGCCTTGAACGCCCCCGTTCCGTTGATGCCATGCGCCTCTGCCATCCGGCACACCAGGGCGAGGCTCGCCCCTGACACATTTGGCGGGTCCAAGGCAGGAGAGTACCAAGCTCTGGCCGGGGCTTGGCGAGGCGCCATGACTGGCTAGGGCACGCAGGCGGAGTGGATCTGAAGGTCTTGGAAGCAGATAGGAGAGGCGCAAGAAAGGGGATCTGAGCAGCAACTGGAGACAGTAAAGGAGGTAAGGAAGATGCCGCTCTGTTATCAACCCACGCGGTTGCAGAGGCGCACACGTCCAATCATCTGCCACGCGACGCCCAAGGCCGCAGGCTGTTAGGGCCCATGACGCTTCGCCTTGCCCTTTCGCCTCTGCTCGCCAAGTTCGGGCGCGCCATGGGCCTGGGCTACTATCGGCGTTCTGGGAACGGGGTCCCCAGACTTGCCTGCCTGCGGCCTGCGGCGTGGCTCGAAGGAGGCCCAGCATGGCCCATCTTCATCAACGCAAGCTCAAGACCCTCGCGAGGGGCCAAGCCTCGCGGGGCGGACGACAAGGAGCTTCCTCAGGCACGGCCTCGTCAGGCTGGCTCATGAGGAGGCGGAGAGTTCAAGGCAGGGTACCTCGCGAGGTGCCCATGACGCAAGCCATGATTTACCAAGGGCGCCCGATCGGGCGCCACCGCTGCAGCGTCCTCCTTCCTCTTTGGTGCAAAGGGAGCAAGTAGCAGCGAGATCATCAAGCAAAGGCATCCATTTGGTGCAACAAGACCAAGACCAGCCCAGCGGGCTGGAAGGAGTCATTAATGGAGCCCAAGCGGCGTCATCACGAGCCTTTGGCGGCGAGGACCAACTTTAGTCAGGATAAGTGTACCCGCTGTTCCCCTTCAAAATGGCCAATTGTTGGCACCCTTCCCGATCAATATTTGGGAAGAGGCCCAGGGCCCTCGCCTATAAATAGGAGTAGCCACCCCCAGGGCAGAAGGATCCGCCCCCGGATGAGATCAGAATCCTCATCAAGAAACCAGTAGCTAGAGCGACTGAGCACCACCCAGCAGTTCATCGCACCCGCCAAGAACAGACCCTCGCGAGGCTGTTCTTCCTTGTACTGTTCCTCATCAGCCCAAGAGGCAATCCACCACACCACACACTGGAGTAGGGTATTACACCACAATGGTGGCCTGAACCAGTATAAACCTCGTGTCTCTTGTGCTGTTCCGTTTAGTAGTTTAGGTCCCAGCGATTCGGCGAGGTGCGAGACGGTGGAGGTTGGAACTCCGACGCACCCGGTGTTGAACCTCAAGGGTCTGCGGAACCGAAATCCGACAACGCCTTGTCGGCCTCTTGATCCATTCAAAGGCCCCTTTTTCTTTATCACCGGAAGAAAGGCAGCTTCGCTCCCCAACTTGGAGATGAAGCATCCTAGTGCGGTCACGCACCAAATGAGCTTCTGCATTTCTCCGAGGGTCTTTGGTGGGCTCATGTCCTCGACCGCCTTGACCTTTTACTCGGTTAGCCTCGATGCCTCGGTGGGACACGAGGAAGCCCAAGAGCTTGCCCGAGGGGACCCCAAACACACACTTCTCCGGGTTGAGCCGCAGGTTCACTGCGTTGAGGCTCACGAAGGTTTCCTCCAGGTCTTGTATCAGGGTTTTGGCCTCACGAGACTTCACCGCAATGTCATCAATGTAAGCCTCAACATTCTTCCCGAGCTGCGGGCCCAAGGTGATGTGCAGCAGCCGCTGAAAGGTCGCTCCTGCGTTGCGCAGCCTGAACGGCATGCATGTGTAGCAGTACACTCCACAAGGGGTCAAGAAGGCCGTCTTTTCCACGTCTTCTACCGCCATCTTGATCTGGTGATAGCCAGAGAAGGCATCCAGAAAGCATAACAGGTCGCACTCGGCGGTGGAATCGACGATCTGATCGATACGGGGGAGCGGGAATGGATCCTGCGGGCAGGCTTTGTTGAGGTTGGTGAAGTCGACACACATGCGTTCCTTCCCCCCTTTATTTGGCACAACAACCGGGTTAGCCAACCAATCTGGGTATCGGACCTCGCGAATGACCCCTGCAGCTTCCAGTTTGCGGGTCTCTTGGACGATGAAAGCCTGCTTTTCAGTGGGCTGCCGTCTCGCTTTCTGCTTCGCGGGGCGTACGTTGGGGCACACATTGAGGTGATGCTAGATTACGCCTCTAGGGATCCCCGCCAGCTGATCAGGCTCCCATGCGAATACCTTCTTGTTTGCGCGCAAGAACTTGACCAGGGCCTCCTCCTGCTCGGGCTCGAGGTTGGCGCCTATGGTGAAGGCGGCGTTAGTGGATCCGTCCTCGTCGACCAGTATCTGCTTGGTTTCTGCCTTGTCTTGGGTGAACAACTGCTTCTTCTTGGCCGGCGCAGGCCCCTTTGGCTCAGGGGCGTCTGAGTCGGTAGGCTGCGCCGCCGCCGCCGTCTTGAAAGCGAGCTTGAGCACTTGCAACACATCCCCGGTGTCTCCGGACACGGTGAGGACGCCGTTGCTCCCGGGCATCTTCATGAGGTTGTACGCTGGGTGAGTCGCGGCCATGAATCTGGCTAGCGCTGGATAGCCGAGGATGGTGTTGTATGGAGGCTGATGGGGGCGATGTCGAAGTCGATCAGCTCCGTGCGGAAGTTGTCGTAGGTGCCGAAGGTTACCGGGAGACGGATTTGCCCCAGTGAGCTGGATGAACTGCCTCCGATGCCCAAGAAGGGCCTGTTGGGTTGAAGCCGCTCCGGCGGTATGTGGAGGAGGCTGAAGGTTTCAACCGAGAGCATGCTGAGGCCCGCGCCGCCGTCGATGAGAGTCCTGGTGATGGCCACCTGGCAGATGGTGGGGGTGCACAGCATTGGGAGCGCGCCCGAGCAGGCTGGGTTGGAGGGGTGATCCTCCGAGCTGAAGGCCAGATCAGCCCTGGGCGCCGACCGACCCGGAGGAGCTCCATGCTGCGCAGAGGCAGCGCCGTTCTGGCGTGCAAACGGCTTGATGTGGCAGTCTGAAGGTGGCGCCTGCGAGCTGCCCAGGAGAGCTGCGACGACCGGGGGTGCCGGCACAGCGTGCTGGCAGGTGGAGCAGCCACATGCGCGGGGCGCCGGCGAGGGCCATGGGAAGCCAGTTAGCCATGACCCTGTCGTCGCCTCCTGCTTCGAGGACGGCCTCCTCATACGCCAGCAGGAAGGCCAGTGGATCAGTCGTGCCGTTGTAACGTGGTGGCATATCCGGCTTGAACTTGTTCGGCCACCGCACCTGTCGCAAGGCTGGGGCCAAGGCTCGGAGTCCCCTGGCCCCCGCGCTGGCACCGGCGGCCGGAGCGGGCGGCGCGCTGTTCATCGTAGGGCGAGTCGTGATGTCGGTGGAGAGCGGGTCGGCGGAAGGGAAAACTCCGGCGCACCCCTACCTGGCGCGCCAAATGTCGGATTTCGGGTTCCGGCAGACCCTCTAGGTTTGAACTCTGGGGTGCGCGCGGTGATCTCGCCCCCTACCTACCTACACGTCGTCGCCTCGCAAGGATCTGGAACTACACGAAGATCAACACAAGTGACACAAGGTTTATACTAGTTCGGGCCACCATTGTGGTGTAATACCCTACTCTAGTTTGTGGTGTGGTGGATTGCCTCTTGGGCCGATGGTGATGAACAATACAAGGAAGAACAGCCTCGCGAGGGTCTGTTCTTGGCTGGTGCGATGAACTGCTAGGGGGAGTTCCGTCGCTTCTCTCTCTCTCTGCGATTGATCTCTCGATTCCAGATCAAGCTCCCTCTACCCTGTGGGTGGCTAGTCCTATTTATAGGCAGAGGCCCTGGGCCTCTTCCCAAATATTGAGCGGGAAGGGCGCCAACAATTGGCCATTTTGAAGGGGAACATCTAGTACACTTATCCTGACTAAAGTTGGTCCTCGCTTTGCCAAAGGCTCTGTGGTGGTGCCGGCTTGGGCTCCACGATGACTTCCTTCCTGCCGTTCACGACGGTCTTGGTCTTGTTGCACCAAACGGGTGCCTTTGCTTGATGCTCTCGCATGCGCTTGCCCTTTGCACCAAAGAGAAAATGAGGACACTGCTTGGCGGACGCTCACCTGGCGCCCTTGGTGCGTCATGGCTTGCGTCATGGGCACCTTGTGAGGTACCCGCCTTGATCTCTCCGCCTCCTCGCGAGCCAGCCTGATGAGACCGTGCACGAGGAAGCTTCACGTCGCCCGCCCATGAGGCTTGGCCCTCGAGGTCTTGAGCTCGTGCTGATGAAGATGGGTCGTACTGGGCCACCCCTTGAGCCACGCCGCAGGCCACAGGCAGGCAAGTCTGGTACCCCCGTTCCCAGAACGCCGACACAATCTTCATGCAATACATGAGCGTGAGCCATGGATATAACACTATATGTGGAATAGAATGGTGGTTGTGGAGAAGACGAAAGGAGGGAAGATAGTCTCACATCAACTAGGCGTATCAACGGGCTATGGAGATGCCCATCAATAGATATCAATGTGAGTGAGTAGGGATTGGCATGCAATGGATGCACTAGAGCTATAAGTATATGAACGCTCAACAAAAGAAACTAAGTGGGTGTGCATCCAACTCGCTTGCTCACGAAGACCTAGGGCATTTGAGGAAGCCCATCATTGGAATATACAAGCCAAGTTCTATAATGAAAAATTCCCACTAGTATATGAAAGTGACAAAATGAGAGACTCTCTATCATGAAGCTCTTGGTGCTACTTTGAAGCATAAGTGTGTTAAAAGGATAGTAGCATTGTCCCTTCTCTCTTTTTCTCTCATTTTTTTTATTTGGGCTTTTTCTCTTTTTTTATGGCCTCTTTTTTTTCATTTTTCATTTTTTATTTTATTTTTCGTCCGGAGTCTCATCCCGACTTGTGGGGGAATCATGGTCCCCATCATCCTTTCCTCACTTGGGACAATGCTCTAAGAATGATGATCATCACACTTTTATTTTCTTACAACTCAACAATTACAACTCGATTCTTAGAACAAAGTATGACTCTATATGAATGCCTCCGTGATGTGCCGGATATGCAATGAAACAAGAGTGACATGTATGAAAGAATTATGAATGGTGGCTTTGCCACAAATACAATGTCAACTACATGATCATGCTAGCAATATGACAATAATGGAGCGTCTCATAATAAACGGAACGGTGGAAAGTTGCATGGCAATATATCTCGGAATGGCTATGGAAATGCCATGATAGGTAGGTATGGTGGCTGTTTTGAGGAAGATATATGGTGGGTGTATGATACCGGCGAAAAGTGCGCGGTATTAGAGAGGCTAGCAATGGTGAAAGGATGGGAAAAAGTGCGTATAATCCATGGACTCAACATTAATCATAAAGAACTCATATACTTATTGCAAAAATCTAGAAGTTATCAAAGGAAAGTATTACGCGCATGCTCCTAGGGGTATAGATTGGTAGGAAAATACCATCGCTCGTCCCCGACCGCCACTCATAAGGAAGACAATCAATAAATAAATCATGCTCCGAGTTCATCACATAACGGTTCACCATACGTGCATGCTACGGGAATCACAAACTTCAACACAAGTATTCTTTAAATTCACAACTATTAAACTAGCATGACTTTAATATCACCATCTTCATATCTCAAAACAATTATCAAGCATCAAACTTTTCTTAGTACTCAACGCACTCAAAAGAAAGTTTCACATATCTTGAATACCAAGTATATTAATATTAAGCAAATTACCATGCTATTAATGATTCTAAAAATAATCTAAGTGAAGCATGAGAGATCAATAGTTTCTTTAAAACAAATCCACCACTGTCCTCTAAAATATCTAAGTGAAGCACTAGAGCAAAAATTATCACGCTCAAAAGATATAAGTGAAGCACTATGAGCAAAACTATCAAGCTCAAAAGATATAAGTGAAGCACACAGAGTATTCTATCAAATTCCAATTTATGTATGGCTCTCTCAAAAGATGTGTACAGCAAGGATGATTGTGGTAAACTAACAAGCAAAGATGCAAATAATACAAGACGCTCCAAGCAAAACACATATCATGTGGTGAATAAAAATATAGCTCCAAGTAAATTACCGATGGAAGTAGACGAAAGAGGGGATGCCTTCCGGGGCATCCACAAGCTTTGACTTTTTGGTGTCCTTGGATTATCTTGGGGGTGCCATGGGCATCCCCAGTCTTAGGCTCTTTCCACTCCTTGTTCCATAATCCATCAAAAGAATTTACCCAAAACTTGAAAACTTCACAACACAAAACTCAATAGAAATCTCGTGAGTTTCGTTAGAGAAAGAAAACAAAAGACTACTTTGAGGTACTGTAATGAACTAATTTTTATTTATATTGGTGTTAAACCTACTGTATTCCAACTTCTCTATGGATTATAAACTATTTTACTAGCCATAGATTCATCAAAATAAGCAAACAACACACGAAAAACAGAATCTGTCAAAAACAGAACAGTCTGTAGTAATCTGTAACTAACGCAAACTTCTGGAACTCCAGAAATTCTACCAAAATTAGAAGACCTAGAAAATTTGTTTATTGATCAGAAGAAATTGGAATCATTATTTTATCACGTTCTAGTGATTTTTAATAATTCGGGCACTGAGCGCAAAGTTTCTGGAAATTACAGCAAGATCAAATAACTATCATCCAAGAAGATCCAATAGGTCTAGCTTGGCACAAACACTAATTAAAACATAAAACCACACCTAAACATAGGCTAGATGGATTATTTATTCCTAAACATAAGAAAAAACAAAAAACTAAAAATAAAATTGGGTTGCCTCCCAACAAGCGCTATCGTTTAACGCCCTAGCTAGGCATAATAGCAAGGATAGATCTAGGTATTGTCATCTTTGGTAGGCAATCCATAGGTGGCTCTCATGATAGATTAATATGGTAATTTTATTTTCTTTCTATTAAAGTGTTCCATTCCCTTCTTTAAGGGAAATTCGAATCTAATATTACCTTCCTTCATATCAATATATGCACCAATCGTTCTAAGGAAAGGTCTACCAAGAATAAAGAATAATAGGGCAAGAAGGATTGCAATCTATATCAAGAACGATAAAATCTACGGGCACATAATTCCTATTTTCAACAATAAGAACATCATTAATTCTTCCCATAGGCTTTTTAATAGTGGAATCCGCAAGATGCAAGTTTAGAGAGCAATCATCAAAATCACGGAAATCTAGTAAATCACACAAAGTTTTGGGGATAGTAGAAAAACTAGCACCCAAATCACACAAGGCATGAAACTCATAATTTTTAATTTTAATTTTAATAGTAGGTTCCCACTCATCATAGAGCTTTCTAGGGATAGAGACTTTCAACTCAAGTTTTTCTTCATAAGGTTGCATCAAGGCATCAACAATGTGTTCGGTAAAGGCCTTATTTTGACTATAAGCATGAGGAGAATTTAGCACGGATTGCAACAAGGAAATACAATCAATTAAAGAGCAATTTTCATAATTGAATTCCTTGAGATCAAATATAGTGGGTTTAGCAACATCTAGGTTTTTATTTCTTTCAATCCCACATTTATCAATTTCATCATCAAGATCTAAAAACTCCGAATTCTTAGAACGCCTTCTAGGTAAAGGAAGATTATATTCAGTTTCATCAAGATTCATATTGCAAAATAGAGATTTAATGGGGGACACATCAATAACTTTTAGATCTTCATCTTGATTTTCATAGGAATTGGAAGAACACGCTTTAATAAAGGCATCTTTGGAAGCACGCATCCTAGCGGTTCTTTCTTTGCACTCATCAATGGAAATTCTCATAGCTTTAAGAGACTCATTGATATCATGCTTAGGAGGAATAGATCTAAGCTTTAAAGAATCAATTTCAAGAGAAATTCTATCAACGTTCCTAGCCAAATCATCAACTTTAAGCAATTTCTCTTCAAGCAAAGCATTACAATTCTTTTGTGAACTCATAAATTCTTTAACACTAGTCTCAAATTCAGAGGGCATCTTATTAAAATTTCCATAAGGATTGTTGTAGGAATTTCCATAATTATTAGAAGGATTACTAGGATAAGGCCTAAGATTAAAATTCCCTCTATACGCGTTGTTACCAAAATTATTCCTACCAACAAAATTCACATCCATAGATTCATTATTATTCTCAATCAAAGTAGACAAAGGCATATCATTAGGATCAGAAGAAACACTCTTAGTAGCAAATAATTTCATAATTTCATCCATCTTTCCACTCAAAACATTAATTTGTTCTATCGCATGCACTTTTTTATTAGTAGATCTTTCAGTGTGCCATTGAGAATAATTAGCCATAATATTATCTAGAAGTTTAGTAGCATCTCCTAAAGTGATTTCCATAAAAGTGCCTCCCGCGGCCAAATCCAAAAGATTTCTAGAAGCAAAATTCAATCCGGCATAAAAGTTATGTATAATCATCCACAAGTTCAAACCATGAGTAGGACAATTACGTATCATTAATTTCATTCTCTCCCAAGCTTGTGCAACATGTTCATGATCAAGTTGTTTAAAATTCATAATATCGTTCCTAAGAGAGATAATCTTAGCAGGAGGAAAATACTTAGAGATAAAAACATCTTTGCACTTGTTCCAAGAATCAATACTATTTTTAGGCAGAGATGAAAACCACGCTTTAGCACGATCTCTAAGCGAAAGAGGAAATAGCTTCAACTTAAAAACATCATTATCGACATCCTTTTTCTTCTGCATATCACATAAATCGACGAAGCTATTTATATGAGTAGCGGCATCTTCACTAGGAAGGCCGGCGAATTGATCTTTCATAACAAGATTCAACAAAGCAGTATTGATTTCACAAGATTCAGTATTGGCAAGAGGAGCAATCGGAGTGCTGAGGAAATCATTATTATTGGTATTGGTGAAGTCACACAATTTGGTAGTATCTTGAGCCATCGCGACAAACAAGCAATCCAACACACGAGCAAACAAGCGGACGAGGAAAAGCCAAACGGGAAAAAGAGGAGGAGATTGGGAAAGAGAGGGCGAATAAAGCGACAAGGGTGAAGTGGGGGAGAGGAAAACGAGAGGCAAATGGCAAATAATGTAATGCGGGAGATAGGGATTGTGATGGGTACTTGGTATGTAGACTTTAACGGTGCCAGAAGTGGCTTGTTGTTAGGAGTCCAAGTCTTGACTTGCTCTTGCGTGAGCCTCCCCGGCAACGGCGCCAGAAATTCTTCTTGCTACCTCTTGAGCACTGCGTTGGATTTCCCCGAAGAGGAGAGGATGATGCAGCACAGTAACGTAAGTATTTCCCTCAGTCTTTGAGAACCAAGGTATCAATCTAGTAGGAGGCTACGCACAAGTCCCTCGTACCTGCACAAAACAATAGCTCCTCACAACCAACGCGATTAGGGGTTGTCAATCCCTTCACGGTCACTTACGAGAGTGAGATCTGATAGAGATGATAAATAATATTTTTGGTATTTTTGATATAGAGATGCAAAGTGAAAAGTAAAAGGCAAAGTAAAAACAAAGCAAGTATTAAAGTAATGGAGATTGATATGATGAGAATAGACCCGGGGGCCATAGGTTTTGTAACGCCTCGGATGCAACTTTCCATATTCGTAACTCCAACTCTTGCCTTTTCCGGAGATGCTATATTATTATTTCCTCCATGGTTGGGTTTTTGTCTTTTGTTTTTGCATTTTGTTTATGGCGTGCATCTCATCTCATAGCATCATGTGCATCGCATCCATATGTTTTCATGAAACTCGTAGCCGCTCGTAGTTGCTTTTTCTCTCTTTGCCTCCGTTGGCACTTTGCCAGACCGCTTGTCCTTGTTGACCTTCTCTCAGACCAATTGGACCCCTCTTTTCTCTCTTTCTCCGAGACCAACAAAACCCCCTTGTCCCCATGGCCTTTCGTCAGACTCCATTGTCTTTGTTTTTGTTTCCCTCTTGTCAAACCACCTAACCTCTCTTGCTAGCATGCAGACCCCTCGCGTGCGTCCGAAACCTGCCCCGAACCCGAATCGCTCAGTCATCACCGTTGCATTCAGATCATCCCCAAACATCTATAAAATATCTGCTTTTAGTTGTTGGTCTCCCCTAAGCCATTTATCTCGACCGTTCGATTTTAATCTGATGATCCAAATGCCCCTCCTATTTACTTACTTGCTATATAAATAGACCCCAACCCTAGGATCTAGGGATCATGTCCCATCCATCCCACGCCGCCACCACTCCACCGAATCTCTCTCGGGATCCATCCCCTCCTTGATTTCACACACCAGCCAACCAAATCCATCCCCTCCTCGATCCACCCGTCCGTCCGAGCACCTCCTCCTCGCGGTGCTTCCCGCCACCACCAGCAAAGCACCACCGAGCTCCCTTCGCCGTCGGGCACCACCAGCAGGTCGCCGTCTCCTCGCGCCCGTCTCCCTTTTCTCTGGTGCTCCTCCTCTAACCATCTCTCTCTGCTTCAAGACCAGCGCTGGATCCCGCCTCCTCGCTCGACCGTCCGAGAAGCAGCAAGCGCCGCTCGACATCGTCACCAGGCCGCGGTTGCGCATCTCCTCCCGTTCCTCGGAGCCCCGAGTCTCCCCGTGCTCCTTCACCTCGCCTCGTCGTCCCGTGACCGGCCTCGCTGCCGGCGACCACGGCAAGGACCGGCCTCGTCCCGCTCCTCTCCTCCCCTGTCTCTCCCTTCCTCCCCGTGCTTCCCTCTGTTCCTCACATCTCTCTCTCTCTGCGTTGCAGCAGCATCCCCGCGCCATGGAGCTCCAAGTCCGCCGGCCCGCCTCTGCTTCGATCCGGCAGGGAACGTGACCCCGGCGACCTCCCGCGACCGGGTTCCGGCCACCCCGACGCCCTGGAGCCCGCGACTCCCGCCAGACCTCCTTCCTCCGGTGCCCCAAGCTCCGCCGCCTCTATCGTCCCACTGCCATGGCGCCTCGGCCCCCCTCTGATTCCCGCGTCGCCAAGTCCCTTGCCTCGTCGGTGCCGCCGCACCGAGCCCCGATCTGCGCCTCCCCTTGCCGGATTTGGACCCCGGCGCCTCCCCGCGCTCCGTTCCGGCCGGTTCCCGCCGATTCGGTCGCCAGGACCCCCCTGCGTCTTCCTCTCCATGGCCATGGTCCTGCTGCTCTGCTTGTGTTCTTCAGAAACGAGAGCAGCAGCTGCTCGTTCCGAGCGTTGACCATGCCCTCCCCGTCGTGCACCTGGCCTGCCTCAGCGCCAAGGCCCAGCGTGCCAACCTCCCCTGTCTTGGCCTCTCCACCGAACAGGGCCTTGGCCCATGGTGAGGCCACCCCCTGCGCCTCTTGTTTTTTTTACTGTTGGGTCTGCTCCAGTTCAGTTTCGGCCCGTGTAGGTTTTTTTTTCAGTTCTGCGATTTTAGCATTATCCAGAGTTGGCAGTTTTCAGAAAAACCCTCATGATCATGCAGTTAATAACTCCAGAACTGTGCATCATATGTAAATAATTTATACATGTAAAATGCTTAGAATTTTGTCTAGTTTCATAATATGCTACTTTCATCCCATGTTAAAATGCTTAAAATGCTGTTTGTTTAATATTGCTCAAATAATATGTTAAAATGATTTATTTCATAACTAAATAACCGTAGCTCGGTTTTAAATAAATTATATATGTAAATGGGGTAGAAAAATGCCTAGTTTAACATGGTGTACTTACTTTGCATGTTTAACAACTCTAAAATTGTGTTTAGGGCAGAACAGTACCTAATCCATAAATATGCACACGGGATTTTCGGACTTGTTGTTCGTTGTTTCGGCCTCATTTAAACTAAGTAGGTAGTTTTGTTATGCTTCATCTCTTGCCATGTTTAACAACATTTAATATTGATGGGTACATAACCGAGAGAACTAAATAATCATATGTGGTGTTTAGTCAATATGCAACTCGTTGCATATTGAGCTCCACTAATTTGTAGTGTTGTTTGTTGCACTTTGCCATGCCATGCTATTTAAACCGGACATGCATCATACTCGCTTGTGCATCATGCCATGTTTATGTGATGGTTGTTTTACTATGTTGTTTGTTTGTTTCCGGGGTGCTTCTCTCGTTAGCTTCGGTTTCGTTCGAGTTGTGAGGATTTGTTCGACTCGTCCGTTTGTATTCTTCATGGACTCGTTCTTCTTCCTTGCGGGATTTCAGGCAAGATGACCATACCCTCGAAATCACTTCTATCTTTGCTTGCTAGATGCTCGCTCTTTTGCTATGCCTATGCTACGATGCCTATCACTTGCTATATCATGCCACCCATATTGCCATGTCAAGCCCCTAACCATCCTTTCCTAGCAAACCGTTGATTGGCTATGTTACCGCTTTGCTCAGCCCTTCTTATAGCGCTGCTAGTTGCAGGTGAAGATGAAGTTTGTTCCTTGTTGGAACATGGAGATGTTGTTCCTTGTTGGAACATGTTTACTTGTTGGGATATCACAATATCTATTGCTTAATTAATGCATCTATATACTTGGTAAAGGGTGGAAGGCTCGGCCTTATGCATGGTGTTTTGTTCCACTCTTGCCGCCCTAGTTTCCGTCATACCGGTGTTATGTTCCTTGATTTCGCGTTCCTTACACGGTTGGGTGATTTATGGGACCCCCTTGACAGTTCGCTTTGAATAAGACTCCTCCAGCAAGGCCCAACATTGGTTTTACCATTTGCCACCTAAGCCTTTTCCCCGGGTTTTCGCAAGCCGAGGGTCATCTTTATTTAACCCCCCGACCAGTGCTCCTTGAGTGCTGGCCCGAACTAAACCCTGCAGCGCCCCTCAAGGAAACTTGAGGTCTGGTTTTAGTTATGCGGACTGCTCATCCGGATGTGCCCTGAGAACGAGATATGTGCAGCTCCTATCGGGATTTGTCGGCACAATCGGGCGGCTTTGCTGGTCTTGTTTTATTGCTGTCGAAATGTCTTGTAGTCCGGGATTCCGAGACTGATCGGGTCTTCCCGGTAGAAGGAATATCCTTCGTTGACCGTGAGAGCTTATAATGGGCTAAGTTGGGACACCCCTGCAGGGTATTATCTTTCGAAAGCCGTGCCCGCGGTTATGAGGCAGATGGGAATTTGTTAATGTCCGGTTGTAGAAAACCCGAAGTTGAGCTTAATTAAAATACACCAACCGCGTGTGTAACCGTGATGGTCTCTTCTCGGCGGAGTCCGGGAAGTGAACACGGTGTTGGAGTTATTCTTGACGTAGGTTGTTCTAGGATCACTTCTTGATCATAGTTGTTCGACCGTGCTTTTGCCTTCTCTTCTCGCTCTCATTTGCGTATGTTAGACCCCAGATATGCTAGTCGCTTGCTGCAGCTCCACCTCACTACCTTCTCCTACCCATAAGCTTAAATAGTCTTGATCCTGCGGGTGTGAGATTGCTGAGTCCCGTGACTCACAGATACTTCAAAACCAGTTTGCGGTGCCGATGAAACCGTCAGGTGGCGCATCCGAGCTCAAGGAGGAGCTCGATGAAGATCTTGTTCTTTGTGTCTTTCCTGATGATCGATGAGTGGAGCCCAGTTGGGACGATCGGGGATCTGTGTAGCATTTGGGGTAGTCTTCATTTATTTTGGTTCCGTAGTCGGACCTTGATTGTATCTGTATGATGTAATGCTTTACTCATGTATTGTGTGAAGTGGCGATTGTAAGCCAACTATGTATCTCTTTCCCTTATGTATTACATGGGTTGTGTGAAGATTACCTCACTTGCGACATTGCTTTCAATGCGGTTATGCCTCTAAGTCGTGCTTCGACACGTGGGAGATATAACCGCATCGAGGGCGTTAAAAGTTGGTAATCAGAGCCATCCCCGACTTAGGAGCCCCCTGCTTGATTGTTTGCTGGCGTTGTTGAGTCTAGAACAAAAATGTTTTGAGTCTTAGGATTATATATATCGGAGAGTAGGATTCTTTTTACTCCCCAGTCCCTTCATCGCTCTGGTGAGGTCTCCTGACGTAGAAGTTTTGACTCTCCTCTCCTCAAATTTCACTAAATTTTTTTTTAGGATCACGCGGGTATCTTGGAATCGTTCGGATGGTTTTGTGACGAGAACATTGTTCTTGGTGCTTCCTGACATTTAGGGGTTGTGGCAGTGTCCCGGGAGTTGAGCTCGAGGTGTTGTCGTCACAATTTTATCGTTGCGATTCGGAATACCTGAGTTTTGCCGACATCGAAATCTCTTTTGTACAGTTGTTGGTGAGATAACCCGATAACCCAATCTTCGGGCGAGCTCGAGTATTGCCATGACTTCGTATAACGGATGCTTTTCAAAGGTCGAGGTACACGATTTCGAAGGTTTCTTGGTTATGTGTTGACGGATGGATACAATTGGATCTAGGTATTGTTAGTTTGGGTGATATATTTTGTGTCCCTGTATCCCCAACACCAGATTGCATAACCAGAAAGTTTCGGGAGTTTATAGGTGGGAATTCAAGTAGCTCCTAGAATATCTTTCCGACAGATGCATGATATGAGATTGGGTAAATCTCTATCATATGTATTTGTTCCGGCTTATTCTGCAAGCCAAATCCTTTGTTTTTTTTATTTGTGGTATTCGAGTTGCTTCGAAGTCAAATGTTGAATCCATACCTTTCCTTAAACGGTGTTCTCATATTTCTATGAGAGTGTTAATCCTTCTTGTTTATCGAGATCGTCATGTTAATTCTTTTCTACAGGCGTGCTTCTCTTCGAGTGGATCCGATCATTTCAACATTTGCGAGATCAATTCCAAGTTTTCTCAACGGTGTTTGTCCCATCCGTCCCAAGTTGTCTTTGTTTTCCCGCCCTCCCACCCTTTTTCTTCAAGGACTCAGATTTTTTTTAATCAAGTATCCATTTATTCATGTGAAGTCTCTTCATTCTTTTCTTTCGATGTTCTTATCCGGTGATTTCCCATGAAGATGCTCAACAGTTTCAAGTTCATCATCCTTCATTGTTGTTTCTTCTCCGGTGGATCCAATTCAAGCTTTCGATATTCATCATATTCCTTTCCTCGTTTCTAATGCTTTCTCATGCCGATGCACCTCTTAATCATTCACTTCTCGCTATTCATTTGTTCTGGAGTGTTGAAGATATCTCAGAAGGCTCGTCTTTTCATTCCAGATCTGTTCAAGATATTTCGAGGTTGTTATCTCATTCAATCCATTTAATTCAACCGGTGCAACCTATTTTTAAAATTGTTCAACGGTGTTTTCTTTTGAGTGGGCCCTAACCCACAGGTCTTTCCCAGGGTCTTACCTGACTCTTCTAATTTATCCCGGAGCTATTCCCAAATTCTTTTCGAAGCTTGACGTAAGAATGAATTTTCATCAGTCATATGTCTTTCTTCAAAATCTTTCAAATTCTTTTCATCGTTGGTTCAACCTTCCCAATTTTCATTCCGGAGTGCCTCAACAATTCATGGTGATGTTTCTCATCGTCATTCTCAGCATGTGAAGACCGAAGAAGAGTTTCTCTTAAATCTTGCTCCATTCTCTTCAAGATTCATAGCTTGTTGCCATTCGCTCATAATTGTTTTCGATTGTGGGAATTCTTTTCACCCATCCGGAGCATTTCATGAGTTGTTTTCCATTTATTTCCTCCGAAGGCCATCATGTCATAATTCTTCATTCTCAGCGTGTAGCTATCATTCTCCAAATCTTACCGGTGCATCGTTCAAATACCCTCTAATCAGTTCATGATTTCTTCGTTCTCATGTATCTAAATCCCTTCAAGTATCTTCATTCGTTTTCCAATTCTTCCCGGTGAATTGTGCCTTTGCTATGTTCATTTTTAATTCTTACGGTGGTTCGTTCAAGATTTCTCTTCCTTTGTTATCATATCAAATCATTCGTTGTTTCCAAATTCCACCGGTGGTTCCTTGAAGACCTTCACAAGTTTGCGCCATATCTCTTTTAATCCTTTCTAGGAGAATAAGTAGTATGCCAAATCCGTTGCTTGTCATCAATTTAAATTGGTGAAGGATAGGCATGACATAATTCTTATTCTTGTTTCATCCAAGTGATTAATTCCTTATTCCGGAGGTTCATCAAAATTCTCGATTTCATTTGTTCATCTTTCTTTCCGGAGTTCCAAGTTTTCTCGGTTATATCATTTCAAAGCTTCATCTTATCACTGCAAGGCTTCACCTTGTGTTGTCAACTTCTCTTTCTTTCTATCATCCTTTTATTTACCGGAGTTCTTCATGGAGGCTCTACATGATGGTTCGTCAAGGATTCTTTTCATTCTTCAATTGTTCTTCAAGATTTTTCTCGAAGTTAAGATCCGCCAAGCTATACTCTAAAATAAGCATGGTGTTCAACACATGTTTTTTTTGGAGGAGTTCAAGCATTCTTCATCCTGCATTCCGAAGTGCAATTCTTTCTACCTTATCTCTTGAGATTGTGTTATGTCATTCTTGACAATTTTCCTTCATGCTTCATGATTCACATGTTGTCAAGAATGAGGTATTTTAAATCCATCAATCTCTTCATTGGAGTTATCTTGTGTCATATTTCACCTAAAGCCTTCCCTAAGGAATGTTGCTTTTGTGGTGCTTATCAATGATCCAAGTTATCTCTCTATCATCTTGGTGGAAGAAATTTTTTTCATCTCGTCGGTGTTATCAATTATATTATTTGTTTCCTTTAGTGGTCGGTTGTCACCTCATAATGTTGAGATGTTTCCATAAGCCCACTACAAACTTATTCTTTTCGTTGTTGGTCTTCCAACAACTCTATTCTAACCTTCTTGCAAGGATGCCTTCCAAATTCAATTGTGGTAGAAGTTGTCATTTTCTTCTCCGTCCCTTTATCCCAACGGTCTAGCTTCTATTCTTTCGTTCCGGAGGCTTTGTGATGTTGCTCTCTTCTACCAATTATCTTCTTTTGTCAAGATCATGTCCTTTTCCTTGCTTATCGATTTAACCGGAGTGTTGTGTCTATCGTTTCTCTTTTAACCGGAGTCTCATCCAGGTGCTTTCGTTTTGCCAAGTTCATGTTCAACTCTTTCCATTTACAGTCGGAGTGCTGCCCAAATTATATCATTCTTCCTCTCTCATCTTGTTTTAACCGGAGTGGTTTCGAATTCTATCTTGTCCATTAAACTCTTATTTCCATGTCTTTCAATCATCAAGTTCTCGTAATACTCCTTGTTCCTCTTTTCTACCGGATTGTTTACAATCTCGTTCATCTTTGTTGTACTCTTTCTTTTAAATTGCTCAACCTCTCAAGGTTCGTGGTTTCACTCGTTCATCAAAGAAGCAACTTAGTTTACCTCTCATCTTCCTCTTCCTTTTCCCTCCGGTGCCATCCTAGATCTCGGGACGAGATCCTCTCGTAGTGGTGGAGTGTTGTAACGCCCCGGATGCAACTTTCCATATTCGTAACTCCAACTCTTGCCTTTTCCGGAGATGCGATATTATTATTTCCTCCGTGGTTGGGTTTTTGTCTTTTGTTTTTGCATTTTGTTTATGGCGTGCATCTCATCTCATAGCATCATGTGCATCGCATCCATATGTTTTCATGAAACTCGTAGCCACTCGTAGTTGCTTTTTCTCTCTTTGCCTCCGTTGGCACTTTGTCAGACCGCTTGTCCTTGTTGACCTTCTCTCAGACCAATTGGACCCCTCTTTTCTCTCTTTCTCCGAGACCAACAAAACCCCCTTGTCCCCATGGCCTTTTGTCAGACTCCATTTTCTTTGTTTTTGTTTCCCTCTTGTCAAACCACCTAACCTCTCTTGCCAGCTCGCAGACCCCTCGCGTGCGTCCGAAACCTGCCCCGAACCCGAATCGCTCAGTCATCACCGTTGCATTCAGATCATCCCCAAACATCTATAAAATATCTGCGTTTAGTTGTTGGTCTCCCCTAAGCCATTTATCTCGACCGTTCGATTTTAATCCGATGATCCAAATGCCCCTCCTATTTACTTACTTGCTATATAAATAGACCCCAACCCTAGGATCTAGGGATCATGTCCCATCCATCCCACGCCGCCACTCCACCGAATCTCTCTCGGGATCCATCCCCTCCTTGATTTCACACACCAGCCAACCAAATCCATCCCCTCCTCGATCCACCCGTCCGTCCGAGCACCTCCTCCTCGCCGGTGCTTCCCCGCCACCACCAGCAGCACCACCGGAGCTCCCTTCGCCGTCGGGCACCACCAGCAGGTCGCCGTCTCCTCGCGCCCCGTCTCCCTTTTCTCTGGTGCTCCTCCTCTAACCATCTCTCTCTGCTTCAGCACCAGCGCCTGGATCCCCGCCTCCTCGCGCCCGACCGTCCAGGAAGCAGCAGCGCCGCTCGACATCGTCACCAGGCCGCGGTTGCGCATCTCCTCCCATTCCTCGGAGCCCCGAGTCTCCCCGTGCTCCTTCACCTCGCCTCGAAGTCCCGTGACCGGCCTCGCTGCCGACGACCACGGCAAGGACCGGCCTCGTCCCGCTCCTCTCCTCCCCTGTCTCTCCCTTCCTCCCCGTGCTTCCCTCTGTTCCTCACATCTCTCTCTCTCTCTCTCTGCGTTGCAGCAGCATCCCAGCGCCATGGAGCTCCAAGTCCGCCCGCCGCCTCTGCCCGATCCGGCAGGAACGTGACCCGGCGACCTCCCGCGACCGGGTTCCGCCACCCGGACGCCTGAGCCCGCGACTCCCGCCAGACCTCCTTCCTCCGGTGCCCCAAGCTCCGTCGCCTCTATCGTCCCACTGCCATGGCGCCTCGGCCCCCCCTCTGATTCCCGCGTCGCCAAGTCCCTTGCCTCGCCGGAGCCGCCGCACCGAGCCCCGATCCGCGCCTCCCTTGCGGTTTGACCCGGCGCCTCCCCGCGCTCCGTTCCGGCCGGTTCCCGCCGATTCGGTCGCCAGGACCCCCCCTGCGTCTTCCTCTCCATGGCCATGGTCCTGCTGCTCTGCTTGTGTTCTTCAGAAACGAGAGCAGCAGCTGCTCGTTCCGAGCGTTGACCACGCCCTCCCCGTCGTGCACCTGGCCTGCCTCAGCGCCAAGGCCCAGCGCGCCAACCTCCCCTGCCTTGGCCTCTCCACCGACCCGGGCCTTGGCCCATGGTGAGGCCACCCCCTGCGCCTCTTGTTTTTTTTACTGTTGGGTCTGCTCCAGTTCAGTTTCGGCCCGTGTAGGTTTTTTTTTCAGTTCTGCGATTTTAGCATTATCCAGAGTTGGCAGTTTTCAGAAAAACCCTCATGATCATGCAGTTAATAACTCCAGAACTGTGCATCATATGTAAATAATTTATACATGTAAAATGCTTAGAATTTTGTCTAGTTTCATAGTATGCTACTTTCATCCCATGTTAAAATGCTTAAAATGCTGTTTGTTTAATTTTGCTCAAATAATATGTTAAAATGATTTATTTCATAACTAAATAACCGTAGCTCGGTTTTAAATAAATTATATATGTAAATGGGGTAGAAAAATGCCTAGTTTAACATGGTGTACTTACTTTGCATGTTTAACAACTCTAAAATTGTGTTTAGGGCAGAACAGTACCTAATCCATAAATATGCAGATGGGGATTTTCCGGACTTGTTGTTCGTTGTTTCCGGCCTCATTTAAACTAAGTAGGTAGTTTTGTTATGCTTCATCTCTTGCCATGTTTAACAACATTTAATATTGATGGGTACATAACCGAGAGAGAACTAAATAATCATATGTGGTGTTTCGTCAATATGCAACTCGTTGCATATTGAGCTCCACTTAATTTGTAGTGTTGTTTGTTGCACTTTTCCATGCCATGCTATTTAAACCGGACATGCATCATACTCGCTTGTGCATCATGCCATGTTTATGTGATGGTTGTTTTACTATGTTGTTTGTTTGTTTCCGGGGTGCTTCTCACGTTAGCTTCGGTTTCGTTCCGGAGTTGTGAGGATTTGTTCGACTACATCCGTTTGTCTTCTTCATGGACTCGTTCTTCTTCCTTGCGGGATTTCAGGCAAGATGACCATACCCTCGAAATCACTTCTATCTTTGCTTGCTAGATGCTCGCTCTTTTGCTATGCCTATGCTACGATGCCTATCACTTGCTATATCATGCCACCCATATTGCCATGTCAAGCCCCTAACCATCCTTTCCTAGCAAACCGTTGATTGGCTATGTTACCGCTTTGCTCAGCCCTTCTTATAGCGCTGCTAGTTGCAGGTGAAGATGAAGTTTGTTCCTTGTTGGAACATGGAGATGTTGTTCCTTGTTGGAACATGTTTACTTGTTGGGATATCACAATATCTATTGCTTAATTAATGTATCTATATACTTGGTAAAGGGTGGAAGGCTCGGCCTTATGCCTGGTGTTTTGTTCCACTCTTGCCGCCCTAGTTTCCGTCATACCGGTGTTATGTTCCTTGATTTCGCGTTCCTTACACGGTTGGGTGATTTATGGGACCCCTTGACAGTTCGCTTTGAATAAGACTCCTCCAAGAAGGCCCAACATTGGTTTTACCATTTGCCACCTAAGCCTTTTCCCCGGTTTTCGCGAGCTGAGGGTCATCTTTATTTTAACCCCGGACCAGTGCTCCTTCGAGTGCTGGCCCGAACTAGAGCCTCAGGGCGCCCCTCAAGGAAACTTGAGGTCTGGTTTTAGTTGCACGGACTGCTCATCCGGATGTGCCACGAGCGAGATATGTGCAGCTCCTATCGGGATTTGTCGGCACAATCGGGCGGCTTTGCTGGTCTTGTTTTATTGCTGTCGAAATGTCTTGTAGTCCGGGATTCGAGACTGATCGGGTCCTCCCGGTGAAGAAATATCCTTCGTTGACCGTGAGAGCTTATAATGGGCTAAGTTGGGACACCCTGCAGGGTATTATCTTTCGAAAGCCGTGCCCGCGGTTATGAGGCAGATGGGAATTTGTTAATGTCCGGTTGTAGAAAACCTGAAGTTGAGCTTAATTAAAATACACCAACCACGTGTGTAACCGTGATGGTCTCTTCTCGTGAGTCCGGAAGTGAACACGATGTTGGAGTTATTCTTGACGTGGGTTGTTCTAGGATCACTTCTTGATCATAGTTGTTCGACCATGCTTTTGCCTTCTCTTCTTGCTCTCATTTGCGTATGTTAGACCCCAGATATGCTAGTCGCTGCTGCAGCTCCACCTCACTACCTTCTCCTACCCATAAGCTTAAATAGTCTTGATCTCGCTGGTGTGAGATTGCTGAGTCCCGTGACTCACGATACTTCAAAACCAGTTTGCAGGTGCCGATGAAACCGTGCGGTGGCGCATCCGAGCTCAAGGAGGAGCTCGATGAAGATCTTGTTCTTTGTGTCTTTCACGATGATCGATAGTGGAGCCAGTTGGGACGATCGGGGATCCGTAGCATTTGGGGTAGTCTTCATTTATTTTGGTTCCGTAGTCGGACCTTGATTGTATCTGTATGATGTAATGCTTTACTCATGTATTGTGTGAAGTGGCGATTGTCAGCCAACTATGTATCTCTTTCCCTTATGTATTACATGGGTTGTGTGAAGATTACCTCACTTGCGACATTGCTTTCAATGCGGTTATGCCTCTAAGTCGTGCTTCGACACGTGGGAGATATAACCGCATCGAGGGCGTTACAGGTTTCACTAGTGGCTTCTCTCAAGAGCATAAGTATTCTATGGTGGGTGAACAAATTACTATTGAGCAATTGACATAATTGAGCATAGTTATGAGAATATCTAGGTATGATCATGTATATAGGCATCACGTCCGAGACAAGTAGACCGAATCCTGCCTGCATCTACTACTATTACTCCACTCATCGACCGCTATCCAGCATGCATCTAGAGTATTAAGTTAAAACAGAGTAACGCCTTAAGCAAGATGGCATGATTTAGAGGGATAAATTCATGCAATATGATAAAAAAAACCCATCTTGTTATCCTCGATGGCAACAATACAATACGTGCCTTGCAACCCTTTCTGTCATTGGGTAAGGACACCGCAAGATTGAACCCAAAGCTAAGCACTTCTCCCATTGCAAGAACTACCAATCTAGTTGGCCAAACCAAACGGATAATTCGAAGAGACTTGCAAAGATAACCAATCGTACACAAAAGAATTCAGAGAAGATTCAAATATTGTTCATAGAAAATCTGGATCATAAACCCACAATTCATCGGTCTCAACAAACACACCGCAAAAAGAAGATTATATCGAATAGATCTCCACGAGAGAGGGGGAGAACATTGTATTGAGATCCAAAAAGAGAGAATAAGCCATCTAGCTACTAGCTATGGACCCGAAGATCTGAAGTAAACTACTCACACTTCATCGGAGGGGCTATGGTGATGATGTAGAAGCCCTCCGTGGTGGATGCCCCCTTCGTCGGAGCTCCGGAACAGGCCCCAAGATGGGATCTCGTGGATACAGAAAGTTGCGGTGGTGGAATTAGGTTTTTGGCTGCTGTTCTGATCGTTTGGGGGTACGTAGGTATATATAGGAGGAAGGAGTACGTCGGTGGAGCAACAGGGGGCCCATGAGGCAGGGGGCACGCCCTAGGGGGGCCCACCCTCGTGACCGCCTCTGTTACTTCTTGGAGTAGGGTCCAAGTCTCCTGGATCATGTTCGGTGAGAAAATCACGTTCCCGAAGGTTTCATTCCGTTTGGACTCCGTTTGATATTCCGTTTCTTCGAAACGCTGAAATAGGCAAAAAACAACAATTCTGGGCTGGGCCTCCGGTTAATAGGTTAGTCCCAAAAATAATATAAAAGTGGAAAATAAAGCCCAATATAGTAGATAAAGTAGCATGGAGCAATAAAAAATTACAGATAAATTGGAGACGTATCAAGAAACTGCACCGTCGTCGTGTCCATGGGGAGGCAACATAATGCGTCGTGTTCATTGGGAGGCAACGGAATACGTCGTGTTCATCGGAAGCCAAATAGCTTGGATGCAATAGCCAATGGAAACGAGGCCCGACGTACCATAGAATGGAGGAAACAACATTGTGTTCGACCGGCCACGGTCGAAACAGGATCTTGTTCATTGGGAGGGGTCTGGCGTACCGCAAAACGGAGGAAACGGACTTCTCTTGGACCTCCTACGGTCGAAACGGGGTCCTGTTGATCGGGAGGGGTGTGGTGTACCGCAAAACGGAGGAAACGGGCTTGTGTTGGAGCGCTACGGTCGAAACGGGGGTCCTGTTCATCGGGAGGGGTGCGGTGTACTGCAAAACGGGACTCCATGGGATATTGTTCATCTCCACCGTCGACCTCCTCCAGCCTCCACGGGCTACAGTTCATCCACCATCGACCTCCTCCAGCCTCCACCTACGACTGTTCATCCACGAGCTCCTGTTCATCCAGCCTCCACCGTTCCTCCACCGGCTGTCGACGTTCTGGGAACGGGGGTCCCCAGACTTGCCTGCCTGCGGCCTGCGGCGTGGCTCGAAGGAGGCCCAGCACGGCCCATCTTCATCAACGCAAGCTCAAGACCCTCGCGAGGGGCCAAGCCTCGCGGGGCGGACGACACGGAGCTTCCTCAGGCATGGCCTCGTCAGGCTGGCTCATGAGGAGGCGGAGAGTTCAAGGCAGGGTACCTCGCGAGGTGCCCATGGCGCAAGCCATGGCGACCAAGGGCGGCGGTCGGGCGCCAGCCAGCGATGTCCTCCTTTCCTCTTTGGTGCAAAGGGAGCAAGCGCAGCGAGAGCATCAAGCAAAGGCATCTGTTTGGTGCAACAAGACCAAGACCAGCCCAGCGGCGGGAAGGAGTCATGGTGGAGCCCAAGCGGCGTCATCACGAGCCTTTGGCGGCGAGGACCAACTTTAGTCGAGGATAAGTGTACCCGCTCTTCCCCTTCAAAATGGCCAATTGTTGGCGCCCTTCCCTTCGATATTTGGGAAGAGGCCCAGGGCCTTCGCTTATAAATAGGAGTAGCCACCCCCAAAGGCGGGAGGGCGGATCCTCATCAAGAAACCAAGTAGCTAGAGAAACTGAACCCCACCTAGCAGTTCATCACACCCGCCAAGAATGACCCTCATGAGGCTGTTCTTCCTTGTATTGTTCCTCATCAGCCCAAGAGGCAATCCACCACACCACACTTTGGGTAGGGTATTACACCACGATGGTGGCTGAACCAATATAAATCTCGTGTCTCTTGTGCTGTTAGTTTAGTAGTTTAGGTCCCAGCGATTGGCGAGTGCGAGGCGGTGGAGGTTGGATCTCCGCGCACCCAGTGTTGAACCTCAAGGGTCTGCTGAACCCGAAATCCGACATTTGGCGCGCCGGTAAAGTGCGCGGAATCTGCTTCCGTCGCCTTGTTCTTCCCGACCACCGCAACCATGTCGGACGCTTCGTCGGGCTCGCAACGAGCGCCGAGCCACCCTCGCCCCCGCGTCGCCCGGACGGCTTTCGACGGCGGGCGCCCTCGTCGTTCCTCGCTGCCCGCTGCCAACACCGCCACCGGCCCGGCGGGGAACGGGCAGCAAGCATCGTCCCTGCGCTCCTCGGCGACCTCTGGGGAGGAGCCGTGCAGCTTCCTCGTCACCCGCCCCGTCGCGCCGGTCCCTCCGGTCGTCGCGGCCCTCCTGGGCGGCTCGCAGGCGCCACCTTCCAGCCGCCATGTCAAGACATTCGTCCGCTGGGTCGGCGCCGCCTCCACGCGGCAGGGGGCTCCCTCGGGCCGGACGGAGCCGTCGGCCGGGCTAACCTTCGACTCTCGGGACCACCCGCCAACTCGGCCGGCTCGGTGCGCTCCCATGCTCGCACACCACCATCTGCCAGGTTGCCGTCACGGGACCCTCATCGGCGGCGGCGCCCGGCCTCAACGTACTCTCAGTCGAGGCCTTCAACCTCCTCTGCATACCCAGGGAGCGGCTGCAGCCCAGCCAGCCTTTTTCGGGCGTAGGAGGAGGGTCATCCAGCTCCTTGGGGCAAATCCGGCTCCTGTGACCTTGGCACCTCGACAACTTCCGCGACGGAACTGGTGCGACTTCCACATCGCCCCATCGGCCTCCTCTACAATGCCATCCTTGGCTATCCAGCATTAGCCAAATTCATGGCCGCAACCCACCCGGGTACAACCTCATGAAGATGCCGGGAGCATCGGGCGTCCTCACCGCACTGGAGATACCGAAGGTCTTGCGGGCGCTCAGGCTCGCCCTCAAGATGGTGGCGTGCGAAGCCGCCCGATCTGAAGCCCTCAAGCCCAAGGGGCTGCGCCACCAGAAGAAGCAATTGTTCACTCAAGACAAGGCGGAGACCAAGAAGATACTGTCGGCGAGGACGGGTCCTGCGCCACCTTCACGATAGGCGCCAACCTCGAGCCCGAACAGGAAGAAGCCCTGGTCAAGTTCCTGCGTGCGAACAAGAAGGTGTTCGCCTGGGAGCCCGATCAGCTGGGGGGGATCCCACGGGCGTGTCGAGCACCACCTCAACGTGTGCCCCAGCGTGTGTCTGTGAAGCGTATAGAGAAGGCAGTCCACTGAAAAGCAGACCTTCATCGTCCAAGAGACCCGCAAGCTAGAAGCCGCGGGGGTTATTCGCAAGGTCCGATACCCAGATTGGCTGGCCAACCCCGTGGTGGTACCAAAGAAGGGAGGGAAGGAGCGCATGTGTGTCGACTTCACCAACCTCAACAAAGCATGCCCGCAGGATCCGTTCCCGCTCCCTCGCATCGACCAGATCGTCGATTCCACCGCCGAGTGTGACCTGATATGCTTCTTGGACGCCTTTTCCGGGTATCATCAGATCAAGATGGCAGTGGAAGACGTGGAAAAGATGGCCTTCTTAACCCCGTGTGGAGTGTAATGCTATACATGCATGCCATTCGGGCTGCGCAGAACGCTGGGCAACCTTCCAATGCTCATGCACATCACCACAGGCCCACAGCCGGGAAGAATGTGGAGGCTTCGTCCGGCGACATCGTGGTAAAGTCTCGCGAGGCCAAGACCTTGATACAAGACCTAGAAGAAACCTTCATGAGCCTCAACGCAGTGAGCCTGCGACTCAACCCGGAGAAGTGTGTGTTTGGAGTTCCCTCGGTAAGCTCCTGGGTTTCCTCGTGTCCCACCGAGGCATCGAGGCCAACCTGTAAAAGGTCAAGGCGATTGAGGACATGAGCCCACCAAAGACCCTCGTGGAAATGCAAGCTCACGGGCGTAACGGTCTTTGGGCCGTTTCATCTCCCGATTGGGGAGCGGGCGCTGCCTTTCTTCCACTGATGAAGAAAAGGCCCTTCGAATGGATGAAGAGGCCGACAAAGCGTTCCAAGACCTCAAGAGGTACATGACCAGCCCTCCAGTGATGGTGGCCCCGCGCCCTCAGGAGCCCTTGGTACTCTACCTCGCCGCCACTCCCTACTCCGCTAGCACAGCCCTGGTGGCAGTTAGGGAGGAGCGTCAGGCCAAGACCACGGCGGCCACCCGAGCTAAGGCAAGGCCGAATCAGAAGGAACTCGCAGAAGCCAGCACCGCAATGGAAGAAGATCAACCGTCACAGCAGAGCACACCAAGGGCGGGAGAGGCCCCCCATCCAAGCACCCAGCTTCCGGAGGCGCCGTCGCCTCGGGAGGCACCACAGCTTCCGGAAGACGCCACCAGCACCGACGCCCCTAGCCTCGTCGAGCACCCGGTGTACTTCATCAGCACCGTGTTACGGGATGCGAGGGCACGGTACCCCATGCCGCAGAAGCTCCTCCTCGCACTGTTGGTGGCCTCGTGCAAGCTGCGGCACTACTTCTAGGGTCATCCAATCAAGGTTGTCTCGGCATACCCCCTGGAGAGGGTGCTCAGGAGCCCCAACTCGGCCGGAAGGGTCGCCGAGTGGAACATTGAGTTGCAAGCATTCCAGCTCGAGTTCAGCACAACCAGAGTCATCAAGGGGCCGCGTTGGCAGATTTCATGGCGAATGGATAAAGCACTGGCCTCGGGGCGGCGAGGATCGATCCCTCTCCCGTGAAGCGGCGCCTGAAGGTTGGGTCATGTACTTGACGGAGCATTCTCTGCATAAGGCGCCTGGGGGGGCAAGGCTCATATCTCCCGCCAGACAAGCTCTACTATGCCGTGCAACTCTGTTTCGGCATGGCGAGAAGGTCTCCAACAATATAGCAGAATCGAGGGCTGATAAGCGGTCGAAGGCTGCCGCTGCCACAGGGGTGAAGCGCCTTACCATCAAGGGCGATTTGCAGCTCCTCGTCAATTTCTCCAACAAGGTGTACGGGCCAAGAGATGAACACATGGAGGCCTATCTTGCGGAGGTCCGCAGGATGGAGAAGCAGTTCTGGGGGTTGGAGCTGCAGCACGTGCTTGCGACACCAATCAAGAGTCCGACGACATCGCCAAACGAGCCTCCAGGAGATTACCTCAGAGCCGGGCGTCTTTGAGGAACGGCTCTTTAAGCCCTCAGCCTGCCGCCAAGTATCAAGCACAAGACAGCCTCGGGAGGAGCTCCCTCACCACCTGCCTCGGGAGCCCCAAACTGTGGTCCGCCTCGAGAGCACGCCTGCTCCTAACGATGGAACCTCAAGAGGGGTGCTGGATCACGGAGCTCAAGAGTTACTTAACGCGTGGAACTTTGCCAGAGAAGGAGGAGGAGGCAGAGCGTGTGGCGCGGCACGCCACGGCATACAGCAACATGGATGGAGAGCTCTACCGGAAACGACCGAACGATGTATCCCTGCGCTGCATCACCTGGGAACAGGGGAGGGAACTGCTGGCAGATATACATGGTGGAGATTGTGGGCACCATTCGTCGTCACGGGCCCTTGTCGGCAAGGCGTTCCGCAACGGTTTCTATTGGCCCATCAAGGCCAATGACGCCGTTGAACTCGAAGGCTTGCGAGGCTTGCCAATTCCATGCCAAGCAGATCCACCAGCCAGAGAGAGTCCGCAAACCATCCCCTCACTTGGCCATTCGCGTCCTGGGGCTGGACATCCTGGGCCCTTTTCCTCGGGCGCTAGGGGGCTATCGCTACCTCTACATCGCCGTGGACAAATTCACCAAGTGGGCCGAAGTCGAGGCCGTCGGCACCATCCCCGCTGGTTCTGCGGTCAAGTTCATCAAGGGCATCATGAGCCGGTTCGGAGTGCCGAACCGCTTCATCACCGACAACGGTTCGCAGTTCACCAGCAACCTTTTTTAAACGTACTGCGCTAACCTTGGGACGCAGATATGCTACGCTTTGGTGGTGCACCCCCACAGCAACGGACAGCCGAGCGGGCTAACGCAGAGGTCCCGAGAGGCCTCAAGACCGTGACGCTCAAGAAGAAACCGAGGCCCGCGGCAGGCTGGTATGACGAGCTTACGTCCGTGTTGTGGTCCATCCGCACAACCGCAACTTCAAGCCAACCGGGAGACCCCTTCTTGCTGGTCTACGGAGCCGGGCGGTCCTCCTCACGAGGTCAAGCGCCGATCCAGCTGGGTCCCGCGCTCGACGAAACGCTGCAGACGCCATGCGGGGACAACCTCGTGGCCGGGGAGGAGCGCCGACGAGAAGTCGCGCATGAGCGACAAGGTACCAAGCAGCACTCCGCGATACCACCGCCGCAACATCCGCCTCTGTAACTCTCGAGGTAGGGTACTCGTGTTCGACGGGTCCTCTCCTGGGAGGGACTGATAAGCTCTCTCCCATGTGGGAGGGCCCGCTCAAGGTTGTTCATGTTTCCGTGCCTGCCCGCGCGCTTGGAGACTCAAGAGGGAGTACCTATACGTAACGCGTGGAACATCCAGCACCTCCGGAGGTTTTACCTCAAAAGGCCCAAAGGTTCGTGAAGAAGGCGAATGCCCGTGAAGCTCATTCTTTTGGAAAAGGCCTGGTGCTGTGAAGAAGGCAAATGCCTGTGAAGCTCATTCTTTTGAAAAGGCCCAAGGTTTATGAAGAAGGCGTAATGCCTGTGAAGCTCATTCTTTTGGAAAAGGCCCAAGGCTCGTGAAGAAGGTGAATGCCTGTGAAGCTCATTCTTTTTGGAAAAGGCCCAAGGTTCGTGAAGAAGGCGAATGCCCGTGAAGCTCATCTTTTTCGAGAAAGGCCCAGAGCTCATGAAGAAGGCGAACGCCTGAAGTTGTCGCGTTTAGAAAGGGCACGGAGCCCGTGAAGAGGGCTAACGCCCGTGAAGCTCGCTTCCGGAAGAAAGGCCCGAGCCCGTGAAGAAGGCCAACGCCTGGAAGCTCGGCCGCCGTGACACTCTCACGTAATAATGAGCTGGGCCTGACACGCCGAGTCTCGGAGTGCCGGCCTCAGCCCCGGGCTCCTCCCACGCCCAAAGCAGCACTTAGCTCTGCTACCGGTGAGAAGACGTCAAGACTAGACTAGGTGCCGGATGCGCTTTTTCATTTGCTTTCAGAAGTTGGCTAGTTATTCCATTTGGAGTTTTTATCAAACTATCGCCATCTTTTGGTCCGTGGTTCTTCGATCCTTTTCGCCTCCTCGCCTCGATTTCTTCTTGGGGGGACTCGCGAGGCGTAAGCCTCGGGAGCCCTCGCGAGCGCTCCTACCCCTATCGCTTCAAGTTTTCACGGCCCTGTCCACGCTTGGAGCACCTCTCCCGACCATGCCTCACGGGCAGCACAACGCTAACACGAGGCTCGATCGGTCGCCTCATGCCACGGGCTGGAGTTCACTTGCGAATGGGCGATAAATGTAAAGGAACAGATTGGGATAATAAAAGCAAGATAATAATTAACGGCGTTAACCTAAACGCGCTTACCACGGGCCACACATTATTGCCTTTTTATGCAGGAGAAAAGAAAGGAAAAGGACAAAAGCAGATGAAGCACGCCTGCGGCTGCCCTCTTGAAGGCTCGAGCTGCCTCCGGAGCTCAGCGGACTCCTCTCGCTTCACCAGCGCTGGGCAAGCGGACCCGCTGCCACCCCCAAGCAGCGCGGCGACGTAGGGGCTGGCGCGCCGCTGGAAGAATCACCACCAAGAAGAGCTGGTGAAGCGTGAGGAGTCACGGGCATCGCCAACCGCCTGCCTGCCCTCTCCATCCACGCCGGGCAGTAGTCCTCGGCAGCGTCGCCGCCTTCAGGGCAGCACCCCATGCGGCGACTGCCTTTCCCTAACACCCTCACGAGGGTGGCGTCGCTGGCAGTACTTGAAGTGCAGGAGCACCGCGGCGAAGACCACGCCATGAGCGAACGCCCGCCACCACCATGGTCAGAACAGATTCCTCAGAAAGGTAGACCTCCAGAGAAGCCCACGAAGCATGGCTGCAGCAGCCATCCGCCTAGAGCCAGAGGCCACCCAGGGCGCCATCTGGGAGCTCACCCAGGAGGAAGCGCGGGAGCTGAAGCCGGACGCCGACGGCCTCCGCCTCACCATGAACTCCGGCAGCCAAGAAGATGCAAGGCGTGGCCTCGGGGACGCGGCCGGGCACGCCCGACCATGGCCAGCCGCTGTCGCCACGTTGAGAGCCTCCCCACGACTGCTGGGACCGCCGTGGAGGCCACGGATGCTTGCGAGGGCGACCTCGACCACGCTTAGGCGGAGGAGAGGAAGACTCGACCTGACGACCCTTCCCCTTCTCTGCGGCCGATAACTTCCTTGGTGGAGCCATGGAGAGACAAGAAAGGATAGACTCAAAGGGCGCGCGCCGTTCCGTACTTATAGCCGGCGAAGGCCAACCGTCGGTCTCCACGATCACCGGTAATCATGACAGACTCTGCATGCAGGGACTTGTCGAATCCGGGTGGTTACTGAGGCATCGTGGGGAAGCAGCGTGCACACGTCCAATCAACCGCCACATGTCGCCCAAGGCCGCAGGCTGTTAGGGCCCGCGACGCTTCGCACTTGCCCTTTCGCCTCTCTGCTCGGCCAAGTTGGAGCGCCATGGGCCTGGGCTGCTATCGGCGTTCGGGAACGGGGCCCTGTGACTTGCTCGCCTGCGGCTCATGGGCGGGCTCAAGGAGGCCCAAAGACGTCCATCTTCATCAATGCAGCTCAAGACCCTCGCGAGGGGCCAGATTGCAAGGCGGGGACGACAAGGAGCTTCTCGACGGCCCTCGCCAGATGGCTCATGAGGAGGCGGAGAGTTCAAGGTGGTACCTCGCGAGGTGCCCATGACGCAAAACCATGATTTACCAAGGGCGCCAGCCGAGCGCCAGCCAAAAGGTCCTCCTTTACTCTTTGGTGCAAGGGAGCAAGCGCAGCGAGAGCATCAAGCAAAGGCATCCGCTTGCAACAAGACCAAGACCAGCCCAACGGCAGGAAGGGAGTCAGGAGCCCAAGCAGGCCATCACAGAGCGGCTTAAGTGCGAGGACCAACTTTAGTCCGGATAAGTGTACCACTGTTCCCCCTTCAAATGGCTAATTGTTGGCGCCCTTCCCGCCGATATTTGGGAAGAGGCCCAGGCCTTCACTTATAAATAGGAGTAGCCACCCCAAGGCAGGAGGGCCGGATCCTCATCAAGAAACCAAGAGCTAGAGCAAATGAACCCCACCTAGCAGTTCATCACACCCGCCAAGAATGCACTCGCGAGGCTGTTCTTCCTTGTATTGCTCCTCATCGCCCAAGAGGCAATCCACCACACCACACACCTGGAGTAGGGTATTACACCACGATGGTGGCTCAACCAAAGATAAATCTCACGCCTCTTGTGCTGTTCCGCTTAGTAGTTTAGGTCCCAGCGATTCGCAAGGTGTGAGACGGTGGAGGTTGGATCTCCGCCGCACCCCAAAGGTTCGAACCTCAAGGGTCCGCCGGAACCCAAATCCGACACCGCTATCGCTCAACCAGCCCTCCACGGGTCCTGCTCAACCACCCTCCACGGTCTATTGTTCATCCAGCCCTCCACCGGCTACTGTTCAACCAGTCCTCCACGGGGTCGTCCTGTTCATCCAGCCCTCCACGGGGTCCTGTTCATCCAACCCCAAACCGGCTCGATCGACCGGGGTCCTGTTCATCCAGCGGCAACGGCCTCTACTACCACGGGGTCCTGTTCATCCAATCCCCCCACCGGGAACTGTTCGTCCAACCCCCCAACAACGCTCACTGTTCATCAAGAGGCAGCATGTTCGATTGGCTTCAGTTAGCAGCAGTAGCGAAGGAATCGGCCGATCGGGTTCATTTAATATCCATTGATGATCACTCAGGTTCAGTAATGCGTAGCCTGCAGTGCAATCGCTTGGGTTCAGTTAGAGCCCAACGCCTTGCTCGGGTTCAGTTAGAGCGCAACGCCTCGCACACACGCGTATGTGTACACGAGAAACGCACAAACCTCCGTGCATCGCTCGGCCCCGACCACCCACCGTAATGGGGAATGATATGTCTCCAACGTATCTATATTTTTTTATTGTTCCGTGCTATATTATATTCTATTTTGGATGTTTAATGGGCTTTATTATACACTTTTATATTATTTTTGGGACTAACCTATTAACTGGAGGCCCAGCCCAAATTGTTGTTTTTTTGCCTATTTCAGAGTTTCGCAGAAAAAGAATATCAAACGAAGTCCAAACGGAATGAAACCTTCGGGAACGTGATTTTCGGAACAAACGTGATCCAGAGGACTTGGAGTGCACATAAAGAAAGTTAACGAGGAGAGCACGAGGTAGGGGGCGCCTACCCCAGCGCGCCTCCACCTCGTGGGGCCCACGTTGCTCCACCGACGCATTTCTTTCTCCTATATATACCTACGCACTTCAAACCAATGAAGCATCCACGAAAACCTAATTCCACCACCGCAACCTTCTGTACCCATGAGATCCCATCTTGGGGCCTTTCCCGATGTCCTGCCGGAGGGGGCATTGATCATGGAGGGCTTCTACATCAACAACATAGCCCCTCCGATGATGTGTGGGTAGTTTACCTCAGACCTTTGGGTCCATAGTTATTAGCTAGATGGCTTCTTCTCTCTTTTTGGATCTCAATACAAAGTTCTCCACGATTCTCGTGGAGATCTATTCGATGCATTCTTCTTTTGCGGTGTGTTTGTCGAGACCGACGAATTGTGGGTTTATGATCAAGTTTATCTATGAACAATATTTGAATCTTCTCTGAATTCTTTTATGTATGATTGGTTATCTTTGCAAGTCTCTTCAATTATCAGTTTGGTTTGGCCTACTAGATTGATCTTTCTTGCAATGGGAGAACTGCTTAGCTTTGGGTTCAATCTTATGTGCTCGATCCCAAGGATGTATGGGGAAACGAAGTTTCCATCAAGGATAAAAGATGGGGTTTATATCATATTGCTTGAGTTTATCCTCTACATCATGTCATCTTGCTTAAAGCGCTACTCTGTTCTTATGAACTTAATACTCTAGATGCATGCTGGATAGTGGTCGATGTGTGGAGTAATAGTAGTAGATGCAAGCAGAGTCGGTTCACTTGTCACGGCCGTGATGTTTATATACATGAGCATACCTAGATATTCTCATAACTATGCTCAATTCTATCAATTGCTCGACAGTAATTTGTTCACCCACCGTCCGTGTCAAACCGCGGATCTCGGTAGGGGTCCCGAATCAAGGCGTCTAGGCGGATGGTAACAGGAGACAAGGGACACGATGTTTTTACCTAGGTTCGGCCCTCTCGATGGAGGTAATACCCTACTCCCGCTTGATTAATATTGATGATATGGGTAGTACAAGAGTAGATCTACCACGAGATCAAGGAGGCTAAACCCTAGAAGCTAGCCTATGGTATGATTGTTGTTCGCCCCACGGACTAAAACCCTCCGGTTTATATAGACACCGATAGGTTAGGGTTACACAGAGTCGGTTACAATGGTAGGAGATCTACATATCCGTATCGCCAAGCTTTCCTTCCACGCCAAGGAAAGTCCCATCCGGACACGGACGAAGTCTTCAATATTGTATCTTCATAGTCTTGGAGTCCGCCGTGACGATAGTCCGCTATCCGGACACCCCTAGTCCAGACTCCTCAAGAGCTCCTCGAACCAGGCTTCAATGACGACGAGTCCGGGCGCGATATTTTCTTCGGCATTGCAAGGCGGGTTCCTCCTCCGAATACTTCATAGAAGGTTTTGAACACAAGGATAGTGTCCGCTCGCAAAACAAGTTCCACATAACACCGTAGAGAGAATAATTTTGCACAGATCTGCCGACGTATTCACAAGGCGTGACATCACACCACGCCAGCCTTTATATGAATCGCTTTTTACCGCTCCACCTTAGCGCGTTTAGCGAGGCGGTTTCTTTGGCACGCCTTATCAAAGCATAGATCGTGCCCCCTTATTCCGGGATTCCCATCAATACGGACGTAGTAACCCAACCGTGCTCGCTGGCACGCCTCTATCAAAGGCGAGTCCTAATCGACCACGGGTGGGCTCTTGGTATTCAACCTCTTTATAATGAGACCAAGGCCCTCTTCTTTTACACCCTCCATCGAGTTCGCCGTGCTTCGAGTTCCAACACCCAAAGCTTCAGATTCGGCGCTTTGACCTTCGACGATGTCCGGCTCCGACCAACACGGCCGATGGATGTCTTCCTCCGTCACGTAAGAAGATGTGCTAAAGCTGCGAGACACCGTATCTAACCGCGAGATCTCACATAGGCTGCCCGCCTGTGGCAGGTCATTCCCACTCCCGAGCCCGCGAGAACGTGGTGTTCGTGTCTCACTTCCGCCGGGTTTAGGCTTCCCGACGGATCCCTTTGTGGCGGGCTCATGTTTTATTATGGGCTTGATTTCCATGACTTGAATCCGAGTCCATCCTCCATATCTCGCCATTCATTGTCGTGATGTGAGGCCTTCCTCCATATTACCCCCACTTTGGATTGTGGCTCAAGACCTTCAAGGTGGAGCCAAAGATGATCGAGGGCAACAAGCAGTCTTGGAAGGGCAGTCATAAGCAAATGTGCCGATGCTCCGTGGCCCGAGGGCTCTTTTGAAGAGGAGCTTGGTTTGTGGCAACGGAGTGGTTTTATATCACCGCCCCTGTGGGAACCAAATGGGTGGCGCTCCTGCCTTCCGCCAGTCCACCACAGCGGCCGGCGCCATGGGTCAACAAGGAGCTCGACTGGGGCCGCCCAAGGACGCCCTTGCTGCAGGGCCGATTCGAGACCTCCAGAAAGAGAGATCAATCTGGTTGCAAGTGGCGCAGTTATGGTGATCCGCCTTCGCCTCAAGCGCCGCCTCCGCCTGTGGGAATTTAATCCGAGGGACCACGAGCCTCCAAAATTTTATGGGCACGGCGCCTGGGAGATGTATAAACTGTTCTTCGGATCACAAGAGAAGTGTCCGACCTGACCGAGGATGCAGGACTAAGCTGCAATCGCCAGATACTCAAGTAAGTAGTCCCAGAATCGACAAGCTGTTCATTCATTTATCATATATATATATATATATATATATATATATATATATATATATATATATATATATATATATATATATATATATATATATATATATGCCCTTTAAAGGAGCCATTTCTTGAATAGGAGGATAGCCAAGGCAAAGTTAATAAGGTGTCCTGCCCCCCGGAGACCATGACGGATCCCATGTCACCAAGATGTTGAAGGTCACGCCTTTGAAGAAGGAGAAGGGGGAGCTGGAAGCAACTGCCTCTACGAAGGAGGCTAGCAAGGAAGGAGGGATTAAAGTCCCGCTTTTCGAGGAGAGAAGAGGACTGCTTCGAAGATCCGGAGGTCAAGGCCTCAAAGAGGGAAGGAATCTTCGTCGAAGAGTCCGGCGCTGGGATGTAACCCAGCCGCACTATTTCCCCAAGGGGATTAGCCCTCCAGCGAGCCGTAAGTAAAAAAGAAGGGGTCTTGTAAATAAGGAACATCACTGCATTTAGTTATGAAGATAACCGAAATTCTACCTTGTAGTTCGGACCTCAGCCCTTCTCAGCAGAGCTCGCCTTCGGGGATCTTCTTCCGAGATGATAGAGAGCTAAACGCCCACCGCCGCAGACCTCATGTGAAGCGGGCGACCCGAGGTGTCGCCGCGAGGGTTCCCTGTCCGGCGGGGCGGAAGGTCCGCGCCAAGTGGTGTGCGGTCGGAGGAGATGAAGGATCTCGCTTTCAGGAAGCGGTTATCTCGTAAGATCACCGTGTTCTAATGGGTATGGTGATTGAAAGAATTGCATCCGCGGAGAGCGGATTGCATGAAGCTGTCAAGTTTATCGACGGGTTCGAGGTACGCAAAAATGATGCACCTTCCGGCAGCTTATGCATATAGAATGCGCCAGATAGATAGTAGCCCACGAGACTCGGTATGTTGTCAAAATTGACAGCGTGCCGAGGATCAAAATCTCAGTTATGACATATCACCGCTCCTAAACAGGTGGCGGGGCGTCCGGTGGCCATCCGGACTGATGAATGTGCCGAACTAAAGCGGCAACTTGACGAGGCGGATGCGGACATCGCCCTGGTCAATAAACGGTTTGACGAGTCGCAAGGTATGCGACTTCGACGTGGACACCTGGTAAGGGAGCTTGACGCCCATGTCTTAATATTTGTATGCTTAATGCAGATGGTGCCGCTGCTGTGGAGGAGCTACGGGCGGAACTCGCCCGAGCGAAAGAGCAAGCCGTAAATAGTAATGCGATCATGGCGGGCGGTCAAGAGCTAGAAGTCGAACGGGCTGCTCATCGCCAAGAAGAGGAAATGGCCAAATGGCCATAAAATTGAAGGATACTACCGACCGCCATGCGAGGTTCTTGAAAAGAACGCCAAGCGGAGCAAAGGGCTGAAAAAGGCCGCCGCCGAATCCAAGAATGCCCATTCGCTTTGAGAGCTGCCAAGGAGGAGCTGAGTCAGCCGGGCAATTATGGGTGGAAAACCATTTCGCTATGGAGGAAATATATAGATCCAAAGTATGCTCAGTTGGACAAGTGTGGAGTTCGGAGGATGCTTATCTCGACTTAGCGGCGAAGCGCCATGGACGCGATTGAGCACTTCCGAGGCCAGAAGGGGCACAGAAGGGAAGAGCTATATTGGTCGCAATTCCATAGTCCGGAGCGTCTTCTTCCGTTGACCGATCGGCTGGCCAAATGGGCCAAGCTGAATCGACTATCCGGACTTGCCATGAAGCATGTCATGACTCATTTGTGGTCAAGGACCCCACCGAAGAGTTATTTTGGTTTAGTGCAGCAGTTCCTTGTGCGGTATCGCCAGACGACGCAATAAAGCGGTCGGCATGTATTGAGGGAGCACGGATGGCTCGCCCGTGTCAAGACATACCGGGCAGATATGAAGGCCACCGATGTTGCATCCCAAGATTCGGACAGAAGTTTAGTACCGCCGAGCACTACTTTGAGGAAGTCTGCAGGCGCTGTGTAATAGAGACGCAGGTTCAAGGATATTATGTTTAAATGACATGTATGATTTGTGAAAACAATGTTTCAATATAATATAAGAGCTTTTTATACTTGTGCGTCAAGTAGTAAACTACTCCCTCATGCGGCCGCTTATGTATATGTATATATAACTCGAAAGATGGCAGTCCTTGGTTTCAGCCCCACGCACATAGTGCGGGGTGTTTGCAAAGAAGGCGCTTTTTCACACTTAATCCAACGCCTTGGTCCTGTTAAGGAGGTGGAAGCGTAGCAAACCAGGCAACCGGACTATAATGCTTTATCACTTTCACTTAGCCATAGGAGTTCGAGGGTGGGCTACTATATAGCCCTCGGGGCACCGCACTCTCCCGAATTCGGGTGCGATGTGCCCGACCGAAAACCGTCCTTCGTTAATGCGGAGGAATCCTAAACATTCCGATGAGTCATCGAGTGGTTGATCGCCTCGCTATATCATGACAGCCGCCGCTTTCATCGAGGTGCTCGCCGCCGAACCGGGCACAATCGCAGTAGTTCTTCCGGTGCCGCGTTAGCCGATAAAACGGAACGTAAGGCAGCAAAACACAGGAGCCGGGCAAACCCAACTTTGACCAAAGACATGATTCGAGCTGATGCATATAAGGCCTAATCTCGAGACGCCGAATACTCCCTAAGGTATTCGGTCTTTATAATAACGGCAGAATAATGCCCTAAGCCCCCGTGTCCGTGCACGCAAAAATTCTGTGCGGCTAATGCCAAAACGCCAGCCTCCTCCTCGGTTATAGTAAGAAACCGGGGATGTATATCAACAAGAGACAAGAAAAAGGTTTACGCAAGGTCTTAATCTGAAAGAATCCTTGCAACGGGTCCCTACTACATGTCTGCTACTGTGTCTCCGTGCAGCCATATCCTGGACGGTGTAGCACGTTGTTCATCTGTAAAGAGAGGAACTTAGTTTAAAAGAAAAAGGATCGTGCGAAGATGTACTTTATATTAAATAAGCAGAGTACGATTCGAAGAAGTGAATAAAATAGAGCTTTATTGTCTCTTGTGATATATGCATGCAGCCCCTTGTATGGGGGTATGCCGCTAGTAGGCGCCGGACTCGTCTAGCCGTGTCCGGGGTTTGAATGACCAATTCAGGTTCTTTGACTAGCGGAGCCGGATAGGTGTGGGGCTGTCAAGGCAGTCTCACGTTCTTCCGTGCTCGCATGACACTTAATACTTCCTTTTAGTGAGATGATGCCGCGTGGACCGGGCATTTGAAGTGTTAGAGATGCATAATGCAGTATTGCGTTAAAGCGGGCGAAAGCTTCAAGGCCCCAATAGTGCTTGATGGCTACTTTTAAACGGGCGACATGGAAGACTAACTTTTCATGACGGAAGTTGTCGGATGAACCGAACACAACTTCCAACAGTAGGGAGCCCGTATAATGGGCATATGGGCTGGCATTACCCCTTTAAAGGAGGTGTTGTTATGGCTAATTTTGGTTGGGTCTATCCCCATCCTCATGGATTGTGTCCTCGATATATCGGTTCATGTCATCGCCACCATCCATGAGGACTTGTGTAAATTGGAATTAAATCGATTATGGGATCCAATATTAAGGCAGTCCATCCTGCGTTCCGGATACTTTCGGAATAGTCCTGATGGTCGAAGGTGATTGGTTTTGACAACCAGTGTGCGGCGCGCATTTTAGTGGGCGCCGCTCTGTTTTTCCCTTTGATCACATGAAGTGAGTTTACGGTTTTAACCTCTCGCGGGAAATTCTTTTGTTTTCCGGGGCTCTGCTTGTGGTTCTCGTCGTCATCACTTGGTGTGTCGAGCCCCTTGTGTTCGGCGTTGAGTCTCCCGGACTGTTTGAAGACCCAACAATCTCTGTGGGTATGGTTTGCAGGCCTCCCGGGAGTACTGTGGATTTGACATATCTTGTCCAAGATTTTGTTTAAGTTGGATAGCTCATCGCTATTGTCCTTAAGGGGCAGTTTTTTTATTGTTCTGCCGTGGGCTTTTGAATCCGGCGTTGACTGCTGCAATCTTTGGACCGTTCCTTTTGATCCGGCGCTGGTCCTTGTTGCGCCGTGGTTTCCCGTTTCCATCCCTGACTTCGGATGTACTTGGGTCGTTGGTGCTGCATCTTGCTAGCCAGCTATCCTCTCCCGCGCAAAAGCGGGTCATGAGGCTTGTTAATGCGGACATTGTTCTTGGCTTTTCTTGGCCGAGGTGTCTGGCGAGCCATTCGTCTCGGACGTTGTGTTTGAAAGCTGCTAAGGCTTCAGCGTCCGAACACTGACTATTTGGTTCTTTTAGTAAGGAACCTGTTCCAGAATTTCCGGCTGACTCTCCGGCTGTTGAGTTATGTGACTTAGATCGTCTGCATCCGGAGGGCGGACATAGGTCCCCTGAAAATTTGCCCGAAACGCATCCTCGAGCTCTCCCCAGCTTCCAATGGCATTTTCGGGGAGGCTTTTAAGCCAATTCCGAGCTGGCCCTTTGAGTTTGAGGGGTAAGTATTTTATGGGGTGGAGATCATCTCCTCTAGCCATGTGTATGTGGAGGATGTAATCCTCAATCCAGACTCCAGGGTCTGTTGTTCCGTCGTATGCCTCTATGTTTACGGGTTTGAATCCCGCTAGAAATTCATGATCCAGCACTTCATCGGTGAAACATAGGGGTTGTGCAGCGCCCCTGTATTTGATGTGTCATGATGTTCGGATATTTGGCGTGTTGCATTTCTTTGAAGAGCTTGCTTTCTCGGCCCATAGACGGACCTAACTGGGCCATCCCTTTGATGTGAGTCCTTATGTGGATCGCATATCGGCTTGTGTGCGGCGCCATTTGCCGCTCTCTTTTTGCCGTGGGGTCGTCCATCCGACCGGGTGGCCTTCTTACTTTTTGATTGTGGTGGCTCTGAGGCCTCCTCGTCGAATTCGGGCAGTAGCTTTCTTTTGGGTAGTTTTTGTTCGGCGATCGTCGCCAGATTTGTCTCATGTGTTGAATACTTTGCTCCATCTGATCTTGAGTGCATCTTCCGCTGTTTTGAGCTTCGGCTTCTGCTTTTTCAGGCTATGCTCAGTGGCGGCGAGCCTTTTCTGGAGTTTATTTTGCTCCAACAATTTGTCCGGCGTGAGGTCGTCCGGACTGTTGTCTTCGCCGGGGACGGGTTGTTTATCCAAGTTGTCTTGTTCGGAAGACTGCTCGATAGCGTGTTCGTCGTTCACCGGTTCGCCCTGCTCTATGGCTGGGTCTCTGTTGAGGCGGGACTTGGTTCGGCGTTTATGTTGCCGTTTTGAAAGCTTTTCGAGGGATTTACCCTTCGTAGCGTCCCGTTGTTCCTCGTCTTCATTTCCTTTAGGTGTATCCACCATATATACATCATGGAATGAGGTGGTTGTCCAGCATTCTATAGGCGCTGGTTCATGGTTATCTCCTACATCGTCGTCCATACCGTCGATGTCTTCGGAGTCGAAATCGAGCACGTCGTGTAAGCTTTCGACAATGGCTATGAAGGGGTGGTGGGTGGGCGTTGAATTTCTTCACCGTCCGCATCCCAACCTTCCCGACCATAGTCCGGCCATGGCTCTCCGGATAAAGAGAGAGACTTTAGTGAATTCAGGATGTCACCAAAGGGCGAGTGCTGAAAGATGTCCGCGGCAGTGAACTCCATGTCCGGCGCCCGATCGGATTCGATTGGCAGGGGCGCGGAGGGTTCGGAGTCCGGAGAGGAGTCCGGCGCCTTGGAGTCAACGTCTTCGCCAAGGACAGGGATGGAGTTCAGCTCAATCACCGTAGAGATTGTAGCCCCCGAGGCGGTGTCCAACCACTCGTCCACGATTGGGGGATCCGGCTCCGGATTAAGGGTCGGAGCGGATGTTTGAGTGCGGCCTCGAGGCACTGCTCGGGGCAGAGCTAGATCATGCCCATCGAGACAGTGCGGCACGCTTGGCTGTGGCTCGAGTCTGTCGAAGATCCAGTCTCCGCGGATATCGGCCGTATAGTTCAAATCTCCAAATCTGACTGATGGCGGGCGAAGCTTCGATCTGCTCCAGATGGCTGCTTAATTGGCCCGCATTGCAAAGCCGCCGAATCTGAAGATCTGTCCGGGAGAAAAGTCTCACCTGGACCGCGTCGTTGTTGATGATCGAAGGAGCCATCGGGCCTATCGGTGGCGACAGAGAGGAACTCTCAATGAAAGCACCAATGTCGGCGCTAAAACCGGCGGATCTCGGTAGGGGGTCCCGAACTGTGCTTCTAGGCGGATGGTAACAGGAGACAAGGGACACGATGTTTTTACCCAGGTTCGGGCCCTCTCGATGGAGGTAATACCCTACTCCTGCTTGATTAATATTGATGATATGGGTAGTACAAGAGTAGATCTACCACGAGATCAAGGAGGCTAAACCCTAGAAGCTAGCCTATGGTATGATTGTTGTTCGTCCTATGGACTAAAACCCTCCGGTTTATATAGACACCGAATAGGTTAGGGTTACACAGAGTCAGTTACAATGGTAGGAGATCTACATATCCGTATCGCCAAGCTTGCCTTCCATGCCAAGGAAAGTCCCATCCGGACATGAGACGAAGTCTTCAATCTTGTATCTTCATAGTCTTGGAGTCCGGCTGTGACGATAGTCCGTGTAACGCCCCGGATTTGATGCGCCAGGTGTCTGCCAGTTATTCGCCGTCGTTGCCATGCCATTTGCTTGCGTGTTGCACTTTGCCATGTCATCATCTGCATTTCATATCATGTCATCATGTGCATTTCATTTTGCATACATGTTTGTCTCATGCATCCGAGCATTTTCCCCGTTGTCCGTTTTGCAATCCGGCACTCCTATGTTCCCCGGCGCCCCCTTTTACCTCTTTTCATGTGCGGGTGTTTAACGTTCTCGGAATGGACCAAGGTTTGTCAAGCGGCCTTGGTATAGCACCGGTAGACCGCCTGTCAAGTTTCGTGCCATTTGGAGGTCGTTTGATACTCCAACGGTTAACCGGGTAACCGCAAAAGACTCCTTCTCCTTGCAGCCCAACACCCCTTCCAAAGTGGCCCAAAACCCAGCAAACACCCTCCATGCTCTCGGTCGTTCGATCACGATCGCGTGGCCGAAAGCCGCACCTCATTTGGACACTCCTAGCTCCCTCTACCTATATATATGCCCTCCACCCGAAAATTCGCGGATGAATTCTCCCCCTAACCCTAGCCTCCTTCTTCCTCTGCGCGCGGGACACGTCCGGACGGCGCCGGACGCATCCGCCGCCGCCGCTCCAGCCAACGGGGGAGCGCCACGTCGCCCGATCCGGCCCCCCAGCAGAGCCCGCCCCGATCTGGGCTCAGCGCCCGCGCCCGGCTCCGTGGCCGCCGTCCCAGCGGGCAGCGCCCGCCGTCGCCAACCTCCGCGCCGCCTCGCCTTCCAGCAGCGGGCGCCGCCGCCAGCGCCGCCTCCGCCTGGCCGCGCCCCTCGCCCGGCCTCCGCCTCCCGCCCGGCAGCAGCCGCGGTCGCCCGCCGCCCGGCGCCTCGCGCGGCAGCGCCACCTCGCGCGGACCTCCGCGCCCGGCCCTCGCTGCCCGGCCCTCGGCGTCGCCGCCCGGGTCTCCGCCGCCCCGATCCACGCCCGATCCGCCCGCGTTGACTTTTCCTCGGGGTGAGATTTTCTCTGTCCCGAATAGTTGCATATTTTTACCCATTTTCATCGCAAAATAACTCTGTGCATGTAGCTCCGTTTCGTGCGTATAATATGTCAAATTGTTCGACTCAACGAGTACATCATTTCATCTCATTGCATCATTTACATTTGAGTTTATCTTGATGTCTTAATCATCGTTGCAAGAGTGCTATGTGATGTTAGTTTCAGATTCTTATCAGAACTTGCACTTTTGTCATTTTTGCCATGATTGATGTGTGCACCCTATGAACTTGAGTCCTACATGTGTTTTGTAATATGCCATGCCATCTTTACAGGGGTGTATGCCATGTATTTTTGTGATCAATGTGGTGACTAGCACAAGCATGCAAACTAGGCTTCATGATGTTGATGATTCCAGCCACTGTTCTGCTGATATTTTTATGCCATGTTAACTTGATGCTACAGAGAGTTCCATGCTTATTTTGAGATACTTCAGTAAGGATGTTTTGAACATATGGTTATTCGCTATTCATCCATGCCCTTATTTGCAATTATGGAGTGCCATAGCTTTAGTCAATCGAGCTCTACTTTTGCTATAAAATGTTTCCTGGCAGGTTGTTTACATGTTATTCAATTTTGCCAAGGTTGTTGTAGTTGATCCGTGTATGCTATGATGTTGTTCTTGACATGTATAGCTTCTATGCCATGTCTTCTTACTGTTGATTGCCTTGCCATGCCATTTATTGCTCTGTGGTGAGTGCTTCAAGCTCACCAACATGCCTACTTATTGTTGTTCCTGCCATGTATGAATCTGTAATATAACTTGCCATGTTTACATGGGTGCCATCATATTTTCTGATCCTTTTTGGCTCATGGTCAGTAAGGGACATTTGTTCTATGAGATTAGTAGATTCATTCCATGCCTTTGTTTGACATGATAAGTTCCTATAGCATGTTGTTTGATAGCTCTAAACATTGCAACCTGATGTTATTTCTGCGAAGTCTGAAACTGTTATTATTTGCAATCTTGCCATGTCATTTTGAGCATGTTCTAGTGATTTCTGGAGATAGCTCAGTGTTCATGTTTTATCATGCTTTACCTCTACATCATGCCCATGCCTTTTGTTTTCTTGTTGAGGTCCTGTAGCATGTTGTTTTGGTGCTTGCAATATGCCTAGTTGCTGTTTTGGACAGCTTGTCCTTTAAACTCGTATAGAGTGTATGTGTTGAACCGTTGCTCCGTTTTGAGTGTGCTCTATATGAAAGTTGCTTGATTTTGCATGTAGTTTCATATTATCATGTTGCATCCTTGTTTTGAGGTGTTTTCTTGATGTTTGTATGCATTTTGCATCAATGCCATGTTTAACTTGTTTTGCTCATATCTTCTAGACCGTAGCTCCGAATCTAATGAACTTTATATGTAACTTGACTAGAATTTCGTGTGGATCTTCGTGGTGCATATTAACTTGCTGTTTAACAACTTGAACTTAAGGTTTATTCAGATCTGGACCAATTTCGAAATTTGCATATGAGGACTTACCGGAATTGTTCTATGTCGTTTCCGGCCTCATTTAAACTTGCTTTGATGTGTTGTTCTTGTTTGAATCATATCTTTCCATGAGTAGCTTCATGTAGCTTGTTATGTATCATGCTTGATTGTGCATCATGTCTTGTCTATGTGTGGTGTGTTTACCTTGTTGTGTGCTTCTTCTTGTTAGTTCCTGTTTCGTTGCGATCGTGAGGATTCGTTCGTCTACGCTTGGTTCGGCTTCATCCGTTCATCTTCTTCATGGACTCGTTCTTCTTCCTTGTGGGATTTCAGGCAAGATAACCGCTACCCTGGATCTCACTACTATCATTTCTATGCTAGTTGTTTCGTTCTATCGCTATGCTGCGCTACCTATCACTTGCTGCTCAAGCCTCCCAAATTGCCATGAACCTCTAACCCGTTGTCACCCTTCCCAGCAAATCATTGTTTGGCTATGTTACCGCTTTGCTCAGCCCCTCTTATAGCGTTGTTAGTTCCAGGTGAAGATGAAGTTTGTTCCTTGTTGGAACATGGAGATGTTGTTCCTTGTTGGAACATGTTTACTTGTTGGGATATCACAATATATCTTATTTAATTAATGCATCTATATACTTGGTAAAGGGTGGAAGGCTCGGCCTTATGCCTGGTGTTTTGTTCCACTCTTGCCGCCCTAGTTTCCGTCATATCGGTGTTATGTTCCCGGATTTTGCGTCCCTAAGCGGTCGGGTGATTTATGGGACCCCTTGACAGTTCGCTTTGAATAAGACTCCTCCAAAGAAGGCCCAACATTGGTTTTACCATTTGCCTCACCTAGCCCTTTTTCCCTTGGGTTTTGAGCCCAAGGGTCATCTTTATTTTAGCCCCGGGCCAAGCTCCTTCGAGTGTTGGTCCAAACGGGCAGATCAAGGGCCACCACGGCGCAACTCGAGGGCTGGTTTTACTCTTAGGCTGACCTATCCGGTGTGCCACGAGAACGAGGTACGTGCGACTCCTATCGGGATTTGTCGGCACATCGGGCGGCTTTGCTGGTCTTGTTTTATTGCTGTCGAATGTCTTGTAGCCGGATTCCGAGACTGATCGGGTCTTCCGGGAGAAGGAATATCCTTCGTTGATCGCGAGAGCTTATCATGGGCTGTTGGGACACCCTGCAGGTATAAAATTTCGAGAGCCGTGCTCATGTTATGTGGCAGATGGGAATTTGTTAATATCCGGTTGTAGTAAACTTGAAGCAAACTCTTCTAAAATACACCAACTGTGTGCGTAACCGTGAGTGTCTCTTTTCGGGGTTGATCGAGAGGAGAACACGGTTTCTGGGTTATATCTGACGTAAGTAGGAGTTCAGGATCACTTCTTGGTCATTACTAGTTGACGACCGTTCCTTTGTTTCTCTTCTCGCTCTCATTTGCGTATGTTAGCCACCATACATGCTTAGTCGCTGCTGTAACCTCACCACTTTATCCCTTCCTTTCCCTTTAAGCTTTGCTAGTCTTGATACCCATGGTAATGGGATTGCTGAGTCCTCGTGGCTCACATATTACTACACCACCAGTTGCAGGTACAGGTTTGCGATGATCATGACACGAGAGCGATGTTGCTTGTTTTGGAGTTCTTCTTCTGCTTCTTCGATCAAGGGATAGGTTCCAGGTCGGCAGCCTGGGCTAGCAGGCTGGATATTGTTTGAGTTTCTGTTTATGTTTCATCCGTAGCCGGATGTTTATCTCTTGTATATGATGTTGATGTATTCTTGTGGCATTTGTGCCTTATGTATCCCCATCTATTATGTAATGTTGATGTAATGATATCCACCTTGCAAAAGAGTTTCAATATGCGGGTCTATCCTTGGTGGGACCGTCGAGTTCCTTTTGGATAGGGTCGCATATTGGGCGTGACAAGTTGGTATCAGAGCCTCGACCGACCCTAGGAGCCCCCTTGATTGATCGTGTAGTTTGGCCGTTGTTGAGTCTAGAAGAAAACTGTTTTCGGAGTCTAGTTATATCGGAGAGTAGGAATTCTTTTACTCCTCAGCCCCTTCGTCGCTCTGGTGAGGAATCTGGACGTAGGTGTTTTGAATTACTCCTCTTCCCCTTCAAATTTTTCTTTAGGATCACGCAGTTGGTTTTCCGGTAGTTGTTCCTCAGCTCTTTTTATCCGGTGCGTTTCTCGTCAAGTTGACTCGAGCCTCTTCATCTTTGAGTTCAATCCTCATTTGTTTTTCTTTTCCCACCCGCCCTCCCTTCTTCCTCTCGGAACCGGAGTCCGCTATTGAGTATCCATCCTACTCGTGCGAAGTCTTTGCTTTCTTTCTTCAATGATTTCAACCAGTGTTTTCCTCTTGAAGTTATTAGTCGGTTCCCCTTCCAGTTGCCTGTGTTTTCCCGCCCTCCCACCCCTTTTCTTCCCGGAGTTCGAGTTTCTTCCGACCATCAATTTCATTCGTGTGGAGTCTTCCCTCAATTGTTTCAACCAGTGAATTCTCGTCTCGTTTGACATTCATCATCTCTTTTTCTTCTCCGGTGGATTCAATTCAAGTTTTTCGTTGTCGATCGTATTCTTTCCCTCAGCTCAGATATTTCCCTTTGCTCGTTCGCCTCTCGCTAGTTTATCATTCCGGAGTTCCGAAGACATATCAGGAGATTCGTCTGTGTTCTAATTAATTCGAGGCCGTCAATTCATTCAAATATCTCAATTGTTCCGGTGCATCATCTATCTGTTGAACAATTCTTTCCAACGGTGTTTTTTTCTCTTTAGTGGGCCCTAACCCACAGGTTTTTTTTCCCAGGATCTTAACTGACTCTTCTAATTCCCCCGGAGTTTTTCGAAATTCTTTTCATATGTGATGTAAGAATGGATCCCATCAGTCACATGCCTTCTCCTAGGCCGCTTTCAAATTCTTTTCATCTATGGCTCAAACTTTCCTCTTTTAATCCTTCCGGAGTATCTCATTAATTTTGGTGGTGTTTTCCTCATCATTTGAAGATTGAAGAGAATTTTTCCTCTAAACCTTGTCCGTTCTCTCGAAGTTTCGTGGTTCTAGCTTCATATTATCCTCTCAAATTATTCCGTTTGTCAGATATTCTTTTCATCCATCCGGAGTATTTCAGGAGTTGTTTTCCGTCTCGATCATCCGGAGGTCATCCTATCGGAATATTTCTTCGTTCCAAGTTTTCAGCTTCGTTCATCTCAATATTCTTCCGGTGCTTCGTTCAAGCATTCGTCAATCAGTTCACGATCTCTTTGTTCTCTTGCATTTTAATTCCCTCAAGTATCTCCGTGGTTCTCTAATTCTTCCCGGTGATTATTTCTTTTTCATCAGTCATTTCGAATTCTTATGGTGGTTCGTTCAAGATTCTTTTTCCTTGTTTATCATATTAATCCATTCGTTCTTTTCAATCCTACCAGTGATTCATGAAGACCTTCTCAAGTTTGCGATATGTCACTTCTCAATTCTTTTTCAAGAAGAATAAGTTGCATGCCAAATCCGGTCATCAATTTAATTTGATGAAGGTTAAGCATACAATAAATCTTATTCTTATTTCCTCCAAGTGATTAATCTTTTTCTTCAGAGTTTGTTCTTGAGGAATAAATTCTAGTTCCAAGTCTTTTCATCTTTTCTTTTCCGGAGTTCAAATTTTCCTCGGACATTTCGTCGGAACCTCCAACTAAATCATCGCAAGCTTTTATCTTATCTCTTTTTCATCCTTCATTTCTATCTCATCATCCTTTTGTTACCGGAGTTCTTCATGGTGGTTCTTCATGATTTATTTCTTTCTTCAAGAGTTCATCAAGATTTTGTTGGAGGAGTTTAAGTATCTTTTCTTCTCGCGTCTCGAAGTGCAATTAATTCTCCATATTCTTTTGAAGTGGAGTTTTGCATTTCTTCGTTCTTCTCAGCTATCCAATCATTTCCGCTTGTGGTTGGTTATAACCTCATAATCTTGAGATGTTACCTATAAGACCACAACAAGCTTATTCTTTTCATTGGTGATTTTCTCAACAACTCCGTTTAAACCTTCCTTCCAAAGATGCTTTCAATTTCATTCGCGGCACAAGTTGTCATTTTCTTCTCCGTTCTTTTCATTCAACTCTTTTAATTCTTTCCGGAGGTTTTGTGTCATGTCTTCATCAAGTATAATTCCATCCTCTCAAGTTCATGTTCTATTCTTTCAATGTTTTAGCCGGAGTGCTGCCTAAATCTTTCAGTCTTATTCGTTTCTTTTCTCATTCTAACCACTCCGGTTAGAACGAGTGGTTTCAGAGTTTATCTGATTCAGTGAGCTTTTGATTCTCGTCATTCTCGTCGTTCCTCTCTTCTTCTCGAGTGCTCTCGATTCTTTGCCTCTTTTCTCTTGAGTTTTTGTTTCACCTCATCCCTTTTTCCTTCTGTCTCGGTCCTAAGATCTCGGGACGAGATGTCTTGTTAGTGGAGGGGTGTTGTAACGCCCCGGATTTGATGCGCCAGGTGTCTGCCAGTTATTCACCGTCGTTGCCATGTCATTTGCTTGCGTGTTGCACTTTGCCATATCATCATCTGTATTTCATATCATGTCATCATCTGCATTTCATTTTGCATACATGTTCATCTCATGCATCCGAGCATTTTCCCCGTTGTCCGTTTTGCAATCCGGCACTCCTATGTTCCCCGGCGCCCCCTTTTACCTCTTTTCGTGTGCGGGTGTTTAACATTCTCGGAATGGACCGAGGTTTGTCAAGCGGCCTTGGTATAGCACCGGTAGACCGCCTGTCAAGTTTCGTGCCATTTGGAGGTCGTTTGATACTCCAACGGTTAACCGGGTAACCGCAAAAGCCTCATTCTCCTTGCAGCCCAACACCCCTTCCAAAGTGGCCCAAAACCCAGCAAACTCCCCTCCATGCTCTCGGTCGTTCGATCACGATCGCGTGGCCGAAAACCGCACCTCATTTGGACACTCCTAGCTCCCTCTACCTATATATATGCCCTCCACCCGAAAATTCGCGGATGAATTCTCCCCCTAACCCTAGCCTCCTTCTTCCTCTGCGCGCCGGACACGTCCGGACGGCGCCAGACGCATCCGCCGCCGCCGCTCCAGCCAACGGGGGAGCGCCACGTCGCCGATCCGGCTCCCCCCAGAGCCAGCCCGGCCGATCTGGGCCTGTTACCCACGCCCGGCTCCGTGGCCGCCGTCCCTTGGCCAGCGCCGCCGTCGCCCGCCTCGCCAGCCTCCCGCCCGCCTCGCCTTCTCGCCGCTGCCACCGCCCTCCGCCCGACCTCCGCCTCCGCGCGGCCGCGGCCATGGTCGCCCGCCACGGCGCCTCCCGCCGCGCGCCACCTCACACGGACCTCCGCCGCCCGGCCCTCGCTGCCCGGCCGCCCGGCCCTCGTCGTCGCCGCCCGGGTCTCCGCCGCCCCGATCCACGCCCGATCCGCCTGCGTTGACTTTTCCTCGGGGTGAGATTTTCTCTAAGTTCCGAATAGTTGCATATTTTTACCCATTTTCATCGCATCATAACTCTGTGCATGTAGCTCCGTTTCGTGCGTATAATATGTCAAATTGTTCGTCTCAACGAGTACATCATTTCTTCTCTTTGCATCATTTACATTTGAGTTCATCTTGATGCCTGAATCATTGTTGCAAGAGTGCTATGTGATGTTAGTTTCAGATTCTTATCAGAACTTGCACTTTTGTCATTTTTGCCATGATTGATGTGTGCACCCTATGAACTTGAGTCCTACATGTGTTTTGGAATATGCCATGCCATCTTTACAGGTGTGTATGCCATGTATTTTTGTGATCAATGTGGTGACTAGCACAAGCATGCAAACTAGGCTTCATGATGTTGATGATTCCAGCCCCTGTTCTGCTGATATTTTTATGCCATGTTAACTTGATGCTACAGAGAGTTCCATGCTTATTTTGAGATACTTCAGTAAGGATGTTTTGAACATATGGTTATTCGCTATCCATCCATGCCCTTTTTTGCAATTATCGAGTGCCATAGCTTTAGTCAATCGAGCTCTACGTTTGCTATAAAATGTTTCCTGGCAGGTTGTTTACATGTTATTCAATTTTGCCAAGGTTGTTGTAGTTGATCCGTGTATGCTATGATGTTGTTCTTGCCATGTATAGCTTCTATGACATGTCTTCTTACTGTTGAGTGCCTTTCCATGCCATTTATTGCTCTGTGGTGAGTGGTTCAAGCTCACCAACATGCCTACTTATTGTTGTTCCTGCCATGTATGAATCTGTAATATAACTTGCCATTTTTACATGGGTGCCATCATATTTTCTGACCCTTTTTGGCTCATGGTCAGTAAGGGACATTTGTTCTATGAGATAAGTAGATTCATTCCATGCCTTTGTTTTCCATGATAAGTTCCTGTAGCATGTTGTTTGATAGCTCTAAACATTGCAACCTGATGTTATTTCTGCTAAGTCTGAAACTGTTATTATTTGCAATCTTGCCATGTCATTTTGAGCATGTTCTAGTGATTTATGGAGATAGCTCAGTGTTCATGTTTTGTCATTCTTTACCTGTACATCATGCCCATGCCTTTTGTTTTCTTGTTGAGGTCCTGTAGCATGTTGTTTTGGTGCTTGCAATATGCCTAGTTGCTGTTTTGGACAGCTTGTCCTTTAAACTCGTATAGAGTGTATGTGTTGAACTGTTGCTCCGTTTTGAGTGTGCTGTATATGAAACTTGCTTGATTTTGCATGTAGTTTCATATTATCATGTTGCATCCTTGTTTTGAGGTGTTTGCTTGATGTTTGTATGCATTTTGCATCAATGCCATGTTTAACTTGTTTTGCTCATATCTTCTAGACCGTAGCTCCGAATCTAATGAACTTTATATGTAACTTGACTAGAATTTCGTGTAGATCTTCGTGGTGCATATTAACTTGCTGTTTATCAACTTGAACTTAAGGTTTATTCAGATCTGGACCAATTTCGAAATTTGCATATGAGGACTTACCGGAATTGTTCTATGTCGTTTCCGGCCTCATTTAAACTTGCTTTGATGTGTTGTTCTTGTTTGCATCATCTCTTGCCATGAGTAACTTCATGTAGCTTGTCATGCATCATGCTTGATTGTGCATCATGTCTTGTCTATGTGTGGTGTGTTTACCTTGTTGTGTGCTTCTTCTTGTTAGTTCCTGTTTTGTTGCGATCGTGAGGATTCGTTCGTCTACGCTTGGTTCGGCTTCATCCGTTCATCTTCTTCATGGACTCGTTCTTCTTCCTTGCAGGATTTTAGGCAAGATGACCGCTACCCTGGATCTCACTACTATCATTGCTATGCTAGTTGTTTCGTTCTATCGCTATGCTGCGCTACCTATCACTTGCTGCTCAAGCCTCCCAAATTGCCATGAACCTCTAACCCGTTGTCACCCTTCCCAGCAAATCATTGTTTGGCTATGTTACCGCTTTGCTCAGCCCCTCTTATAGCGTTGTTAGTTCCAGGTGAAGATGAAGTTTGTTCCTTGTTGGAACATGGAGATGTTGTTCCTTGTTGGAACATGTTTACTTGTTGGGATATCACAATATATCTTATTTAATTAATGCATCTATATACTTGGTAAAGGGTGGAAGGCTCGGCCTTATGCCTGGTGTTTTGTTCCACTCTTGCAGCCCTAGTTTCCGTCATATCGGTGTTATGTTCTCGGATTTTGCGTCCCTAACGCGGTCGGGTGATTTATGGGACCCCCTTGACAGTTCGCTTTGAATAAGACTCCTCCAGCAAGGCCCAACATTGGTTTTACCATTTGCCTCACCTAGCCCTTTTTCCCTTGGGTTTCCGGAGCCCAAGGGTCATCTTTATTTTAGCCCCCCCCCCCGGGCCAGTGCTCCTTCGAGTGTTGGTCCGAAACGGGCAGACTACGGGGCCACCACGGGGCAACTCGAGGGCTGGTTTTACTCGTAGGCTGACCTATCCGGTGTGCCCTGAGAACGAGGTACGTGCGACTCCTATCGGGATTTGTCGGCACATCGGGCGGCTTTGCTGGTCTTGTTTTATTGCTGTCGAAATGTCTTGTAGCCGGATTCCGAGATCGATCGGGTCTTCTCGGGAGAAGGAATATCCTTTGTTGATCGCGAGAGCTTATCATGGGCTAAGTTGGGACACCCTGCAGGTATAAACTTTCGAGAGCCGTGCCCGCGGTTATGTGGCAGATGGGAATTTGTTAATATCCGGTTGTAGTAAACTTGAAGCAAACTCTTCTAAAATAGACCAACCGTGTGCGTAACCGTGAGTGTCTCTTTTCGGGGTTGATCGAGAGGAGAACACGGTTTCTGGGTTATGTCTGACGTAAGTAGGAGTTCAGGATCACTTCTTGATCATTACTAGTTGACGACCGTTCCTTTGTTTCTCTTCTCGCTCTCATTTGCGTATGTTAGCCATCATACATGCTTAGTCGCTGCTGTAACCTCACCACTTTATCCCTTCCTTTCCCTTTAAGCTTTGCTAGTCTTGATACCCATGGTAATGGGATTGCTGAGTCCTCGTGGCTCACAGATTACTACACCACCAGTTGCAGGTACAGGTTTGCGATGATCATGACGCGAGAGCGATGTTGCTTGTTTTGGAGTTCTTCTTCTGCTTCTTCGATCAGGGGATAGGTTCTAGGTCGGCAGCCTGGGCTAGCAGGGTGGATATTGTTTGAGTTTCTGTTTATGTTTCATCCGTAGCCGGATGTTGATCTCTTGTATATGATGTTGATGTATTCTTGTGGCATTTGTGCCTTATGTATCCCCATCTATTATGTAATGTTGATGTAATGATATCCACCTTGCAAAAGCGTTTCAATATGCGGGTCTATCCTTGGTGGGACCATCGAGTTCTTTTTGGACAGGGTCGCATATTGGGCGTGACAGTCCGGCTATCCGGACACCCCCTAGTCCAGGACTCCCTCACCCACCGTAATACTTATGCTCTTGAGAGAAGCCACTAATGAAACCGATGGCCCCCGGGTCTATTCTCCATCATATTAATCTACAGTTATTTCTATTACCGTTTATTTTGCTTTCTTTACTTTTAGTGTTTATCATAAAAATACCAAAAATATTATCTTATCATCTCTATCAGATCTCACTTTTGCAAGTGGCTGTGAAGGGATTGACAACCCCTTTATCGAGTTGGTTGCAAGGTTCTTATTTGTTTGTGTAGGTACGTGGGACTTGAGCGTGGTCTCCTACTGGATTGATACCTTGGTTCTCAAAAACTGAGGGAAATACTTACGCTACTTTACTACATCACCCTTTCCTCTTCAAGGGAAAACCAACGCAGTGCTCAAGAGGTAGCAAGAAGGATTTCTGGCACCATTGCTGGGGAGTCTATGCACAAGTCAAGACATATCAAGTACCCATCACAAACTCTTATCCCTCGCATTACATTATTTGCCATTTGCCTCTCGTTTTCCTCTCCCCACTTCACCCTTGCCTTTTTATTCGCCCTCTTTTCTGTTCGCCTCTTTTTCGCTTGCTTCTTGTTTGCTCGTGTGTTGGATTGCTTGCTTGTCACGATGGCTCAAGACAATACTAAATTGTGTGACTTTACCAATACCAACAACAACGATTTTCTTAGCACTCTGATTGCTCCTGTTACCGATGCTGAGTCTTGTGAAATTAATGCTGCCTTGTTGAATCTTGTCATGAAAGATCAATTCGCCGGCCTTCCTAGTGAAGATGCCGCTACCCATTTAAATAGCTTCGTTGATTTGTGCGATATGCAAAAGAAGAAAGATGTGGACAATGATATTGTTAAATTGAAGCTATTTCCTTTTTCGCTTAGAGATCGTGCTAAAGTTTGGTTTTCGTCTTTGCCTAAAAATATCATTGTTTCATGGAATAAGTGCAAAGATGCTTTTATCTCTAAGTATTTTCCTCTCGCTAAAATCATCTCTCTTAGAAACGATATAATGAATTTTAAGCAACTTGATCATGAACATGTTGCACAAGCTTGGGAGAGGATGAAATTAATGATACGTAATTGCCCTACACATGGTTTGAATCTTTGGATGATTATACAAAAAATTTATGCCGGATTGAATTTTGCTTCTAGAAATCTTTTAGATTCGGCCACGGGAGGCACTTTTATGGAAATCACTTTAGGAGAAGCTACTAAACTCCTAGATAATATTATGGTTAATTATTCTCAATGGCACACCGAAAGATCTACTAATAAAAAGGTACATGCGATAGAAGAAATTAGTGTTTTGAGTGGAAAGATGGATGAACTTATGAAATTATTTGCTACTAAAAGTTTTTCTTCTAATCCTAATGATATGCCTTTGTCTACTTTGATTGATAATAATAATGAATCTATGGATGTGAATTTTGTTGGTAGGAATAATTTTGGTAACAACGCATATAGAGGAAAGTTTAATCCTAGGCCGTTCCCTAGTAATTCCTCTAATAATTATGGTAATTCCTACAACAACTCTTATGGAAATTTTAATAAGATACCCTCTGAATTTGAGACTAGTGTTAAGGAGTTTATGAATTCACAAAAGAATTTCAATGCTTTCCTTGAAGAAAAATTGCTCAAGGTTGATGAATTAGCTAGGAATATTGATATAATTTCTCTTGATTTTGATTCTTTGAAACTTAGATCTATTCCACCTAAGCATGATATCAATGAGTCTCTCAAAGCCATGAGAATTTCCATTGATGAGTGCAAAGAAAGAACCGCTAGGATGCGTGCCAAGAAAGATTGCTTTGTTAAAGCATGTTCTTCTAGTTTTTATGAGAATAAAGATGAAGATCTAAAAGTTATTGATGTGTCTCCTATTAAATCTTTGTTTTTCAATATTAATCTTGATAATGATGGGGCTGGAGATGGGTCACCTTTACCTAGAAGTCGTCCCAAAAATCCGGAGTTTTTAGATCTTGATGCAAAAATTGGTAAAAGTGGGATTGAAGAGACCAAAACTTTATATATTAATGAACCCACTATTTTGGATTTCATGGAATTTAATTATGATAATTGCTCTTTGATAGATTGTATTTCCTTGTTGCAATCCGTGCTAAATGCTCCTCATGCTTATAGCCAAAATAAAGCTTTTACTAAACATATTGTTGATGCTTTGATGCAATCTTATGAAGAAAAACTTGAGTTGGAAGTTTCTATCCCTAGAAAACTTTATGATGAGTGGGAACCTACTATTAGAATTAAAATTAAAGATCATGAATGCTATGCTTTGTGTGATTTGGGTGCTAGTGTTTCCACGATTCCAAAAACTTTGTGTGATTTGTTAGGTTTCCGCGAATTTGATGATTGCTCTTTAAACTTGCACCTTGCAGATTCCACTATTAAGAAACCTATGGGAAGAATTAATGATGTTCTTATTGTTGCAAATAGGAACTATGTGCCCGTAGATTTCATTGTTCTTGACATAGATTGCAATCCTTCATGTCCTATTATTCTTGGTAGACCTTTCCTTAGAACGATTGGTGCAATTATTGATATGAAGGAAGGGAATATTAGATTCCAATTTCCATTAAGGAAAGGCATGGAACAATTACCTAGAAAGAAAATAAAATTACCTTATGAATCTATTATGAGAGCCACTTATGGATTGCCTACCAAAGATGACAATACCTAGATCTATCCTTGCTTTTATGCCTAGCTAGGGGCGTTAGACGATAGCGCTTGTTGGGAGGCAACCCAATTTTTTTAGTTTTTTTGCTTTTTGCTTCTGTTTAGGAATAAACATTTGATCTAGCCTCTGGTTAGATTTGTTTTTATGTTTTAATTAGTGTTTGTGCCAAGTTAAACCTATAGGATCTTCTTGGATGATAGTTATTTGATCTTGCTGAAAATTCCAGAAACTTTCTGTTCACGAAAACAATTGTTAAAAATCACCAGAACGTGATAAAATACTGATTACAATTGCAGCAGATCATAAACAAATTTTCTAGGTCATCCTATTTTGGTATATTTTTTTGAGTTCCAGAAGTTTGCGTTAGTTACAGATTACTATAGACTGTTCTGTTTTTGACAAATTCTGTTTTTCGTGTGTTGTTTGCTTATTTTGATGAATCTATGGCTAGTAAAATAGTTTATAAACCATAGATAAGTTGGAATACAGTAGTTTTACCATCAATACAAATAAATAATGATTTAATTACAGTAACTTGAAGTGGTATTTTGTTTTCTTTCACTAACGATGCTCACGAGATTTTCTGCTAAGTTTTGTGTTGTGAAGTTTTCAAGTTTTGGGTAAAAGATTTGATGGATTATGGAACAAGGAGTGTCAAGAGCCTAAGCTTGCGGATGCCCATGGAACCCCAAGATAATCTAAGAACACCAAAAAGCCAAAGCTTGGGGATGCCCCGGAAGGCATCCACTCTTTCGTCTACTTCAATCAGTAACTTTACTTGGAGCTATATTTTTATTCACCACATGATATGTGTTTTGCTTGGAGCGTCTTGTATGATTTGAGTCTTTGCTTTTTAGTTTACCACAATCATCCTTGCTGTACACACCTTTTGAGAGACACACACAAATCGGAATTTATTAGAATACTCTATGTGCTTCACTAATATCTTTTGAGCTATATAGATTTTGCTCTAGTGCTTCACTTATATCTTTTAGAGCACGGTGGTGGATTTGTTTTATAGAAACTATTGATCTCTCATGCGTCACTTGTATTATTTTGAGAGTCTTAAAACAGCATGGAAATTTGCTTTAATTATAATATCATGAGAAATTTGATGCTTGATAATTGTTATCAGATATAAAGGTGGTAATATCATAGTTGTGCTAGTTGAGTAATTGTGAAATTGAGAAATACTTGTGTTGGAGTTTGTGATTCCCGTAGCATGCACGTATGATGAACCGTTATGTAACGAAGTCGGAGCATGAGGTATTTGTTGATTGTCATCCTTTGTGTGGCGGTCGGGATCGCGCGATGGTTAACTCCTACCAACCCTTCCCCTAGGAGCATGCGTAGTAGTACTTTGCTTGAGGGCTAATAAATTTTGCAATAAGTATATGAGTTCTTTATGACTAATGTGAGTCCATGGATTATCGCACACTTACCTTTCCGCAATTTTCTAGCCTCTTGATGCCGTGCATTGCCCTTTCTCACCTTGAGAGTTGGTGCAAACTTCACGGTGCATCCAAACCCGTGACATGATACGCTATCACACATAAACCTCCTTATACCTTCCTCAAAACAGCCACCATACCTACCTATTATGGCATTTCCATAGCCATTCCGAGATATATTGCCATGCAACTTTCCACCGTTTCGTTTATCATGACACGCTCCATCATTGTCATATTGCTTTGCATGATCATGTAGTTGACATCGTATTTGTGTCAAAGCCACCATACATAATTCTTTCATACATGTCGCTCTTGATTCATTGCATATCCCGGTACACCGCCGGAGGCATTCACATAGAGTCATATCTTGTTCTAAGTATTGAGTTGTAATTCATGAGTTGTAAGTAAATAAAAGTGTGATGATCATCATTATTAGAGCATTGTCCAAAGTGAGGAAAGGATGATGGAGACTATGATTCCCCCACAAGTCAGGATGAGACTCCGGACTAAATAAAAAGAAAAAAGAGGCAAAAAAGGAAAAAGGCCCAAATAAAAAAATGAGAGAAAAAGAGAGAAGGGACAATGTTACTATCCTTTTACCACACTTGTGCTTCAAAGTAGCACCGTGATCTTCATGATAGAGAGTCTCTCATTTTGTCACTTTCATATACTAGTGGGAAGTTTCATTATAAAAATTGCCTTGTATATTCCGATGATGGGCTTCCTCAAATGCCCGAGGTCTTCGTGAGCAAGCAAGTTGGATGCACACCCACTTAGTTTCTTTTGTTTGAGCTTTCATACACTTATAGCTCTAGTGCATCCGTTGCATGGAAATCCCGACTCCTTGCATTGACATCAATTGATGGGCATCTCCATAGCCCGTTGATTAGCCTCGTCAATGTGAGACTTTCTCCTTTTTTTGTCTTCCCACATAACCCCTAACACTATACCTTATTCCACCATAGTGCTGTATCCATGGCTTGCGCTCATGTATTGCGTAAAAGTTGAAAAGGCTGAAGTGCGTTAAAAAGTAGGAACGGATTACTTGGCTAAAACCAGGGTTGTACATGATATGAATATTTTGTGTGGGGAAGATGGAGCATAGCCAGACTATATGATTTCGTAGGGATAACTTGCTTTGGCTATGTTATTTTGATAAGACATAATTGCTTGGTTAGCATGCTTGAAGTATTATTGTTTTTATGTCAATATTAAACTTTTATCTTGAATCATATCGAATCTGAACATTCGTGCCACAATAAGAAGAACTACATTGAAATTATGCTAAGTAGCATTCCACATCAAAAATTCTATTTTTATCATTTACCTACTCGAGGACGAGAACGAACTAAGCTTGGGGATGCTTGATACGTCTCCAACGTATCTATAATTTTTTATTATTCCATGCTATATTATATTATGTTTTGGATGTTTAATGGGCTTTATTGTACACTTGTATATTATTTTTGGGACTAACCTATTAACCGGAGGCCCAACCCAAATTGCTATTTTTTTTTGCCTATTTCAGAGTTTCGCAGAAAAAGAATATCAAACGAAGTCAAAACAGAATGAAACCTTCGGGAATGTGATTTTCGAAACAAACGTGATCTAGAGGACTTGGAGTCCACATAAAGAAAGCAAGGAGGAGTGCATGAGGCAGGGGGGCGCCCTCCACCCTCGTGGGGCCCATGTTGCTCCACCAACGTACTTCTTCCTCCTATATATACCTACGTACCCCCAAACCAACAGAAGCATCCACGAAAACCTAATTCCACCGCCGCAACCTTCTGTACTCGTGAGATCCCATCTTGGGGCCTTTTCCGGCGTCCTGCCGGAGGGGGCATTGATCACGGAGGGCTTCTACATCAACACCATAGCCCCTCCAATGATGTGTGAGTAGTTTACCTCAGACCTTCGGGTCCATAGTTATTAGCTAGATGGCTTCTTCTCTCTTTTTGGATCTCAATACAAAGTTCTCCACGATTCTCGTGGAGATCTATTCGATGTAATCTTCTTTTGCGGTGTGTGTGTCGAGACCGATGAATTGTGGCTTTATGATCAAGTTTATCTATGAACAATATTTGAATCTTCTCTGAATTCTTTTATGTATGATTGGTTATCTTTGCAAGTCTCTTCGAATTATCAGTTTAGTTTGGCCTACTAGATTGATCTTTCTTGCAATGGGATAAGTGCTTAGCTTTGGGTTCAATCTTGTGGTGTCCTTTCCCAGCGACAGCAGGGGCAGCAAGGCATGTATTGTATTGTTGCCATCGAGGATAAAGAGATGGGGTTTATATCATATTGCATGAGTTTATCCCTATATATCATGTCATCTTACTTAAAGCATTACTTTGTTCTTATGAACTTAATACTCTAGATGCATGCTGGATAGCGGTCGATGTGTGGAGTAATAGTAGTAGATGCAGAATCGTTTCGGTCTACTTGTCGCGGACGTGATGCCTATATACATGATCATACCTAGATATTCTCATAACTATGCTCAATTCTATCAATTGCTCGACAGTAATCTGTTTACCCACCGTAATACTTATGCTCTTGAGAGAAGCCACTAGTGAAACCTATGGCCCCCGGATCTATTTTCCGTCATATTAATCTTCCAACACTTAGTTATTTCTATTGGCGTTTATTTTACTTTGCATCTCTATTTACTCTTTATCATAAAAATACCCAAAATATTATCCTATCATATCTATCAGATCTTACTCTCGTAAGTGACAGTGAAGGGATTGACAACCCCTTTATCGCGTGGGTTGCTAGGTTCTTGTTTGTTTGTGTAGGTGCGTGGGACTCGCGGCATGGTCTCCTACTGGATTGATACCTTGGTTCTCAAAAACGGAGGGAAATACTTACACTACTTTACTGCATCACCCTTTCCTCTTCAAGGGAAAACCAACGCAGTGCTCAAGAGGTAGCAAGGAACTCCCCGATATTTTCCTCGGCCTCGCTTCTACTACTATTTTTTCCATCATGGACAGCCCAAAGAATGTCATGCAGCTGCGTCTCCGGCCTGCCCAGGACGAAAAGCCCATTTTCTGTCATGATTTTTTATCATAGAAGTAGGAGCCCACCACATCTATGATGATACTGGGTTTTGTCACAATTATCGTCATAGAAGTGTCATAAGCATGACAATTTTTTTGGACGGCCCAAAATGTCACGGATGTGTCTTTTTTTTGGAGTGGGACCATGCTTCACCGTGTGGCGGAGAATGTTACGGAGCATCAAGCAGTCTACACTTTCAAGGAAGGTGTATGGTACAGAGAGCTCATCCTAAAATTTGGACGGTCTAGGACCCTGACAATGAATTGAATGATGGAGATTGCCACTTGGTACACAAATGGTGAAGAAGAAGACCGCCTCCGGAGCGGCAAGGGAAAAGCCAATGAGCATGACCCTAACAATGCCAATACCAGTCAGAAACAGAAGTGCAAAGCCGAAGCCACTGGTCACCCTGAAGCGGCTGCCGTTACCGCTCAAGGCAAGTTCGAAGGGAAGGCCAGGGAACAATGGGTTCCTAGGAAAAAGAAAGATCAGTCGGGGCAAGACGTCCTTGACTTGCCGTGTGCCATTCACATGAAGAAAGACGAAGATGGTAACTTGATATTACCCAAGCATAGCACTTGACAATGCAGATTTCCGATTCAGAAGTTCCGTGAAGGCCAGTTGAGTGAAAAGGGCTCTGACAAGGACGATGATGAGGAAAAGGCCAAAGATTACCCGGAGCTCAATGCCAGTCTGGTGATTTTTGCTGACGTTGAGAGCAAGAGTTGACTGAAATTCATCAACCGTGAGGTGAACATGGTTGCTCCGGCGACTACAACGTACCTCAAATGGTCAAAGACTCCCATTACCTTCGACCAGTCGGACCACCTAGCTCAGACTGCTACCCTTGGGCGGCAAGCTCTGGTGGTGAATCCAATCGTAGGAGGCACTCAGTTGCGCAAAGTTCTTATGGATGGCGACAGTGGTCTGAACATACTCTACGCTGAGACCCTGCAGGGAATGGGCATTCCTATGTCCTGACTCAGCGAGAGCAACATGCAATTCCACAGAGTCATTCCAGGGAAGAAGGCAAGGTCACTCGGTCAAATTTCCCTAGATGTGGTTTTTGGCGGCTCAAAGAATTTTCGAAAGGAGAAGCTGACGTTTGAAGTGGTGGACTTTCACAGTGCCTATCATGCCATCCTTGGTCGATCGGCTTATGCCTGTTTCATGGCCCGTCCATGTTATGTGTACCTCAAGCTCAAGATGCCCGGACCCAAGGGCGTAATCACAGTTACAGGGAATAGGCAAAGAACTAAGGAGTGCCTTCAGCAAGGATCCAAGATCGCTGATGAGCAGATGGCCATGGTGGAATTGGAAGAGTACAAGAAAAATGTGGATCCGATTGATTTGCTTCGTTCCAAGAAGCCAGCTTCTGAGTCTGCTTTTCAGTTGGCGGGTGAGACGAAGCAAGTTCACACTCAACCGGAACACTCAGTTTCAGTCGTTAGGACGCCCCGTTGTCTGAAATCATGAACAATCGGGATGCAACTAGCCGAGTGGCTAAATGGGCAATTGAGCTTCTCCCTTTGGATATTAAGTTTGAAGCAAAGAAGGCGATCAAATCCCAAGCACTTGCAGATTTCTTGGCCGAGTGGATAGAACAGCAGCAGCCGACTCAGGTTTACTCAGAGCACTAGACCATGTTCTTCAATGGTTCCAAGATGTTGAACGGTTCGGGCGCCAGAGTGGTCCTGGTATCTCCAAAAGGGGATTGACTCAGTTATGTCCTCTAGATTCACTTCGATTCCTCTAATAATGAAGCTGAGTATGAAGCACTCCTCTATGGGATGCTGTAGGACCTTGCAGTATGTCTAGAGGGGGGGGGGGGTGATTAGACTACTTGACCAATTAAAAACTTAACCTTTTCCCAATTTTAGACTTTGGCAGATTTTAGCTATCTTTGCACAAGTCAAGCAATCTTCACACAATTCAAGTAAGCATGCAAAGAGTATATAGGCAGCGGAAAATAAAGCATGCAACTTGCAAGAATGTAAAGGGAAGGGTTTGGAGGATTCAAACGCAATTGGAGACACGGATGTTTTTGTCGTGGTTCCGATAGGTGGTGCTATCGTACATCCACGTTGATGGAGACTTCAACCCACGAAGGGTAGCAGTTGCTTGCGAGTCCATGGAGGCTCCACCCACGAAGGGTCCACGAAGAAGAAACCTTGTCTATCCCACCATGGCCGTCGCCCACGAAGGACTTGCCTCACTAGCGGTAGATCTTCACGAAGTAGGCGATCTCCTTGCCCTTACAAACTCCTTGGTTCAACTCCACAATCTTGTCGGAGGCTCCCAAGTGACACCTAGCCAATCTAGGAGACACCACTCTCCAAGAAGTAACAAATGGTGTGTTGATGATGAACTCCTTGCTCTTGTGCTTTGAATGATAGTCTCCCCAACAATCAACTCTCTCTCACAGGATATGGATTTGGTGGAAAGAAGATTTGAGTGGAAAGCAACTTGGGGAAGGCTAGAGATCAAGATTCATATTATTGGAATGGAATATCTTGGCCTCAACACATGAGTAGGTGGTTCTCTCTCAGAACTGGTAAGTTGGAAGTGTAGGTTTGTTCTGATGGCTCTCTCCATGAATGAAGAGGAGGTGGAGGGGTATATATAGCCTCCACACAAAATCTAACCGTTACACACAATTTACCAAACTCGGTAGGACCGAATCAACAAACTCGGTCGGACCGATTTAGTAAACCTAGTGACCGTTAGGGTTTTCGGTGGGACTGATATGCAACTCGGTAAGACCGATATGGTTAGGGTTAGGGCATAACGTATTCTCGGTGAGACCGATTACACAAACTTGGTGAGACCGATTTTGGTAATTAGCTAACCAGAGAGTTGGTCAGGTAAACTCGGTGGGACCGATTCGCTCTTTCGGTGAGACGGAAATGTTACAAAAAGGAAACAGAAAGTTTACATTGCAATCTCGGTGGGACGGATCGCTCACTTTGGTTAGACCGAAACGTTACGAAGGGAAACAAAGAGATTACAATCCCATCTCGGTGAGACCGAGATCCCTATCGGTGAAACCGATTTGCCTAGGGTTTTTGGCAGTGGCTATGACATCTGAACTCGGTGGCGCCGGATAGAAAGAGTCGGTAGGGCCGAGTTTGACTTTAGGTTTAGGTCATATGTGTGGAAGTGGGAAAGTAGTTGAGGGTTTTGGAGCATATCACTAAGCACATGAAGCAAAAGGCTCATTAAGCCACACCTCATCCCTCCTTGATAGTATTGGCTTTTCCTATAGACTCAATGTGATCTTGGATCACTAAAATGTAAAATGTAGAGTCTTGAGCTTTTGAGCTTGAGCCAATCCTTTGTCCTTAATATTTTGAGGGATCCACTTTCATCATCCATGCCATGCCATTCATTGAGCTTTCATGAAATATTTGTCTTGGAATAGCATTACCTCAATGAGCTATATGTTGTTATGAATTACCAAAACCACCTAGGGATAGTTGCACTTTCAATCTCCCCCTTTTTGGTAATTGATGACAACATATAGATCAAAGCTTCGACAAATGATAATAAGATTGAAAAACATCGTCGCTTTGAGAAGTATGTGATAAGCAAGAGCTCCCCCTAAATTTCTGCATATTTTAAGATTTGCTTTCAACTGCAAATGCACAAGGAGTTAGGCTCATGGGTTACTCTTCCATGTCACATACATCTTGGTGGAGCGCTTAAAATAATAAGGATAGAATACATGCACTCATCACCAAGCACAGTGAATGATCATATAAGGATAAGTAAGATAATATCATCTAACAAGCATAAGTGTAGCTTATGATCAAACACATGATCATCGATGTCTCACAGGTAATAGCATAGTATCTCAAGCAAGCAAAAGCAAACAAAGTTCAACCAAGAAGACAATAGAGAACAAAAGAAAACTCTCTCTCTCTCTCTCTCTCGAAGCCCTATGATCTATACATTTTTCTCCCCCTTTGGCAACAAGTTACCAAAAAGTTCCTAGAAAATGCATAGGACTATAACATCTCTTAGGCTTGGTCTTCTGCTGGTGGCGTGAGATGGCTCCTTGGACAAAGACTTGAGTTGATGTGGAAGGAGCTGAAGGAGTTAGTCTTGGAGCTGGTTCTTGTGGAGCTGTAGCTGGAGCAGATGAAGTGACTCGTGTCCAGTGCAATCGCTCTGCAGGTGATATCTGAGCTCGAGGCACTCTGCAAATGCATCGATTGTTGTCCTGCCCTTCCTCTCCTGCATGTCATCCTGTAGCTGCTCCATGGCCCGATCGGATCTCGATTACTTTGACATCAAGATCATAGAATTTTGTTCCATGATTCTTTCCAGACTCTCCTGGTTTTGAGTTAGGGTGGCCAACCCCTTCTCAATCCGCAGAGTTGATGCTATCAAGTAACCAAGCTGGTCCTGCTTGTTCTTCAAAAAGTACTCAGATGCCTCTGCTAGTGTTGGCATCTTGGAAGCCTTCTCTTTCCTTGCTTTCTCCTTCTTTTCTTGAGCTTGTACTGATGATGGTTCATTCTCTGTCATGACAACTTGATTGTCCTCAAATTCAAGATAGAGAACTAAGTGTTCCTTATCCAACAGATACTTCCCTGTGCCCATCTTTGAGTTAATCAACTCCTGAATTTGTGGGGCATATCCACAGCTCCTCTTTTGTCTGCTCTTTGTCCTCTTGATAGTTTCAACTATGAGGCTCATGACCTTGAATTTCGGGGCACATCAAAAATGTGTAGCAAATTAATTGCATGCCCTCCGATCATGTTGTGGTCACTGATTTGGGCAACAGAGTGTGCCTTAGGATCCAGTTGATCGTTGGCAGCCCTGACAGAAGAAAATGAACTGATCCAAACTTGAAAGTCTCAAGTGCATCATATGGGATCTCCTTGTACATCTGTGACATTGAGTTGTGATCCATCTTCTTCTTGGCATATACGTCCAAGTCATCTTCACTTTCCTTTGGGGCATTGATCAGACTTGCCCATTCCTCAATGGTTGATTGGTATCTCGTTCCTTCAGACATCCAAACTATCCTGCCATCTGGATAGAAATGTGCTGTGGAGTAGAATTGCATAATGAGCTCGTCATTCTAGTTTGTGAGCTTCTACCCAACAAAATCTGCAACTCCACACGCATTGAAGCTGTCATACACTCCAGGATAGTGTTCTTCATTTTCCTGTATGTAGGTCCAGTCGACCCACCTCATATCACAAACTATGGGCTTCTTATCCAATAAGATAGTCTCATAGAAGTCCTGCTGCTCCTTGGTGTGGAACCTGTAATCTACAGCAGTCCTTCTCCTGGTGGCATATGGATCTGCCTCTCTCCATAGCCTCAACCCTAAGTCTCTCCTGATCTTCATGTTTTCAGCCACAGGATGAGCATCATTGTGGTCTGGAATCTTGTGTTTGAGCTTCCTTAGGACTTGCCCTTCATCATCTTCCTCAGCAGCAACATTAGGCATTGGGGCCTTGTTCTTTTCAGCAGCTGGTATACTCCTGGTATTCCTCTTAGGTGCACTATTGGGCTTGGAGGCAACTTTGGGTGCTTCTTTGGGCTTTGAAGTTGCAACCCCTGACTTTATAGCATCACCCATCAGCTTTTGTGCCTTGGGTGCTGGTGCAGCAACCTCTTCTTCTTCCTCTTCTTCCATCATGGAAGGCTTTCCAATCACTCTGGCCATGGTCTTCTTGACCCTTTCCTTCCTTTTCTTTCCTTCAGCAGCATGCTCTTTCGGTTGGGATTCCAAAGGAGCTTGAGTGGAGACTCTGGCTTTGGACATTAGTTGTCTTCCTGCAGGCCTTTTGATCTTCATTCTTGGCTTTACTGCAGTTGAGCTGTACTCCTTCTTGAGCACTTTCTTCTTTGAACTAGCCTCATCCTCAACTGTCACATAATCCTCATCCTTAGACTCTAAGGTCTTCTTCTTCCTTGTCCTAGTGGCAGCTTTGGGCAAATTGCTGGGAGTGCTTCTGCTCCCCTCATCTGAGCTGCTAGAGGGACTAGTGCCCTCACTCATGTGAATCTGCTCTTCTGACTTGTTCTGGCTGTCACTTTGGTGCGACATCTGCACACATCGATCGCTGACCACAGTGAATAGTTATGGATGAGGTAGAATGGATGAGCATCACAAAATGCAGAGATTTTGCAAAAGAATGATTCAAAAAACTTAGTTTTAGTTTTCCACAGAAAGCATTTCGGATCTACCGATTTTCAAACTCGGTGATACCGAAGCAGTTTTGGAACCTAAACTAGTGAACTCGGTCAGATCGAGTCACAGTTCGGTGGTGCCGAGACTGCTAGGGTTTCACAAAGTTTTAAAATCGGTCACACTGGTTAGCAATTCTCGGTCAGACCGAGAGTTACTAGTGCAATGGTGTTAGCCAAATCGGTGGGACCGAGTTTTTCAACTCGGTGGGTCCGAGATGGTTTCGGCGGAAACCTAACCCTAAATTTTCGAATCAAACCTATTCTAAGGATTGTTTTGACTGGATAGAGGTGTTTCAATCGTGGCAAGAAGCATTATGAACACAATGTGCTGAGAATCAGACGAGGATAGCACTGTGATCGAGTTCATACCCTAGTTCGGCGGTGAACTCGCTACGGCGGAAATGGCGGAGAAGAAATCCGTTGACGGTGGCGGAGACCAGCGACAGGAGGCGGCTGGCAACGAAGTCGATGATCCGGAGACCTAGTAGGCAGAGCGACCTATCTTGTGAGCGAAGAGTTTGGAGAAAGTTTTCCAAAATTTGCCCGTGAGAATATATAGCCCGTCATTTGTCGGTGTGACCGAGTGGAACAACTTCGGTGGCACCGAGATGCATAATCGTTAACATTCTGACAACTCGGTGTGACCGAAAAGTTCAAATCGGTTGCACCGAGATGAAAACCTAGATCGCCTTAGTGATCTCGGTATGACCGAAATGGAGGAATCGGTCAGACCGAAAATCACAAAGAAGTTTTGGAAGTTTTAAGTCTACGACGAATCGGGGACTTCGAGTGCTCCTCACACAGAGTGGTTCGAATCTGACTTGATCAAATTTTGTGATGTAGCATGAATAGAGTTTGAGACGAGAAAAGCATAGATAGCTAGAGAAGGTTCTTAGGCATTCTTGTCCATCCACTTGGCCAAAGAAGAAGAAACCAATCAATCAAAACAACAAGTGGATGTCCTCGAATGAGTAAAATATGCAACCAACATGCTCACACAATAAAATGACAAATGAAATATGTGACAAAGCATGCAACACCAATTCTAGCATCTATCAAACAATTGGCGATGACTAGGTCATCTATATATGTGAGTATATTGACTTAGGAGTCAAATGAGAACACTTGATCATAGGTCATACTCATCGTTTAAGCTCAAGTGGGGTTACCACTTTTACATAAAGCATTTATGTGTTCATATCATTAGAGTTGCATTGACTCAATTCTTAGAGTTAATCTCCCCCTAGATGTGAGATCCCCCCTTAGAGGGATGAACTAACCTTGGGTTTTGTCGATGATGACTTCATGTAGGTGTTGAAGATGTGGATGCTCAATGTTGATGTAGATCTTTTGGAGCAATCCTTTGGAGTGAGTTGCACTTTCAATACCTACATGGGTTAGTCCCACAAGGAACAAACAAGTATATCCATAGACATAGAGTGATGAACACACAAAATGATGTCCATGAAAACATTAGGTTACCTTGTCCCTTGCCTTACCAACATGAGGGTTTGTGACTCCTTGAACTAGTGCAAGATATGGAAGATGATTGCACTTGTCCTTGCCATAATGATATGAGTGAACAATGTTGGCGGAGTCACCCTCAAGAACTCTCTAGTTCTTCTTCTTCGGGATCCACATCATCTTGATGGGAATCCTAGGTGTAGTAGTTGTACTTGATGAAGTAGAACTTGACATAGTCTTGGGAACCCACTTGACCAAGGCCTTAGGTGATTCTTCAAATGCATCAATCTCCTCTTGAAGCTTGTCCTTGCCTTTGTTCTTGTGGTCTTGTGGTGGAAGATCATCTTGTGCTTGTGTTCCCTTGAAGGAAGTAGGATTATACTTCTCTTGTTGAGGAACAAACTTCGTCTTGGGGTATTGATCTTCTTCCCACTCTACTCCATTGGCATTGAACTTTCGTTCAAAACCAACACCTTGATTCTTCCGGTGCCTTCCTTGCTTGCGTACAATTTCCTCAAATTGCTTAGTCCCGGCAAGTCTCTTGTACACACCTTTCTCTATAATTCCCTTCAATAAGCTGTTTTCTTGATCAAGAGTAACTTGGCTAAGAGAATCATTAGTGGAATCAAGAGAACTACTAGAAGCAACAATATTGGATTTAGCATTGTTATTGTTAATACTAGAGAAAGAATCTTTCTTGTTCTTGTTACTAGACTTGACTTGAGGCATGTAAGTAGATAAGAGTAAACGCTTGGCAATGTAAGAAGAACTTTTCTTACGGAGATCATCATTGATTGCTTTTAGGAACTCATGCTCTTGCTCAAGATTGAGCTTTCCAAAGCTAAACTTCTCATGAGCCCTTAAAAGCTCTCGATGATCTTCGAAGATAGTTTCATGAGCTAACTTAAGAGTGTTTAGTTCTTTAGTTAGACGCTCAATATTCTCCTTATCATTGTCATTCGTTTCATCTTGATTAGCATGATTAATTGACGTTTCATCATAGTATTCATCACTAGAGTTGTCAACAAGTAAATCATCATCACCTAGCAAGTCATCTTCATCACTATTAAAATCAACATATTCGGGGTGTGTTACCTTAGGACCTTTGGCCATGAAGCATCTTCCAATTCCTTCATTTGGTGAATCAAATATGTCGTAGGAGTTGGCTGACACAAGTGCTAGACCGGCAACACCTTCATCTTGAGTGTATTCGGTGTCGGAGTGATAGCTTCTCTCGGAGTGATTGTCGGAGTCGGAGCCGGATACCCATTCACCAACATGAGCTTGATGTCTTTGTTTTGTGTAGCTCTTTGATGACTTGTCCTTCCTTTCCGAGCCCTTGCTTCTCCGTGAGGGTCTTCGTTCATGACGATCATCTCTACTCCTTCTCTCTCTTGGTGCTGATTCTTCTCTTCTACTTCTTCTCTTGGGAGAATCTTCTCTTCTGTTGTAGGGTGCCGTAAACTCATTGGAATAGTGTCTGGGTCTCCCACTGTCGGATTTCGGGTTCCGGCAGACCCTCTAGGTTCGAACTCTGGGGTGCACGCGGAGATCTCAACCCCTACCTATCTGCACCTCGTCGCCTCGCAAGGATCTAAACTACACAAAGAGCAACACACGGGACACAAGGTTTATACTGGTTCAGGCCACCATTGTGGTGTAATACCCTACTCCAGTGTGTGGTGTGGTGGATTGCCTCAGGGGCTGATGATGAACAATACAAGGAAGAACAGCCTCGCGAGGGTCTGTTCTTGGCCGGTGCGACGAACTGCTAGGGGGAGTTCGGTCGCTCTCTCTCTCTCTATATATATTGCTTGATCTCTAGCTCCGTTCTGGATTCCCCCTCCCTCTACCCTGTGGGAGGCTAGTCCTATTTATAGGCAGAGGCCCTGGGCCTCTTCCCAAATATTGAGCGGAAAGGGCGCCAACAATTGGCCATTTTGAAGGGGAACATCTAGTACACTTATCCTGACTAAAGTTGGTCCTCGCCTGTCAAAGGCTCTGACGGTGACGCCGGCTTGGGCTCCACGATGACCTCCTTCCTGCCGTTGTGATGGTCTTGGTCTTGTTGCACTGAAATGGTTGCCTTTACTTGATGCTCTCGCCTGCGCTTGCCTCCTTTGCACCAAAGAGGAAATGAGGACACTGCGTGGGCTGGCGCCTTCCTGGAGCCCCCGGTCGTCATGGCTTGCGTCATGGGCACCTCGTGAGGTACCCCGCCTTGATCTCTCCGCCTCCTCGCGAGCCAGCCTGAAGAGGCCTTGCCTGAGGAAGCTTCCTATCGTCCGCCCCGCGAGGCTTGGCCCCTCGCGAGGGTCTTGAGCTTGTGCTGATGAAGATGGGCCGTGCTAGGCCACCCCTTGAGCCATCTTTGCGAGCCTTGAGCAGCAAGTCTGGTACCCCATTCCCGAACGCCGACAGAGCCCCGGGCCCAAGGCGCGCCTGGACTTGGCTGAGCAGAGAAGCGAAGGGGCAATTGCGAAGCGCCGCGGGCCCTAACAGCCTGCGGCCTTGGGTGCCGCGTGGCGGTTGATTGGACGTGGGCGTCTTTGCTTCCCCGCGACGCCTTGGCAACTGCGCGAATCGACAAAAGAGGGGCACCCGTCTAGGCTTTAGCTCCTTTGCCTTCTCCAGTAATTGCCCAGATCCCCTTTCTTGCGCCTATCCTTCCTGCTTCCAAAATCTCCAGATCTACTTCGACCGCGTGCCCTAGCGAGATATGGCGCCTCGCCAGACCCCGACCGGAGCTTGGTACTCGCCTGCTTTGGACTCCCCTAACCTGTCGGAGAAGAGCCTTGCCCGGGCGCGCCGGATGGTGGCGGCGCAAGGCAACGACGGGGCAGCGGTGCTCAGGGCTGGCTCCACCCTTCCCGAGGACCAAGGAAGCACCTTCTATCCGCTCTTCGTGAGCGCCATTGCTGTCGGTCTGGTGCCTCCCTTTTCCGAGTTCTTCTTTTCTGTCCTCCGCCATTACAAACTAGAAGCTCTGTACCTCCACCCCAACTCTGTTCTTCTCCTGGCGATCTTCGCCTACTATTGTGAGGCTCATGTCGGGGTGCAACCCTCAGTGGCCTTGCTGCGCCACTACTTCTACCTCCGGGCCTCTCGCGGCCCCATCACCGCGTGCACGAGCTTTGTCGCGTACGACAGCTCCAACACCATCTCGAAGCCCGGGAAGAGGATTGAAGGCTTCAGGAGCAAGTGGGTCATGGTAGATGCTGGGCGCATCCATCCTTGGCTGATTCTGCCCACGGAGCAGCCCACGCCCATCGACGATTGGTCTCGCACGGAACTCGTGGATCCCCGAGAAGCCAATCTTTGCCGAGAAGATGAACGCGACTGTGGCGAGCAACATGGCGGCGCAAGGCTGACCGGGTGTCGTTCCTGAGGGAGTTCCTGGAGCATCGGGTGGCCCCACTTCGTCAGTACTCGCTTCCGCTGTGGAGGCCTCGCCCGAGCCCTGTAGTCTTGGCCGACGAAGTCTGGCCGCGGTCCTCCAATCTTTTGTCCGGGGAGACGTGGCGAGGCTGGAGGGCGCTCCTGTACCCCTGTTCCTTCGAGATGATTGGGAGCAGGTGGTGGAATCCATGCCCGCTTTCAACGGGGACGGGCCTGTGCCCGCGGAGGTTCCCGAGGACCCGGCGGCCCTAGCGACGGTGAACGTGTCCTCCAGTGACTCCAGCGGAGAGGAGGAAGAAAAGGAGCGGGGAGAGGGGCCCGACTCCGAGGCGACCGACGGGGAGTCTAGAGCGCCCCTCCCCCGGCGCAGGTCCCGCGCTCTCCGCCTCTTGCCGAACGACGATGAGGATGGCGATGAGCAGGGCGGCGAGAGCTTGCCCCTGATCCCGAAGAAGGACAGGACGGGGCTGGTCCCAGGTCTGCCCGGCTCGAGGCGATCTGCAAGCGCGCCTCAGCCTCCCGAGCCTCTTGAGGCTGATCCCTGCAACCGGCTCTCGGGCTTCAAGTTCGGCCGGAGGTTGCTCGAGCCCACGAGCGATGACCAGTAAGTGCTAGATTCTTGTTTTATTCCTTGGTTTGTCGCTGGGGCTTGATATCTGTATTCCTTGGCTAGGATGGCGCTGCGCTAAGAAGTCAAGGAGCTCACGAGGCTTCGTCCGGCGATGCCTCCGTCCATGAAAAGAAGGCGACGACAAGACACGGGCCTCTCTGCTGGTCATCCTCACGAGGCTGGCGGACCTAGCTGGGCGAAGCTCAGCCCCATGGCCCAAGCGACTCCAGGTATCCTTGCTCGATGCCACCGCCCTTGATCGTCCGGGCGCGAAGGTCCGTCTCATGATGCTGTGATTACGTTGCCGTCCTCTCCTCCTACGCCGCCAATTGCTGTCTCTTCGACTCCTTCTACTGTCCTGGATCGTGCTGCTGCTGAACTGGACCGGCTGCGCAAGATCTTCTGGGCGTCGACCCTCGCTTGGTGGCCGGACGCTTGGAGCTGGCCTCCGGCTGGGTTCGCTCTGATGCTTCGATTCAAGCGGCGCTGGTTCAGGCCGCGACGGCTTGCGACAAGGAGAAACAGGTCGTCCATGGGGCAAAGGCCGCTCGCGACGCCGCCTTGGGGGAGGTAGCCGATGTTCGAGGTCGCTGCAAGGCGCTGGAGAGCGAGCTGCAGGGCCTGCGTGACCAGCTTGCCAAGGACGCCCGCATCCGCCAAGAGAAGGAGGAAGACATGAAAGCTCGTGAGGCGGCCGCCAAGGACCGGGATGCCAAGCTTGACCGGCGCCGTGACCGCTTGGGTGCGCTGGAGTAGGAGTTGGAGGCGAAGAGGATCGAGCTGGACGGCAAGGCGCGGGTCCTCGCCGAGGACCGCATGGCCTTCGCGGAGCTGGAGGCGAAGGCTCGCACCTTGCTGAGGTCGCTTTATGACAGCGGCACGAAAGCCCAGCGGCGGCGCCGAGGACGGCCCCCTGTAAGCTGCTTCCTTCCTGGTCCGCACCCTTGAAGATGTCACCCTTGGCCTTGGCCCCACGGCCGAGGCCGAGGTGCGTGTCTGTCTTCTGCAGCAGCACGCGTCCCTACCCACGTCTACCTTCTGACCCGGCGTCGACCTCGACAGCTTCTTTGGAGCCCGTGAGCGGCGAGCTTGCCGCTGCCGCTGCTGAGGCCGTGAAGGGTCGATCGGAGGCTCTGCTGGCGAAGTTCCGGGCCTTCAGCACCAAGCCGAAGCGAGGCGCTGCCGATCCTGAGGCTTCACGAGGCGAACCCGCCCAGCCCAGCTCCGCCGCCAGCGATGGTGCTGCCAACAAGTGACTCCTTTGTGGCTCCTGTCCTGCTTTCAGCTCCTGCAACATGCATCATGCCTCGTGGAGGCGTTTAAACTTGCGTTTGGCGTTGTGAAAACAGATATGGACTGTAATATTTGCTTTTGAATTCCTTGAGATTTGCGCTTTTCCTTCCTACTTGCTTATGTTCTACGCCGGCAGAGCCTGCCTTGCAAGATACCTCAGCCGCCGCTAGCCCCGACCGGAAACCAGGGGCGGGACCAAGGGGTGAGGGGCTACGTGACAAGTTAGGCTCGGTCGCGATGCTCAGAGTCCCCTTAGCGCACTGAACAGCAAGTAGGGAGGTGAGATGTATGGGTGAATTTACCATTCTACGTCTGCAGAGCCCGACCCCGCGCATACCTCAACCGCCGTTAGCCTTTCGGAACTAAGGGGTGAGGGGCTACGTGACAAGTTAGGCTCCTGAGTTGTGATGCTCAGGAGTCCCCCTTGACGTTCAAACGGCCTTCGTACCTTGGCTCCGCTCAGGGAGGGACATGCGGCGAACCAGGTCCGAGGGGCCTGGCTGGGTGGCGTGCGTCTGGGCGTGACCCAGGCGTCGCCCCCGTGCCCAGCCCCCTCGCGCGGCACTCCCGAGGGAGGCGTTACGATGAGGCCAGACACTGAGCTCTGGGCTCCCTGAGGTTGATGTGGCCGGGGGCCACCCTCAGTTGTTTATCACCAGCACGGAGCATAGCGCTTCCGTATGTGTACAGGCATAGCCGCTCCTCGGCGATGTCGTCGGCCGGTCAGGGAGCATGGTGCTTCCAGTGCGTGGTAGGGGCTCCCCTCCGGGAGGAGCCCAGGCGTCTCAGCCCATACGACACGTGGCTGGCACGGTAGGGCCTGACGAGGTGTATCTGGGCACCCGTCTGTCAGCGCGGGACTCAAAGGGCCCTACCTCAAGGCGGGTTGCACCTGGCACTACGCCTTAACTTGTGATGTGTTCCTGCAGATTTGGTTAGGTGTCGACGCTCTACGTCCTTGGGTCCCGGCCCTCGAGCGGGTCTCAGCCGTCACTGGTATGCCAGGTCGCGATCCGTGGACAAGGCCAGAGGGTGAGGGCTGGAGAGCCAGGAGGAGCCCATGAGTCGTGATGCTCAGGTACCCCCCCTTTAACGTGGCGGCCGACATGAAGGAAGAAGGTGCCGTGGGCGGGCGCAAATAACAATCATGATGGGTCAAGCACGCACGACCGAATAAACGCAAGAGGGGTACATGCATTTGGTCTGGCCCGAGTGGCTTGGGGATGATGCAACCCGAGGGGCGCCCCCAATAAAGTAAGCTAGGAACATGAAGCAAAAGGGATACACGCCGCAGGGATGGACCCACGCGTCCTGGGAATGATGCAGCCCTGGGGGGCACTCCCAGCTGAAAATGAAACTCGAAGGATGTCACCTGATAACGTTGAAGACGAAGGGATGCTATAGTAGCGGACGTCGTGGGCTGCGGAAGCCGATCTTCACGAGCCTCCAGGCCCAGGAGCCTCGGGAGGCTCCGGAGGCGCTGGTGGCTCCTCGCGGACCATCTCCATCTCCGCCAGGACTGCGGAACGCCTGGCCTCTTGAGCCTCCAGGATGCTCCCTATGAGGCGCTGGCGTGTGGCAGCCGCGTTCAGCAAACCGTAAGGCATGCAAACGTAGCTGTGGGGTGGACCTTCACAACGCCCCACGCGCGAGGGCCAGAGCCACTCCTGAGAGGCGGCTCGGTTGAGCCCTGGTATGTCGATGAAGACGCGCAGCCCACCATCCTCACCTGGATGGGGAGCTATGACGGGTAAGCGGCGGCTGCTACTCATGACTCTTGACTCCTGCAGCTCCTGAATGATCCGGCTGACGGACTCCTGAGGGTTTGGCCCTCCTTGCCTCGCTCCTTCTTGAGGGAAACGTTCTTTGAAACACGCCTCCAAGTGGTGCCCAAGCGCCTCCCACGTGATCTTAGCAAGGTCGGTGGCCCTCCAGGAGAGAGCCCCCGAGCCTTGCTCGAGGAGGGCGCCGGGCGCGCCTTCCTATGCGACAGAAGGAGGTGCCCCCTGAATAGGCACGGTGTAGGACCTTGAGAAGTGGTGTCTAGAGGGGGGGTGATTAGACACTAAGTACCAAAGTTGCAGTTTTTAAGTTTCTTTAAAGTTTGAGTGGAGTTTAGGCACAAGTTTAACATTCACAACATATAGCAAGCATGATGTAGGGCGGAACCCTACGTGGATGATCTTTCACGTTGGAGCGGATCCTACGGTGAATCACGAAGAACACGCGGAAGAACAAGAGGGAAACACGGAGGAAACGAGAGAGAAATCACTAGACCAACAAGAGATCAATCACACAAGTGCTAGATCACCGATCACATAAAGTGGCACTAGATTCAAGATCAACAAAGGAAAGATACAAACGGTAGCCGTTCTTCTCCGTGAGGAGGCCTTGATGGGGTCCACCCTAGAAGGGGGTCTTGAATCCGCTTGGGGGATCTTCTCCGTAGAGGTCCTGATCTCCGAGGAGAAGTAGCCAAGTGGATGAGCAAAGGCTCTCACACAAAATATGAGCTAATCCAATGCTACCTTAGAAAGAGGAAGGGATGGAGTATATATAGTCTAGGGGCGAAGGGTACATGGGACTCGTCCGGATACACTGCACGAGGCGGGGAGGCGGATGTCCGGGCCTTGGCGCGCGGATGTCCGGGCTATCGGCGGATGTCCGGCTGGTGCGCCACTTCGCCGATTCGGTTCTTTGGGTGCGGATTTCGGGCAGTGCGGATATCCGGGCTGGGGGGCCGGATGTCCGGGGCATGGAGGCCAGATGTCCGGGCCCTGTATAGTTTCTGGTTAAGCTTCGGCTGTGGTGCTGGCGTCTCCAGGGGCCGGATGTCCGGGTCCATGGCCGGATGTCCGGGGCCTGGAGGGTGAACATGTCCGCTTCCGTAGTCCTGTTCATCCGTGGACTTGGCGGCTCGTCCGTCTTCACGTGCATCTTCAGAATGCTCCTCTTGACACCTAATGATGCATAGCATATCGGACTTAGGTAGTAGCCATGTCTCGAGTGGATCATATGTGATATCACTAAGGAAGGAAGTCACCTCGTTCTCGAGAGCTCTAGCTCTAGCTCGTGTCATGGGCCCTCTTGGCTCTTGATGAGACGATTGTCGATCCATGGGGATGATCGTGGGATGCTCCGCATCATCTCCCCCCCCCTTGGGAGAGATCCGACCTCGGATCAAAAGCTTCATCTCCATGGTATGGTGCGAGGTCCTTGATGTTGAAGATGTCGCTCACGTTGTATTTGTCTCGAGGTAGGTCGATCTTGTAAGCGTTGTCGTTGTAGCGTGCTAGCACCTTGAAAGGTCCATCGGCTCGAGGGAGAAGCTTGGACTTGCGTTCTTTGGGGAAGCGATCCTTGCGAAGGTGTAGCCACACTAGATCACCAATGTTGAAGACCATGGGTTGCTTGTTGGCGTTGAGCTTGGTTGCTTGTCGTTGTACTTGGCGCTCGATGGTGTGCCTTGTATCTTCGTGCATCTTCTTGATGTAGCTTGCTCGTGCACTCGCATCCATGTCGGTGCGTTCTTGGAGAGGAAGTGGTAGAATGTCCAATGGGGACAACGGGTTGAAACCGTGAAGCGACCTCGAAGGGGACTTGCGGTAGTCGAATGTCTTGCTGCGGTTGTAGGCGTATTTCGGCGATGGGTAGACATGCTTCCCACTCCTTGATGTTCTTCTTGATCAAGACACGAAGTAGAGTGGATAGTGTGCGGTTCGTCACCTCCGTTTGGCCGTCGGTTTGAGGATGGTATGCTGAGGAGAACAAGAGCTTGATTCGGGCTTGGCGCATAGGGTCTTCAAAAGTAACTCAAGAACTTGGCGTCACGATCGGAGCGATTGTCTTTGATACGCCATGGAGTCGCAAGATTTCCCTACAAAGAGATTTGCAACATGTGAAGCATCGTCTATCTTGTTGCAAGGAATGAAATGTGCCATCTTAGAAAATCTATCCACAACAACAAATACGGAATCCTTGCCATTTTGAGTCCTAGGCAAACCAAGTACAAAATCCATACTAATGTCTTCCCATGGTTGATAAGGAATAGGAAGAGGCATGTAAAGACCATGGGATTGAGCTTTAGACTTAGCATTGCGACATGTATAACATCGGGTGGTGAAGCGTGAGACGTCGTGGAACATCTTGGGCCAAAAGTAGTTGTTGGAGAGCGTGGCGAATGTCTTGTCACGTCCAAAGTGTCCCATGAGTCCGCCTCCATGAGCCTCTTGCAAAAGGAGAAAACGAAGAGAAGACTAGGAATGCAAAGTTTGTTAGCTCTCATAAGATAACCATCCTTGATGTAATATTGTTCCCAAGAAGTATCGTCAAACACTTAGCATAAGGAGAAGCAAAAGATGGATCATGCTCATACAAGTCTTTTATATGCTCAAAACCAATAACATTCAACTCAAGTTGAGTGACAAGCATGCTTATGCGTGAAAGCGTCGGCAACTACATTTTCTTTACCCTTAATGTACGTGATCACATAAGGAAAAGATTCAATGAATTCACTCCATTTTGCATGGCGCTTGTTTAATTTAGTTTGACCTTTGAGGTACTTAAGCGTTTCATGATCGGTATGGATGACAAACTCATGAGGTCTAAGGTAATGTTCCCAAACATGTAGCACACGCACTAAAGCATACAATTCTTTGTCATAGATGGGATAATTAAGTTGAGCACCGGAGAGTTTTTCACTAAAATAAGCAATGGCTCGTTTTTCTTGCATCAAAACTCCGCCAATTCCGGTACCACTTGCATCACAATGAACCTCAAAAGTTTTGTCAAAATTGGGCAAAGCAAGAATCGGAGCATGAGTAAGCAAAGACTTGAGCTCATCAAAAGCGGTTGATTGCAAAGTTACCCAAACAAAGGGGGTATTCTTCTTACTCAAGGCATGCAAAGGAGCGGCAATTATGCTAAAATCTTTCACAAAGCAACGATAAAAACCCGCAAGACCAAGAAAACTTCGCACTTGTTGCAAATTGGTGGGTTGGGGCCAAGTTTTAATTGCTTCAATTTTAGATTCATCAACATGGACACCCTTTGAGGATACTACAAAACCCAAGAAAACCACTTTGTCAACTCCAAAAGTGCATTTTTTCAAGTTTGCATAAAGGCTTTCCTTGCGAAGAGTTTGCAACATAGATTTTACATGATTGATGTGCTCTTTCATGGTTTTGCTAAACACAAGAATATCATCAAAGTAAACCACAACAAAGACTCCAATGTAAGGATGAAGCACATGATGCATAAGGCCTTGCGAAAGTACAGGAGCCTCGAAAGACCCATAGGCATCACTAACCATTCATATAAACCAAATTTGGTTTTGAAAGCAGTTTTCCATTCATCACCCTCTTGTATGCGGATTTGATAATAGCCACTTTTAAGGTCAATTTTGAGAAAAGTTGGCTCCACTAAGTTCATCAAGCATATCATCTAAGCGAGGAATGGGATGCCTATAGCGGACGGTGATCGCATTTATAGGTCTACAATCGGAACACAAGCGAAAACTTCCATCGGGTTTAGGCACAAGTATAACAGGAGCGGCACAAGGGCTTAAGCTTTCACGTACATGACCGTTGTCGATTAGTTGTTGTACTTGCCGTTGAATCTCCTTGGTTTCTTCGGGATTGACTCGGTATGGAGCTTTGTTTGGTAGAGGTGCTCCGGGGATGAGGTCGATTCGATGCTCAATGCCTCGAAGAGGAGGTAGACCCGTAGGTAGCTCATCGGGAAAAACATCTTGAAATTCCTGCAAAAGAGATTGAAACACCAAAGGTAGCTCGTGAATGGTGTTAGTTTTTGCTTCTCCATCCTTGCACACAAGGACAAAGTGCATCACACTCGATGGGTTCTCACACACTTCTCTCATCTCACTTTTGGTGGCAAATAGGATGAGGTTTTTCTCTCTAGGCGAAGAGGCGCTCAAGTTTGGCTTGTGGCTCTCACTCACTTTTGGTTGGATCACTTTCTCGCTCTTGTCTCTATGATGGGTGGCTTGCCTGTCAGCTATCACTTGAGTAGGAGACATAGGTCGTAGCACATATTCCTTCCCTTTCATCTTGAAGCTATAGTGATTGGTGCGCCCATTGTGGATGACACCACGGTCGAATTGCCATGGTCGACCTAGAAGTAGGTGGCAAGCGGTCATTGGGACCACATCACATTCAACGTGTCTTCATAAGCACCGATTTTGAAGGAGACTTGGCCCGTATGCTCGACTCGTATAGTGCCGGAGTCACTTAGCCATTGAACCTTGTAGGGGTGCGGTGCTCCCTCTTGACCAATTGAAGTTTGGAACATAGTTCTTCACTTGCCAAGTTGTGGCAACTACCTCCATCGATGATGACCTTGACAGACCTTCCGTTGATGCCGGCCTTTGTGTGGAAGATGTGGCATCTTTGGTCGTCTTCTTGTTGATGTTGAAGAGTCAAGACCTTGGAGACAACGAGAGCGGGGCTCGAATCCTCATCGCAAAAGACTTGATCATCTTCATCTTCGTTCACTTGCCGGTGCATGGCCACTTGCTCAAGGGCTTCCATCTCCTCATCACTCATTGAGTCATAGGTGCCGTCGTCGTTGAGGATCATGGTGCGCTTGTTGGTGCATTTGTAGGACTTGTGGCCTCGGCCACCGCAAGTGAAACACTTGAAGGAGCTTGTTTTGATGGTCTCATCGGTCGGAGTAGATGATGAAGCATGCGGCTTGAAGTTGCTTGTAGTAGGAGGAGGACGACTTGAACTTGTCGACTTTCTCTTGTAACTCGACTTGTCGTCATTGGTTGTAGAAGGTTTGGTTGATGTAGATGTTGGAGGAGTCGTTGAAGCTTGGTTGTTGGAGAAGCCGTAGGTCTTGGATGAGTACTTGGCGTACTTGAAGTCATCTTGCACTTGGCGTTCCGCCTTTGTAGCTTGATGCACGAGCTCAATGAGGGTTGAGTATGGTTGGAAGTCGGCGATCTTCTTGATGGGATGATTTAGTCCATTCAAGAAACGTGCCATAGTTTGCTCATCATCTTCCTTGACATTGGCTCGAATCATGGCTATCTCCATTTCCTTGTAGTATTCTTCAACACTTTTTGTTCCTTGTTTGAGTAGTTGGAGTTTCTTGAAGAGGTCGCGGTTGTAGTAGGTTGGCACAAAACGTGCTCGCATGACATCCTTCATTTGAGCCTAAGTGGTGATTGGAGGTTCACCTCTTGCTTGTCGTCGCTCAATGATTTGTTCCCACCATATGAGCACATACTCTTGGAACTCAAGTGATGCCATAGCGATTTTCTTCGCTTCATCGTAGTTGTGCAACCGGAAGATTTTGTCAACCTTCAATGCCCATGAGAGGTAGTCTTCGGGGTCATTGCTTCCATTGAACTTGGGCATGGTGAATTTTAGCTTGCCTTAGCGTTGTTCTTCATTTGTTGTTGGCGGTGTTGATGATGACGCCCTTGACGTGGATTGCATTCATCTTCATGTTGCTCTTGGCATGGAGGAAGACCATGATCAACTAGCTCTTGTTGAACTTGATGTTGAAGTGGAGCTTGACGAGCTTATGGAGGGGCTTGAGGAACTTGACGTTGTACATGAGGTTGGTAGTTCCTCTCTTGGATTTCTTCTCGAAGGGCTTCCTCTTTATTGCGCCGTTCGCGATTGCGGTTGGCGAAGGCTCTACTTGATTCTTGAAGGGCACGTTGCGCCTCAAGAGCTTGCGCTTCACGTTGTTGTTGTTGAAGACGTTGAGCCTTGGCGTCTTGTTCGTCTTGATGTAGACACGCTCGTTCTTCCTCTTGTTGGCGACGAAGACGTTGTCGTTCTTGAGCTTGAGCAAAAGCCTCTTGGTTTGATTGAGGACGAGGAACTTGATTATCAACTTGCTCTTGTGAATGCTTGTCATGGAGCGGGTTGCGAGATGCATGACGGTCTTGACGAGCGGCACGACGAGGAGTGTTCGAAGTAGGTGTACTTGAGTCGTAGAAGGTGTCGTCGGAGTGTCGACTCGAGCGGCTCCGTCTTGATGATGAAGAAGTAGAATGATGTCGGCTTCTCATCAAGGTGCGTATCTCGTCCATTCTTGCATCATTCTCTTGCTTGTGAGCATCGAACTTGTTGTCGAAGTAGTCTCTTGTACGTTGCTCGGAGAGTCGCAAGTCTGTGGCGAGGTTGTTGATGCGGTCGCTCATTGCTTGTTGTTCTTGGTGCAACGCTCGTTGTGCACCAAAGAGGTGGCTCTTGGTGACGTATGATGACATGTCATCGTCTTGCTCGATGAAGAGTGGGTTGGTAGAGGTACTTGGCCTATCCATCATTCCAAGCAAAATGTGAGTGGTAGAAGGAGAAGAACTTATACCAATGTACCTTTGACCGATGTTGATGATGAATCAAATTCACTTAAATGCGGACAATGAAATAGCACTCTTGGTACCGATTCTTGTCGGTTCTCACACCTACACAAATAAAAGCTTATGGTGGAGCTCGGTTATGATGGTAGCACAAAATTTGATGCAATTGTAAGTGAGACTCAATAATGTTGGAAATGATTCACAAATTTGCAAATGCAACAAGTAGACCAATAGCAAGATATGGTACACGGAAACACACACGCAAATAGATAATATGGGGTTATGCAACCAAGGATGAGCCAAAATGTGGAATACACCAAGATGCTCTTGTTTCACAACACTAGAGAGACGCTAGCATGATTGCACAATAGGCGAATACGAACTTGTGCACAACCTACTAAGCAAAAATGCAACGACTTCTATCCCAAGTATGCTATATGTATGGTGTTTCGATGTGTTGATCCAAGATGATCAAGTATGACAATCTTAATGTTGTATGATGCTATGGTTCTTGCTCATAAGCTCTTTGCTTATCTTTCTCTCTTTGCTTAAAAGCTTGATTGGCTCTTTCTCTTTTGAGCTCTTTTCTCATGCAAAACTTCACGAACCAAGATAGCAATTGTGTATGCGATGACAACTTTGTGACACACAAGTTGATGCTAAGATATGCACCACTTTGGTATGGTATGTATGCTATGGAGTATGATCACTAATGTGCACAAGTCACGTTGCCGGCAATACTCAATGGCTAGTCTCGATGGGTAAGCAATGCAAAAGATGGGCTATGATGGTTATCAATGCAATTGCAGGTAATGAGAAAGATGTCGACGATGTTACCGTCCTTGGCGAAGATGAGCGGTGGTGATGTTGATGTTGAACCACACCTAGATAGCCGAAACACAAAAGGATACGAAAACCCCAACTCAAATTCTCAAAGCAAAATTTGGCAACATTGTCGGAATTGGTAGTGGGAAAGGCTATGGTGGTGTTATGCGGAAGTGGTGGAGGTATATGGAAGTGTATGTGGGCACCGAGACAAAATTTGGCGAGAGTTAGGTGGTAAACGGGGTGGTGGATGGGGATTGCTGCTGCCAGGAGCCGGATTTCCGGGCAGGAAGCCGGATGTCCGGGCTGGTCGGGCCAGATGTCCGGGGTGCCGGATGTCTGGGCTGTTCGAGCCGGATGTCCGGGCTCTGGGTCCGTGGATGAACTTGATGAACACCGCGTGGGGAGGTCAAATCCGGGGCAAAATTCGGGCGATTTTGTGGATGGAAATTGTGGAAATGGTGGGGAAATGCTAGATCTACCTGCAACACACGAAATCCACGGATCAAATCCAACAAAACCTCATCACACTAACAAATCACAAAAAAAATTTGGGGCTATTTTTTGTGGGGAATTTTCGGAATTAGGACAAAAACAACAAAATCAAGCTAGAACAAGAGGGGTAGGGGCTCCAAAAACGTGATCAACGTGGCTCATGATACCAAGATGATGTAGGGAGGAACCCTACGTGGATGATCTTTCACGTTGGAGCGGATCCTACGGTGAATCACGAAGAACACGTGGAAGAACAAGAGGGAAACACGGAGGAAATGAGAGAGAAATCACTAGACCAACAAGAGATCAATCACACAAGTGCTAGATCACCGATCACATAAAGTGGCACTAGATTCAAGATCAACAAAGGAAAGATACAAACGGTAGCCGTTCTTCTCCGTGAGGAGGCCTTGATGGGGTCCACCCTAGAAGGGGTCTTGAATCCGCTTGGGGGATCTTCTCCGTAGAAGTCCTGATCTCCGAGGAGAAGTAGCCAAGTGGATGAGCAAAGGCTCTCACACAAAATATGAGCTAATCCAATGCTACCTTAGAAAGAGGAAGGGGATGGAGTATATATAGTCTAGGGGCGAAGGGGTACATGGGGCTCGTCCGGATACATCTGCAGTGAGGGAGGCCGGATGTCGGGCGTCGGGCGGATGTCCAGGCCTTGAGTGCGGATGTCCGGCTATCCGGCGGATGTCCGGATGGTGCGGCCACTTCGCCGATTCGGTTCTTGGGTGCGGATTTCGGGCAGTGCGGATATCCGGGCTGGGGGCGGATGTCCGGGGCATGGAGGCGGATGTCCGAGCCTGTGAGAGTTTCTGGCTGGGCTTGGCTGTGGTCTTGGCGTCTCGGGGGCGGATGTCGGGTCCTTGGCGGATGTCCGGGGCTGGAGGGTGAACTTGTCCGCTTCCGTAGTCCTCTTCATCCTGGACTTGGTGGCTTGTCCGTCTTCACGTGCATCTTCGGAATGCTCCTCTTGACACCTAATGATGCATAGCATATCAGACTTAGGTAGTAGCCATGTCTCGAGTGGATCATATGTGATATCACTAAGGAAGGAAGTCACCTCGTTCTCGACAGCTCTAGCTCTAGCTCGTGTCATGGGTCCTCTTTGCTCTTGATGAGACGATTGTCGATCCATGGGGATGATCGTGGGATGCTCCGCATCAAAGCAAGCATGCAAAGAGTATATGAGCAGCGGAAAATAAAGCATGCAACTTGCAAGAATGTAAAGGGAAGGGATTAGAGGATTCAAACGCAATTGGAGACATGGATGTTTTTGGCGTGGTTCCGATATGTGGTGCTATCGTACTTCCACGTTGGTGGAGACTTCAACCCACGAAGGGTAACGGTTCTTGTGAGTCCACGGAGGGCTCCACCCACGAAGGGTCCACGAAGAAGCAACCTTGTCTATCCCACCATGGCCGTCGCCCACGAAGGACTTGCCTCACTAGCGGTAGATCTTCACGAAGTAGGCGATCTCCTTGCCCTTACAAACTCCTTGGTTCAACTCCACAATCTTGTCGGAGGCTCCCAAGTGACACCTAGCCAATCTAGGAGACACCACTCTCCAAGAAGTAACAAATGGTGTGTTGATGATGAACTCCTTGCTCTTGTGCTTCAAATGATAGTCTCCCCAACACTCAACTCTCTCTCATAGGATTTGGATATGGTGGAAAGAGGGTTTGAGTGGAAAGCAACTTGGGGAAGGCTAGAGATCAAGATTCATATGGTAGGAATGGAATATCTTGGCCTCAACACATGAGTAGGTAGTTCTCTCTCAGAAATAGGATGGTGGAAGTGTAAGTTCAGTCTGATGGCTCTCTCCACGAATGAAGAGGAGGTGGAGGGGTATATATAGCCTCCACACAAAATCTAACCATTACACACAATCTACCAAACTCGGTGGGACCGAATCTTTAAACTCGGTCAGACCGATTTAGCAAATAATGTGACCGTTAGGGTTTTCGGTGGGACTGGAATGCAACTCGGTGGGACCGATTCGGTTAGGGTTAGGGCATAACGTAATCTCGGTAAGACCGATTACACAAACTCGGTGGGACCGATTTTGGTAATAAGCTTTCCAGAGAGTTGGTCAGGCAAACTCGGCGGGACCGATTTTGATAATAAGTTAACCAGAGAGTTTGCATTGTAATCTCGGTAGTACCGATTGCTCAAACTCGGTGAGACCGATTTTGATAATGGACATACACAGAGAGATTACAATCCCATCTCGGTGAGACCGATTTGCCTAGGGTTTGTGGCAGTGGTTAAGACATCCAAACTCGGTGGCGCCGGATAGAAAGAATCAGAGGGGCCGAGTTTGACTTTAGGTTTAGGACATATGTGTGGAAGTGGGAAAGTAGTTGATGGTTTTGGAGCAAATCACTAAGCACATGAAGCAATAGGCTCATTAAGCAACACCTCATCCCTCCTTGATAGTATTGGCTTTTCCTATAGACTCAATGTGATCTTGGATCACTAAAATGTAAAATGAAGAGTCTTGATCTTGAAGCTTTAGCCAATCCTTTGTCCATAGCATCTTGAAGGAGTTCCCACATCCTTTAGTCCATGCCACTCCATTGTTGAAATTATCTGAAACATACTAGATAAAAGTATTAGTCCAACAGGAGATATGTTGTCATTAATTACCAAAACCACCTAGGGAGCACTTGTGCTTTCAATCTACCCCTTTTTGGTAATTGATGGCAATATACATCAAAGCTTTAGATAAAGATATAAAGAATAGCAAGTAAAGCTTTGGAAAGACATGTAACAAGCATAGGCTCCCCCTACATGTATGCAATCATGTGAATATGAAATATAGAAGCATGTGATAGCATAACCATGATAGAGCAGGCAATGTGTTACATGTATCTTGGCTATATGCATCAGAGCAAAAAGTATTAAAGAGAATACCTTCATGCCCATGAGTCCTTCTTGCAAACAGTATGTACATCAGCAAGAATTCCTCATACACATGATTGTGATGCGTATACTTACCTTGTGGTCTTGAGTTGGCTTAGGATGGAATGAACCTGTGAAAACAAGGTTAGATAACACAGATACATCTACTAGCCAGTGCAAACAGAAGAAACCACAAGAATACCAAGACTGGGATGACATGTAGAGAGTGAGTACTGAGTACCACATTGGATTAGACATGTCCCCAAGAGTAAAGATATGCAATGAATTTAAATGATCTCTTTCCTTAGATGTCTTGCTCCCCTGAATCTAACATGGGATCTTTGGGAGAAGATAGGGAACAGAAAATCGAGTGAAGGAAAGCAGAGCTGAAAGATATGACTGATGATCGAGCTGAAGTTCAGAGCTAATGTATGCTAATGCAAAATTTAGCACAACAGATCATATGAACATGTCTCTCCCGTCAAGAAGACATGTGGCATCTCTCCTCTTGAACACCAAGCATCTGGGATCCTTGAGAAATACTTTCTACTAGTATTCCCTCCCCCTGGAGATCTCTCTCTCCCCCTGTAGGATCTCTCTCTCTCTCTCTAAATGATAAGCTTTGATGTGATCTCTCTCTCCCCCTTTGACATCAATTTCCAAGAAGGGCTTGATAAAGATGTAATCTCCCTCTCCTTCTCTGGAATTTGTCGTGAATGGGTTTGATCCTTGAGTCACAACATAAAGCAATGATAAAAATGTGATGCTTGTAGAGGACAAGATTCATTGAGTGGAGCTGGATCAGAAGAAACACATAATATGTGGCAAAGAGTTTTTCCTGTTATGAAATCGGTGGCACCGAGTGGTATGCTTCATTCGTACCGAAAAGATTCGGTTGGACCGAAAATAACAAATCGGTGTAACCGAGTTCATCGCAGAGAAAACACTTGTCACCTCAGCTCACTAGACTAGTAATATCTCACAAAGATTTGCAAGGAATTAACTGAAAGATATGCAAGGAATTAGATGCAGAATATGCAGAGAAAACATAAAGAAATCTAGATGAAGTTTTTTTTTGAAAGGGGAAACACAAATGCATGAGACTAATGCAAAACCTCAGAAAAGAACACAGGAGAACTTCATCTAGAGATGTTCGGCGACAAAGTCACCTATGTTAGAGTATATTGACTTAGGAGTCAAGTGAGATCACTTGATCATATGCCATACTCATCGTTTAAGCTCAAAATGGGGTTGCCATTTTTCGTTTAAGCATATTGATGTATTCACATCTTGTCGAGTTGCTTTAACTCATGACTCGGAGTAAAGCTTCTCTAAGATGGAATAACATACCTTGGTTGGTGGTGTTGTCCATGTAGTTGAACTTGCGTGGGTTGCTCAAGGTTGATGCAGCTCATCAAGAATTTGGAGCACCACTTGGAATTTGAGTCCATCTACCTACATGGGTTAGTTCTTGCAAGGAAGAGCACTTGTATATCCAAAAATGACAATCATGAAACTCAACATAGAATTTGTCAAAGGATATGTTTGAATCGTTTCGTGCTTCCTTGTCTTCAACCACCTTGTGTAGAGTCTTGGTGATGTAGAGATTGCTGAAGATATGAGTAGGATTCAACCTCATGGAATTTGATTCAACCAAGTACCTACATGGGTTAGATAACATGCAAGATACAAATATATCCAAGACATAAGTTCTTCATCATAAGAGAAATATCAAGGATTAGTCATAAGCTCATGTCTTGCATGTATCCAATGGAGTTTCTACTCCAAGTTTGAAGCATCAATGATTTTCAATTCTCCTCTTAACCTGCAAAACACTTTCTCATCAAGAGGTTTAGTGAATATATCCGCTAATTGCTTTTCGGTGCGAACATGCTTAAGATCAATGTCACCCTTAGCAACATGATCTCGAATGAAATGATGACAAACTTCAATATGCTTAGTTCGAGAATGTTGCACATGATTATGACCAATTTTGATAGCACTTTCATTATCACAAAGCAATGGAACATGTCTCACATATATCCCATAATCTTTAAGAGTTTGGGTCATCCAAAGTAATTGAGCACAACATGAACCAGCGGCAATATATTCAGCTTCGGCGGTGGATAAGGATACCGAGTTTTGTTTCTTGGAGGACCAAGACACAAGAGATCTACCAAGAAATTGACAAGTACCCGAAGTGGACTTTCTATCAACCTTGTCTCCGGCATAGTCCGAGTCGGAATAGCCAACAAGATCGAAAGAGGCCCTCGTAGGATACCAAATGCCAAAATTTGGTGTATGGATTAAGTATCTCACTATCCTTTTCACGGCCTTAAGATGACATTCTTTAGGGGCAACTTGATATCGTGCACACATGCACACACTTAGCATAATATCGAGACGTGAAGCACATAGATATAATAATGAACCAATCATAGAGCGATAAACCTTTTGATCAACCGGTTCACCATCTTTGGTTAAGTCAAGATGTCCACTAGTAGGCATGGGTGTAGTCATTCCTTTGCACTCTTGCATATTGAACTTCTTGAATAAGTCCTTGGTGTACTTCGTTTGTGAGACAAAAGTACCTTCCTTAGTTTGCTTGATTTGCAAACTAAGAAAGAATTTGAGTTCACTCATCATAGACATCTCAAACTTCTCCGACATTAGCTTCCCAAACTTTTCACTAAAATGAGGGTTAGTTGAACCAAATATAATATCATCAACATAAATTTGGCACACAAAGAGTTCACCATTAACCCTTTTAGTAAAAAGAGTAGAATCAATTTTCCCAATTTCAAAGCCTTTTCAATAAGGAACTTGGTCAACATTTATACCATGCTCTAGGAGCTTGTTTAAGTCCATAAAGAGCTTTGTGAAGTTTGTAAACATGATTGGGTTTCTTAGGATTAACAAAGCCGGGAGGTTGTTTAACATAAACTTCCTCCTCTATTTCTCTATTTAGAAAAGCACTTTTAATGTCCATTTGGTACAAGGTGATATCATGGTGATTAGCATAGGCAAGTAAGATGCGAATGGACTCAAGTCTAGCAACAGGGGCGTAAGTCTCACCATAGTCCATACCTTCGACTTGTGTGTAGCCTTGGGCGACGAGACGTGCTTTGTTGCGAACTACTTGTCCATCTTCATCTTGCCTGTTGCGAAACAACCATTTGTTACCGATGATGTTGTGGTTGTTGTCGGGCTTCTCAACCAATGTCCAAACTTGGTTCCTCTCAAAGTTGTGTAGCTCTTCATGCATAGCATTTATCCAATCAGGATCTTCCAATGCTTCTTCGACCTTCATAGGTTCAATGCTAGAGATGAAAGAATAGTTTTCACAAAAGTTAGCTAAACGAGTTTAAGAGCGAGTGATTCTCCCGGTTTGAATATCATTGTTGTCGGAGTAATGGACTACGGGTAGGCAGACCCGAGCCCCTGAACCTTTCAAAACATCGGGGCAGACTGCGCCCCTCAAGACCCTAAGGCAAAGAGCCGCCTTCAAATAGTCGGCAACAGAGTCGCCGACTACCCCTCTGGGCCGAGTCCCAGAGGCCGCCTTCAGGACAAGCCGACTCCAAGCCAGCGACCTCCAGCGAGGCCGGCTACAAGGAGTCGGCCCGCGACCTTCACCACCTCACGCCAGGGCGACTATGGGGTGAAGCCGCCTCGCGGCCCATCCCCACCCAGTCCATAAAGGGCAGGTATGGCTACAGGGCGCCATACCGACGGAGATCTCCGTCCGGCGCAGCACTGTTGCCATGTCGGCCCTGACATTAGCACCGTGGGCAGATTCCTGTACCCACGTTGGCCTGTCTGTACGACCCGAAGACGGCGGGACCCGCCTGTCGGCGGGAGTACCGAAGATGGCGAGAGCACCCCAAAGACGGACCCGATGGAGTCGGCCTCCGGGAGTCGGCCGGCTCCTCCCGGGATCCACGCGCCATTAACTGAACAAGGCGGGGAATGGCAGCGGTGATCGCCGCCGGTGGCGGCCTTGTTGCCATAACCCCATGATCAAGCAGCGTCATCGGCAAACATAGCTCTGATGTCTGCGGTCGGCAAGACCCGCCCAAGTGACAAAGGGCTGTCGGCCCCATGCTGGGCCACCAGCGGGGCCCACTAGTCGGCGGGCCCCAGGAGACGGCGGATAAGACATCGACTTAGAGATTGACGGCTTGGACCCACACCCAGCCGGATTACCGTTGTACCCCCGGGGGGTAGACCTATATAAACCCCCCGGGGCACCCATGCAAAGGGTTGGAAGCTAGTAGTTTTAGACACACACATAGAGGGAGAGAAGAGCAAGCCGTGCCTTCTCCTTCCTCACCCAACAACTCAAGGAGCCTCTTGTACCCACTTTGCCATAGTGATCATGCGGAGACCCATGAGCAGCGATAAGGGTGTTATCTCCTCGGAGCCCCACGAAGCTGGGTAAGATTAGCGGCGTGCATGTCTTTTTTGCCTCATCCCGTTTCCAGGCACCAGCGACGTTCTACTCGCCCCCTCCATGATAATCCATCCTTTGGCATATGTCGCACCCAACCCCCGACATTTGGCGCCCACCGTGGGGCGTGGTGCACCGTCGTCTGGAGACCTGCTCTGGACGGGAACCCTCTTCCTCCCTGGCGAGCGCAGCCAGCCCGGCACGCCAGATGGAGTTTGCGCCGACGCACTTCATGGCGCTGAGGTCGCCTGCGCGGCGAGCTGCCTCACCGAACTTGTCGGCGAGGTTCGCCTCTCCGACGAGCCTGCGTCCGACGCAGGCACGGACGGCCCCGAAAGCCTCCTCGCGGGCCTCCTCGAGCAGCTCCACGTCGACGGTGAGCCTGCCGCTCACCTGGAGTCCGTAGGCTCAACCGACCCGATGCTGGTCAATTCCGACACCGCGTCGCTCGACGCGTTCTCCACCAATGTGGTGGTCTACGACGAGCCTCTCCCTCGCGCAGAGAGCGGCGGAAGCACCGTCACCGAAGTACTCGTCATCGATCCTGGCGAGCCCTCCGTGAGGGCTCGTGACCCTCGACGCTGTTCTACAAGACTGACCGCCTCCATTCGGAGGACGCCGGCGCTTGGCGCTGGAGGCGCGCCGCCTTTAGCTCTCGTGGGCGCCAGGTAGGCAAGCATGAGGCGCTTGTCGGAAGCCTATCGCCGCGAGATGGATCGCTGTGGGCGGCTTGCCGCTCCGATCGCCTAACCGCCTAGGCGCTGTCCGCAGCCTTGCGCTGCGCCCTCGCCAGTCTGTTTGGGGTCGGTCGCCCTGTGTATGCCATGCCAGCGGAGAACATTCGCGCCGCCCAGGCGGCGGCGGACGAGCTGGATAACTTCGAGGGCGAGGAGCGCCGCCTGATGACAGAGCGAGTCCAGCAGCTCCTCGACGCGGCCGCCACGCAAGACGAAGCCGGCTGCCGCACGGAGGCGCCACGGCGACAACACGACGACTTGCCTCCTCGCTGAGATCAAGGCGCGACATCTCGGACGCCGACCCGCGGCGTCCGCGGAAGAAAGAACCAGGATCCGGCTGTCAGCCATAGCCGGACTCACATCTCCATCGAACGCGACGAAGACGGCCGCCCGAGGCGATGGAGGCGGGCGACTATGAGCCTCCTCCCCGCAGAAAAGGCGAGTCTCCCGCCACCGTCGAGCATCCGACTCTCGGCGACCGCCTTGGCCGCCGAGAGAGTCGGAGAGAACGATGCCCGCCACCGGATCGAGCGACTCCACCGATCCTCAGGCGCTAGAATAAGAAGATGAGTTGGGCCCACCCTGTTTCGGACCTCGCATTCGCGACGAGCCCTTCCCCCGTGGATTCACACTCCCGAGTCACACCCAAATACACCGCTCGCGTGGCCGGAGGACTGCTAGTGGACTACTCCACGGCCGTCGGCATAGCTGAACGGCAACAAGCGCGTTCAGTAAAGTATATTCCCCTCATGCTCGTGGCACGGCCGGACATGGTTGAACAACTTGAGGCCCCGCAGATCAATGGCTGGAGTCGACTTCACCGAGGCCTTCATCCGCAACTTCACGAGCACTTGGCGACCTCCCAAGCCTCGCCACTGTCCTTGTGCGTGCAAGGCCCCAACGAGTCCACTCGCGACTACCTCACGCTACTGAGGCGAGCTCGGAACTCCTCGAAAGGAGTGCACGAGGTGAGCAATCGAGTATTTCACCGCCGGGTGCGGAGAAGGCACCCTCCTCAAGCACAAGCTCCTTTGCGGCGAGCCGGAGACCCTCGACGAGCTGCTAGTCATAGCAGCATAAGTGCGCCACCGCCGACTCCTCCATGAAGACGGAGATCGAAGTCGTCTGACCGCAAAGTAGCTCCTCATGCTCCTGTAACTCCGGTGGCGGCGCCAGCCGCGACAGCAGCAGAATGATCACTGGCGCAAGGCCCCGCAGCCGGCTTCCAACAGCCGGCAGTGGCGATGATCGAGACCAGCAGCCGAGGGCAGCCTCACCTTAGCGGTAGAAAGGCGGCAAGTCCAACTGGTTGCCGGCCTTCTCTTATGAGCGATCGGGCGGACCTCGCAAGTTCCACGATGGCGTGAAGCCGCCAAATCCACACCACCGGAAGTGCCATCGCTCACCAGATCGCCAAGGAGACGGCCTTGCCCTCCTCCTTTCTTTGGGCATTGCCTCCACCACCGCCCCGCAGGCGGGTTGTCCGGCCGGTCGGCAAAGACAAGACGATTACCCAGAAGAGCACGGCGCCTATGTTGTGTTTACCAGCGTGGCTGATGATCGCCACAGCAAGCGGCAGCAGCAGCAAGAGGTGAATGCCGTAGCATCAAGCGCCCCAGAATTCATGCACTGGTCCGATAAGCCCATCAGCTAGAGTCGTGCTGATCACCCAGAGGTGATGCCGAATCCGGGCTCCTACGCCCTGGTCTTGGGAGCCACCCTTGCCACGGATAGGCGGGCCGCTCGCTTCTCGCAAGTCTTGATAGACGGAGGCAGCAACATCAACATCCTGCATAAGGATACGATGGAGAAGCTAGGAATCAAGCGAGGCAGCTTCAAATAGTCGGATTGTATTCCACGGAATTGTACACAGCCTTTCCCGCTCACCGATTGGCAAGATTCGATAGACGCCCTCTTTGGGGACAAGGATCACTTCGCCGAGAGCCGGTCTGGTTGAAGTGGTGGACCTCGAGAGCCCCTACCATGCCTTGCTTGGCCGACCTGCTTTGGCCAAGTTCATGGCGGTCCCCCACTACGCCTACCTCAAGATGAAGATGCCGAGTTCCAAGGGGATTCTGACCATAGCCGGCGACTACAGAAAGTCATCCGCCTGTGCAGCAGAAAGCAGCCGGCTAGCCGAGTCCCTGGTGATCGCAGCTGAGAAGCGGCTCCTGGATCGGGTCATGGCGATGGCCGGCAAGCAGCCGGAGATATCGTCCGACCCCAAGGAGTCAGAAGCTGAGGGCTCGTTCAAGCCGGCCAAAGAGACCAAGAAGATACCCTTGGACGCTGAGCACCCGAGATCTGCTGTCATAGGTGCGAACCTCGATTGCAAATAGGAAGGCGAGCTCGCCGATTTCCTCCATGAGAATCGGGACATCTTCGCATGGTCCCCAAAGACATGCTGTGTACCGACGGATTTCGCCGAGCACAAGTTACATGTCCGACCTGATGTGAAGCCCGCCGACAGCCCTTGCGCCGCTGTCGAAGAGAAAAGAAGAGTTGTTGGAGAAGAGATAGCCCGCCCTTGCAGCCGGTTTCATCATGGAAGTTTTCTTTCGGAATGGTTGGCGAACCCAGTCCCGGTACTAAAGAAGAACAAGCGTTGGCGGATGTATATTGACTACACAAGCCTCAACAAAGCCTGCCCCAAGGACCCGTTCGCTCTACCTGAATTGATCGGTGATAGACTCCACGGCCGGATGCGAAATGTTGAGCTTCTTAGATGCATATTCAGGATATCATCGATCAAGCTGAACCCGCAGACAGATTGAAGACCGCCTTCATCACACCATTTGGAGCCTTCGCTACCGACCATGACGTTCGGCGAGGAACGCTGGCGCCACCTTTCAGCGTTGCATGCGTAGTGCCTCCTCAAGCAGCTTAGCGGCCCACGTTTACGTGGGCGACGTGGTGGTGAAGACGGAGAAGCGAGAACGCTGTTGGAAGACCTCAAAGAGACCTTTGAGAACTTGCGCCGATTCCAGATCAAGCTCAACCCGGTAATCGTCTTGAGTACCACCGCCAGCTCCTTGGCTTCCCGGTATCCGAGCGCAGCATAGAGTGCAACCTGTGAAGATCAAGGAAATTGAGAGAATGGAAGTGCTCCGTGACCGCTAGATGTGCGAAGTTCACCGCTGCTTGGCGTCTATCGGTCGATTCATCGATCGGCTGGGTGAGAAAGCCCTTCCTTTGTACCAGCTTATGAAGAAGACCACCTTCTTGAATGGAACTCAAAGGAATGACTTTTCTCCGCTTGAAAAGAATGCTGACTACTCCCCAGGCTTTGGCTCCGAGCTCCAAAGGAGCCCCTGCTCCAGATATTGCCGCCACCAGCAGGTAGTCGGCAGAGTTATTGTGGTTGAGCGCAAGGAGGAAGGCAAGGCGCTACCTATCCAGAGACCAGATATATTACGAGCGAGGTACCGTCGACCTCCAAGCGTAACTACCCCCACTACCGAAGATGTGTTACGGCGCGCACTTTGCCGCCAAGAAGTTGAAGCCTTACTTTCAAGAGCATTCAATCACCGTGGTTTGCACGGCCCCACTAGCGAGATCATCGGCCGAGATGCTTGGTAGAGTGGCCAAATGGGCCATAGAGTTGGCCCCTACACCATCTTTTTCCAGCCCCGCACCGCCATCAAATCACAAGCACCGGCCGACTTCCTCGTCGATTGGGCCGAGACCAAGATGTCTGCCAAATACCGACTCCACCCATTGGCGGATGCACTTTGATGGCTCAATATCGCACCGCTTGGGAGCCGCGTGGTCCTCACTTCCCTAAAGGCGACAAGCTCAAGTGCGCTGCAGATCCATTTTGCCGCCTCCAACAACGTCGCCAAATCGAGGCGCTCATCCACGGGCTCCGCTTGCCAAAGAACTTCGGCATTCGCGGATCACATGCTATGGCGACTCCGACTTGGTGGTCAACAGTCATCCGTGATTTGGGCGCCAAGGATGCAAATATGGCGAGCTACCGCTTTACAGTACAGCAACTGAGTGGATATTTTGAGGGATGCGAATTCCTCCATGTACCAAGGAACGACAACGACCAAGCGAGATGCCACAGCAAGAATCGGTTCCACCCGACGAGTAATACCATCGGCGTCGCCCTTCAGCCGCCTTCTCAAGCCATCCGTCAAACCGTCACGAGAATCAGACTCCATTTTGTGCGGCTCCTCGAAGAAGGCGGATCCGACTCGAGCCTCGGCAGACGGCACAAGAATCCTTGAAGACGCCCCCAAGAACGCGGCAGTCGAAGCCGGCCCGGGGACTTCGGAACCCGGCCAGGGGACTGCGGCGACCTTTGCAAAGACTCCAAGATTCGGCCGGGACTGCATAATCGGCCGGGGACTTCTTCAACGCAGCAAGCTGCTGCAGACTCCAACCCGCCGCCTCCCAGCCCAACCGCCCTCATCCAAGTAGCAAGATCTTGGCGATCGAAGAAATAGCAGCACCCTCATGGGCCCAGCCCATCTTGAAGTTTTAGTGGCGGAGAGCTACCAACCGATGAAACCTTGGCTCGGCAAGTGCAGCGCCGAGCGGCAGCCTATACTATAATCAATAGAGAGCTGGTCGGTAGCAGCCTCACGGTGTCTACCGGTGACTGTCGAATCGAGCAAGGCCAAGCAATTCTCGAAGACATCCATCGAGGCGAAGTGCGGCCATCATGCAGCCTCCAGAGCACTCGTCGCCAAAGCCTTCCGACACGGTTTCTTCTGGCCGACTGCCCTAGAAGAAGCCAAGGAATTAGTTCAAAAATGCAAGGGGTGCCAGGTGTTTCGCTCCAAGCCGCTTCAGCCGGCTTCAGCACTCAAGACTATCCCCATCGCCTGGCCCTTTGCTGTCAGGGGCCTGGACATGGTGGGACCATTCAAGACGGCACGAGGTGGCCTAACTCACCTACTTGTCGCGGTGGACAAGTTCACCAAGTGGATAGAAGCAAAACCCATCAAGAAGTTGAACGGTCCTACGGCAGTGACTTTTATCGCCGACATCACAACTCGGTACAGCATACCACACAATATCATCACCGACAACGGCACAAATTTCGCCAAGGGCGCCCTGGCCCGTTTCTGTGCGACGCAGGGCATCCGACTGGACTTAGCGTCCGTTGCCCATCCGCAGTCAAACGGCCAGGTGGAGCGAGCGAACGGCCTCATCTTGTCGGCATCAAGCCTCGTGCGTCGAACCCTTTGAGCGTTCGGCGCTGGGCTGGCTTGAGGAGTTGCTACCGTCCTCCGAGTCTGCGCAGACGACTCCAAACAAGTCAACCGCTTCACACCTTCTTCCTCGTCTACGGTGCGAAGCCGTCATCCCAACGGATATAGAGTTCGACTCCCGCGAGTCACCATGTACACCGAGGAGGAAGCGAGAAGAAGCACGCCAAGACAGGCGTCGATATCTTTGGAAGAGGGCGAGCTGTCGGCACTCACCCGGTCCACATCTACCGGCAGAGCTGCGCGCCGCTACTACAACAAGAAGGTCAAGCCAAGATCCTTCCTAGAAGGCGACCTTGTGCTCCGGCTGATCCAATAAACAGCCGGCCAGGCACAAGTATCGGCGCCAGGGAAGGCCCATTCATCATCAGTAAAGTGCTGGGCAACGACTCCTACTACCTGATCGACGCTCAGAAGTCCTGAGCACGCAAAAGGGACGACTCCGGCAAAGAGACGGAGCGGCCATGGAATGCGAATATCCTCCGAAGATTTTACAGTTGATGCAGTATGTACCATGCCACCCTTTTGTGTTTAAAATACCAAGACTCCAGGCCCCCCGAGACGAGCTCGGGGACTGCCCCCTTTTGTTATCTGTATGATAAGAATTATGCCTTTGAGTATGTTACCCTTTGATTATGCTGTTTGGCACCGGGCTCGACTAGTCGGCCCGGGGACTCGCCGCCTTTGAGCTATGAAGTTCTTCCTGAAGTCAGACAAGTAGCGTGCGGTGCCCAAGCCGCTCTGTCGAAGCCGCAGCTTGCGTAGAGCGACTGTTTGGTGGGCGGGGAGTAAGGTAGAGCGGCGCCCCACGAAAAAAATGGCTAAGGACCCAAAGCATAAACATAGTTTAAATCGCCTCCCGGCCCGTTTCGTGAAACCGACTCTTAAGAAGCCGGCTTGCCATTTTCTACCCAACTCGCTTAAACGACTCTAAAATGGCCAAGTACTTGCCTTCTCAAAGTAGCCGAGCACTTGACCTAGACGGCAATCCGCAGAGCGGCTGCCCCACGGGCAAGGCGGCATCTAAGGGAAGGCGGCAAGGGAAAAGCCACAAGAGCACTAAGCAAGGAAACATGAAATCAGAATAATATTCACATAAACTTAGGCCCTTGGCCGGATCTTCGAAAGAGAGGTTCGAGAATACACCCAGCTGGTGGAATGTCAATTAACAAAGTTCTTTTCGAAGACTAACAAGCGGATAAAATAAAGCCAAGGAAGCGGCCTAAGAAGCAGCGGATGGGGTTGAAGGCCGGAGTCGGCGTCGCGCCGGCGCCGGGCGGCTGGCCGATCTCGGCTTGATCGTCCTCAGTAGCGGCTGGCCTCGGATGGGCGCGGCTCGTTGGAGGCGCTGTCGAGCTGAGGCTGGCCGCCCGCTCCCGCCTTCTAACGCCCATGCCGTCTCCGCCCTCCGCCTTGTCTTCATCCTCGGTGCTGGAGTTGATCACCTCAGCCGAGTCTCGCCAGTGAGTCCGGGTTCATCTCAACCACTCGGCGGCGCCTCACCACCGTCTTCAGCCCGCTCTGGGACGAAGACACTAGTGTCCGTGATAATCGGCGATCGCCGCCAAGACGCTCGACAAGGGCGCTCAGCGCCTGCAGCTCCGCTGGGCTTCGATCGGCACGCGGCGGCCGGTCTGTGTCGAGCTCGGATACCACGCTTTGATTTAACTCCAGGCTCGGTGAGCTCCAGCCCGAGCAGCAGAGCCCTTCCAAGCCTCAAGACGCCCAGCCGCGACCTCCGCCCACCGGCGGTCCCGCTGGGAGGCGAATCGGCATGTCCGCCACAGGCAGCAATCGCTGAGCCCGACACGCTGAAGACGGCGCAGCATCCGATGTGCCGCCGCAGACGAGCCTCAATGCTCGTGGAGCTACTCGCCAAGGGTGCAGGGCGCGGCTGCGATCTCGGCGCCACTCCGCCCTCGCCTCGCTCGCCTCGATGGCCTGATTGGCCGCTTGTGTATGACCAGGGAAGAAGTCGCCAAGAAGAGAAAAGCAAGTTAGAAAAAACAGGAGCCGCTTAACCCATAGTCGGCAACCCAAAAGAGAAAGTAAAGCAAACTTACCATCGACGATATCTTCGATTTCATTGAAGCCGGAGGTCAGCTGCCTCTCTGTCGGTCCAGCGGAACGCCGCTTCTCAAATTCCCAAGAGGCGGCCTCTTTCTTCTCCGCCGCCCAAGGCTGCCTTGAGCAGCTCCTGCTCCGCTCAATAAGCAGAGCGTGGCAGGGAGTCGCATCATGGGCGAGCTTGCGCACTCCTCCTCTTTGGCGCGCAAAGGCGGTCTCGGCCATACCAGCTTGCCCGCAGAGCGGCGTTGGATTCTCAAGAATAAAAAGAAGAAGGACGCTAAGTCGCTTAAGAAGGTCGCCAGAAGATCCGCCCGATCACAAGCAGCCGGCCCAATCTCGGGATTACAGCCTGGTGCGCAAGCGCTCAAAGAAGAAAACTCACCTAGGCTCCTGCCAGGTCAAGAGCCCGCTTGTTCAGCTCTTCAACGCTGCGGTCGGCGGTGTAGCGCTGGAGGTTGTGATATTCTGTAACAAGGATTCCGACACAAATAAAAGCTTGAAGTAGCAATAAAGTTCAGGCCGCCAAGCCAGCAGCCCGACCGAAACTCGAGGATTACACCAGCAGGAGTGCGCTGCCGCCTCACGAGAAGATCAAAAGAAAATTCAGAAATAAAACATACCAAGACGGCGGATCGCGACGCCAGTGCGCCTTGAAAGGTTCGGAGGGCGGCGCCGCCCGCAGCCGCTTGACATCCAGAGCGCCGTGTTCAAGAGGCCGTGCGCCTCCTCGCACCCACCCAGTGGCGCGGCGCTTGTCGCTTCAGCGTCGAGGATGGCCGAGCTGGCGCGCCGGTCTCAAGCGGCGCGCGCCGAATCCGCCTTCTCAAAGGCGGCGCCCGGGCGAGGCGACTTGAAGAAGCAAGCGCCACAGCTTCATCGTCGGTCGGCGGCACGGGTGGGTCCGCTGACCGTTTGCCTCACGCGACCTCGGGATCTAAGCGGGGCGGCGGAGGTGGCGCTGGCGCTGCCGGCGAAGAGACCTCGCCGCCTTCCCTCCCCGCGATGGGAACCTCACCACCGATTCCTCCGACCGCTTGCCCGTGAACTCCGCGGTGGCGGCGAGCTCAGCTGGAGGACAAGCAGCGCCGATTGAAGGCGCGGCCTCCTCGGCTTGCCTTCTTGTTGCTGCTCTGCTCGACCGCCTTCTCGCCGCCGCCTTCTCTCGACGGGCGGCCGCCTCGTCGCGCTTCTCCTGCAAGATTCTGCTCTGTTGCCTCCGAGGGCTGCCGCAGGTCAACCCGCCGACTTCTGGCGGGCGTCTCCGCCGACCCCATGACGGAGGCGGCGCGACCCTCTCCAAAGTGAGGGAGCCCTGATGAGAAAAAAGGACATGAGAAGACTTGGGCAAGACGGACTAGAAGAAAACAAGACAGAATAAAAGATACTTACGGAGACCAGCGATGGTTTCTTCACTCCTTGCGGAAGCGGTTAGCTTCGCGACCGCTTCATCACGAGTCGTGGCGGCGCTCCTGATCCTCTTGGCCTGGCCGCTTGGCTGACTCGGCCCGCCCAGCGCTTCTTCGCGCCTCGGCCCCCAAGGGCGGAGGAGCTCGCGCCTGGATGGTCGGCTCACTGGCGGGCGGGGGGCGACTTCATCATCAAAGGCCTGCAAAAGGTGGCCGAGGGCCTCAAGTCGTCGGCCCCTCCCTCCTTGACATCGGCCTCCATCGCCGCCACGCCCAAGTCGGGTCGTCGGCGTCACTCTCCGCCCGGCGGGGAATGAGTCGCGAGCTGCCTCAAGCGGCGCCGGGTCGAGGGCGGCATGAGAGGATTCTGAGTCGAAGGACCAAGGAAAGTAAGAGCCGGATCCGCTAAGGAAGGAAACAAAGAAGCAAGAGACGACTTACCATCGGCGGGATTACGCCACAGTATGGCTCCTTGCCAAACGCCATTCCTCCGTGAGGTCGCAGTTCGCCAAGAAGTTCACCGTGTCCACCGCCTCTGCGTGGGGCATGTCCTTGGAGCACAGCGGTGGTGTCTCTGGCGGCCGCTCATCCGCGCATCGATGAGGGCGGCCCTAAAGAGGGAGAACTCGCGCCACGGCGGCCGAGTAAGTCTGCCCTGGGCCAGGCCCTCCGATCAGATCATTCTGTGGACCGCTCGACGGGCGTTACTGCCTGGGAGTCAGCGTCCGGGACCTGTAGGACCAGCTGGTGGGTCGGCCCGCCAGCTCGCCGCCCATGTAGGGAGGCAAGTTGACCCAGTCACCATCGGGGGCGACGTTCTTGACGTAGAAGTACGAGCGCTGCCACATCTTCACCGACTTGATGAGGGGGATGGCATGGAAAGGATTCTCGGGCACCGGCCTCCTCTTGGCGATGAACGTGCCGCACAGAGCCGGCACACGAGCGATGTGGGTCCCGAGCTTCGCTTGAAAGAACTCCCCCGACAGCTCGATGGTGGGGAGAACTCGAGAAACCCTTCGTGATAGGATGCGAAGGCGCCAGCAGCACCACCGTGTTGGGGGTGAGGTGGTGCGACTGGAGCCTGAAGAACTCCAAGAATGCACGGAAGAAGCCGCTCGCCGGCAGCCCCAGCCCGCGCGTGAGGTGCGAGCGGAAGATCACCCGCTCTCCCTCCTCCGGCGCCGGCGTGATTTCGCCCTCCGGCGGGGCGTGGGCTCGCACTAGGTGGCTGCCGGGATCTGCGCCGTCGACGGAAGGAACTTCGATTATGTCGCTGCCGATGATGGAGCCGTCCCACACGCCGGAGCGCGCGGTGGGAGGTGCGGCGGCTGATGAGGAACTCATCTCCGCGGCGAGGAAGAAATGAGGCTCGGCGCGGAGCAGCGAGGAAGAAGACGAGGCAGGGAGCGTGGATGAGAGAGTGCGCGTGCGTCGCCCCCCTCCCTCCCCCCGCCTACTTATAGGCGCCTGAGCTGCGGCGAGGGGCGGGCATGGGATTAATCGCGCCCACGCCACGCCTCCCGCCCGCGATTTAACCCACGATTTAACCCACGACGTTACGCGCGCGATAACGGCGTGAAATCCAACCGCCCGCACGCATCGCGGCGGATCCGCTTCTGCCGGGCATGGTAGTGGCGGGCCCGCCCGACGGGCCTGTCTTGTCACGCGTGGGCTGGCAGATCGCCTCGCTGCAGGCCGGCGTCAAGGCGGCCCACGGCGGCGGCTGCCGAAGCTTATCGCATGCCGCCCGGACCCCTGCGACCTTCAAACCTTTGAAGAGCAAGGCGGCCCTCGAAGGCCGGCTCCAGATGGAGACGGCGGGCGAGTCAGATTCTTCCATCAAAGGGATGAAGCTGCCGAGGCTCCTCGACAGGCTGCCCTCGGCGCCTCCCGGCTCGGGGACTACTGCCGGAGTAATGGACTACGGGTGGTGGACCCGAGCCCCTGAACCTTTCAAAACATCGGGGCAGACTGCGCCCCTCAAGACCCCAAGGCAAAGAGCCGCCTTCAAATAGTCGGCAACAGAGTCGCCGACTGCCCCTCTGGGCCGAGTCCTAGAGGCCGCCTTCAGGACAAGCCGACTCCAAGCCAGCGACCTCCAGCGAGGCCGGCTACAAGGAGTCGGCCCGCGACTTTCACCACCTCACGCCAGGGCGACTATGGGGTGAAGCCTCCTCGCGGCCCATCCCCGCCGAGTCCATAAAGGGCAGGTATGGCTACAGGGCGCCGTACCGACGGAGATCTCCGTCCGGCGTAGCACTGTTGCCATGCCGCCCTGACATCGGCTGCACTCGGGCAGATTCCTCAGACCCACGTTGGCTCTGTCTGTCACGACCGAAGACGGCGGGACCCGCCTGTCGGCGGGAGTACCGAAGACAGCGAGAGCACCCCAAAGACGGACCCGATGGAGTCGGCCGACTCCTCCCGCGGGATCCACGCGCCATTAACCAGACAAGACGGGGAATGGCAACAGTGATCGCCCGCCAGGCGGCAGCACTGTTGCCATAACCCCATGATCAAGCCCGCGTCATCAGCAGCACGGCTACAGTAATCTGCAGCCGGCAAGACCCGCCCGCGGCGGACAAGGGCTGTCGGCCCCATGCTGGGCCGCCAGCGGGGCCCACTAGTCGGCGGGCCCCAGGAGTCGGCGGATAAGACGGCGACTTAGAGACTGACGGCTTGGACCCACACCCAGCCGGATTACCGTTGTACCCCCGGGGGTAGACCTATATAAACCCCCCGGGGCACCCATGCAAAGGGTTGGAAGCTAGTAGTTTTAGACACACACATAGAGGGAGAGAAGAACAAGCCGTGCCCTTCTCCTTCCTCACCCCGAACAGCTCAAGGAGCCTCTTGTACCCACTTTGCCATAGTGATCATGCGGAGACCCCGCAGAGCAGCAGTAGGGGTGTTATCTCCTCGGAGAGCCCTGAAGCTGGGTAAGATTTGCCGGCGTGCATGTCTTCGCCTCATCCCATTTCCAGGCACCAGCGACGTTCTACTCGCCCCCTCCATGATAAGCCATCCTTTGGCATATGTCGCACCCAACCCCCGACAATTGTAGATTTGCTCGACGGGATGGTCTTTAGCAATTCTTGCTCGAACTCGTGAAAGCTTTTGGTTGGGTCTTCGTTGAACATCTTCTTCATCTTGTTATTCTTCTTGGCCTTCTTCATTGTTGGCGTTGTCGTTCTCTTGTCGTGGAGAAGGAGGTTGTTGACATTCATCTTGATGCACTTCCTCGTTTTCTTCATCTTGGTGTGTCCCACTTGTGGATGCTTCCGTATCAACTCTTGGTTCACCTTGTCGTGAAGTAGAAGCTTCCACTCGGACGAACGAGGTACTCTCCTTCACCTCCGTTGGACGGACCTTGCTAATAGACAAGTCTTGGATTGCTTCTGAAGTATCTTTGTCTCCTACATCAATTGGCAATTGCTCTACTTGCGACCCGTTAGATTCATCAAACTTCACATCTACCGTCTCTTCAACCTTTCAGGTGAAATTGTTGTAGACACGGTAAGTGTGAGAGTTTGAGCCATAACCTAGTAGGAAACCTTCATGAGACTTAGGAGCAAATTTGGAACGACGATGCTTATCAAGAATGTAGCACTTTGAGCCGAATACTCGAAAGTATCCAACTTGGGGTTTGTTACCGGTGAGTAGCTCGTATGCCGTCTTGCCGAGTAGCTTGTGAAGATACAAGCGATTTGTTGCATGACAAGCTGTCTCAACCTCTTCTGCCCGAAAGTGCTTCGGCGTCTTGTACTCATCAAACATCATTCTCGCCATTTCGATGAGCGTCCGGTTCTTCCTCTCAACAACTCCATTTTGTTGAGGTGTGTACATAGCCGAGAACTCGTGTGAAATCCCTTCTTCGTCAAGAAAGGTGTCCACATTTGCGTTCTTGAACTCCGTTCCATTGTCGCTGCGAACCTTCTTGATCTTTACTTCAAATTGGTTTTGGGCCTTCCTAGCGAAGTTCTTGAAGATCTTTTGGACCTGCGATTTATCATCGAGAAAGAACACCCACGTAAATCTGGAAAAATCATCAACTATAACTAGACCAAAAGAATTTCCACCGAGGCTCTTATAGGAGTTGGGACCAAAGAGATCCATGTGAAGTAGCTCGAGTGGCCTCTTCGTGGTCATGATGTTCTTCACGGGGTGCCTTCCTCCAACCTGTTTACCTGCTTGACCAGCACTACAAAGTCTATCCTTATCAAATATGACATCATTAACTCCAAGGATATGATTCCCCTTAATAAGCTTGTCAAGGTTTCACATACCAACATGACCTAATCGTCTATGCCATAACCAGCCTTTTGAGGATTTAGCAATGAAGCAAGTTTTAGGTTGAGCCTTTTTAGTGAAATCAACAATGTATAGATCACCTCTACGCACACTAGTAAAGACCATTTTATGATTATCTCGACGAAACACTTGGCTATCTACTTCAGTAAATAGGACATTGAAACCGAAATCAGCAAGTCTAGATACTGAAAGTAAGTTGTAACCAAGAGATTCAACGAGCATAACATTTTGTATGGAGCTATCATGTGAGATGGCCACCTTACCAAGGCCAACCACCTTACCCTTTGAATTGTCATCGAAAGTGACAAACTTTCGAGGACCATCATTTTCAGCAAGCTCACGAAACATGTCTTTATCTCCGGTCATGTGATCGATACATCCACTGTCAAGGACCCATTCCTTTCCTCCTGGCATATATCCTCGAAGATTTTCCATAAGACAAAAATGTCTCATTGCATCATCAAGATCGAAGTCACTATCATCATCCTCATCATAGTATCCATGTTTAACATCGTCATGTGGTGGATCAAATCCTAGAGAGGGTGATTCATTAGAATGAGTTTGACAATAATCTTGTCTATGAATTCTTATAGCTTCGGAAATAATGTCACTAATAATACCAACATTTCCTTTGGCACGCATAAGGTTTGTAAGCTCAAATAGACGATCACCAAACATAGGATCACTAGTATTCATCTTACTCAAGGCAATAGACTTATAGAGAATCTCATCTAGATTTTTCAAGGAATAATTTGGAAATCGTTCCTCAAGAAATTTCCATATAGTGTAGGCACACTCAAAAGTAGGCAAGATTCTAATCAAGTTTCTAGGCAAGCCTCTAGTGATAAGATTAACAGTTCTAAGATTTCTAGTCATGTCAATAGCTTCATCAAGGGTAGGATGCATAGGATCAACATGAGGTGCACAAGGGCTAGCAATGTACTTGTTAAAATGATATTGATTGAAAATAACAAGCATCTCATTTTTCCACTCACGAAAATACTCTCCATCAAGAATAGGCACTCTATGTCTAAGACTCCCCAAAGTAGACTCATCCATCTTCCTCCAATGGTGATTAAACCAAGGCAATGGAGACCAACGCTCTAATACCACTTGTAGGACCTTGAGAAGAGGTGTCTAGGGGGGGGGGTGATTAGACACTAAGTACCAAAGTTGCAGTATTTAAGTTTCTTTAAAGTTTGAGTGGAGTTTAGGAACAAGTTTAACATTCACAACATATAGCAAGCAAGCATGCAAAGAGTATATGAGCAGCGGAAAATAAAGCATGCAACTTGCAAGAATGTAAAGGGAAGGGATTAGAGGATTCAAACGCAATTGGAGACACGGATGTTTTTGGCGTGGTTCCGATAGGTGGTGCTATCGTACTTCCACATTGGTGGAGACTTCAACCCACGAAGGGTAATGGTTGCGCGAGTCCACGGAGGGCTCCACCCACGAAGGGTCCACGAAGAAGCAACCTTGTCTATCCCACCATGGCCGTCGCCCACTAAGGACTTGCGTCGATGGCAGTGATCTTCACAGTAGGCGATCTCCTTGCCCTTACAAACTCCTTGGTTCAACTCCACAATCTTGTCGGAGGGTCCCAAGTGACACCTAGCCAATCTAGGAGACACCACTCTCCAAGAAGTAACAAATGGTGTGTTGATGATTAACTCCTTGCTCTTGTGCTTCAAATGATGGTCTCCCCAACACTCAACTCTCTCTCATAGGATTTGGATCTCGTGGAAAGAGGGTTTGAGTGGAAAGCAACTTGGGGCAGGCTAGAGATCAAGATTCATATGGTAGGAATGGAATATCTTGGCCTCAACACATGAGTAGGTAGTTCTCTCTCAGAAATAGGATGCTGGAAGTGTAGGTTCAGTCTGATGGCTCTCTCCACGAATGAAGAGGAGGTGGAGGGGTATATATAGCCTCCACACAAAATCTAACCGTTACACACAATCTAACAAACTCGGTGGGACCGAATCTTTAAACTCGGTCAGACCGATTTAGCAAATAATGTGACCGTTAGGGTTTTCGGTGGGACTGGAATGCAACTCGGTGGGACCGATTTGGTTAGGGTTAGGGCATAACGTAATCTCGGTAAGACCGATTACACAAACTCGGTGGGACCGATTTTGGTAATAAGCTTTCCAGAGAGTTGGTCAGGCAAACTCGGTTTGACCGATTATCAAACTCGGTGGGACTAATTTTAATAATAAGTTAACCAGAGAGTTTGCATTGTAATCTCGATAGTACCGATTGCTCAAACTCGGTGAGACCGATTTTGATAATGGACATACAAAAAGAGATTACAATCCCATCTCGGTGAGGCCGAGATCCCTATCGGTGAGACCGATTTGCCTAGGGTTTGTGGCAGTGGCTAAGACATCCAAACTCGGTGGCGCCGGATAGAAAGAATCAGTGGGGCTGAGTTTGACTTTAGGTTTAGAACATATGTGTGGAAGTTGGAAAGTAGTTGAGGGTTTTGGAGCAAATCACTAAGCACATGAAGCAAGAGGCTCATTAAGCAACACCTCATCCCTCCTTGATAGTATTGTCTTTTCCTATAGACTCAATGTGATCTCGGATCACTAAAATGTAAAATGAAGAGTCTTGAGCTTGAAGCTTTAGCCAATCCTTTGTCCATAGCATCTTGAAGGAGTTCCCACATACTTTAGTCCATGCCACTCCATTGTTGAACTTATCTGAAACATACTAGATAAAAGTGTTAGTCCAACAGGAGATATGTTGTCATTAATTACCAAAACCACCTAGGGAGCACTTGTGCTTTCACACGGACCCCGAGGGGCCTGCCCCCCGAGGGGCCGGGCCAGGCGATGTCTTCTTCTTCTTGGGAGCAGCCTCAAGGACCCTCCCGCTCCTGCGATAGGGGTCTTCAAGTGACGCGGCTTGAAAAGCACGCTCCAGGGAGCACACTGCGTCCCTCTCTTCACAAGGCACCGTGATGACTCCGCAGCTTCCCGACATCTTGAGGACGTTGTAGCCATGATGAGTCACGGGCATGAATTTGGCCAGAGCTGGGTACCCGAGGATGGCATTGTATGGCAGGCGAATGTGGGCGATGTCAAAGTCGATGAGCTCGGTGCGGTAGTTGTCGCGCGCCCCGAAGGTGACAGGGAGGCGGACCTGCCCAATCGGAACTGTGGAGCCATCGGTGACTCCGGAGAAAGGCTTGGTTGGCTGAAGCTGATCGTAAGGCACTTGGAGATTGTTGAATGTCTCTACGGACAGGACATTGAGCCCTGCTCCGCCATCGATGAGGGTCCTGGTGACTTGCACGTTGCTGATGATTGGGGAACAAAGCATCGGGAGGACTCTGGCTGTGGCCGCGCACTTGAGCTGATCCGCTGAGTTGAACGTGATGGCGCACGCTGACCACCTGAGAGGGCGCGTGGCTTCGAGCTTGGGGAGGACTGCATTCACTTCGCGGGCGAACTACTTGAAGATGCGCTGGGAGGCTGGGGCTTGAGCTCCGCCAAGGATGCAAGCAATTGCGCGCAGCTCCTGGAAGCCCCCAGCCCCCTCGTCCTGATGATGGTCTTCGTTTCTCCTTGGCTACGGTGGCAGAGGAGGGAGGCCTGCGTTGCCTTGCGGGCGATCCTCGCGAGGCTGATCCCTCCAGCCTCCCTCACGAGGCTGATCCTGCCAGCGGTCCTCGCGTGGTCGGTCGCGCCACCCTTGGCGATGGCCGCGGTATTCCCAGTGTCATGCGTTTCTTCCTCCTCCTCGGCCGTAGCCTCGATCACTGCGGTCGGGGCGTCGACCGATTCGCCCTTCTCGCACGGCTCGGAGTTCTTGACATTCGTTGGTGTTGTGGGTGTGGAGGTCGTGGTACACGCAGTACCGGCTGCCCTTGGAAGACTCAGGTTGATCCCTGCCTCGCTTGGTGTCTGGTTCTGCCGCGAGCACGACAGCCCCCTTGCGCTTCACGTCCTTAACCTTGGGCTTCTTCTCTTCTGGGTCTGCAGCCGACAGCTCGAGGAGGGAAAGGCGTCCTTCCTCAGCCCTGGCGCACTTGGTCGCCAAGTTGAACAGCTCCAAGGACGTGCACATGTCTTCATGCATCGCCAGCTCCTCCTTCATCTTGACGTCACGCACACCGTCGGAGAAGGCTGAGATGATGGCCTCCTCGGTCACCTTGGGAATCTTGAGGCGTGCATTGTTGAAGCGCTGGATGTACTTCTGCAGGGTCTCTCCTGGCTGCTGCTTGATGCGGCGCATGTCGCTCATGGCAGGAGGCCGGTCGCGAGTGCCTTGGAAGTTGGCGATGAAGCGGGTGCGCATCTCGTCCCAGGAGGAGATCGTGCTAGGAGCCAGGTTTAGGAGCCAGGTGCGGGCACCGTCTTTGAGCGCCATGGGAAACCAGTTCTCCATGACCTTCTCGTCCCCATTGGCTGCTTCGATGCCCAGGTCGTAGAGCTGGAGGAACTCCGCAGGGTCGGCGGTGCCGTCGTAGCGAGGAGGCAGGTCTGGCTTGAACTTGCCGGGCCACGCGACGCTGCGTAGCTCGGCGGTGAAGGCGCGGCAGCCTGCAGTGGCCACGGGAGGCCTTTGGTGACGAAGGGCTTGGTCTTGTGGGTCCCCATGCGCTGCCGCTGGATGCAGCGCGGGGTCTTGGCGTGCCGGAGCAGGAGCGCGGTCATGATGGGCCGGTGCAGGGAGCACTCGGGCAGCTTCTTGGGGGGCGAGGGACCTCTTGACAGCTCTGCTCTTGCTGCGCTGGTGCCGGACGGAGTGGGTTCCGCCCATGGGCCACGCGCCTTGGGGCCAAGGTGCCTTCTTGAGGGGGAGGCGGCTGAGGCGCCCCCGGACCTTCATCGCCCGCGCAAGGCGGGGCACGGTGCAGTGAGAAGGACGGCGTGGGGGAGCCCCCTGCAGCGCGGACGAGCTCGGCGATGCGGTCAAGCCACTCCTCATAGACGTCGTCGACAGGGCGGTAGCGCAGGAGCTCGTTTGCCGTGATAGCGCGGCTCGAGCCTCCATGGGCACGCGGAGCGCGCGAGATGAAGAACCAGCTGGGGCGAGCGAAGGAGTAGCGGTACAGCCGTCTCGCCTCACGGACGGATGCTGGGACGATGCTTGCTGCTCGTTCCCAGCGGGCGATGGCGGCGTTGACGGCAGGTGACGAGAACGGCGGGCGGCCGCAGACGGGGCCGTCTGGGCGGCAGCTGGTGGCGAGAGCGGCCCGACGCTCGGCGCGGGCCCGAGGACCGTCCGACATGGATGCGATGGGCGGCGAAGAACAGGGCGGCGGAAGACGTATTCCGTTGCACCCCTACCTGGCGCGCCAAATGTTGGATTTCGGGTTCCAGCAGACTCTCTAGGTTCGAACTTTGGGGTGCACGCGGAGATCTCACCCCCTACCTACCTGCACCTCGTCGCCTCGCAAGGATCTAAACTACACAAAGAGCAACAAAGGGACACAAGGTTTATACTGGTTCGGGCCACCATTGTGGTGTAATACCCTACTCCAGTGTGTGGTGTGGTGGATTGCCTCAAGGGCTGATGATGAACAATACAAGGAAGAACAACCTCACGAGGGTCTGTTCTTGGCCGGTGCGACGAACTGCTAGGGGGAGTTTTGTCGCTCTCTCTCTCTCTCTCTAGATTGCTTGACCTCTAGCTCTGTGCAGATTCCCCTCCCTCTACCACAGTGGGAGGCTAGTCCTATTATAGGCGAAGCCTGGGCCTCTTCCCAAATATTGGCGGGAAGGGCGCCAACAATTAGCCATTTTGAAGGGAACATCTAGTACACTTATCTGACTAAAGTTGGTCCTCTCTGTCAAAGGCTCGGCGGTGGCGCCGGCTTGGGCTCCACTATGACCTCCTTCCTGCCGTTGTGATGGTCTTGGTCTTGTTGCACCGAAATGGTTGCCTTTGCTTGATGCTCTCGCCTGCGCTTGCCTCCTTTGCACCAAAGAGGAAATGAGGACACAGCGCGGGCTGGCGCCCTCCTAGTGCCCCCGGTCGTCATGGCTTGCGTCATGGGCACGTCGTGAGGTACCCCGCCTTGATCTCTCCGCCTCCTCGCGAGCCAGCCTGACGAGGCCGTGCCTGAGGAAGCTTCCTGTCATCCGACCCACGAGGCTTGGCCCATCGCGAGGGTCTTGAGCTTGTGCTGATGAAGATGGGCCGTGCTGGGCCACCCCTTGAGCCACGCCACAGGCCGCAGGCAGGCAAGTCTGGGTACCCCCGTTCCCAGAACGCCGACACCCACAATTGTAGCAATTGCGCTCTCGACTAGAAGATCTTTTGTCATTGTAGGACCTTGACTTAGAGCTTCTCTCTTTGCTTCTACTCTTGTAGAATTTGTTGAAGTTCTTCACCATTAAGCTCAATTCTTCATTGAAGGTTTGTTTCTCACTTGATGATGTGGGGGCTTCACATGAGGGTTTGTAAGCACCACTTGACATGTTGTGAAGTTCCTCCTTATCCTTGAGTGACATATCATGAGCAACAATTCTTCCAATGACTTCCGTTGGCTTGAGATATTTGTAATTTGGCATCATTTGGATCAATGTGCACACGGTATCATATTTTCCATCCAATGCTCTTAGGATCTTCTTGATGATGAATCTGTCGGTCATCTCTTCACTTCCTAAGCCGGCAATCTCATTTGTGATAAGAGCAAGCCTAGAGTACATTTCAGCGACGCCTTCACCATCCTTCATTTTGAACTTGTCAAGCTGACTTTGGAGCACATCCAACTTGGATTCCTTGACGGAGTCGGTACCTTCATGCATATCAATCAAAGTATCCCAAATTTCCTTTGCATTCTCAAGATGGATGATTTTGTTGAACTCCTCGGGGCACAAGCCATTGAAGAGGATATCACAAGCTTGAGCGTTGTATTGCAGCATCTTCAATTCTTCCACGCTAGCTTCACGGTTCGGTTCTCTCCCATCAAAGAATTCACCTTGCAAGCCAATACACACAATAGCCCAAGCAAGCGGGTTATGTCCGAGAATATGCATTTTCATCTTATGCTTACAACTAGCAAAATTAGTGCCATCAAAGTAAGGACCTCTATGGTGATAATTTCCCTCGCTAGACGCCATACTCTCCTAGGTTGTGAAACCAAGGCTATGACCACCAAAAGCTATGGAAATCAAAGCAAATGGAGACCAAAGCTCGATACCACTTGTAGGACCTTGAAGTATGTCTAGAGGGGGGTGATTAGACTACTTGACCAATTAAAAACTTAACCTTTTCCCAATTTTAGACTTTGGCAGATTTTAGCTATCTTTGCACAAGTCAAGCAATCTTCACACAATTCAAGCAAGCATGCAAAGAGTATATAGGCAGCGGAAAATAAAGCATGCAACTTGCAAGAATGTAAAGGGAAGGGTTTGGAGGATTCAAACGCAATTGGAGACACGGATGTTTTTGTCATGGTTCCGATAGGTGGTGCTATCGTACATCCACGTTGATGGAGACTTTAACCCACGAAGGGTAATGGTTGCGCGAGTCCACGGAGGGCTCCACCCACAAAGGGTCCATGAAGAAGCAACCTTGTCTATCCCACCATGGCCGTCGCCCATGAAGGACTTGCCTCACTAGCAGTAGATCTTCACGAAGTAGGCGATCTCCTTGCCCTTACAAACTCCTTGGTTCAACTCCACAATCTTGTCGGAGGCTCCCAAGTGACACCTAGCCAATCTAGGAGACACCACTCTCCAAGAAGTAACAAATGGTGTGTTGATGATGAACTCCTTGCTCTTGTGCTTTGAATGATAGTATCCCCAACACTCAGCTCTCTCTCATAGGATATGGATTTGGTGGAAAGAAGATTTGAGTGGAAAGCAACTTGGGGAAGGCTAAAGATCAAGATTCATATGATTGGAATGGAATATCTTGGCCTCAACACATGAGTAGGTGGTTCTCTCTCAGAAATGGTAAGTTGGAAGTGTAGGTTTGTTTTGATGGCTCTCTCCACGAATGAAGAGGAGGTGGAGGGGTATATATAGCCTCCACACAAAATCTATCCGTTACACACAATTTACCCAACTCGGTAGGACCGAATCAACAAACTCGGTCGGACCGATTTAGTAAACCTAGTGACCGTTCGGTTGGACTGGTATGCAACTCGGTAGGACCGATATGGTTAGGGTTAGGGCATAACGTAATCTCGGTGAGACCGATTTCACAAACTCGGCGAGACCGATTTTGGTAATTAGCTTACCAGAGAGTTGGTCAGGTAAACTCGGTGGGACCGATTCGCTCTTTCGGTGAGACTGAAATGTTACGAAAAAGAAACAGAAAGTTTACATTGCAATCTCGGTGGGACCTATCGCTCACTTCGGTTAGACCGAAACGTTACGAAGGGAAACAGAGAGTTTACAATCCCATCTCGGTGAGACCAAGATCCCTATCGGTGAAACCGATTTGCCTAGGGTTTGTGGCAGTGGCTATGACATCTGAACACGGTGGCGCCGGATAGAAAGAATCGGTAGGGCCGAGTTTGACTTTAGGTTTAGGTCATATGTGTGGAAGTGGGAAAGTAGTTGAGGGTTTTGGAGCATATCACTAAGCACATGAAGCAAAAGGCTCATTAAGCAACACCTCATCCCTCCTTGATAGTATTGGCTTTTCCTATAGACTCAATGTGATCTTGGATCACTAAAATGTAAAATGTAGAGTCTTGAGCTTTTGAGCTTGAGCCAATCCTTTGTCCTTAATATTTTGAGGGATCCACTTTCATCATCCATGCCATGCCATTCATTGAGCTTTCCTGAAATATTTGTCTTGGAATAGCATTAGCTCAATGAGCTATATGTTGTTATGAGTTACCAAAACCACCTAGGGGTAGTTGCACTTTCAGATGCGTATGGCCATTTCACTCAGCGTCCGTCGCCTGATGGTATATGGCGATTCAGATCTGGTGGTCAATTATGTGATGAAGGAATGGGACGTCAGAAACCCTGCTATGATAGGATACTGCAACGCAGTGAGGAAGTTAGAGAAGAAATTTGAGGGTCTAGAGCTTCATCACATTCCCCGAATCAAAAACCAAGCAGCTGGCGATTTGGCAAAAATCGGTTCCACTCGGAAACCTATTCCCAGCAACGCGTTCCTTGAGCACCTCCATTCCCCATTAGTGTAGGAAGATCCTTTCATTGAAGAACCTCCTCAAGAGATAAGTCCCTCTGATCCAACTAAAATCGAGGTCCCTGTAGTCATTGACTTGGTTATGGAGATTCTTGTAATTACAACCGACTGGACAGTGCCATACATTGCATATTTGCTCAAGCAAGAACTCCTAGAAGATGAAGTTGAGGCGCGTTAGATTGTCCACAGATCCAAGGCTTTATAGAGAGAGTATCACTGGCGTGGCTGAACGATGTATTTCTCTTGAGGAAGGTCAACTGATCTTAGAAGAGATCCACTCAGGGACCTGTGGTCATCACGCGTCCTCTCGGACAATTGTGGCCAAAGCATATCGAGCTGGATTTTACTGGCCATGAGCTAACGAAGCTGCCAAGGAGATTGTTCAACACTTCCAGGGGCGTCAGTTCTATGCAAACTTGTCCCACAAACCTGCATCTACTTTGAAGACCATTCCACTCGTCTGGCCGTTTGCTATGTGGGGATTGGACATGGTTGGACCACTCAGGAGTGGCAGAAGTAGTTTCACTCATCTGCTCCTAGCAGTCGACAAATTCACCAAGTGGATTGAAGCCAAGCCTATTAAGAAGCTAGATTCAAGAACAACCATTAGGTTCTTGAGAGAGTTGGTATTTAGATATGGAGTCCCACACAGTATTATTACATATAATGGCTCAAACTTTGATTGGAAGAGTTCAAAAACTTTCGTGCCACCGAAGGCACTCGGGTAGACTACGCACCCGCAGTCGAATGTTCAAGCTGAGAGGGCGAAGGCCTTATCCTTCAAGGATTGAAGCCACGACTCGTGCGTGACCTCGAGCATGCAGCTGGAGCTTGGGTAACTGAACCGCCGTCTGTCCTGTGAGGTTTAAGGAGGACTCCTAACCGGTCCAATGACCGCACCCCTTTCTTCATTGTGTATGGAGCCGAATCCGTGCTGCCAAGTGATCTCCCCCACAATTCACCCCGAGTGGAACTCTACTCGGAAGCTGAGGCTGAACAGGAATGGCAGGACGGCTCGAGCTTTTGGAATAATGTCGGGGAGCACAGATAGGGGTATATGTTTTCCCCTGACTTGTGCATGAATACCAAGCCAACAGGCCCGAGAACAAGATTACAGCACCAAGATCAGACCAAGAACGAGAGATCAATTCTTTGAAGGAACCCAATATACATCAAGCAGACCAAAATGAGACACATAAGCAAGATATTACTAAGGGAAAAACCTCCCTTGCCGGGTAGGCGAGCCTGGCAAGGTTGGGGTTTGCCTCGGAAGCAAGCTTCCAGATCGTCCCGGCAGGCCTGCCGGGGCTTGCGGAGGCAAGCCACTCCACCGCTCCACCTCACAAGCGACGCAAGTCATCAATCAGTGTGGTGTCAAGCGCCGAAGTGACTAAGTGGCTGCTTGTTGCCACATGGCAGCCACTTCCTACAGCAAGCACCTCCATATGACACCCATCGTGAGACGTGTCAAACAAGCAGGTGTCACAGCCCTAGAATTTGTTTGTCATTAGTTGCATTAAGGCATTCATGTCATCATGTTCAAATTTCTCAGAAAGTTGAAATGGGGATTGCCTAAACCCTAGCATTAAAGGAATTCACTAGTTTTACCTAAAATATTTTGAGTAAGTCCAATGGCTTTCAAAATGTTCATCAATTATGGTAAATCACAAAAAGAGCTGCAGGTGATGCACATTTTCCATGACATATTTGGGCTCTGAAATAAATCATATTCTATTTGAATTTGGGCACTTAAATACTATGAAATATTTAAAATGTCCAAATAACCCTAAACTGAAATGTTCCATGTTGGATATATTCCAAGCACTGGCCATGATCAGTTTGGTGATTTTTGAGTGTGCCTAAGTATTTTTAATAAATCCAAACACAATTACATAAAATAGAATAAGAGAGAGAGAGAGACAGTACCTGGTCACTTACCTTGGCCCAGTACTGTAGTTGGCGGCCCAGTCCACCAGCGCCTCCAGGTTGTCTTCAACCTGAGGCAGCTACGTGGCAGCAGCACAGCCGAGCCGCGCCAGCTCCTCCTGCCTGCCTGCGTACTCCCCCGACGCCCTGGACGCCTCTGGCATCGCCACGCACCCCCTGGACCCTCTCTTACTCTCCCGTGCTTCCTCCCCTCCTCTGTTTCTCTCGCGAACAGCCACCCGAACGCGCCGTCGCCACCGCTCGTCGTTGCCGCGACCACCGTCCCTCCCTCTCTTCCCCGACTAGTCCACAAGCTCTGCGACGTCGCCCTCGACCCCCTCACCGAGCCACGCCCCGCCAGAAGCCCTGCAGCGTCGCCCTCGAGCTCGTCTTCAACCTTCGGCCGCCGGCAACCTCACCTCCGATTCGCCACCGTTCGTGCTTCCCCGGCCTCCCTGAGCTTCTTTTCAGCATCCCTATGAGCTCCTGATCCTCCCCCTATGCTCTTCCCCTCCGTTCCCATTCTCTACCCGCCATCCCCGTGCACCCGAGCTCCGGCCGCCGCCATGGCCGATGAGCCTTGCGCTCGCGAGCTCCTTCGCTCAAACCCGCCGGACGGTTGTGCTCCTGGAGCTCCCAGGAGTCCAGAGAACCCCTTTGGCCAGCCACTAGCACTCCGAAGCCTTGTCCCGCTCGACGTCCGAACACCGGCCGCCGCGCTTGTTGTCGCCGGCGAGATTCCGGCTGCCCCGTGACCACCCGTCTGGTCCATTAGATGCGCGAGTGCAAGAGCTCATGCTCGGTGCCTCCCGAGCGACAAACCGAAGCTCCTAACATGTTTCCGGCGATCCTTCACCGCGGTTCGAGGTCACCGTCGGCGACGCTCCGGCGACTGTCGACGTGGCCATCTAGTTAGCGCTAATCCCCCACCACTTAACCCCCTGACCCACTTACATATGGGACCCACGCCTTAATCAACCACGCTTAGTTTCTGTTTAGTCTTAACTAATCACAGTGGCCCCACACGTCGCCTTTGACCAGGTAGCGTGGACTTTGACTGGGCCCACTTGTATGTGACACTAACCAGCCCCGAGTCACTGACCAGTGGACCCCACTGGTCAGGTTTGACCTGGACCGGGCGTGTTGACCTGCTGATGTCACACTGATGTCATGCCGACGCAATAAGCTAATTTTCTGGATTTAATTTAATTCAGGAAATTTCAAAAAATAGTGCTAACTTACAAAATTCATAGAAAATAATCTATAACTCCAATGGAAATAAGTTATATATGAAAAATGATCAGAAAAATATGAAGAATCTGTTTATGCCATGATCATGCATGTTTGAACAAGTTAACCTCACTGAATAGGACAAATGATGATTAGGGCAATTTATGAAATAACATTTGGAGTTGGAATTTATTCTTGTTTGAGTTCCACTTCAATTAACTTGGCTAGATATTACATTAGGTGAATTCAGTACCTTAACATGACATGTCATTCATGTGAATGTGCATTGCATTGATTGTGTTCTTTATCAGTTGCCGGTGTTTGTCCCCTCTCGGTAGACGACGTACCGACGATGAGTTCGATGACACCGATGAAGAACTATATTATCTTCGGAAGTGCCAGGCAAGCAAAACCCCCTTGTTCGAGTGCTATGGATGGCGTTCTCGTAGGGAGACGGGAGCGGATCCATAGTGGTGTATTGATATGGTGAATATGTGGACTCGTGTGCGCCACCTCAAAAGAGTTACTTGCAGTCGTAGTTCAGGTTAGCCACCGAGTCAAAGCTGGCTTGCTGCTTTTAAACTCCACCACCCCCCCCATTGGATAATGATGCATATGTAGTTAGTTCTGATGTAAGTCTTGCTGAGTACAATTGTACTCATGTTTGCCTATTTTATGTTTTTGCAGAGAGACGTCAGTCTCGCTAGTAGTTCCGCGTGGACTTTGACGTTTAGCTTGTTACCTCAGCTACGATCTTGTGCCCTCGGCGAGATCTCGGTAGATAGTCGGGCTTCTCAGCCTTTTTCATTTGTAGATGTCGTACTCGGACATGATAAGCTTCGCTTGTGCCTTGACTTGTATGCTCACGAGTGTTGGGTCATGAGACCCATGTTTGTAATATCTCGCTCCTCGGGCCTAATGAATAAATATTTGAGTCGTAGAGTTATGTTGTGATGCCATGTTGTATTTACACATATTGAGCATATTTTGTGTATGTTTGAAATGCTTGGTATGTGTGGTATCCGACAATCTAGTTGTTTATCCTTGGCAGCCTCTCATATGGGGAAATGTAGTCTAGTGCTTCTGAGCGATAGTAGTCCGCTTCTGACCAGGTTCACGAGTCACTCGCTAGCCCAAAGACTACTGCTTGGACACTTGACTGGCGGCATGTGTTTCACTTCGTTCCTATATCCATCCCTTGGGAAATGTCATGCGGTGATATTCGAGTCCTGCCTAGCCTGCTACAACCGGGTTGCGAGTATCTTATAGCCTAGTGCTACAGCCCGGATTCATATGTTGATGACTGACATGTTCGATGTGATTCATGTATGCCTGTCCCCATGGGTTAGCGCCGCTTTGGGTTCACGACTAGCCATGTCGGCCCGGGTTCTCTGTCATATGGATGCTTGCGACACTATCATATATTGAGCCAAAAGGCGCAAACGTTCCCGGGCCATGGTAAGGTGACACCCGTGGGAATACCGTGCGTGAGGCCGCAAAGTATTATGAGGTGTCACCGACTAGATCGATGTGACTTGGAATCGGGGTCCTGACAGATTTGGTATCAGAGCCTGACTGCCTGTAGGATTACCAAGCCAAACTGGTCGAAGTTGTGTCTAGAACTGCTTTAGTTATGTAAGGGAATTGATTGTGGAAGGGAACGTAAGGCTCTTTTTACTCCTTATACCTCATGGCCTTCTGATCTGAGTCATCCTCTTCTCTTCTACGGGGATTAAGAACTAGGCCTTCTCATCTATCTATCAGGATGACGTGTTACTAATCCATAGACTTTTAAGATTGTTGGTTTTAAGCCTCAGTTCAGCTCCTACTATTCCTGTATGTTAACTGTTGATCTCAGAATCTTGTTGTGATGTTGTAGAGTGGTTATGCCACCATTTTGCATTATGTCTCATATCATTTTGAGCATTTACAGCCGTTATGCTGTCCGAAGTCATCCTGGTCTCTGAATAGTCGATGCATTTGCAAATCCTTTCTTTCCGTTCGATGTCCTTTTTGGTCAGAATAAGCACACTAATCGGTAAGTTGAGGTACTTTGTTGCCTCGGCATAGATGTTGGAGCTATTATTATGACCCTAGGTGTTTAGGAAGTCACCTAGTAATTTAGCAATGCTTTTGTATCCCCAGTATGATGATTCTGGCCATTATTCTTGCAAGCATCCTGTGATGCCATTTAGTAGTAGGTATTCTATTCCTGGGTTCTTGAACCCGAGATTCACCCTACTTACCTCCTGTTGATAATGTTTGCTAGTTCCTTTAGGATATTAGTAACCTTGCAATAGTCCTCGATTTCCATGGTATTTCCTTCTTCCAAATACCATGAACCAATAAGGCAGAAGTTCTTTGAATTAAAAGATCATAATCGGAGTACTCTTGAGGAGTTCTCCATTCATAATTGTGACTCTGCCAGTTCTACCTTCTCCACATGGGTTACCCGGAAGAAATGTTGAACTTTGCTCGACATACTAATCCATGCCTCCACAACTCAGAAAGTTATATGTTCCTTGAGTTGTTCTCTTTAGTTGTATTCTGACACCGTCTATAAATTGATACTCAAAAGTATGCGTGTGTTCGTTGTCGATGCCCATTACTCTTGTGGTTTGTCAAGCCATTCTATTTCAGAATGACTAGGAGAAGCAAAATCCAGAACCTCATCCATATCTAGGATTGGGTCAAAGCAATTGTATTCCGCAAATCAAAATGCCAATCCAGCTTACGCTTCTTCTACTGCCTTGAGTATTACTCTATTTATGCCAAGAATATCATAGGAATTTCACCATCTCTTATGAATTTTGACGTAGTGATACTTCTCGCTATCATTATTCATTCCTCGGTCCCGTGTTGTTGTAACCGGAATGCCGACAAGTGAACTGTGATGTGTGAAATCTATACTCCTAGTAACTCCGTTGCTCGGTAGTTAATGGACAATATTCTCATTCTTAGCGTGTTGATTATTGAATCATCACCCTAAGGTTGATCGTGCCACCTAGTCCATTTTCCTGGTGCACTCTTCGATCAATGAGTTAGGATTATTCAATCCCTTGCTTATTTGATCGTATCGTCTTGCTCTGGAAAGCAAGATTGTTCTCGAGCTTAGTAACATGCCGGTGGTTCGTGATATTCCAATTATCTTCTCAGAAGTATCATCAGGTTGTCACTTGACCGCTATGTTGAGTTCGTGATCAAGTTGGTTTTTCTCCAAACCAGCCATTCTCCAAGAATCTGTGTTGGATACCCCTGAGCTAGTTGGTTAAGCTAAACAACAACTTGGAGAGTTGGAAGATAAAAGCTTGCCTAACTTAGTTCGTTCCAAAGGGATATTCTTGTGTGTGTGTTGAAGAGAGATGATATCTTCATCGACTGATCCCCGTGATCAATTGTTGGATCTATTGCCTTGTCAAAACTTTGACTTGAGTATGGGCTATTGTCAAGTCAAATAAGAACCAATGATGTTCGTAATGTTGTCTTACTCGTGGTTGATCCCTCGAGCATACACCATTACATCTTTTGGTCTGACCAATGCTATCACCGTGCTCACATGATGGTGGAAATCCAGTGATATGGAAATTCCGATGAATTGTTGTGGAGCCCATCAACAACATCTTGTCTCCCCCATGATTCATGTTGAACATTAACCTAGTATTGGAAACTTGTGTAAGCATTTTCTTCATGACCGTTTGTGAAGCATATGTTTGGATGAAAGAAGTGACTTTCCCTAACTCATGTGCATCTGATGCAAGTTGCCGCCGTGAGTTCGAGAAAGATTGTTTTTGATTCCTTTGGAATCATCCCAAGTCAGTCATGCATGTGCGAGGTACTCTATGGTTTGATAGGTTGGCCGCCTCCATTCTATATGTATTCTTAGCACACCAAGCCACTTATCGACTTGTTCAAGGAAGATAAGTCTATGCTTGGGATCTAATCCATGGACTTGCGTAAAGACTTCGAAATCCTTGATCATGGTTCCCGACCAGAACTTGATAGTATTTTATTATAAGACTACTATGTGGCCATTCTTGTCTTGGACAACATGCTCACATGTATGTAGCAAAACCAGCTCATGTTTTGGAGCTTGCTATCGTAGTTCATATCCCGAGAATCTCGCAACGTCATCTCGTCGATTTGTGTTGCAACCTTTCTTTTCGGACATGCTGAGTCTGAAGTATCCTATTACTAACCAGATCTGAATCTCAGGCAGATATGATGGTTGGAATATTCCAACATTTGCATTTTGTTCGCATCTTGCACCCCATCGTGCCAATTCTCCATAGGCTGTCCTTCCCAGCAGTTGCTGTCCAGGATCATCTTCAAAAGTGGTCTTGTCATGGGTCCCATCCATTTCCGATGATAAGCAAATCATCCATCGGGTTGTCTTCAACAAGGTAGTCCACATCATCCATTCGAACCCGGATGTGTCATTCCTTTGAACTCCGCCAAACGATCGTTTGTGATTGCCTTAGGCTGGTATAAAGAGTCTTAATGATCTCTATATCAAAAGTAATTCTTTTTGCCACTTAAGGGAATATTTCTGCGGGTCACCTTCCTTAAGATGTCTCGTTTTGGTATCATGGCAAGACAACTCCTCGCTACGTGGACAACCATTCACCACCCCCTTAAGTGTGAAATTGTTGCCTACCTAGTGAACCCTCGTCATCCGCTTCACTCCATCCCTTTGGATGTGTGCTTCGTGTCTCAGCTCGAGAGATGTTGCTATGTCTCATTCCGCGAGTTGATATGGTATGCTCGATCTCCGAGGAGATCGTTTCCTATAGAGTATTTTTTTTTCGCCATCGTGTTGGATGAAGATCTCGAAAGCAAGGACGTCAAGTTCAATTGGAGCAATGAACCAACATCTTCGGGAAGGGCAATTGGATCGACAAGTTCGTGTTAGCCAGTGTTCCCTCTATCTTCTTACCTCACGTCTTGAATCTCAGGACGAGATTCTTGTTTAGTGGGGGTGAGTTGTCACATCCCTAGAATTTGTTTGTCATTAGTTGCATTAAGGCATTCATGTCATCATGTTCAAATTTCTCAGAAAGTTGAAATGGGGATTGCCTAATCCCTAGCATTAAAGGAATCCACTAGTTTTACCTAAAATATTTTCGGTAAGTCCAAATGGCTTTCAAAAATGTTCATCAATTATGGTAAATACTGTAAACAGTAGCCAGAGGTGATGCACATTTTTCCATGACATATTTGGGCTCTGAATTAAATCATATTCTATTTGAATTTGGGCACTTAAATACTATGAAATATTTAAAATGTCCAAATAACCCTAAACTGAAATGTTCCATGTTGGATATATTCCAAGCACTGGCCACGATCAGTTTGGTGATTTTTGAGTGTGCCTAAGTATTTTTAATAAAGCCAAACACAATTACACAAAATAGAATAAGAGAGAGAGAGAGACAGTACCTGGTCACTTACCTTGGCCCAGTACTGTAGTTGGCGGCCCAGTCCACCAGCGCCTCCAGGTTGTCTTCAACCTGAGGCAGCTGCGTGTGCAGCAACCTGACAAGTCGAGTCGCGCCTCCTCCTCCTTTGCCTGCGTACTCCCCCGACGCCCTGGACGCCTCTGGCATCGCCACGCGCCCCTTGGACCCTCTCTCACTCTCCCGTGCTCCCCCCCTCTGTTTCTTTCGTGCACAGCCACCCGAACGCGCCGTCACCACCGCTCGTCGTTGCCGCGACCACCGGCCCTCCTTCGCTTCCCCGACTAGTCCACAAGCTCTGCGACGTCGCCCTCGACCCCCTCACCGAGCCACGCCCCGCTGGAAGCCCTGCAGCGTCGCCCTCGAGCTCGTCTTCAACCTTCGGCCGCCGGCAACCTCACCTTCGATTCGCCACCGTTCGTGCTTCCCCGGCCTCCCTGAGCTTCTTTTCAGCATCCCTGTGAGCTGCTGATCCTCCCCCTATGCTCTTCCCCTCCGTTCCCATTCTCTATCCGCCATCCCCGTGCACCCGAGCTCCGGCCGCCGCCATGGCCGACGAGCCTTGCGCTCGCGAGCTCCTTCGCTCAAACCCGCCGCACGGTTGTGCTCCTGGAGCTCCCAGGAGTCCAGAGAACCCCTTTGGCCAGCCGCTAGCACTCCGAAGCCTCGTCCCGCTCGACGTCCGAACACCGGCCACCGCGTTTGTCGTCGCCGGCGAGATTCCGGCTGCCCCGTGACCACCCGTCTGGGACATTAGATGCGCGAGTGCAAGAGCTCATGCTCGGTGCCTCCCGAGCGACAAACCACAGCTCCTAACATGTTTCCGGCGATCCTCCGCCGCGGTTCGAGGTCACCGTCGGTGACGCTCCGGCGACTGTCAACGTGGCCATCTAGTTAGCGCTAATCCCCCACCACTTAACCCATTGACCCACTTACATATGGGACCCACGCCCTTAATCAACCACAGTTAGTTTCCTGTTTAGTCTTAACTAATCACAGTGGCCCCACACGTCAGCTTTGACCAAGCTGACGTGGACTTTGACTGGGCCCACTTGTATGTGACACTAACCAGCCCCGAGTCACTGACCAGTGGACCCCACTGGTTAGGTTTGACCTGGACCGGGCGTGTTGACCTGCTGATGTCACACTGATGTCATGCCGACGCAATAAGCTAATTTTCTGGATTTAATTTAATTCAGGAAATTTCAGAAAATAGTGCTAACTTCTAAAATTCATAGAAAATAATCTATAACTCCAATGGAAATAAGTTAGATATGAAAAATGATCAGAAAAATATGAAGAATCTGTTTATGCCATGATCATGCATGTTTGAACAAGTTAACCTCACTGAATAGGACAAATGATGATTAGGGCAATTTATGAAATAACATTTGGAGTTGGAATTTATTCTTGTTCGAGTTCCACTTCAATTAACTTGGCTAGATATTGCATTAGGTGAATTCAGTACCTTAACATGACATGTCATTCATGTGAATGTGCATTGCATTGATTGTGTTCTTTCCCAGTTGCCGGTGTTTGTCCCCTCTTAGTAGACGACGTACCGACGATGAGTTCGATGACACCGATGAAGAACTATATTATCTTCGGAAGTGCCAGGCAAGCAAAACCCCCTTGTTCATTCCGATACAATCCCACTCTCTCGCTTCTGCTCTCTTTTACTGCATTAGGACAACAACGATTCAACTGTTACATGTTGCGGTAGTTGAACCCCTTTATCCTTTGCATGACCTGTCATTCCACAGTAAATAGATGAAATCCACTAGCATGAGTAGGAGTTGTTTGAGCCCTGATGTGCCTACTCATTCATGCTTGTTTGTCATGCCTGCTACTGCTTAGAGTTGAGTCAGGTCTGATTCATCAAAGATGAATCAGAGGTGTGTGAACATGTCCTACTGTGTGTGAGCTAAGTGTGTGAACACGATTTGGTAAAGGTAGCGGTGAGAGGCCATGTAGGAGTACATGGTGGGTTGTCTCATTGCAGCCGTCCTCAGGAACTGAGTTCTGTATTTGTGATCCATGAAACAGTTACTACCACACATTGGGTTCCGGTAACTCGACCCCTCTCAGCTTATTAATCGCCTCGATCTCTGTCCAAGAGTTGTAACTAGTTTCTGGTGTTTGTAGGATATGTGTTGGGGGCCGTGCGTAGCGCTGACCCTAGGGGTGGGCTATGTTGCGGTAGAGACACGAGGCACGGTGTACCGAGACGCCCGTTTGGTGCCTCGGGAACCCTGCTCTCATCGTTTGGGGCCGTGAGCGACACCCCGGCCGGATCTCCTCGTGGATGGAACCCGAATAGGCGATAAACCTGGACTAGAGACTTGTGTGGTTAGTCGGTCGTGGCCGACTCCTCGCCAGCTTCCCTTGAAGGTTGCCGAGATACACGAGGTGTACATGGCGGTAAGTGGCGAGAGCGTCTGTGAAGAAGTACACCCCTGCAGGGTTAATATGATCTATTCGAATAGCCGTGTTCGCGGTAAAGGACTTCTGGGTTGCCTATAACAGTTCATAGACAAGTGAAAGTGGATACTCTAAAATGCACAAGATAAGCGTGCATGCTATGGATGGCGTTCTCGTAGGGAGACAGGAGCGGATCCATAGTGGTGTATTGATATGGTGAATATGTGGACTCGTGTGTGCCACCTCAAAAGAGTTACTTGCAGTCGTAGTTCAGGTTAGCCACCGAGTCAAAGATGGCTTGCTCCTTTTAAACTCCACCACCCCCCCATTTGATAATGATGCATATGTAGTTAGTTCTGATGTAAGTCTTGCTGAGTACAATTGTACTCACGTTTGCCTATTTTATGTTTTTGCAGAGAGACGTCAGTCTCGCTAGTAGTTCCGCGTGTACTTCGATGTTTAGCTTGTTAGCTCAGCTACGATCTTGTGCCCTCGGCAGGATCTGGTAGATAGTCAGGCTTTTCAGCCTTTTTCATTTGTAGATGTCTGTACTCAGACATGATAAGCTTCCGCTTGTGCCTTGACTTGTATGCTCTGAGTGTTGGGTCATGAGACCCATGTTTGTAATATCTCGCTCCTCGGAGCCTAATGAATAAATATTTGAGTCGTAGAGTTATGTTGTGATGCCATGTTGTATTTACACATATTGAGCATATTGTGTGTATGTTTGAAATGCTTGGTATGTGTGGGATCCGACAATCTAGTTGTTTATCCTTGGCAGCCTCTCATATGGGGAAATGTAGTCTAGTGCTTCCTGAGCGATAGTAGTCCGCTACAGCCCGGTTCACCGGAGTCCTGCTAGCCTAGCACTACTGCTTGGACACTTGACTGGCCGGCATGTGTTTCACTTCGTTCCTATGTCTGTCCCTTCAGGGAAATGTCACGCGGTGATATTCGGAGTCCTTCCTAGCCTGCTACAGCCCGGGTTACCGGAGTCCTGTTAGCCTAGTGCTACAGCCCGGATTCATACGTTGATGACCGACATGTTCGATGTGATTCATGTATGCCTGTCCCCATGGGTTAGCGCCGCTTTGGGTTCACGACTAGCCATGTCGGCCGGGTTCTCTGTCATATGGATGCTAGCGACACTATCATATATGTGAGCCAAAAGGCGCAAACGGTCCCGGGCCATGGTAAGGCGACACCCGTGGGAATACCGTGCGTGAGGCCGCAAAGTGATATGAGGTGTCACCGGCTAGATCGATGTGACTTGGAATCGGGGTCCTGACACCAGGCGCGAAGCTGGCAAAATAGCCCGGCAAGGGCTGCGGGGCACACTATGATGTGACACCCGACGACACATTTAATGCACACTATCAGCCTACAGAGTTAGGTACGATAGCATTGTTTACTATCTAATCAGTATGTAAAGATTGATTTGCCACTGTGGTGACCCCTTGATCTATAAAAGGAGGCCCACGGCAACGTAGAAAGGATTCGAACCCTTCCACACTCATACGCGCGTAGCCACTCTCGCCCCGAGGCAACCCTGCCGGGCAAGTGTGCTGCATTCACCACCATTATCCACCATCAATCAAAAATCAGGAGTAGGATTTTACACCTCGCGGCGGGCCGAACCTGGCTAAAATTGCCCGCATGATCTCTGCCGTGCTGTGTGACACTTCTCCGCTCTTTGCCCAATGTGCCCATCCCCCCTCCAAACCGAAAGGGGCTCATGGCCCCATAGGTGGTCGTGGTTCCCCACGACATCTTTGGTGCGCCAGGTAGGGGGATCACTTGCGCGAACCTGAGGAGCATATGAACGTGTCATATTCATCGACGACGTCACCCCTCGTGACGCCCAAGGGGATTGCTGAGATAGAGCGGAAGAGCAACATTGCTCCCGCACCAATCTCGCCCACTCTCTGCCATCTCCACACGCCGTGGTCGCCACGACTATGGAAGCTAGCGGCAAGGGCAACAATACCAACCCGAACCGTCCAGGCAATAGGAATGCCTTGCAAATCCCGCTCGGGAGAAAGGAGCTATGTGCAAGGGTACCAGGTTTGCTCTCTCTACCACTCTTACTCTTTGCCAATCGTGCTACTCTGGGTTTTAGCATCATCAATGTCGACGAGCCTGTGTGATGCTCGGTCCAACATATACCCTACTTAGGGAAATCCTAAGTAGATCGCCAGTGCAAGTCCGTTGGTCGAGGCCCTGGCAAGTATGCACCGGCAAGGCCGCCCGCGTCTGCATGGCTTTTGTGCCATCTGCCATTGGATTGGTCAAAAGGTGCGGAGAAGAAGAGAGAGAAACCGACCGTACCTAACACCACGTCTTGCTGCCCAAAGTTACATGTGCTTCTAGCCGACCCGTGCCGGGAGCTAGATGTAGATATACAAGCAACACAGTCCTTCCCGGAGCACGCGAGCTATGCGAGCAGCCGCAGCTAGTGGAGGGATAGATGGGAGCACAAATAAGAGCTAAGTGAACATAATCTTTGTTATACTTTCAAATCTAGAATTTGCATTTGTATAGTGCCAAAGTGTTTTGTATGATGAAATCTATCACAAGATGGTACCTTTGCTAGATTCTTGTCTGCACCCTCATTCCGTTCAGATTCCTCTCGCAGAATGGGTGGCCCCTCGGAAACTACTAAGGAAAAATCTGTCGGGACGCATCCACGGCAAGATAAATGTTAAGGGCCAGACCCTTGCGACTTTCGCGGCAATATGATACTGGCAGGCAACCAGAGCATGCATAGAGACTAATCATGCAGACACTGATGGATAAATCTCGAAAGGGATAAACATGCAATTTAGATTAAACAAAAGCATCAAGTTCACACGAACGCATAAATGACATAATGTCTAAACACAGGACATGCATCATTATTGTCTTGTTTATAGGACAACGTGGCGGCAAGAACAGTTCAAAGCTAGGTCTGGCGACCTTGTGAAGTGACGCGGATGCGAAGAACCTTGTCGACAAGGGGTGGCTATTTCCTCAGCAGAAGGGACGTCTGCGCTCGACGGCGGCTTCCTGAAGCCGTCGTGAAGATCAAGATATGGGTGGCGGCAGGCAAGGTTCTTAGAACCATGAAGAGGGCATTGCGGGCGAGCTTCCGAGATTCACTTGAGAAGCGGCCGGCCCTTCCTTCTTCGTGCACCTTCAGCTTCTCAATCAGCTCGTTGAAGAAGACCCCTGTCCTGGCACTGGGGGCATCCTGCTTGCTGGTCGAGTAGACTGGTCCTTCTATACCCATCGCCTCATTCTGGAAGGTAAGGCGGTTGGCGATGTTGATCAAGCTTTTGATCCACATGTCAACTTGACCAGAGTGGTTCTCCAGCTTGTCTTCTGCTTCCTTTCGTGGGCGCCTCGCCGTGTCCAGATCCTTTGCCAGCTGCTTCTCAGGAGCATCGATGGATTCCATTGAACTCTCCAAGGAGCCGATCCTGGCCTTTAGGTCTTCAATGGTATCGTTGGCGGTCTCAAGGCCCTGGATCTTGGAGGAGAGTTGCGACTGTGTGTCTTTTAGGAGGTACCCTGCTTTCTGCACCTCCTCCTTGAGGGCCAAAACCACCTTGGCGCTCCCGGCAAGCTTCTCTGTCGATTCGACCACCTGCCGGTCGAGGTCCACCTTGGCGGCAGAGACGGCAGCAAGATCATCAGTGAGAATCTTCAGTTGGGCAGCAGAATTGGCGGTAAGGGCGTCCAGGGCAGCCTTGTGCTTGTCCTCCAGCTCTTTGGTGCGCTGCTGAACAAGGACCTCCAGATCATCGTCCTTGGCGAGGAGAGTGGCCTCGAGCCTCTCCTCCCGCAGAGAAATTTCCTGTTCCCTGGCATCCAGAAGGGCTTTGCACTCAGCCAGGCGTGCCTCCCGAGTGATGACATCTTCCCTCGTCATCGAGATCGTCTCCTTCTGCCTCAAGAGGACCTGGAACTGCTTGCCGTACCAGTCATGTAGCTCCATTCCCTTATCCTTCAGCTTCTGGTCCACCTTGTTCGCGAACTAGCGCTGCTCCTTGAGCTCATGCCACTTCCGGCTATGCCACTCCCGCATCTCTTTATGACCCGCTGCCATGGACTCCATAAAGGACAAGTCCATGGGGACAGCGACAGGGTCGTCCACCTCTTTGACTCCTTGGTAGAACGACGCCAGTATGCGCTGAAGCTCTTCATCAAGTTTCGTGCTCATCTCCATTGATGAGCTGGGGGCTCCAAGTCCAGGCTGAGCGAGCACTAGCGCCAAGTTGCTCGAAGATGGTGGCAGGACTTCCACTGAGGTGCCGAATAAGGGGAGGGGGCCCATGGTTTGGAGGGGTATCTTCTCGTCGACCATGACCCCTGATCCAGACACGCTGTCTGGGATTTCCTCGGGCTCCTTCAGGGGACCCAGGGCGCCCCCAGCAGCATGCTCCTGCTCCTCTGCGACAGCAATCTTGGCGGCTTCGTCCGCGGCGTCCTTCCCAATATTGGCCACCTCATCCAGCAAGTCTGGCTCCTCATTCAAGGGGGCTGCAAGCAGATCTAGCAACAAATGATGGAAGGACATAATTGCTTAATGAGACAGGGGAGCAAAGAAAGGAGATAAGAGAGAAAAGAGAACATATAGATTATGTGGAGGAGTCTGCCGGGTAGAAGCTTCGGTTTCCCCGACAACGTTAGTTGACAAGTCAAGGCCGGACTCTTCCATGGAAACCCTTGGAGGGTATCCATCGACTCTATCAACAAGCGGGGTGGGCCCCTCTTGGAGAGGCTTGTCTTGATTGGTCCCCTCCCCTCCTTGGGCATCAAGGGAGGGGAGCTCTCTAGCATCGCCCTGAGCGAGAGGAATTTCCTCTGCACTTTCAAGTCGGGGGCTCGGTATCGGGATGCTCGTGCCGCTCCCTACCGGGCCCGTCCCTCCTGCTGTCGTCGATGACCCCGCGCGCCTGAGCCGCTTGGTCCAGTGGATGAGGGTCTATGTCTCCTCCTCCTCCTCCCTGTTAACAACAAGCAAGAAAGACCAGTCAGCAAATGCAGGCGAAGCATGCTGGAGATAATACAAGAAAAGGAGAAAGGGAGGAGGCGGTCTCCCTTACTCTTCATCGATGAGCATGGAGTGTAACTCGAAGTGCAGGAGCGGTGAGGGTGCCCTGCTCCTCTTCTGGGGCAGAGGGACAGAGCTCTCTGGCAACCTCGAGTCCTACCGGGGCACATGGGGCTTCGTTGAAGACGAGCCCTACGAAGAGCCCGAACTTGATTGGGCGCTGGAGTCGCCCCCCATAGCTGCCGGCTGCTTGGCGGGAAGGGCCCCGGCCCCGGAGAGTCAACGAATATGCTGGCGCACAGCTTCAGGAACACTGGCTTTGGAGGTGGTCTCCTTCACCCTCCTAGTAACAGGCACATGATCGGGGGTTGCCGCTCCTTAGTTGGTCGCCCGCTTGCGAGGGCGTGGATCCAAGATTGGCTCGGGGGCTTGGGGGCCTTCTACGAGCCACCCCTCTTCAGGTTCGACCACCTCGTCCACCTCTTCTTCCTCTAAGGCCTCTATTGCCGCGACATACAGAGCCTCAATCCCGGAAGGCCCGTCCCCGACAGCCTCTCCTCGACATGCTCTTTCCTGGCAACCTCTTCCAAGACTTGCGTCTCACCCCTGCCATGGGAAGAGCTCTCATCTCCAGCTTTCCCTCTTCCCTTTACGGCCTTCCCGGCCTTCACCGCTGCTGCAGCTTGGGCCGCCTTGTCTTCTTTGAGGCGCTTCTTGCGTCTCACCCCTGCCGTGGGAAGAGCTCTCATCTCCAGCTTTCCCTCTTCCCTTTACGGCCTTCCCGGCCTTCACCACTGCTGCAGCTTGGGCCGCCTTGTCTTCTTCGAGGCGCTTCTTGATGAATGCCACCTCCACCTTGGAGGTGCGCTTATACATTTTGACCTCCACCTTAGTAGCCCTTTCTACTAGGGTAGAGGACCATGCCAACTCTTCATCAAGAGAGTAACTCCCAATCACCTGAAACTCCTTGGACATTGTAGTGCGACATCCATTTCAAAATTTGATCCCTTGCAAAGTTGATGTTCAGCGGAATGATGTTTGCCGGCAGCTTGAAGAGCCCAAAGCGGCAGAATAGCTGATCGCACAACCAGGCGTGGCCATAAATTGTCAGGTTGTTGGCCAGGCCAGGGAGCAATCTCATCCTGTGCCCAGGATCTGCATACTCCCTGGTGAATCTGTCCCTTTTCTACAGAGAAGCAATGCGACGAAGGAGGAAATCTTCCCCTACATGCTCGACGGTCAGCCCGGTAGTCTTCAGACGAGTGATTCAGTTTATTGGCGGGCAGAGCCTATCCTCGGTAAGGCCAAATGCCCTCCAGAAATTGTCGCGCACAAGGCGTTCCGCTCGTGCCTGGTAGAAATCAGGGGCCTTTTCATCCTGAATCCAACACTAACACTACAAAAAAAATACACTTCCGTGATGATACATGTTTGTCACAGTAGGTCACGTTTTCTGCCATGCATGTACATCCATGACGATTTTATGACAGAATCAAGATAGTCATACATGTGCTGTCGTGGAAGTGTTCCATGACATTACCAAAATTATCATCACGGAAGTGTCCACTTCCATGACGATAAATCGCGCGTCACAGAAGTGCTTTCATCAAGGGTGACTAACACGTGACATCCACCATAACGGGTCGCCGTTAAGCTATCGGGTTCCGGTTTGGATCCGATAATCCGTTAACAGCCCGGACCAATGGGGATTTTTCACGTGTAAAATTCTCAATGGCCAGAGGAACCACGTGTCGCCTTACCGTTGGGACAGATGTCATCCACTCATTGGACCGAAGGAGCCTATGATACACCGACACGTGGCACGGCCCAACATAGGCCCATTTCGATTAAAAGGCCGGCCCATTTGACTTGGTCAAAAGGTAGCAGGCTGGCCCATGGAAAGCCTGTTAACGGCCTATTTGCATATAACCCATTTACAGCCCGCTAGGTCATGGCCCGTTATGGCTTATCCGAATTAGGCCCAGTAGCATCATCTGGGCCGTCCAGTATGATTCCAGCCCATTGTAACTTCCGGCCCATGTATGGCCCATGACGTCTTTCTGCCCATATGAGGCCCTTTGTAACTCTTGGCCCACTAACAGCCCGTGGTGAAACTGGCCCGTAATGAACAGTGTATCGCTTTATACCCATTAACGGCCCATTAGTCTGTCGCCCGTTTCCAGCCCGTGTTAACTTTCGGCCTTCTAAGGGCCCATTTATTCTTGGGCTCATTTCCAGAATTGGATTACTTATGGTCTGTTACTGGTCTGTTTCGCTTGTGGGCCAAATTCTGCCCGTGGTTACAGTCGGCCTGTTTGTGGCCCGTTAACACGTTGGGCTGTTTTCGTAGCGTCATCAATTACGGCCTATTAATGGCCCGTTATGGTCCGGCCATAAAACAGAAGATTTCCACTCTAGCCCGTTTACGGCCCATTTTGTGGTCCGTCATTGGTCCATGAATAGTACGGCCCATGTTTGGCAAAACGATTATACGGACCGTAGAAGGCCCATAGATGAGACAACCCGTAGACGGCCCATGGATCCTACAACCCGTAGATGGCCCATGGATCCTACGGCCCGTGGAAGGCCCATGGATCGTACAGCCCGTGGAGGGCCATGGTCACTACAGCAGGTAGAAGGACAATGGTCACAACAGTCCGTGTGTTGCCATGGTTATTGTGGCCACTAGAAAAACGCGGAAAAAGAACTACAATGACTACAAGCAAAAAACTAAACAAGACAATAAGGAAATAGATAAGCAAGCAACTAACGCTAGGCTATTACTGCTATTACACATATTACATCCACTGGGCATCAAAGTTCGCCGCAAGTGCAACTATAGGGAACAAAGCAGCATATTACATACACTGGCCGTCTAAACTGGCCACCAGTGCAAATAAACGCGGCAGCAAAACAAGTCCATAACTGAAACAACTTCAGAATAGCTCAAGAAACGTTATCCTGGGTATCCACCATGCTGGCAATAAGCTTAACAATCTTATTAGCTTCGTCCTGTTTGGTGCTAAAATCCTCCTACGCTTGTTGTTGCACCAGAAAGTATGCATCTGAATGCTCCACGGACTTCCGCAGTCCTTCCACTTCTTGTCGCAGCACAACTGATCGATGTCTTTCAACTTGTAGTTGAGACTCAAGAAACCGAACTGATTCACACAGTGAGTTTGAATAGCTTGTGCAAGCGGTAGTGGACAGTAACTCGAACACTAAACCAAGACAGGACTTTTGGGTTGTCTCACTGTCTTCAAGAAAGTTTTCCTTAGCTGTTTTATCAGCTTTGTTGGAGACCAACAAGGATGTCTCACTATCCTGAACCTTATCTGCATTACTTCCTTTACCATTTCTTAATAAGGCACTCTTCCCCAATATTATGTCAGCATTCTAAAAGAAGAAACAAGCAGACACATAACAAGTTTAGCATGTACTAGTATATGAAACTCATTTCGGTGAACCAGTTCATTAGTAAGGTGGACATGATTAAACTACCAAGTCTTCTATTGCCAAGTAGTACATAATAAAAGCATCAAACAAACATATATCTATGTCATATGGTCACTGCATTGTCTTACCAAATCAAAATAGAGACACCATTCAAATCATATCAGTTCAAGACAAAGCAACACTAAAAGAATACAAAGCATGGGAAACTACTTGACACAACAAGATTTCAGATGGGTACCACGGGTCTACATGTACAACAACACTATTGGCTCTGTTGTGATGCTATTAATGTGCATGATATGAGAAGTCAACTGTATACACAATTAAAATTGAAATCAACAGAGCTATTTATAAGAGCAAACCTATTAAAGAAACATGCGTAAACATACCTGCTATGCCATTGGAGTTTCAATTGGATCCTTCAATTTAAAAATTAGTTTGTATGAGTAAATACAGTGATACAAGAGCAAAGCAGTATGCACGATAGCAATGGAATCTTAAATGAAAATAGTTGTTCTTCAGGTTTAAGCACTTGTTCTACATGAGTAGAGTACAGTAAGATGCAAGAATATAGTACTTAAAAATAGAAAATGAGCTCATAGACCCGACTTCTTGGTTCGAGACCAGTACAGAACCAGGCGTTCCCAGTCATCGTCCAGTAAATGTGTCTCAGGAGAACGTAAGGGAATTTGATGAGTTTCTTTGCCGGTGAAGTACGCTTTCTTCGAGTAATTCGATCATCGCCACCAAGCATTCTTGAAGATAGCAGAGGTATTAGCACAGGTTACCTCATCCTGAGTTTCCAAATCGGTCCTTCTCTATAGAGAAAAATGGGAAAATTTGCTGTATTATAACCATCATGGAGGTAGAATGTATGGGACAAAGAAAAGTAATTGCCATGAATAACATTACTTACACATAACTCCTGGACAAACACCTGCAACTGGCATTTTCCTTCATCTTCAGTATAATATTTCCATGATGGGAAGATACGCACAGAGGATTTAACAACATCAAATGCAATAGATGCTAAACTACGACTGGCTGGTTGTGCTTCCTCCACAGGAATAGGTGTACTAACTGGTGGAGTTGGGGTTCGCCGTGGTAGAACTCGCATCACCCGCTCCAATTCAAATGGCTGATAGACAGGAAACATAGTTGAATGTACAGACATTGTATGATAGACAAATCCAATAGATAGTGTGGAAAAAAGAGGGCAAGAAATAGTTGACATGTATATTGTTTAACTAAAACGGATAGCATGATATAATTTCACATATATGATGTCTATCTAAACTGGATAACATAGCATAACATAATTCAAAGATATGATGAATAACTAAACATGATCGCATGACATAATTCACGTACATGTTATCTAAGTAATCAGGATTGCATGATTTAATTCACATATGTGATTTATATGCTAAGCAGAGGGCATTCGCATATATGATGTCTGAACTAAGAACATGGTGTTAAATATTGTGTATATGATGTCTAAACTATGCAATGCAAGACACCATATGCATGATATGAGAAGTATAACCGTGCCAAGTTAGAGCATACACCTCGGTGGGGGCATAGGACTGGTCATCTGTCTCTGAATCCATCTCCGAGGAGCTATCGGGACCCAGCAAGAGATCTCCTTCGACAGGTAGCACTGTCTGCTCTGAAGGCCTTGTTTTTACTCCAGATTTTTCCATCACCCACTCAAATGGCTAATTCACAGGAAGAGTAGTTTAATGTACAAACATTGTCGACAAATGGAAATGTAATGAAGAAAAGGATGAGCAAGATATCATTCAAATATACGATGCCTGGTTAAACAGGATGGCATTGCACATTTCACATATATTATAGCTGGCTAAAAGACATGAGACTACATAATTCCCATATAGGATATAGAAACTAAACAGGTGGCATTACAGAACATGTCTAAACTAAGCATATTACAAATATGATGTCGAAAGTAGGCACTGCAAGGCAACATATGCATGATATGACTAACATCATCATGCCAAGTTAGAGCAAACACCTTGGGGGGTAAACAGGAGTGGTCAGCTATGTCTGAATCTGTCTCAGAACAGATATCTTCCTCTGGATTACAATCTAGAGAGGGGGGGGGGAGGGTTTGCCATTGAACCCACCATGGAGCGATGTCTGCATGACATTGTGTTGCCGCACAAAACTCTTCTCTTTTTCTCTACATGTTCAGCATGACTGTGTACAATATCTGACATGCATAGGAAAAAAGTATGGTGAGATTATGTAAGGAGAGCATGCAGAAATCTAGAGTGATGGTACCAACCAGTGGATGGATCCAAAAATAATGACAGCAGGCTGATGTTTGCTTTAATTTAATAAAAAGGCAGATGATGATTTCTTTACTATTTGTTTCCCACCCAAGATGAACAACATAGGCATACCCTAGGTGAACCAGATATTAGACAGAGATACTATTCATTGCTGCCTCGATATGTGCCCCACAACTAATTTAGAACTCAAGTTTGATCATTAATTTGGACCTGAATTGGAGTCTAAGAGGTGAATAGGACGATAAAGTAGCAGGTAATATTAAGCAATTCATAACATAAGCAGAAAAAAATAGTGCGACCTCTCTTGTGTACCCGTGTACTCCTCAGGTTCACCTGCTGAGTCGATGATGGTGATGCCATTGCGGTGGGTGCCGGTGGCAGGGAAGGAGATCTGGGGTGGCGAAAGACGATCAGGAGTCGTGATGTCTGGTTTGGTGGATGCTTCTGTTGATGGAGCAGCTCAGGTGAGGTGGACGATCTCGCGATAGGAGCAGGACAAACCACACAAAGTTTTCTTCGACACCTACCTGTAACTGAAGTAATTCTGTAAGGGCTCATTTGGCTTGCATGATTCTAAAAACGCAGGGATAGGAAAAACATCAGAATAGGATAGGAATGCACACAGGAAATAGAGCATTTGTAAACACATGATTTCTGTCAACTTGGGTGTTTGGTTGACAGGAACTGAAAGAGCAGAGGAATGCAAAGAAACATGGCCAAAATAAAGTGAAACCATATGAAAGCTTGTACAGTTAGGATGTTATTCTGCCACTAATTCACTTGGTCTTGTTTTCATGCATAGGATTTTGAAAAGTAGGTCCAGGTGGATGTTTTGCTCCATTCCTTTCAACAAAATGCATGAATAATTGAATAGTAGAGTGCCATAGGAAAATTTCCTATTGCTATGTTTTTTCGTTGAACCAAAATAGCCCTAATGGATCCACATTAATGTAGAGTAATAAGTGATGCAACAAGTGTACAACCTCTTTGCCGTAGCCGTGTCGACCTCCGCATCATTGGGTTGGTCGCTGAAGAAGTTGAGGCAGAGGTGGCTGTCGGAGGTGTGGAGGAAGATCTGAGGAATCTGTAGACGGCGTCCAGGGCACTGCTCGGTTGTGATGGATAGTTCCGTCGTTGGAGCAGCTCCGGCGAGCCGTAAGACGTCGAGGCTAAAGCAGCACAAGACATACATCGTTAATCTCAAGTGGGATTCTAATAGCATCTCCAATATATGATGTAAAAGACATTAACAAAAAGTGATAATTGTAAAATTTACATCACCAAAAACCACCTGACTACAACAGATGAGGTAAAAACTATTGACTCTAAACTTAACTGTCAAACTGAAATTTACTGTGGAATCTGAATGTTACTATCGAAACTGAACGCAATGGTAGCAGAGAACCGCCATGGAGATGGCTCCCGCGATGCCGACTTCGAGGTAGCTACGCCATGGGGGTGCGGGATGGAGCACCGTTGGTGCCGGGAGGTCGAGTTAAGGAGAAGGTGTGATGCAATGAGTGTACAACCTCTTTGGTGGCGCCGAGTAGGCCTTGGCTTCGTCCGAGGAGTCGGTGAGGATGCTGCGGTTCTGGTGGAGCAGGTTAAGGCGGCGTTGTGGGGATGGAGCATCTGCGATAGATGAGGCAATTATTGAAGGAGCTCCTTGGAGGTGGAGGATGGGGCGGCTGAACCGGTGGGACGATGAGTTGGACAACGGATCCTCATCCGGGGACGTGGATGAGGGACGTCGAGCTGTTGCGGTGGACGACGTCGTCGCGGAAGAGGCTCTGGCTGGGCAGTGGTGAGATGGCGGACGGAGGAGGGTGGGGTTTCGCGGCTGGAGTGGAGAGGTTATGGCGGCCTGGGATTTCGAATGGCGAAAAGGAGGCGATGGGAGGGGGAACAAACTTAGGGACGCGCTTGTCCAAAATGTAGGGTGTGTTACAAAAGTACCCCCACCGATTTGAACTAGCGGCCCTTTCGGCTCAGGGTTAGAAGGGGGATTTGGTGTGTCAGGATTTGGCAGCTGGAGAGAGTTTTTGTGCGTGTTGTAATTTAGGGATAGGAAGGCGCGGGTTGTGAAGGCGCGAGTTTTGGGAGCACGATATCTGAATTTTCGGGATATAACAAGGCACGGGTTGAATTTTAGGGACAAGCCTAACGTGTAATATTTTACTTGTATGTAGCAAATCAATTCACACTTCCCTCAACAAAAAAAGAAAAAAATGTAACTATTCACACCACACAAAGAGAGAGTATTGTCTCGTTTTACTACACAAATGCTATTCAAAGCTATGAATCCATGTTATGTCCAATTAAATTTTTTCGCTGGCTGTATAATGCATGTAACCTACTCATACCAACATTTCAGTGCTTTCCAAATGTCTATACTACCGCTGCAATTCGAACTAAATTTGAATTTGTTTCTTCATTTGAATAAGAATCTACAATCATGATTGTTGCCAACTTCAACCGTCATTCATGTATTACCTTAATAACACACCACATAATTACTATAGAGATAGATATGAACTATGTGTACTATATGAACTCGAATTCAATTTTTTGAATACACTTGATGTTGATTCCAAATAATAGTACATTTGATGTACTAACTAGATATTCATAATCTAAACCATGTTCCATACGTACACCGTGTTTATCACACAAAGTATAGAGCCCCGCCCCCTACATTATGACAAGTATTTAGCCCTGAGCTGCAAAAGCCACACATTATCCCAAATTATAATCAGTGTTCTACATTATGATATCTTCTTCAAGTATCTGTATCCACTTTTTTATAACGAATTATGATCTCTGTTCGTCTTTCGCACCTTCACGATCCTCTTCTCTTTGTAGCTAGCTAGTGCTAACTTTCTATCGTGCATGCACATGCCCGCCCCCTCTCACCGTCCCTCAGCGTCCCCTCCATCGCACACATTCGTTATTTCTCTTTAGTTCGTTCACCCATGGTGTGTGTAGGCCCCCCGGCTCCTTCTTTCCGGCACACACTGGTCGATATACCTCTCTAGCCAAGTGTGCCTACCACAAACACACACTTCCCCTCTTCTCTTCTCACCGTCCATGCCCCCTATGTCCAATACGGTTCCACGCAGGTGCACACTCCCGCCCCTCTTTTCAACGATCTCATACTCGCACACTCCTCCCCCTCGACATAGTAGGCCTCTCGCACCACCTACTAGCCGCACCCATCCCCCCTGTCCGTATCTCCGAACCTTATTTGCTTCTAACACATGCATGCATGTATACGTACCGATCTCCCTACATATATCTAGGTCGACTATAATGTTTTTCCCCATGCACCGATAGACTTACCTCACTAGTTATGTCTCTCCCTTTCTCGAACACACGACGGTTGATCTTCCTATGTAGTTATGTATGCTTACCACAACCATATCGTCCCCCCTCATCATCCTTGCATACCTCCCGACTCGTCTCTCACACGCACGTGCATAGATAGACATACATCCCCGACCCTCTCTTATTGATATTGCACTCGTACCCTCCGTTTGCCTAGCAGGCCTCTCCCACCATTTGTGAGAAGCAATTCCACCACCAACCCTCTGACACTCTACCTTTGTCTTTCTCCCAACCTTATTCCTCTGCTACACATATGCATGGATGCCGATCGATCTCCCTCAATACATAGCTAGGTCTCTCTCCTTCTCCACACATATACTAGCCGATCTACCTCTCTATAGTTAGGTGTCTGCCCCCTCCCCCCCCCCCCCACACACCAATAGTCAAACGTTGTAGGTAGGTATCCATGCCATAGATAAAAACTACACCTCTGCCCTCTCAAATTCCAGTAGGCCAGCCGCCCTGTATCTTTGACATGGGAAAACACAAATTAGAAGGCACTCTTTATCGATCGCGCAACCACACACTTCATCCCTTTTTCTGATTCTATCGATATCTCACGCCGATGATCCCTCCACTCTCTTCTCGTGGATCGCTCCCTCTATATATGACAAATACATGACTCTGTTTCACACACATTGCATATGTTACATTTTTTTGTTTGAGATATCATCGACACATTGCCTCTGTTTCGCACAAACCATCTCTCTCACACCTACCCACGTACATACCTACACCTAAAGAATAGTTAGGACACACGTACTCACGTCTCGTTCCCGGCCACATCCGCGCGGGTACATGGTGGAGTTCATTTCTGTACGAAAAGGCAGCCCACATGATAATTTGACGCGTGTAGCGGTTGTTTACTCGAAGTAGGGTCGTGTACCACGCGTAGATGGAAGAAAGTTCGACTTGATACGTTAGTATTAAATAACATTATATTCCTCAATGGCACATACAGAATATAAAATGATTGTTGTCGAGAAAAAAGAAAAATATGCTCCACTATATACAATGGAGCCTTCCTGCCGGGGTTTGTCTCTCGTCACACCATCTCACACAAGGAGGCAGTGGCCTCCCACTCTCACTATTAGTCAGTGATCCGGCCGCATCCCGTCCGTCGGCGGAAAGGGAGGATGTGCATCATTTCTCTGTTCGATGGCGTTGAGGCAACACGTCCCGATCTGCGGTACCCACCGTTCTCTCTGACCAAGCTCCAGTGCGGTAGGGCCTTCGCCACTTGCTCGCGGCCGCAGTATGGGAAGGTCCCTGCCGCCGGTGCCTTCAGTTATAGCTTCCTCCAGCCTTGCTCCACTGCCCATCTTACCACGTTGCTGCATGTGGATCTTCTTTAGTTGTTTGCTTATAACGTATCTCAGCCGGCGTACTTTCCATCTTGCAATCTCGTCCTCAAACCATTTTTGATAAACCACCATGCTGCTATATTTCCCTTATTACATGGAATATGCTTATTTTTTGTCGGCGTATGTGTCTTCAACTCGTGTTATTTGGCAGTAATTGTTTACTTTCTACCTCCTTTTGCAAACAGGGCTATCCATTTCACCTCATTGCTATTGCAACCTTTTGGTGAACTGCACAAATCATTTTTCCTTTAGAGTGTTTTGTGCAGTTCCACCAAAATGTCACACGGGCAACATTTTTACATTTCTGTGGGACTTCAGAAAGGGAGATTGGTTTTGCTATCCACCTCATCCAACTCCGTGCCTAATCTTCCCCAACAAGTAGTTAGTCCTAAAGAGAGATCGCAGAGGTGATCGGCTTCTATCTGTGTGTGTTATGTTTCATCATCTAGTTCCACTATTATTGTAATCACACTGACTGGATATCTTTGCAAACAGGATGGTCAGCTCAATTTTAGTGGAGCTGCACAAAATGATCAGATTGTTATGTCGTCCATACACCTCTTTTTTGGCTACAGAGCCGGGTGAAACTAGCTGCCAACCAATGAACACTGTGCCCAGGAAATGGAGCCATGCCTACAAACAACATCGATCAATTATATATTTTTCTTTATTTGTACACCTTCTCACAACTTTTTCTTCAGTTGTGATGTGAATATTGGCGCTGATCTGCGAACCATTGAGATGCATTAGCAGCCATGGTAGTTTCATTTGTATTTGATGGAATGTTGTAATGAGATAATCTTGAGGCAAGAGGACACATGAATCCTAAGTTGAAACTTTGTTCCCGCGGGAACCATAGTTGAAACCTTCATATCATCACATTATAATTTCATTAAAATTATGCGTACATAAACAAATGATGAAGGATTTATAGCAATGCCAGAAACAATTCAACTTCGATTCGCCGACATGTGGGACATCCTTCATCTGGCTCCACCTGCCATGCAGCAATATTGAGTGCACAACTGCAGGGAAAGATTCACCCCGGTCGTTGCGTCCTAGTAGTAATGACTAGTGAGCAGTCAAATCACAGAGCCCCACCTTCGCCACACTAAGTTGCTCAGAGAAGCAACCATCATTTCTCTGTTCATTGAATCCACTGGTACTCCCATACTCCCAGAGTAATAAGTTGCTCGGGCGAAGCAACCATCACTTCACCTTTCCCACAGTAAGCACTACTCCCTCCTTTCTAGTTTATAGGGCTTAATTTGAAAATCTCTTCAACCAAGGTAGATGATGAATGGTGTAATTAATTCCATAGTTTGCAAAAGTACTTAATTAGTACTCTCGTGTTTCTAAAAAAATTGTGTAAACCGATGCATTAATTACACCACATGCATGCATGACCACTTAATGACCAAGAACTTCTACATGCATTGGTGTGTTTTTTCTTCATCCTTGCATGCGGTGATTTAATACACCTTGAAAACTGAACATGTGATGGTAAGTAGTAGAATTGAGAGTTACAAAACAGAAAAATAAACTTTTTGAGATGAGCCCTATAAGCTGGAAAGGAGCGACTACCTCCTTTTTTATTCTGGAAACAACCACACGTGAATATTGGACGGTAGCAGCAAATCAACTGAATCAAAAATCGAAACCAACCAATGAACTACTACTAATGGTGAGCGTTTGCTAGTATCACATACTCCGTCTGTCCATGTATATAGGGCTTAATGCGTTTTCCGAGACTAACTTTGGCCCTGTTTGGATCCATGTGTTAGAGTTAGTTTGAGCTAGTCGGGGCTCAAATAGCCCTAAAGTATCCAAACATGAGGGTTAAATTTGAGCAAGTTGCACCGAACCCACCAAAAAATACTATCCCACCCAAGAGGTGCTAATTGGATATAGTTCTCATTGGGCCCACTGAAAAATCACTTTTCTCTCTCTATCCCGCCAGCCAAGTGGTGCTAATTGGAGCTAGTTATCATGGGGCCCACAGAAAAATCACTTTTCTTTCTCCATCAAGTGCATTTATTGTCAATCTAACACAGTCATCCAAACACCTCTTTGGCTACAGTTACTTCAGGGTTAGTCATGAGTTAGTCTAACCTCTAGCCAAGTTAGAGTATCCAAACAGGAGCAGTATAAGACATGCAAGTTGCTCAAAGCATACCGTCAAATTCGTACGTGAAAGGGTCTTTTTTTGAAACAGAACGTGAAAGGATCTTCGTATGATATAATTTTCAAATTATATAATATCGTATCAATAGTCAAAGGCAACCTCGAAGAATACATTAGGCCCTATATAAAATCTTATCAATAGTCAAAACCAAGTGTTACTACTACACCAAACAAGTTCAAAATGAGAAACTTGTCGGCGTTCTGGGAACGGGGGTACCCAGACTTGCCTGCCTGCGTCCTGCGGCGTGGCTCAAGGGGTGGCCCAGTATGGCCCATCTTCATCAGCACAAGCTCAAGACCCTCGTGAGGGGCCAAGCCTCGCGGGGCGGACGACAGGAAGCTTCCTCAGGCACGGCCTCGTCAGGCTGGCTCGCGAGGAGGCGGAGAGATCAAGGCGGGGTACCTCACGAGGTGCCCATGACGCAAGCCATGACGACCAAGGGCGCCAGGCGGGCGCCAGCCCGCGCAGTGTCCTCATTTCCTCTTTGGTGCAAAGGGGCAAGCGCAGCGAGAGCATCAAGCAAAGGCACCTGCTTGATTGCAACAAGACCAAGACCGCTGCAACGGTAGGAAGGAAGTCATCGTGGAGCCCAAGCCGGCCACCACTAGAGCTTTTGGCAAAGCGAGGACCAACTTTAGTCAGATAAGTGTACTAGATGTTCCCTTCAAATGGCTAATTGTTGGCGCCTTCCCGCTCAATATTTGGGAAGAGGCCCAGGCCTTTGCCTATAAATAGGACTAGCCACCCACGTAACCGGGATCCCAGATCGGGACAGATCGAGATCAATCGCAGAGAGAGAGAGAGAGAGAGAGAGAGAGAGAGAGAGAGAGAGAGAGAGAGAGAGAGAGAGAGAGAGAAAAAGCCATCGAACTCCCCTAGCAGTTCATCGCACCAGCCAAGAATGACTCTCGAGGCTGTTCTTCCTTGTACTGTCCATCATCAGCCCCAGAGGCAATCCACCACACCACAAACTAGAGTAGGGTATTACACCACAATGGTGGCCCGAACTAGTATAAACCTTGTGTCCCTTGTGTTGCTCTTCGTGTAGTTCTAGATCCTTGCGAGGCGATGAGGTGTAGGTAGGTAGGAGGCGTGATCTCCGCGTGCACCCCAGAGTTCGAACCTAGAGTGTCTGCCGGAGCCCGAAATCCGACATTTGGCGTGCCAGGTAGGGGTGCGCTAGAGCTTTCCCTTCCGCCGACCCGCTCTCCGCCGACATCGCAACTCGCCCTATGATGAGCAGCGCGCCACCCACTCAGGCTGCCGGTGCCAGCGCGGGGGCCAGGGTGCTCCGAGCCTTGGCCCCAGCCTCGCGACAGGTGCGGTGGCCGAACAAGTTCAAGCCGGAGACGGCACCGCGCTACAACGGCACGACCGATCCGCTGGCCTTCTTGCTGGCGTATGAGAGGCCGTCCTCAAAGCAGGGGGCGACGACAGAGCCATGGCTAACTGGCTTCCCATGGCCCTCACCGGCGCCCCGCGCGTGTGGCTGCTCCACCTGCCAGCGGCTTCCGTGGCCTCTTGGGAGGAGATGTGCGGCCTTTTCCTCGCCAGGCACGCTGCGCCGGTGCCCCCGGTCGTCGCAACTCTCCTGGGCGGCTCGCAGGCGCCACCTTCAGACCTCCACATCAAGCCGTTCGCTCGCCAGGTCGGCGCTGCCCCTGCGCAGCATGGCGCTCCTCGGGTCGTTCGGCGCCCAGGGCCGATCTGGCCTTCAGCTCGGAGGATCACCCATCCAACTCAGCCTGCTCGGGCGCACTCCCAATGCTGTGCACCCCCACCATCTGCCAGGTGGCCATCACCAGGACTCTCAATGACGGCGGCGCGGGCCTCAGCGTGCTCTCGGTTGAAGCCCTCAGCCTCCCCCACATACCGCCGGAGCGGCTTCAGCCCAGCCGTCCCTTCTTGGGCGTCGGGGGCGGTTCATCCCGCTCCCTGGGGCATATCCGTCTCCCGGTAACCTTCGGCACCTACGACAACTTCCGCACGGAGCTGATCGACTTCGACATCGCTCCCATCGGCCTCCCATACAACGCCATCCTCGGCTACCCCGCACTAGCCCAATTCATGGCCGCGACTCACCCAGCGTACAACCTCATGAAGATGCCCGGGAGCAACGGCATCCTCACCGTGTCCGGAGACATCGGGGATGCATTGCAAGTGCTCAAGCTCGCCATCAAGACGGCGGCGTCGGCGCAACCTGCCGACTCAGATGCCCCTGAGCCCAAGGGGGCTGCGCCGGCCAAGAAGAAGCAGCTGTTCACCCAAGACAAGGCAGAAACCAAGCAAATACTGGTCGACGAGGACGGATCCACTAACGCCACCTTCACCATAGGCGCCAACCTCAACAAAGCCTGCCCGCAGGATCCATTCCCGCTCCCTCGTATCGATCAGATCGTCGATTCTACCGCCGAGTGCGACCTGTTGTGTTTCTTGGACGCCTTCTCTGGGTATCATCAGATCAAGGTGGCAGTAGAAGACGTGGAAAAAATGGCTTTCCTGACCCCGTGTGGGGTGTACTGTTACACATGCATGCCGTTCGGGCTGCGCAATGCAGGGGCGACCTTTCAGCGGCTGATGCACATCACCTTGGGCCCGCAGCTCGGGAAGAATGTTGAGGCTTACGTTGATGACATTGTGGTGAAGTCTCGTGAGGCCAAAACCCTGATACAATACCTGGAGGAAACCTTCGCGAGCCTCAACACAGTGAACCTGCGGCTCAACCCGGAGAAGTGTGTGTTTGGGGTCCCCTCGGGCAAGATCTTGGGCTTCCTCGTGTCCCACCGAGGCATCGAGGCTAACCCAGAAAAGGTCAAGGCGATCGAGGACATGAGCCCGCCAAAGACCCTTAGAGAAATGCAGAAGCTCACTGGGCGCGTGACAGCACTAGGACGCTTCATCTCCAAGTTGGGGGAGCGAGCGCTGCCTTTCTTCTAGCTGATGAAGAAAAAGGGGCCCTTTGAATGGACTGAAGAGGCCGACAAGGCGTTCCAAGATCTCAAGAAGTACCTAACCAGCCCTCTGGTAATGGTGGCCCCGCGCCCTCAGGAACCCCTGGTGCTCTACCTTGCAGCCACTCCCTACTCCGCCAGCGCAGCCCTGGTGGCGGTTAGGGAGGAGTGCCGGACCAAAGAAGCGGCAGCTGCCCGGGTCAAAGCGAAGCAAGATCAAGGAAGACACACAGAGACCACTACCACAGCCGAGAAGGATCAGCCGCCGCAGGGATACGCACTCGGGACAGAAGAGACCCCTCCCCCTGGCGACCAACTGCTGGAGGCTCCACTGTCTCAGGAGGCGCCACGGTCTCCGGAGGGCGCCATCGACACCTGCACTCCCAACCTCGTTGAACACCCTATGTACTTCGTCAGCACAGTGTTGCCGGACACGAGGGCGCGGTACCCCATGCCTCAGAAACTCCTCCTCGCGCTATTGGTGGCCTCGCGCAAGCTGCGGCATTATTTTCAGGGCCACCCAATCAAGGTTGTCTCAGCATACCCCTTGGAAAGGGTGCTCAGGAGCCCTAACTCAGCCGGAAGAGTTGCTGAGTGGAACATTGAACTGCAAGCGTTTCAGCTCGAATTCAGCACAACTAGAGTCATCAAGGGGGCCGCATTGGCGGATTTCGTGGCAGAATGTACGGAGGCGCCGGGCCTCAAGGCTGATGAGGATCGATCCCTCTCCCCAGGAAGCGAGGCGCCGGACGGTTGGGTCATGTACTTCGATGGGGCATTCTACAGGCATGGCGCGGGGGCTGGAGCAGTGCTTATATCTCCTACTCAAGACAAGCTCTACTACGCCGTGTAGCTCTGTTTCCAGCACGGAGAAAAGGTCTCCAACAACATAGCAGAATATGAAGCCCTGATAGCAGGCCTGAAGGCCGCAGTTGCCCTAGGAGTGAAGCGCCTTACCATCAAGGGTGATTCACAACTCCTCGTCAACTTCTCCAACAAGGTATACGAGCTGAGGGATGAGCACATGGAAGCCTACCTCGCAGAGGTCCGCAGGATGGAGAAGCAGTTCTGGGGGCTGGAGTTGCAGCATGTGCCCCGTGGCACCAATCAAGAGGCCGACGACATCGCCAAACGGGCATCCAGCGGCTACCTCAGAGCCCGGCGTCTTGAGGAGCTGCTTCAAGCCCTCGGCCACGCCATCGCTGTCAAGCACGGTGCAGCCTCGGAGGAGCTCCCCACCACCAGCCTCAGAGCCCCGGCCGTGGCCCTGCCTTAGGAGCGCGCGCTTTGCTCTTGACGCTGGAGCCTCAGGAGGGGTGCTGGATCACGGAGCTCCGGAGCTACCTGACGCAAGGGACCTTGCCGGAGAAGGAGGAGGAAGCGGAGCGTGTGGCGCGGCAAGCCACAACATACTGCATTAGGGATGGAGAGCTATACCGGAAGTGACCAAATGATGTGTCCCTACGCTGCATCTCCAGGGAGCAAGGGAAGGAACTGCACGGCGATATACATGGTGGAGACTGGGGCATCATTCATCATCGCGACCCTCGTTGGCATGCCCGCAGCGGGTTCTATTGGCCCATCGCTCCAATGACGCCCGTCGAACTGGTGAAGGCTTGCGAGGCTCGCCAATTCCATGCCAAGCGATCCATCACCAAGGGAGGTCTGCAAACTATACCCCTCTTGTGGCCATTTGCGCCTGGGGCTGGATATCCTGGCCCGCTTCTCGGCGCCAGGGGCTATCGCTACTTACGCCGCCGTGGACAAGTTCACCAAGTGGGCTGAAGTGGAAGCCGTCCGCACCATCCCCGCAGGTTCTGCGGTCAAGTTGATCAAGGGCATCGTGAGCCGGTTCGGGGTGCCGAACCGCATCATCACCGACAACGGCTCGTAGTTCACCAGTAACCTCTTCCAAACATATTGTGCTAACCTTGGGACGCAGAGATGCTATGCCTCGGTAGCACACCCACGGAGCAACGGTCAGGCCGAGCGGGCCAATGCAGAGGTCTTGAGGGGCCTCAAAACTAGGACATTCAAGAAGAAGCTGGAGGCCTGCGGCAGAGGCTGGTAAGATGAGCTTCAGTCCGTATTGGTCCATCCGCACAACCGCGACCAAGCCGACTGGCGTGACCCCGTTCTTCCTGGTCTATGGAGCTGAAGCAGTCTGTCGGCATTCTGGGAACGGGGGTCCCTAGACTTGCCTGCTTGCGGCCTGCGGCGTGGCTCAAAGGAGGCCCAGGACGGCCCATCTTCATCAACGCAAGCTCAAGACCTCGCGAGGGGCCAAGCCTCGCGGGTGGACGACCAGAGCTTCTCAGCACGGCCTCGTCAGCTGGCTCATGAGGAGGCGGAGAGTTCAAGGCAGGGTACTCGCGAGGTGCCCATGACGCAAGCCATGATTTACCAAGGGCGCCATTCGGGCGCCAGCCAGCAGCAGCGCCTCCTTTCCTCTTTGGTGCAAAGGGAGCACGCCAGCGTAGAGCATCAAGGAAAGGCATCCGCTTTGTGCAACAAGACCAAGACCAGCCCCAACGGCTGGAAGGGAGTCATCATGGAGCCCAGCAGCGCCATCGCCAGAGCCTTTGGCAAAGCGAGGACCAACTTTAGTCGAGATAAGTGTACCCGCTATTCCCTTAAAATGGCTAATTGTTGGCGCCTTCCCGCTCAATATTTGGGAAGAGGCCCAGGCCTTCGCCTATAAATAGGGGTAGCCACACTCGAGTAGGGGATCTGCATCAGCCCCGGTATGAGGTCGGAATCTCACCAAGGAACCAAGAGCTAGAGCAGCGGAACACCACCTAGCAGTTCATCACACCAACCAAGAATGCACTCGCGAGGCTGTTCTTCCCTCAGACTGCTCCTCATCAGCCCAAGAGGCAATCCACCACACCACAAACTAGAGTAGGGTATTACACCACAACGGTGGTCTTAACTAGTATAAATCTTGTGTCTCTTGTGTTGTTCTCTTTAGTAGTTTAGGTCCCTGCGATTCGGGCGAGGTATAAGACGGTGGAGGGTTGGATCTCCGCCACACCCCAAAGTTGTTCGAACCTCAAGGGTCCGCCGAACCCGAACCGACATTTGGCGCGCCAGTAGGTGTGCGCCGAATCCGCCTTCTGCCACGTCGTGTCCCGTCAGATCGTCATCACCATGTCCGCCACTGCTGGCAACCCAGATCCTTGGGCGGCGTGGGTTCGCCCACGCAGAGTCGCTTGCCTCGGGCGACCCGTGCCCTGTGCAGCTCATGGGTCCATGGGCGCTGCGGGCCGCGGGCGATGCAGATAAGCCGACGGCTCACGCCGCTGCAGCGCGGTCGGCAGCAAGGGCCTCCAATCACGCCGCGACCACGTCACTGTACACCCGCCAGGAGAAGGCAAACTCAAGGGCCGCGCTCACAGTGGCCCAAGAGTTGCTGCAGTGCAAGCTGCTGGAGAGCGGTCGCGACGTGCTGCTGGAGTGGGTGGCGGAGCTCCTGGGCTTCGCCGCCTCGGGGGCTCACCCCTTCTGCACCCAACTTCCATCTCAGGCCCAGGGCGGCTCGCATGGGGGCTCCGCGCGTGCCCGCGGGCTCCATAGCTACTCCAACACCGGCGAGGCTGTCAGCACCAGGCCGGCGGCGGGGTTGCCCCCGCCCCCGGCCCGCGGAGAAGAAGGACTCGACGCAACTCACGGCCCTGGTGGTCCGTCGCGCCACCACCCCATGGCGGGCGCATCAAGCAGAGCAGCATGGCATGCTCAGCACTACGGCGTGGCCTTCGGGATGACGGCGCCAGAAGAATACGTGCCCCACATGATGGACCAAGGGCACCCGCATGAGGGAGAACAAGGCTCGCTCCTCAGCCCGAGCTGGGGGGATGAGGCGCCAGAAGCCGAGCTCTTTCAGGAGCCTCGAGACGGTCCCACTGGTCACGCCGGGGGCGACGATTATCGGGTACCGCTACTTACTCAAGAGCAAACATACGCTAACCATAGGTCGCAGGAGGTACAGGTCGCCACGACGAGCGGCTGCCCCGCTCCCGCAGTCTCCTACCCCTCGGGAGGGGGGCGCAGGGGGCTGCCGGAGAGGGGTAGAGACCCGACATCACCACCATGGCGCTCGGTGCAAGGCGTGCTCAGGAGGTAGGCCCTCTGCTGGGAGGCGCCAGGGCCTGCCTCAAGGAGGACCCGTGGTCGCCGGGGAACTGGCGACCGCCTACCCCACCCGCGCGCCCTGGTTTCCGGTCGTTGTTGGTGGCACTAGAGTGTGGCGCAAGGCGAGGCCTCGTCTGGAGATATGAAGCAAGGCCGGTACTGTGAAGAAGGCCCAAGGCTCGTGAAGCTCGCCGCCTGTGACACTCTCACGTACAATGAGGGGGCTGTACACGCCTCGAGTCTCGGGGTGCCGGCCTCAGCCCCGGGCTCCCTCCCACGCCCATTGCAGCACTTAGTCTGCTACTGGTGAGAAGACGCCCAAGACTAGACTAGGTGCCGGACGCGCTTTTCTTCCGCTTTCGCTTTTCCATTTGATTGTCGCTTTCCCTCGCTGGATTTAAGTTGATTCTGTTGAGATTTGCGTGTGTTCGGGAAGGGTGCTTAGTCTCGCTCGAGAAAATCTCTCGCTTTGTTACAACTCCGCCTCAGCTGCCTCCCTCGCGAGCCCCTCGCGAGCCGGGCCAGTTTAGCTTGCGCAAGCAGCCCACTGTCGCCGCCGCATCCTCTCCGGAGGGTTTTTACTGCAGATCATACGGATTCGATCAGGAGACACTCAGATCGCCTCAGCCTCCCACAGGCCATCTCGGGGCTCATGAGAAACAACGGTAAACCAGCCAACCAGCACGTCGCTTAGCCAACCACTTGGCGTGGGCGTATAAGCGATGTAACACCTGCTAATACGATGAACACAAGTTTTACATGAGGGGCTCCCCCTCCCAAAATGCTCTCACAACCATCAGGCCAAAACCTGAGTTCTATTCATGCAGGCAATGGAACAAGGACAATACACAATCACCGGATAAATCCCCAATGCGCCCTCAGAGCACCTCCCGAGCCGCTGTTTGGTGTCGCTGGCCTCGCCACATCGTCATGGGTCATCGGCGGCGTCAGGGCCATTCACCACGCCGCCCTCATCGGCGGCCACGATCACGCCGTCGTTGTCCAAAGCGAAGGCACGGACAAGAGCATCCATGTTGTCTTCCACCCAGTGCGCCAGGTCGCCCCGGACGGCTTGGGGAACTGGGGCGATGGCTGCGTCAAAGTCAAAATGGGGGTCCATGTCCTGGAGATGGCTGAAGACACGAGAAAAGGCGCGCCCAAGCAGCGCGCGGCTCCTCTCCTCCACCAACCTATTGGCCCCGACCGATCAAGCCTCCACCGCGCCACCACGCCGGTGAAGAACTCAAGGTTGCCGGCGCGAGTTAATCACAGGCGGCTCGCCAACCGCCGCCGCAGATATTACCCAAGGCTGCGTTGGCTCTTTCCCCGAGCGCATGCAGCATGGGGCCGTGCTCATGCTCCAGATTCGCTGCCGACGCTGCCTCGTCCGCATTCTGGTGCACGACGACCTCGGCCTCCTCCACCCGGCGAAGAAGGAGCGCCTCGGTCCGAGAGGTGGTGGACTCCTCTCGCGCCACCTCGAGGGCGGCCCAAGAGCATCGGCCCGCCGCCTCCTCCAGCTTGGCCCTCAAGGTAGCAGTCCTGCCTCACCTCGCCTTGATCAACCCCAGCCGCTCAAACTCAAGGCCGAGGTTCGAGCGCCGCCACTCGGCGTCCGACCTCCTCCAGACGCGGGCTTCCTGCAGCGACCTCATCCTCCCGCCGCCAAGCGCCTCCCCGTCCCTAAGCGCCAGATTGCCAGGCGTCGACGGCTTCAAGCCGCCCTCCTCACGCTTCGAGCTCCGCTGGTCGCGGAGGCCACCTTCATCGACGCAAGGGCTGCCTCACGAACTCCACTTGCTCCTCCAATGAGTGACACCGGCCAAGAGTTCTCGTGCCTCCTCCGCCGCCTCTTGCCGCCTGTTAGCTGCCCAGCCTCCTCGACGGCTCGAGAACAGCCTCCCGAGAGGCTGCCATCGACGCCTTGGCCTCTTCATCACCAAGATCGCGCAGGTGGCGCTGCAAGGGCGATAACGCCCCAGCAGCGCCTCTTCAGCCAGCGCAGGCCTCGGCCTCAAGGCTTTCATCATCGAAGCTCTTCACCAAGCAGGCTCACCGCCTCGCCGCCTTCAAGAAATCCTTGGCGAAGGGCGCGCGCCCCTGGCGCGGCCACAGACGCCCTCCGCACCATCAACCGCCCAGACGGGCGCCGGAGCCGCGAATCAACACTCCTCCGGGCAGGGGCTGGGCTGGCACTCGCGACGGCCGGGCGCGCCAAGCCAAGCCCGGCCTCGAGCCAGCCCATCCCTGCACGAGGGACGCAGGAAGCGCCAGCCAATCGCCGCCCACGACCAGCGAGAAGCCCACGGCAGGCTAGCTATGCCACGGGAAGGCTTGCGAGGAAGGATCGCGAGGCGCGCAGGCCACGACGCGCCTCGGGACGGTTCACCTCCCGGTCGCCTCACCACAAGGGCTCCACCGCTGGAGCACTCAAGGACGGGAGGGGCGGCCGAGGGACGGCCTCACCCGCCTCCGTGAGCTCGGCAGAAGGGGCTGCAGGCAAGGATCGCACAAGCAGCGAAGAATCAGGAGCTGAGAAGGAGAAGGCTTACTCATCATCGGCGGCACTTCCCACGCTCAAAGAAGCGATAAGGGTAATCATCGCCTAGGGCCTCCCTTCTCTTCCGGAGGGCTCAAGTTCACGCGAAGCGACCCAAGATTTCAGCGCAGGGTCAACTGCGGCGAGGGAGGAGCATCAAGGCGACCAGCTGTGGGCGCGCCGCTGACGCGCACGCTGATCGCCTCACCAAGAGAAGAAGCAGGGCCTCGGGGCTCCATCCGCAGGCGCCATGGGCGGCTGCCTGCCGCCTCACCACGGCGGCATGAGCCTCAGAGCTGCCCCTCATGAGCATCGCCTGGCGCTGTCACCCGCGGGGTCCTTCGACTTCGGGCGGCTCAGGCCTCCTGCTCCGCAACTTGAGGAGGAGCCGCCTTGGCCGACCGGAAGGGCTGTCACCATCACCGGATTCTCGCGAGGCCCCTGGAGACCATGGGCGCGGCCCCATTCATCAAGATAGGCATCTAGTTCACAAAATCACCCCTGCTCGGCAGAGGTACAGCAAGGCCCCTTCATGCCGGATGCCACCGGGTTAGGGTCGCCAACAGACTAGGAGCACTTTCCTTAGCGCTTCAGCGCCGTCTTCTTCCCGAGCCTCATACAATCACCAGCCCGTTGAAGGCCCACATCCGTGGGAATGGCGTTGAGAGGGGCGATGCGGCGATCAGAACTCCTTCACCACCTTGGGCGCTGTCACAAAGAAGCGACCTCGTGAACGCGGGCGGGCGCCAGACAAAGATGAGCCGAGGGCTTGAAAGCGCCTCTCGCCCCACCTGAATTGGGGACAGCAGCAGGTTGGCTCCGAGCAGGGGGCTGGGCACCCCACATCCACGCACAGCCACCTCTCGCGGAACTCAGCCATGGCGGAGGCAGGCTGAAGTCAATCCCCGAGGCCGCTGTCCCAGCGCAAGGGCGACGAAGCTCACGCACGCCGAGCATTGAGTGGGGTCGACAAGGCGCAGAGAGAAGAAGTGGTGCAGCAAGGCAACCGAGGGAAGGATGCCCATCATTGCCTCGCAAACGAAGGCGAAGACCGAGAGGAGAGTGATGGACTTAGGACCCAGATGCATCATGTGGATCTGATAGTGGGAAAGCACGGCATTGAAGAAATCAGAGAAGGGGGGAACCAGCCCGCCCACGTATGCCAAAAAGTACCGGACCTCAGTGACTATCCTGTCAATGGAGAAGTGGGACGTGAGCCAAGCCATCGTCCTCCCGCATTTGTTGAAGGAGGTGGCCAGAGCCGAACTAACCTTGCCCAAGCCCTCAATATTGAGTATGATCGACGGGTCGACAGCGGAGGCCGCCGGCGGCGGCGAGCGAGGCGCAGCACGTGCTTCTTCCCTTTCCCTTCTTCGCCGAGCCATGGCGATTGAAAGGGGGAGATTCGAGATTGATTGGAAATGGAAGCCGGAGTTCGAGTGGGGAGGGACCGAGCGCACAAGCAGCAGAGAGGGGAACGGATGTGTGCAGCAGCGTGTCCGCCTAGCAAGGCACGAAATAAGGAGGCGTGGGGAACAGGCCGCCCACGCCCAATCAATCGCCACGCTGCCGCCTAAGGCCACAGTGCTGTTAGGGGCTCGCGACGCCAGACTTGCCCTTTCGCCTTCTCTGCGGCATGCGTTCGGGAACGGGGTCCCAGACTTGCTCGCTCGCGCCTGCGGCGTGGCTCAAAGGAGGCCCAGACGGCCTGCTTTCATCAACGCAAGCTCAAGACCCTCACGAGGGGCCAGATTGCTGGGCGGACGACCAGAGCTTCTCGTGCACGGCCTCGTCAGTCTGGCTCATGAGGAGGCGGAGAGTTCAAGGCAGGGTACCTTGCGAGGTGCCCATGACGCAAGCCATGACGACTAAGGATGCTGGCCAAGGCCAGCCACAAGCAGCGCCCCTCCTTTCCTCTTTGGTGCAAAGGGAGCACGCAGCGAGAGCATCAAGCAAAGGCATCCGCTTGAAGCAACAAGACCAAGACCAGCCCCAACTGCTGGAAGGGAGTCATCGTGGAGCCTAAGCAAAGGCCATCGCCAGAGCCTTTGGCAAGCGAGGACCAACTTTAGTCGATAAGTGTACCCGATGTTCCCTTCAAATGGCCAATTGTTGGCGCCCTTCCCGCTCAATATTTGGGAAGAGGCCCAGGGCCTTCGCCTATAAATAGGGGTAGCCACACTCAGAGTAGGGGATCTGGGATCAGCCCCCGGTATGAGGTCGGAATCCTCACCAAGGAACCAGTAGCTAGAGCAGCGGAACACCACCTAGCAGTTCATCACACCCACCAAGAACAGACCCTCGCGAGGCTGTTCTTCCCTGTACTGTTCCTCATCAGCTCAAGAGGCAATCTACCACACCACAAACTAGAGTAGGGTATTACACCACAACGGTGGCCCGAACTAGTATAAATCTTGTGTCTCTTGTGCTGTTCTGTTTAGTAGTTTAGGTCCCTGCGATTCGGTGAGGTACAAGACGGTGGAGGGTTGGATCTCCGCGCGCACCCCAGTGTTCGAACCTCATGGGTCTGCCGGAACCCGAAATCCGACACAGTCCTCCCTCACGAGGTCAGACGTCGTTCCGCACGGGTCCTGGCGTTCGACGAGGCGCAGCAGGACGCCAAGCGGGGGACGAACCTCGTGCTGGGGGAGGAGCATCGTCGGGAAGCCGCGCTACGAGCGGCAAGGTACCAACAAGCGCTGCGGCGATACCACTGCCGCAACATCCGCCCGAGGACTCTCGAGGTAGGGGACCTCGTGCTCAGGCGGGTTCTCTCCAGGGAAGGACTGCATAAGCTATCTCCCATGTGGGATGGCCCGTTCAAGGTTGTTCATGTTTCCAGTCCGGCCACAGATTTGGAGACTCAGAGGGGGGTGCCCGCCCGTAACGCTGTGGAACATCCAGCACCTCCGGAGGTTTTACCCCTAAAAAGGCCCAGTGCCTGTGAAGAAGGCGAATGCCTGTGAAGCGCCGCGTTTTGGAAAAAGGCCCGGTGCCTATGAAGAAGGCGAATGCCCGTGAAGCGCTGCGTTTTGGAAAAAGGCTCGGTGCCTGTGAAGAAGGCGAATGCCTGTGAAGCGCTGCGTTTTGGTAAAAGGCCCGGTGCCTGTGAAGAAGGCGAATGCCTGTGAAGCGCTGTGTTTTGGAAAAAGGCCCGGAGCCTGTGAAGAGGGCCAATGCCTGTGAAACTTATCTATCTATGAAAGGCCCAGTGCCTGTGAAGAAGGCAAACGCCTGTGAAGTTTATTTTTCTGAGAAAGGCCCGGAGCCTGTGAAGAAGGAAAGTGCCTGTGAAGCTCGCCGCCCGTGACACTCTCACATAATAATGAGTTGGGGTTGTACACGCCTGAGTCTCGTGGAGCGCCGGCCTCAGCCCTAGGGCTCCTCCAACGCCCGATGGCAGCACTTAGTCTGCTACCGGTGAGAAGACGCCAAATACTAGATTAGGTGCCGACGTGGTTTTTCTCATTTGCTTTCTGCAGCTTGGCTTGTTCATTCCCATTTGAAGTTTTATTGAAGTTGTTGTCGCTTTTAGCTTGTGACTCTCTGCCTTTTTCGCTTCTCCCGCTCGATTTCTCTCTCAAGTCTCCGAGGGAGCAGCGCGAGCACGCCGCGGAGTGTTTTCTGCCCTTATCGCTTAAGGCTTCCCTACCCGGTCCACTACAGAGCACCCCTCTAGTCTCAGGCCCCACGGGCACCGCGACACTGGACACATGACTGGTCGGTCGCCTCCACACCGAGGCTGGAAGCTACCTTTCCAGACTAACCTTTGCAGGACATGAAGCGTTCGACGAGGCCTCGGCCTCGGGAAGCAAAGGCCACGACAGGCCCCCCCGAGCTAAGTAATTTCTACGCGCAGGCGTGTGGCACAAAAGCATAATACCGAAACAGCGGAAACAGTACGATAATTAACAGCAATAGTCCAAGCACGCCCCCGCGGGGCCCTACACTACTGTCTCCTTGCGCAGGAAAAGGAAAAGAACAAATCAGGCACGACTCGCCCGACACCAACTCGCGGCGAGAGCTCAGACTGTCTCCGGAGCTCAGGCGGACTCCCTCTCGCGCTTCACCGAGGCGCGAACGCGGGCAGGCCCGCTACCTTCCTCCAGGCGGGCGCGACGGCGCGGGGGCTGGTCGCGGCCACCGCTGGAGGAACTGCTGTCCGAAGAAGAGACGCCAAAGCTCGACGAACCCCGTGCGCCGCCGATCGCGCGCGCTGCCATCTTCATCGTCGCCGGGGCTAGGCTCACGGCCGCGGTCGTCGTCCTTAGGGTAGCACCCAGCGCGGCGACCATCTTCCCCGAACACTCTCACTTAGAGGGTGGCATCACCGTCGAACTTGAAGTGCAGGGTGCACCGCCGGCTCAGACCACGCGCGCGGGCAAACATTTGCCAACCGCGGGTCAGGGCTACGCTCCCGGCTGCGGAGACCTCAAGCGAAGCCCAGGAGGCCCGGCTGCAGCAACCGTCCACCGAGCGAGGACGCCTGGGCGCCGCCGGAAGTTCACCTAAGAAGAAGGGAAGACGGAGCGGGTGCTGGTCGGCTCCACCGACCACACGACAAACTCCGCAGCACCTCCGCCGAGCAAAAGCGTGGTTTAGGAGGTCGCGCGTCAGAAGGCGCCCGATCAACGGCTCGACGCCTGCCGCCAAGACAGAGATCGCCTCCATGGCGCTGGGAGCCGCACGGAGCCACAGGGTGCTTGCGAGGACGCCCTCGACCGCGGCTGGCGGGGAGAGTCAGCTACTACAAGGGGCCTTTCCTTTCTCCGCGCCGAGAACCTCTTCAGCGGAGCCATGGAGAAGAAGGAGAAGCAAGAAGAGATGGGTTGAAGGGCACGCGCTGTTCTGCACTTATAGCCGGGAAGGCCAACCGCCGCCTTCACGCCGCAGTAATCATGACCCGCTTTGCATGCAGGGACTTGTCAATTGCAGCTTGCCGATGCATCGTCGAAGCGTGGGCGCCCACGCCCAATCAACCGCCACGCTGGCGCCCAAGGTCGCAGTTGTTGGGGCCGCGCGCTTCACACTTGCCCTTCGCTTCTCTCGCTCAGCCAAGTCCAGCGCGCTTTGGGCCTGGGCTACTATCGGCGTTCGGGAACGGGGTACCAGACTTGCTCGCACGACCTGCGGCGTGGCACAAGGTGTGCCCAAGACGCCCATCTTCATCAAGACAAGCTCAAGACCTCGCGAGGGGCCAAGCCTCGTGGGTGGACGACAGAAGCTTCTCAAGCACGGCCTCGTCAGCTGGCTCGCGAGGAGGCAGAGAGATCAAGGCGGGTACCTCACGAGGTGCCCGTGACGCAAGCCATGACGACCAAGGGCGCCAAAGGGCGCCAGCCAGCAGCGTCCTCCTTTCCTCTTTGGTGCAAAGGGAGCACGCGCAGGCGAGAGCATCAAGGAAAGGCATCCGCTTTCAAGGCAACAAGACCAAGACCAGCCCCAACGGCTGGAAGGGAGTCATCGTGGAGCCTAAGCAGGCCATCGCCAGAGCCTTTGGCAAAGCGAGGACCAACTTTAGTCAGATAAGTGTACCCGATGTTCCCCATCAAATGGCTAATTGTTGGCGCCTTCCCGCTCAATATTTGGGAAGAGGCCCAGGCCTTCGCCTATAAATAGGGGTAGCCACACTCGAGTAGGGATCTGGGATCAGCCCCCAGATGAGGTCGGAATCTCACCAAGGAACCAGAGCTAGAGCAGCGAACACCACCTAGCAGTTCATCACACCCACCAAGAATGACCCTCGCGAGGCTGTTCTTCCCTCAGACTGCTCCTCATCAGCCCAAGAGGCAATCCACCACACCACAAACTAGAGTAGGGTATTACACCACAACGGTGGCCCGAACTAGTATAAATCTTGTGTCTCTTGTGCTGTTCTGTTTAGTAGTTTAGGTCCCTGCGATTCGGTGAGGTACGAGATGGTGGAGGGTTGGATCTCCGCGCGCACCCCAGTGTTCGAACCTCAAGGGTCTGCCGGAACCCGAAATCCGACACAGTCCTCCCTCACGAGGTCAGACGTCGTTCCGCACGGGTCCTGGCGTTCGACGAGGCGCAGCAGGACACCATGCGGGGGACGAACCTCGTGCTGGGGGAGGAGCAACGTCGGGAAGCCGCGCTACGAGCGGCATGGTACCAACAAGCGCTGCGGCGATACCACTGCCGCAACATCCGCCCCAGGACTCTCGAGGTAGGGGACCTCGTTGTAACACCCTGGATACAACTTTCCATATAGGTAACTCCAACTCTTGCCTTTTCCGGAGATGTGATTTATTATTTTCTCCGTGGTTGGGTTTTGTCTTTTGTTTTGCTTTTTGTTCATGTCTTGCTTTTCATCTCATCGCATCATGCGCATTGCATTTGCATGTTTTCATAAAGATTGCATTCGTTCGTAGTTGGCGCTGCCCCCCTTGCCTTCAGAGACCGCTTCGAGTCCAATCGGTTCTCGCTCCCTTCCGTTGGACCGCCATATCTCTCGCCATCTTGGACCCTCTCCTTCGACTCTTGCCCGTGTCCGAAACTCCCCCGAACCCGACCCGGGCAGTCGTTACCGTTTTGTCCGGATCATCCCCTAACGTCTACAAAACATCTCCGTTTTGTTAATTGGGCTCCCTAGCTATTTTTCTCGGCCGTCTGATTACGATCGGAGGGACGATATACCCCTAAGTTAAACCCACTTACTATATATATCTAGACACACCACCTAATTTCTAGGGATCCTACCCTAGCGCCGCCGCACTTCTCTCTCGATCCCCCAGATCCGATCCATCCAATCCCACCAACCAGCGCAACCATCGCCTCCTCGCTCGTCCACGACCCCGAGCCACTTCTCCTGCCGGCGACCAGTAACCAGCAGGAACTGCTCGCCGTGCCCCTCCCGGTTCCTTTCTCTCCCTTCTCTGGTTGCTCCCTCCGCTAAGCCGGCTCTCTCTTCCTCACCCCAAGCTCCCTTGTCTCAGGGTTTGCAGGAGCTCCGCCGCCGTGCCATCTTCAGCGCCGAGCTCGCCTCGCGCCACGCCTTCCTCCTCGTCGCGCTGGATCCAGGAGGCTCACCGCCCAGCCAGACGCCTGTTGTTGCAGATGCATCGCCAGAGCTGCTCGCCGCCGTTCTTCATTCCGCAGCACCCGGCCCCTATGCCATGCTCCTTCTCCCTCACGCACTCGAAGCTCGTGGATGTCCGGCGCACCACCGCTCCTCCCACCAGCAGGACTGCGCCCTTCCTCTCCATCCTCCCCTCTGCTTTGTTCTTGATCACCGCAGCGCTCTCTCGAGTCTCTCTCTCTCTCGATCTCTTCACAGGAGCCGCCGCCATGATCTTCCTCGGCGCCGCCATCTCCGCCAGATCGACGCCCAGGACCGGATCCGCCCGGATCGACCTCCCAGAGCCCTCATCGCTGCCTCCCCTGCTCTGCGTGCGGGGACGACGACCAGCGCCAGCCTCCCTCACCTTGCCGTCCTCTCGCTTCAGCGACAGGACATCCGCTTCTCCGCACCGCCGCCTGCCCGTTGACCACAGCCAGCGCCTGGCCACTTCTTGAGCTGTGCCCAAACTGAAGCCAGCCAGGCCAAGGCCGCCCCTGCCTGGCTCCTCCCACGAGCTGGGCCGAGCCCAATGTGAGCAGCTCTCCCAGCCCAAAGAAGGCACCAGCCGCCCGCAAGTGTTTTTTTCCTGTTTGAACGATTTAGCTATTTATCCAGAGTTTGATGTTTTATGTAAAACCCCTAGACTTCATGCTTTTAATAACTAATAAACTGTGCATCTTAATAAAATGATTTATATATGTAAAATGCTCGTAAAATTGTGTAGATTAATAATATGTCATTTCCATCCATGTTTAAAATGTTTAACTTGCTGTTTATTTAAATTTGCTAATATGCCATGTTAAAATGATTTATTTCATAACTAAATAACTGTAACTCGGAATTAAATGTTCTTTATATGTAAATGGGGTAGAAAAATGCCTAGTTTAACATGGTCCACTTTATTTTGCTGTTTAACAACATTAAAATTGTGTATAGGGCAGAACAGTACCGAATCTAAAATATTGCTCATGGGGATTTTCCGGAATTGTTGTTTCTTATTTCCGGCCTCATTTAAACTTGCCTAAGTAGTTGGTTTAATTATGCTTCACCTCTTGCCATGTTTAAAAACATTTAATATTGTTGTGTACCTAAACGAGATTAAACTAAATATGTCAATGTGGTGTTTTGTCAATATGCAACTCGTTGCATATTGAGCTCCACTTAATTTGTAGTATTGTTTGTTGTACTTTGCCATGCCATGCCTCATTAAACCGGACATGCATCATACTTGATTGTGCATCATGCCATGTTTATGCTTGTGCATTTACCATGTTGTTTGTTTCTTTCCGGTGTTGCTTCTCGGTTCCGGTAATGTTGCGATTGTGAGGATTCGTTCGACTACTTCCGTTCATCTTCTTCATGGACTCATTCTTCTTCCTAGCGGGATTTCAGGCAAGATGACCGTCACCTTGGATCTCATTACTATCATTGCTATGCTAGTTGCTTCGTTCTATCGCTATGCTGCGTTACCTACCACTTGCTGCTCAAGCCTACCTAATTGCCATGTCAGCCTCTAACCGTTGTCACCCTTCCTAGCAAACCGTTGTTTGGCTAGGTTACCGCTTTGCTCAGCCCTCTTATAGCGTTGTTAGTTGCAGGTGAAGATGAAGTTTGTTCCTTGTTGAACATGGAGATGTTGTTCCTTGTTGGAACATGTTTACTTGTTGGGATATCACAATATATCTTATTTAATTAATGCATCTATATACTTGGTAAAGGGTGGAAGGCTCGGCCTTATGCCTGGTGTTTTGTTCCACTCTTGCCGCCTCTAGTTTCCGCCATATCGGTGTTATGTTCCCGGATTTTGCGCCCCTAACGCGTCGGGTGATTTATGGGACCCCTTGACAGTTCGCTTTGAATAAGACTTTTCCAGCAAGGCCCAACCTTGGTTTTACCATTTGCCTCACCACCACCTACCTTTCCCTTGGGTCGGCCAACCTAAGGGTCATCTTTATTTAGCCCCCGGACCAAGCTTTCTAAGTGCTGGCCCGAACCGAGTAGATCATGGGGCCCCTCGTGGCAACTCGAGGTTTGGTTTTACTCGAGGATGTCTCATCCGTGTTGCCTCGAGAACGAGATATGTGCAGCTCCTATCGGGATTGTCGGCGCATCGGGCGGCTTTGCTGGTCTTGTTTTATTGTGTCGAATGTCTTGTAGCCGGATTCCGAGACTGATCGGTCTTCCCGGGAGAAGGAATATCCTTCGTTGATCGCGAGAGCTTATCATGGGCTGTTGGGACACCCTGCAGGGTTTTGAACTTTCAAAGCCGTGCCCATGTTATGTGGCAGATGGGAATTTGTTAATGTCCGTTGTAGAAAACCCGTTGATCTTAATTAAAATACACCAACCGTAGCGTAACTGTGAGTGTCTCTTTTCGGGTTGATCGAGAGGAGAACACGGTTTCGGGTTATGTCCGACGTAAGTAGGAGTTCAAGATCACTTCTTGATCATCACTAGTTGACGACCATTCCTTTGTTTCTCTTCGCGCTCTCATTTGCGTATGTTAGCCACCATATATGCTTAGCCGCTGCTGCAACCTCACCACTTTATCCCTTCCTTTCCCATTGAGCTTTGCTAGTCTTGATACCCATGGTAATGGGATTGCTGAGTCCTAGTGGCTCACAGATTACTACACCACCAGTTGCAGGTACAGGTTATGCGATGATCATGACGCGAGAGCGATGCTTGCTTATGCTTGAGCTCTTCTTCCGCTTCTTCGATCGGGGATAGGTTCCAGTCGGCAGCCTGGGCTAGCAGTGGTGGATATTGTTTGAGTTTCTGTTTATGTTTCATCCGTAGTCGGATGTTGATCTTGTATGATGTGATGTTGTATTCATGTGGCATTGTATGCCCTTTTGTATGTATCCCCACTATTATGTAATGTTGATGTAATGATATCCACCTTGCAAAGCGCCTTCAAGATGCGCTTCTATCCTTGGTGGGACCTTCGAGTTCCTTTAGGATAGGGTCGCATCTTGGGCGTGACAAGTTGGTATCAGAGCCTCGACCGACCTTAGGAGCCCCCTTGTTTGTTGGCCGTTGTTGAGTCTAGAAGAAAATTATTTTGAGTCTTAGGATTATATATATCGGAGAGTAGGATTCTTTTACTCCTCACCCCTTCGTCGCTCTGGTGAGGCCTCCCGACGAGATGTTTTGTCTTTCCTCTCCTCAAATTTCACGAAATTTTTTAGGATCACGCTGGTATCTTGGAATCGTTCGATGGTTTTGTGACGAGAACATTGTTCTTGGTGCCTCCCGACATTTAGGGGTTGTGGTAGTGTCCCGGGAGTTGAGCTCCGAGGTGTTGTCGCCACAATTTTATCGCTGCAGTTCTCGAATACCGAGTTTTGCCGACATCGAAAATCTCTTTTGTACAGTTGTTGGTGAGATAACCCGATAACCCAAAGATCGGGCGAGCTCGAGTATTGCCATGACTCAGATAACGGATGCTTTTCAAGGTCGAGGTACACGATTTCGGAGTTTTCTTGGTTATGTGTTGACGGATGGATACAATTGGTCTAGGTATTGTTAGTTTGGGTGATATATTTTGTGTCCCTCGTATCCCCAACACCAGATTGCATAACCAGAAAGTTTCGGAGTTTATAGGTGGGAATTCAAGTAGCTCCTAGAATATCTTTCCGACAGATGCATGATATGGGATTGGGTAAATCTCTATCATATGTATTTGTTCCGGCTTATTCTGCAAGCCAAATCCTTTGTTTTGTCTTATTTGTGGTATTCGAGTTGCTTCGAAGTCAAATGTTGAATCCATACCTTTTCCTAAACGGTGTTCTCATATTGCTATGTGAATACTAATCCTTCTTGATCATCGAGATCGTCATGTTAATTCTTTTTCAACCGGCGTGCTTCTCTTTAAGTGGATCCGATCATTTCAACATCCGCAAGATAAATTCTAAGTTTTTCTCAACGGTGTTTGTTTCATCCGTCCCAAGTTGTCTTTGTTTTCCCGCCCTCCCACCCTTTTTCTGCAAGGACTTATATATTTTAATCAAGTATCCATTTATTCATGTGAAGTCTCTTCACCCTTTTCAATCAATGTTCTTATATGGTGATTTCACGTAAAGATGCTCAACAGCTCCAAGTTCATCATCCTTCATTGTTGTTTCTTCTCCGGTGGATCCAATTCAAGCTTTCGATATTCATCATATTCCTTTCCTTGTTGCAAATGCTTTCTCTTGCCGATACACCTCTTAATCATTCACTTCTCGCTATTCATTTGTTCTGGAGTGTTGAAGATATCTCAGAAGGCTCGTCTTTTCATTCCAGATACGTTGAAGTTATTTTGAGGTTGTTATCTCATTCAAGCCATTTAATTCTACCGGCGCAATCTTTATTTCAAGCAATCCTTCAACAATGTTTCTTTTTAGTGGGCCCTAACCCACAGGTCTTTTTCCAGGATCTTACCTGACTCTGCTATTTATTCCGGAGCCATTCCTAATTCTTTTCAAAATTTGACGTAAGAATGGGTTTTCATCAGTCAAATGTCTTTCTCCGAGATCGCTTTCAAATTCCTTTTCATTGTTGGCTCAACATCTTTGCTTTTCATTTTTCTTCCGGAGTTTCTCAACAATTTGGTGGTGTTTCTCCTCGTCATTCTCAGCATTTGAAGACCAAGAAGGATTTCTCCTAAATCTTGGTCCATTCTCTTGAAGATTCATGGTTCTAGCCTCATGCTATCCTCATAATCGCTTTCGATTGTGGGAATTCTTTTCACCCATCCGAGCATTTCATGAGTTGTTTCCATTTCTTTCCTCCAAGGCCATCATGTCATAATTCCTCATTCTCAGCTTTCAGCTCTCGTTCTCTAAATCATACCGTGCATCATTCAAATATCCTCTAATCAGTTCATGATCTCTTCATTCTCTTGTATCTAAATTCTCTCAAGTATCTTGGTTCATTTTCAAATTCTTCCCGGTGAATTGTGCTTTTGCTACGTTCATTTTCAATTCTTATGGTGGTTTGTTCAAGATTTCATTTCCTTGATTATCACTTTAATTCATTCGTTCTTTCGAATCCTACCGGTGGTTCATGAAGACCTTCTCAAGTTTGCGTTATGCCATTTCTCAATTTTTTTTGCAAGAAGAATAAGTAGTATGTAAAATCCATTACTTGTCATCAATTTAATTTGATGAAGGATAAGCATACAATAAATCTATTCTTATTTCCTCGAGGTGATTCAATTCTTTTCTTCCGGAGTTGTTCATGATATCATTTATCGGTTCTAAGTTGTTCATCTTTTCTTTTCCGGAGTTCCAAGTTCTCTCGGTTATATAGTCGCGAAGCTCCATCTAAATCATTGCAAGGTTTCACCTTGTGTCTTCAACTTCTCTTTCTCTTTATCATCCTTTTATTACCGGAGTTCTTCATGGAGGCTCTACATGGTGGTTCGTCAAGGATTCTTTTCATTCTTCAATTGGTCTTAAACTTTTTTCTCGAAGTTATGATCCGTCAAGCTATACTCTAAAATAAACATGGTGCTCAACACATGTTTTGTTTTGAATAGTTCAAGTATTCTTCCTCTTGCATTCCGAAGTGCAATTCTTTCTACCTTATCTTTTGAGGTGGTGTTACGTCATTCTTGACAATTTGAGTTCGTGTTTCATGATTCACTTGTTGTTAAGAATGAGGTATTTTAAATCCATCATTTTTCTCTTTGTTCAAGAGATCTTTTCAACCATCAACCTCGTTGTTGGAGTTATCTTGTGTCATATTTCACCTAAAGCCTTCCCTAAGGAATGTTGCTTTTGTGGTGCTTATCAATGATCCAAGTTATCTCTCTATCATCTTGGTGGAAGAAATTTTTCATCTCGTCGGTGTTATCAATTATATTATTTGTTTCCTTTAGTGGTCGGTTGTCACCTCATAATGTTGAGATGTTAACATAAGCCCACTACAAGCTTATTCTTTTCGGCGTTTGTTTTCCAACAACTCCGTCAAATTCTTCTTTGCAAGGGTGCTTTTCCAAGTTCATTTGTGGCAGAAGTTGGCATTTTCTTCTCCAATCTTTTATTTCAATGATCTATCTCCTATTCTTTCTTCCGGAGACATGGTGATGTTGCTCTCTTCTACCAATTATCTTGTTTTGTCAAGATCATGTAATTTTCCTTGCTTACCCGTTTAGCCGGAGTGTCGTGTTTTCATTCGAGTTCTCTCATCTAATCAAGTTTTGCCTCCCTTCTCAACCGGAGAGCGGTCTGAAATGTTTCTTACCCTTGTGCCATTCTTTAAATAGTTTCGGAGGTAGTGTGTTGTTGATTTCATCAATTATCCTCTCATCTTGTCAAGTTCATGTTCAATTCCTTCCATTAATAGTCGGAGTGCTGCCCAAATTATATCATTCTTATCTCGTTTCAACCAGAGTGGTTTCAATTCCTTCTTGTCCTTTGTGTTCGTCATTTATGTCTTGGCAACCTTCAAGCTCTCGTAATGTTCCTTGTTCCTCTTTTCTAACGGATTGTTTGCAATCTCGTTTATCTCTACTTGCTCAACCTCTCAAGGTTCGTGGTTTCACTCATTGGTCGAAGAAGCAACTTAGTTTACCTCTTATCTTCCTCTTCCTTTTCCCTCCGGTGCCATCCTAGATCTCGGGACGAGATCCTCTCGTAGTGGTTGAGTGTTGTAACACCCCGGATACAACTTTCCATATCGGTAACTCCAACTCTTGCCTTTTCCGGAGATGTGATTTATTATTTTCTCCGTGGTTGGGTTTTGTCTTTTGTTTTGCTTTTTATTCATGTCTTGCTTTTCATCTCATCGCATCATGCGCATTGCATTTGCATGTTTTCATAAAGATTGCATTCGTTCGTAGTTGGCGCGTTCCCCCCCCCCTTGCCTTCGTAGACCGTTTCAAGTCCAATCGGTTCTCGCTCCCTTCTCGTTGGACCGCCATATCTCTCTCGCCAGTCTTGACCCTCTCCTTCGACCCCTCTTGCCCGTGTCCAAACTCCCCGAACCCGACCCGGCAGTCGTTACTGCTTTGTCCGGATCATCCCTAACGCCTACAAAACATCTCCGCTTTGTTAATTGGGCTCCTAGCTATTTTTCTCGGCCGTCGACACGATCGGAGGGACGATATACCCCTAAGTTAAACCCACTTACTATATATATCTAGACACACCACCTAATTTCTAGGATCCTACCCTAGCGCCGCCGCCACTCTCTCTCTGGATCCCCCAGATCCGATCCATCCAATCCCACCAACCAGCGCAACCATCGCCTCCTCGCTCGTCCCACGACCCCGAGCCACTTCTCCTGCCGGCGACCAGTAACCAGCAGGAACTGCTCGCCGTGCCCCTCCTGGTTCCTTTCTCTCCCTTCTCTGGTTGCTCCTCCGCTAAGCTGGCTCTCTCTTCCTCACCCCAAGCTCCCTTGTCTCTGTGTTTGCAGGAGCTCCGCCGCCGCCATCTTCAGCGCCGAGCTCGCCGCGCCACGCCTTCCTCCTCGTCGCTGGATCCAGGAGGCTCACCGCCCAGCCAGACGCCTCGCCTGCTGCAGCAGATGCATCGCCAGAGCTGCTCGCCGTCGTTCTTCATTCCGCAGCACCGGGCCCCTATGCCATGCTCCTTCTCCCTCACGCACCCGAGCTCGTGGATGTCCGGCGCACCACCTGCTCCTCCGGACCAGCAGGACTGCGCCCTTCCTCTCCATCCTCCCTCTGCTTTCTTCTTGATCACCGCAGCGCTCTCTCTCGAGTCTCTCTTCTCTCGCATCTCTTCACAGGAGCCGCCGCCATGATCTTCCTCGGCGCCGCCCATCTCCGCCAGATCTGACGCCAGGACCGGATCCGCCCGGATCGACCTCCCGGAGCCCTCATCGCCGGCCTCCCCTGTTTCTGCATGCGGGGACGACGACGACCAGCGCCAGCTCCCAGACCGCTGCGTCCTCCGCTTCAGCGACAGGACATCCGCTTCTCCGCACCGCCGCCTGCGCCTGCTGACCGCAGCCAGCGCCTGGCCACTTCTTGAGCTGTGCCCACTGAAGCCAGCCAGCCCAGCCACGCCCCTGCCTGGCCTCCTCCCCGCCGAGCTGGGCCGAGCCCAATGTGAGCAGCTCTCCCAGCCCAAAGAAGGCACCAGCCGCCCGCAAGTGTTTTTTTTTCCTGTTTGAACGATGAAGCTATTTATCCAGAGTTTGATGTTTTACGTAAAACTCCCTAGACTTCATGCTTTTAATAACTAATAAACCGTGCATCTTAATAAAATGATTTATATATGTAAAATGCTCAGAAAATTTTGTAGATTAATAATATGTCATTTCCATCCATGTTTAAAATGTTTAACTTGCTGTTTATTTAAATTTGCTAATATGCCATGTTAAAATGATTTATTTCATAACTAAATAAGCGTAACTCGGAATTAAATGTTCTTTATATGTAAATGGGGTAGAAAAATGCCTAGTTTAACAAGGTCCACTTTATTTTGCTGTTTAACAACATTAAAATTGTGTATAGGGCAGAACAGTACCGAATCTAAAATATTGCTCATGGGGATTTTCCGGAATTGTTGTTTCTTATTTCCGGCCTCATTTAAACTTGCCTAAGTAGTTGGTTTAATTATGCTTCACCTCTTGCCATGTTTAAAAACATTTAATATTGTTGTGTACCTAAACGAGATTAAACTAAATATGTCAATGTGGTGTTTTGTCAATATGCAACTTGTTGCATATTGGGCTCCACTTAATTTGTAGTATTGTTTGTTGCACTTTGCCATGCCATGCCTCATTAAACCGGACATGCATCATACTTGATTGTGCATCATGCCATGTTTATGCTTGTGCATTTACCATGTTGTTTGTTTCTTTCTGGTGTTGCTTCTCGGTTCCGGTAATGTTGCGATTGTGAGGATTCGTTCGACTACTTCCGTTCATCTTCTTCATGGACTCGTTCTTCTTCCTAGCGGGATTTCAGGCAAGATGACCGTCACCTTGGATCTCATTACTATCATTGCTATGCTAGTTGCTTCGTTCTATCGCTATGCTACGTTACCTACCACTTGCTGCTCAAGCCTACCTAATTGCCATGTCGCCTCTAACCGTTGTCACCCTTCCTAGCAAACCGTTGTTTGGCTAGGTTACCGCTTTGCTCAGCCCTCTTATAGCGTTGTTAGTTGCAGGTGAAGATGAAGTTTGTTCCTTGTTGAACATGGAGATGTTGTTCCTTGTTGGAACATGTTTACTTGTTGGGATATCACAATATATCTTATTTAATTAATGCATCTATATACTTGGTAAAGGGTGGAAGGCTCGGCCTTATGCCTGGTGTTTTGTTCCACTCTTGCCGCCTAGTTTCCGCCATATCGGTGTTATGTTCCCGGATTTTGCGCCCCTAACGCGGTCGGGTGATTTATGGGACCCCTTGACAGTTCGCTTTGAATAAGACTTTTCCAAAGAAGGCCCAACCTTGGTTTTACCATTTGCCTCATCACCACCTACCTTTCCCTTGGGTCGGCCAACCCAAGGGTCATCTTTATTTAGCCCCCGGACCAGTGCTTCTCTAAGTGCTGGCCCGAACCGAGTAGATCATGGGCCCCTCGTGGCAACCCGAGGTTTGGTTTTACTCGTAGGATGTCTCATCCGTGTTGCCTCGAGAACGAGATATGTGCAGCTCCTATCGGGATTGTCGGCGATCGGGCGGCTTTGCTGGTCTTGTTTTATTGCTATCGAATGTCTTGTAGCCGGATTCCGAGACTGATCGGGTCTTCCCGGGAGAAGGAATATCCTTCGTTGATCGCGAGAGCTTATTATGGGTTGTTGGGACACCCTGCAGGGTTTTGAACTTTCAAAGCCGTGCCCGCGTTATGTGGAAGATGGGAATTTGTTAATGTCCGTTGTAGAAAACCCAAAGTTGATCTTAATTAAAATACACCAACCGTGTGCGTAACTGTGAGTGTCTCTTTTCGGGTTGATCGAGAGGAGAACACGGTTTCGGGTTATGTCTCGACGTAAGTAGGAGTTCAGGATCACTTCTTGATCTTCACTAGTTGACGACCGCCTTTGTTTCTCTTCGCCTCATTTATGTATGTTAGCCACCATATATGCTTAGCCGCTGCTGCAACCTCACCACTTTATCCCTTCCTTTCCCATTGAGCTTTGCTAGTCTTGATACCCATGGTAATGGGATTGCTGAGTCCTCGTGGCTCACAGATTACTACACCACCAGTTGCAGGTACAGGTTATCGATGATCATGACGCGAGAGCGATGCTTGCTTGCGTTGAGCTCTTCTTCTGCTTCTTCGATCGGGGATAGGTTCTGTGTCGGCAGCCGGGCTAACAGGGGTGGATATTGTTTGAGTTTCTGTTTATGTTTCATCCGTAGTCGGATGTTGATCTTGTATGATGTGATGTTGTATTCATGTGGCATTGTATGCCCTTTTGTATGTATCCCCACTATTATGTAATGTTGATGTAATGATATCCACCTTGCAAAAGCGTCTTCAAGATGCGCTTCTATCCTTGGTGGGACCTTCGAGTTCCTTTAGGATAGGGTCGCATCTTGGGCGTGACACTCGTGCTCAGGCGGGTTCTCTCCAGGGAAGGACTGCATAAGCTATCTCCCATGTGGGATGGCCCGTTCAAGGTTGATCATGTTTCGGCCCGGCTCCGTGCGTTTGGAGACTCAGCAGGGGGTGCCCGTCCAGAACGCGTGGAACATCCAGCACCTCTGGAGGTTTTACCCCTAAAAAGGCCCGGTGCCTGTGAAGAAGGCGAATGCCTGTGAAGCGCTGCGTTTAGGAAAAAGGCCCGGTGCCTGTGAAGAAGGCGAATGCATGTGAAGCGATGCGTTTTGGAAAAAGGCTCGGTTCCTGTGAAGAAGGCGAATGCCTGTGAAGCGCTGCGTTTTGGAAAAAGGCCCGGTGCCTGTGAAGAAGGCGAATGCCTGTGAAGCGCTGTGTTTTGAAAAAACGCCCGGAGCGTGTGAAGAGGGCCAATGCCTGTGAAGCTTATCTATCTACGAAAGGCCCGGTGCCTATGAAGAAGGCAAACGCCTGTGAAGTTTATTTTTCTGAGAAAGGCCCGGAGCCTGTGAAGAAGGAAAGTGCCTGTGAAGCTCGCCGCCCGTGACACTCTCACGTAATAATGAGTTGGGGCTGTACACGCCCGAGTCTCGTGGCGCTGCCTCAGCCCCGGGGCTCCTCCAACGCCCAGTGGCAACACTTAGCTCCGCGCTGGTGAGAAGACGTCAAAGACTAGATTTGGTGCCGGACGTGGCTTTTCTCATTTTCTTTCTGCAGTTGGCTTGTTCATTCCCATTTGAAGTTTTATTGAAGTTGTTGCCGCCTTTAGCTTGTGACTCTCGCCTTTTCGCTTCTCCCCTCGATTTCTCTCGCGAAGTCTCATGAGGGAGCAGCTGGCACGCCTGTGAGTGTTTTCTGCCCTTATCGTTTAAGGCTTCCCTACCCGGGTCCACTACAGGAGCACCCCTCTAGTCCGTGCCCCACAGCTGAGGCTGGAAGCTACCTTTCCAGACTAACCTTTGCAGGACATGAAGCGTTCGACGAGGCCTCGGCCTCGGGAAGCAAAGGCCACGACAGGCCCCCCCGAGCTAAGTAATTTCTAGCGCAGTAGTGTGGCACAAAAGCATAATACCGAAACAGCGGAAACAGTACGATAATTAACAGCAATAGTCCAAGCACGCCCCCGCGGGGCCCTACACTACTGTCTCCTTGCGCAGGAAAAGGAAAAGAACAAATCAGGCACGACTCGCCCGACACCAACTCGTGGCGAGAGCTCGGACTGTCTCCGGAGCTTAGGCGGACTCCCTCTCGCGCTTCACCGAGGCGCGAACGCGGGCAGAACCGCTACCTCCCTCCAGGCGGGCGCGACGGCGCGGGGGCTGGTCGTGGCCACCGCTGGAGGAACTGCTGTCCGAAGAAGAGACGCCAAAGCTCGACGAACCCCGTGCGCCGCCGATCACGCGGGCGCTGCCATTTTCATCGTCGCCGGGGCTAGGCTCACGGCCGCGGTCGTCGTCCTCAGGGTAGCACCCAGCGCGGCGACTATCTTCCCCGAACACCCTCATGTAGAGGGTGGCATCGCCGTCGAACTTGAAGTGCAGGGTGCACCGCCGCTCGTACCACGCTGCTGGCAAACGCTACCAACCGCGGTCGGGCCACGCCCCGCCGCGGAGACCTCAAGCCGGCTTCAGAGGCCCGACCGCAGCAACCGGCCCACTGAGCTGAGGACGCCTGGGCGCCACCGGAAGTTCACCTAAGAAGAAGCGGGAAGACGGAGCGGGTGCTGGTCGGCTCCACCGACCACACGACAAACTCCGCAGCACCTCCGCCGAGCGTAGCGTGGGTTTAGGAGGTCGCGGCGTCAGAAGGCGCCTCGCATCAACGGCTCGACGCCTGCCGCCAAGACAGAGATCGCCTCCATGGCCGCGGGGAGCCGCTATGGGAGCCACAGGGTGCTTGCGAGGACTTCCTCGACCGCGCTTGGCCGGGGGAGAGTCAGGCTACCTGGAGGGCCTTTCCTTTCTCCGCGGCCAAGAACCTCTTCAGCGGAGCCATGGAGAAGAAGGAGAAGCAAGAAGAGATGGGTTGGAAGGGCACGCGTCGTTCCGTACTTATAGCCGGGGAAGGCCAACCGCCGGCCTTCGCGATCGCAGGTAATCATGACCCGCTTTGCATGCAGGGACTTGTCAATTCGTGCAGTTCCCGAGGCGTCGTGGGGAAGTAGGGGCGCCCACGTCCAATCAACCGCCACGCGGCGCCCAAGGCCGCAGGCTGTTGGGGCCCGCGGCGCTTCACACTTGCCCCTTCGCTTCTCTGCTCAGCCAAGTCCACGCGCGCCTTGGGCCCGGGGGCTACTATCGGCGTTCTGGGAACGGGGTACCTGACTTTCCTGCTGCGGCCCGCGGCGTGGTTTCAAGGGTGGCCCAATACGCCCATCTTCATCAAGACAAGCTCAAGACCTCGCGAGGGGCCAAGCCTCGTGGGTGGACGACAGAAGCTTCTCGTGCACGGCCTCGTCAGCTGGCTCGCGAGGAGGCGGAGAGATCAAGGCGGGTACCTCACGAGGTGCCCATAACGCAAGCCATGACGACCAAGGGCGCCAGCGGGCGCCAGCCCGTAGTGTCCTCATTTCCTCTTTGGTGCAAAGGGGGCAAGCGCAGCGAGAGCATCAAGCAAAGGCACCTGCTTCGTGCAACAAGACCAAAACTGCAGAACGGCAGGAAGGAAGTCATTGTGGAGCCCAAGCCGCGCCACCACCAGAGCTTTTGGCAAAGCGAGGACCAACTTTAGTCGATAAGTGTACTAGATGTTCCTGCTCAAATGGCCAATTGTTGGCGCCCTTCCCGCTCAATATTTGGGAAGAGGCCCAGGGCCTTTGCCTATAAATAAGACGAGCCACCCATAGAACCGGGGATCCGGGATTGGGGACAGACCGAGAGATCAATCGCAGAGAGAGAGAGAGAAAAGCGAGTGAACTCCCCCTAGCAGTTCATCGCACCAGCCAAGAACGGACCCTCGCGAGGTTGTTCTTCCTTGTACTGTCCATCATCAGCCCCAGAGGCAATCCACCACACCACAAACTAGAGTAGGGTATTACACCACAATGGTGGCCCGAACTAGTATAAACCTTGTGTCCCTTGTGTTGCTCTTCGTGTAGTTCTAGATCCTTGCGAGGCGACGAGGTGTAGGTAGGTAGGAGGCGTGATCTCCGCGCGCACCCCAGAGATTGAACCTAGAGGGTCTGCCGGAGCCCGAAATCCGACAAAACTGGACCCACTCACGGCACGGCACGCCTGTCTCATTTGGTTCGTCGGTCAAAGTGCTTCCTCTTCTTGGCATAACAATAGAGTATAGTAATTTTTTTAGAACGCTCTTGGCATGTTGCTAACATGTGATGAGTTAACCGACCTCAATAGACGGCAAAAACGCCAGCCCGCCGCACTTTGAGAGAGACGAGGAGAAATAAGTGATACGGGCTGGTGGATTACTAGAGCTAGGTGTCGCACGGAGGCCAAGGAATATGGTGATAGCATGGGTTGGCCATGTACTATGATGTAATTACACTGGGCTGCCGTGTTTCGTACACTTCCGGTCTACTGTGGAGATGGTTGGTTGATTTTATATCACTGAATAATATAAAAATATTATGAGTGCAGACGCTCCACCACGAGGTTCCTTGCTCCTTCTCGGTCGTCGGGAATCTATGTTCTTCCACTCTTTTTTTTTGACATGAGCTTTGTTCATCATTTTGCCCACACGCAGGACATCTAGCATCAAGGTGCACATGTCATGCAATAAAATGGAGATAAGCAGTTCGTAAGTGAGTCGTGCACTATGATGGCACGTAGTACTATGCAATATTTTTCCTCCTCGATGGAACGTGAATAGTGTGCATGTACTCAATGACGGAGCACGGGTGTCAGGACCCCGATTCCAAGTCACATCGATCTAGCCGGTAACACCTCATATCACTTTGCGGCCTCACGCACGGTATTCCCATGGGTGTCGCCTTACCATGGCCCGGACCGTCAAGGCTTTTGGCTCACGATATGATAGTGTCGCTAGCATCCATATGACAGAGAACCCGGGCCGACATGGCTAGTCGTCAACCCAAAGCGGCACTAACCCATGGGGACAGGCATACATGAATCAACTTCGAGCATGTCGGTCATCAACGATGAACTGGCTGTAGCACTGGCTAACAGACTCCGTAACCCGGCTGTAGCAGGTTAGGCAGACTCCGGATGTCACCGCGTGACATTTCAAGGGACGTATATAGGAACGAAGTGAAACACATGCCGCCACCAAGTGTCCAAAGCAGAGTGTTGGGCTAGCAGGACTCTAGTGAACCGGTGTAGCGGACTACTATCGCCAGAAGCACTAGACTACATTTCCCCATATGAGAGGCTGCCAAGGATAAACAACTAGGTTGTCGGATCCCACACATATCTAGCATTTCAAACATACACACAATATGCTCAATATGTGTAAATACAACATGGCATCACAACATAACTCTACGACTCAAATATTTATTCATTAGGCCCGAGGAGCGAGATATTACAAACATGGGTCTCATGACCCAACACTCGTGAGCATACAAGTCAAAGCACAAGCGAAGCTTAACATGTCCGAGTACGACATCTACAAATGAAAAGGCTGAGAAGCCCGACTTTCTACCAGATCTCGCCGAGGGCTCAAGATCGTAGCTGAGGTAACAAGCTAAACGTCAAGTCCAAGCGAATTACTAGCGAGACCGACGCCTCTCGCAAAACATAAAATAAGCAAACGTGAGTACAAACGCATTCAGCAAGACTTACATCGTAACTAACTACATATGCATCATTATCAACAAAGGGGGTGGTGGAGTTTGACTGCAGCAAGCCAGCTTTGACTCGGTGGCTAACCTGAACTACGACAGCAAGTAACTCTTTGAGGTGGCGCACACGAGTCCACATATTCACCATATCAATACACCACTATGGATCCGCTCCCGTCTCCCTACGAGAACGCCATCCATAGCACTCAAGCTTATCTTGCGCATTTTAGAGTATCCACTTTCACTTGTCTATGAACTGATATAGGCAACCCAGAAGTCCTTCTCCGCGGACACGGCTATTCGAATAGATCATATTAATCCTGCATGGGTGTACTTCTTCACACACGCTCTCACCACTTACCGCCATTTACACGACATGTACTCGGCAACCTTCAAGCGGAAGCCCAACGTGGGTGTCGGCCACGGCCTACCTAAACACTCAAGTCCCTAGTCCAGGTTTATCGCCTATTCAGGTTCCATCCGCAGGGAGTCCGGCCGAGGTTTCCCATACGGCCCCGAACGATGTGTGCAGGGTTCCCGAGATACCAAACGGGCATTTGGTACACCGGGCCACGGTGTATCTACCGCATCATAGCCCACCCCTAGGGTCAGCGCTACGCACGGCCTCCAACACATATCCTACAAACACCAGAAACTAGTTGCAACTCCTGGACAGAGAACAAGGGTGGTTAAGAAGCCGAGAGGGTCCATTGGTTTCGGGCCCAATGCATGGTAGTAACTGTTACATGGATCACAAACACAGAACTTAGTTCCTGAGGACGGCTGCAATGAGACAACCCACCATGTACTCCTACATGGCCTCTCACCGCTACCTTTACCAAATCGTGTTCACACACTTAGCTCACACACAATAGGACATGTTCACACACCATTCCAATTCATTCCCGATGAATCCGACCTGACTCAACTCTAAGCAAGAGTGGCATGACAAACAAGCATGAATGAGTAGGCACAACATGGCTCAAGCAACTCCTACTCATGCTAGTGGGTTTCATCTAATTAGTGTGGAATGACAGTCATGCAGAGGATAAGGGGTTCAGCTACCGCAGCAAGTAACACATGAGTCGTTGTTGTCCTAATGCAGTAAAATAGAGCAGGAGCGAGAGAGTGGGATTGTATCGAATGAACAAGGGGTTTTGCTTGCCCGCACTTCAAGATATTATAGTTCTTCATCGGTGTCATCGAACAATCGCTTAACGCCGCTCACCGAGAGGGACAAACACCGGCAACTGAGAAAGAACACAATCAATGTAATGCACATTCACATGAATTACATGTCATGTTAAGGTACTGAATTCACCTAATGCAATATCTATCCAAGTTAATTGAAGTGGAACTCAAACAAGAACAATTTCCAACTCCAAATGTTATTTCATAAATTACCCTAATCATCATTTGTCCTATTCAGTGAGGTTAATTTGTTCAAACATGCATGATCATGGCATAAACAGATTCTTCATATTTTTTTGATCATTTTTCATATATAACTTATTTCAATCTGAGCTACGGTTGAATTTCTATGATTTATTGAAGTTTAGGGCATTTTCTGAAATTAATAAATCATTTCTGATTTATTAAAATCCTGTAAACAACATCGCGCCAAGATGACGTATTAGTGACGCCAGCTAGTCAACGGCGCCCAGTCAAACCTGACCAAAGGGGACCCACCGTCGCTGTCTCCGCTGGTTTGGGTGGATGACAGGGGACCACCAACGCTGACTTCACCAAGTCAAAGTCGACACGTGGGGTCCACGTGGTTAGCACTAATCTAAACAGTAATTTACACTAACCTAATCTATTTTAGTTAGCCGTTAGTTGGGCGGTTGGGCCTACATGTCATCGACACGCGGTACTAACTAAACACGATTAACACCTAAGCTAATGGCGCCACATCATCGCCACCGGAGTTAGCGCCGGCGACCTCAAGTCGCGGCGAAGGTCGCCGAGCGGCGCCACGGGCGGCAATGGATCGCCAAGGGCACCAAGGGGTTGCCCTCGCCGCCCGCATCCGTGGGTGGCACCGCTGGTCACGGGTGATTCAGAGCGCGCGGCGGCGGCAAGTCGGCGGCTGCCGGAGTTCGGACGTGGAAGGGATCGACGCCACGGTGCACTAGAGGAGAAACCGAAGGGCGCTGCGGGCTCCTGGGAGGGCGGCGAACATGGTGACGCGCCAGCGCAGCCGGGTGGCCTCGCCACGGCGGCGCCATGGCCGGCGGAACCGAGCTCGCGGCTCCGGTGGAATCGGTGGCTACATGGTGCAAATAACGCGGGAAAGAGAGTGGTTAGTGGTAGGAGCTCACGGGGGTTTGAACGGGGAGGACGACATACTCGGGGAGGCGTCGGGGAGGGCACACGGTCGCCGGCGATCTCGGCGGCCGAAGCTTGAAGAAGAGGTCGGGGAGCCACTGCAGGGCGCGTACGCTCAGGTGGCTTGGTGGGGACGGTGTATAGGTCAGCGGCGGAGCTTGGCGCGCTGTGGAGGCGTGGAGGCCGGTGGCCGTGGTGGTGCTCGTCGGCGGCGGTGGGTGTGTTCGGTGGTGCCACACGGAAAGCAGAGGATGGGAAGGAGGTCCAGGGAGAGAGGGGAGAGGATGAGGGGGCGGGGGGGGGGTGTGCGTGGCACCCTCGGGTGCCTCCAAAGGGCGAGCAGTAAGCAGGAGGTGGTCGGGCTCTCGGCGCACGCCACGCCTCGCCTCTGCCATCGGCAGAGAGAAGACGATGAGCGGGGGTAGGTGGGCTGGGCTGGTCAAGCTGGGCCGGCTACAGGTAAGTGGGCCAGGTCGGTTCCTCTCTCTCTCTCTCTCTCTCTCTCTCTTTTTTTTTTAATTCCTGTTTCTATTTTTCTGCAGCTTTGTGGCTTTATTAAAAATATTAAATCAATCCCAAAATTCATGCAACTGCTCATGACCACTGTTGGAAATATATCCTACAGTAAACATTTCAGTTTTGGATTATTAGAGCATTTAAAATATTTTATAGTATTTAAATGCCCAAATGCAATTAAGTAATGATTTAATTCAAAAATCCAGAATGGCCTAGGAAAATGTGCACCATTTTTGGGAGAGGTTCTAGACCAATCCAAAAATAATGAACTTTTCTGAAGAGCATTTTGGGTTCATTGAGAATATTTTTATTTTGATCCTAAATGCATTTCATTTAGTGCTAGGGTTTGTCATCCCCATTTCAAATTTCATGAAAATTAAACATGATGCATGGATGCATTGCCACTAGTTACAAGCAAGCTCTAGGGTTGTGATAACTCACCCCACTAAACAAGAATCTCGCCCGAGATTCAAGACGGAGGTAAGAGGAAAAGGGAGTCACAAAACTATCACAATCTTCATGATCCATTTGCCCTTCTCGAAGATGTTGATTCATTCCATCATCTTGGTCTTGACGTCTTTGCTTTCGAGATCTTCACTCGACACGACAACAGAAAGAAGGGGGAAACCCTACGGGATTTAATCTTCTTGAAGATCGAGCAACTCAAGATCAACTCACGGAATGAGATGTTGAAACATCTCGAGTTGAGACACAAAACACATCGAGAGGGATGGAAGAACAAACAACGGGGTTTCATTGGTGGGCAATAATTCCATGCTTAGAAAGAGGGTGGATGGTGTCAAGGTGGCGAGGAAATATTTACCAAGATCCTGTAACAGGGCACCTCGAGAAATGTGACTTGAAGAGCTACTCCCTTAAGTGGCAAAAAGAATTACTTTTGATCCATAGATCATTGGAACTCTTTATACCAGCCTAAGGCAATCACAATCGATCATTTGAAAGAGTTCGAAAGGATGACATACTCGGACTAGAATGGATGATGTGGACTATCTTGTTGAAGGCAAAGCAATAGATGATTTCTGCTTATCATCGGAAATGGATGGGACCCATGGTAGGACCGCTTTTGAGGATGATCCTGAACAAAAATTACTAAGAAGGCAGCCCATAGTGAAATGGCATAAGGACGGTGCAAGCTGGGAACGAAATGCAACTGTTGGAATGTTCCAACCATCATATCTGCCTGAGATTCAGATCCGATTGGTGATAGGATACTTCGGACTCAGCATGTCCGAAAAGAAAGGTCACAACACAAATCAATGAGATGACGTTGCGAGATTCTCGGGAGATGGACTATGGTAGTGAGCTCCAAAACATGAGCTGGTTCCGCTACAAACCTGTGAACACACTGTCCTAGACAAGCATGACCACATGGTAGTCTTATGATAAAACACTACCGAGTTCTGGTTGGGAACCATCATCGCGGATAACGAAGTTCTTAATTAAGCCCGGGTTAGCTCTTAGAAGAAACTCCTTCTCTGGAACAAATCAGTTAGTGGCTTGGTGTGCTAGGGATACATATGGAATGAAGGTTGCGAGCCTGTCAAACCATAGCATACTTCGCACATGCATGACTGACTTGGGACGATTCCAGAGGAAACAAAACAAACTTTCGCGAATTCACGGCGGCAACTTGCATCAAATGCACATGAACTAGAGGAAGTCACTTCTTCCATCCAAGCATAAGCTTCATGAACGGCACACGAAGGCATTGCTTACAGAGTTTCCAACACTAGGTTGATGTTCAACATGAATCATGGGGGAGACAAAATGCTACTGATGGGCTCAACAGCAACTCATCGGAATTTCCATATCACTGGACTTCCACCATCATATGAACACGGTGATAGCATTGGTCAGACCAAAAGATATAATGGTGTATGCCCGAGGGATCAACCACGAGTAAGACAACATTACGAGCATCAATGGTACTGATTTGATTTGACGATAGCCCACACTCAAATCAAAGGATTGATGAGACAATAGGTCCAACAACTGATCACAGGGACCAATCGATGAAGATATCATCTTTCTTCAACACACACTACACAAGAATATCCCTTTGGAACGAACTAAGTTAGGCAAGCTTTTATCTTCCAACCCTCCAAGTTGTTGTTAAGCTTAACCAACTAGCTCAGGGTATCCAACACAGATTCTTGGAGAAGGGGTGATTTACAAGAAACCAACTTGATCACAAGCTCAACATAACAGTCAGGAAACAACCCGGTAACACTTCCAAGAAGATATTTGGAAAGTCACGAACCACCGGTATGTTACTAAGCTCGAGAACAATCTTTCTTTTGAGGGCAAGACGATATGATCAAATGAGTGAGGACTTGACAAGATCCTAACTCATCAACCGAAGTGTGCACCAGAAATAAGGACTAGGTAGCACGATTAATCTTAGGATGATGATTTAATAACCAACACGCTAAGAATGATAATATTGTCCATTTACTACCAAGCAACGAGGTTGCTAGGAGTATCGATTTCACACACCACAATTCACTAGTCGGCATTCCGGCTTGCATAACACGGAACCGAGGAATGAATAATGATGGCAGGAAGTATCACCGCATCAAGAATTCCTAAGAGGTTGTGCAATTCCCATGACATTCTTGACATAAGATGGCAATACTCTGTAGAACAGAATCAAAAGCTGGGTTGGCGCTTGATCTCATGGAATACAACTGCTTTGACCCAGTCCTAGATATGGATGAGGCTCTGGAGTTTGTTTCTCCTAGTCATTCCAGAATAGAATGGCTCGACGGACCACAAGAATAATAGGCATCGATGAACACGAATGCACAATTACTCCTGGCTATCAATTGATAGATGAAGGTCAGAAGACAACTAAGAGAACAACTCAAAGAAACATATAACTTTTCGAGTTGTGGAGGCATGGATTAGTATATCGAGCAAAGCTCAACATTTCTCCCGGATAACCCATGCAGAGAAGGTAGAACAGGCAGAGTCACAAAATAGAATGGAGTACTCCTCAAGAGCACCCTAGTTGTGATCTTTTGGCTCAAAATAACTTCTGCCATAAGCAGTTCATGGTATTTGGAAGAAGGAAATACCACAGACCTCGAGGACTATTGCAAGGTTACTAATATCCTAAAGGAGCTGGCAATTACTATCAACATGAAGTAAATAGGGTGAATCTCGGGTTCAACAACCCAGAATAGAATACCTACTAACTAAATTGCATCACGGGATGCTTTCGAGAATAATGGCCAGAATCATCACACGGGGAACACAAAACATGGCTGGATTACTAGGTGATACTCTAAGATGCCTAGGGTCATAATACTAGTTCCAACATATATGTCAAGGCAGTAAATTACCTCAATGCACCGGTTAGTGTGCTTATTCTGACCATAAAGGACATCGGGAATGGAAGGAAAGGATTTGCAAATGCATCAGACTATTTAGAGACCTGGGATGACTCGGACAGCATAACGGCTGTAAATGCTCAAAAAGATTTGAGACATCATGCAAAATGGTGGCATAGCCACTCAACAACATCATATCAAGGTTCCGAGATCAACAGTTAACATATAGAAATAGTAGGAACTGAACTGGGGCTTAAAACCAACAATCTTAAAGGTCTATGGATTAGTAACACGTCATCCTGATAGATAGATGAGAAGCCTAGTTCTTAAACCCCAGAGAAGAGAAGAGGATGACTCGATCGAAGGCCATGAGGTATAAGGAGTAAAAAGAGCCTTACGTTCCCTTCCACAATCAATTCCCTTACATAAAAAGCATTTCTAGACACAACTTCGACTAGTTTGGCTTGGTAATCCTACAGGCAGTCAGGCTCTGATACCAACGCTGTCAGGACCCCGATTCCAAGTAACATCGATCTAGCCGGTAACACCTCATATCACTTTGCGGCCTCACGCACGGTATTCCCATGGGTGTCGCCTTACCATGGCCCGGGACCGCTTATGCTTTTGCCTCACGATATGATAGTGTCGCTAGCATCCATTTGACAGAGAACCCGGGCCGACATGGCTAGACGTGAACCCAAAGCGGCACTAACCCATGGGGACAGGCATACATGAATCAACTAACGCTGTCAGGACCCCGATTCCAAGTCACATCGATCCAGCCGGTAACACCTCATATCACTTTGCGGCCTCACGCACGGTATTCCCACGGGTGTCGCCTTACCATGGCCCGGGACCGCTTGCGTCTTTTGGCTCACGTATATGATAGTGTCGCTAGCATCCATATGACAGAGAACCCGGGCCGACATGGCTAGTCGTGAACCCAAAGCGGCACTAACCCATGGGGACAGGCATACATGAATCAACTCGAGCATGTCGGTCATCAACGATGAATCTGGCTGTAGCACTGGCTAACAGACTCGTAACCCGGCTGTAGCAGGTTAGGCAGACTCCGGATGTCACCGTGACATTTCAAGGGACAGTATATAGAACGAAGTGAAACACATGCCGCCACCAAGTGTCCAAAGCAGAGTGTTGGGCTAGCGGGACTCTAGTGAACCGGGCTGAAGCGGACTACTATCGCCAGAAGCACTAGACTACATTTCCCCATATGAGAGGCTGCCAAGGATAAACAACTAGGTTGTCGGATCCCACACATATCAAGCATTTCAAACATACACACAATATGCTCAATATGTGTAAATACAACATGGCATCACAACATAACTCTACGACTCAAATATTTATTCATTAGGCCCGAGGAGCGAGATATTACAAACATGGGTCTCATGACCCAACACTCGAAAGCATACAAGTCAAATCACAAGCGAAGCTTAACATGTCCGAGTACGCACATCTACAAATGAAAAAGGCTGAGAAGCCCGACTATCTACCGATCCTCCGCCGAGGGCTCAAGATCGAGCTGAGGTAACAAGCTAAACGTCAAGTCCAAGCGAATTACTAGCGAGACCGACGCCTCTCGCAAAACATAAAATAAGCAAACGTGAGTACAAACGCATTCAGCAAGACTTACATCGTAACTAACTACATATGCATCATTATCAACAAAGGGGTGGTGGAGTTTGACCGCAGGAAGCCAGCTTTGACTCGTGGCTAACCCGAACCGCGGACACGGCTATTCAATAGATCATATTAACCCCGCAGGGTGTACTTCTTCACACACGCTCACCACTTACCGCCGCTTACGACATGTACTCGGCAACCTTCAAGCGGAAGCCCAACGTGGGTGTCGGCCACGGCCTACCTAAACACTCAAGTCCCTAGTCCAGGTTTATCGCCTATTCAGGTTCCATCCGCAAGGAGTCCGGCCGAGGTTTCCCATACGGCCCCGAACGATGTGTGCAGGGTTCCCGAGATACCAAACGGGCGTTCGGTACACCGGGCCACGGTGTATCTATCGCATCATAGCCCACCCCTAGGGTCAGTGCTACGGACGGCCTCCAACACATATCCTACAAACACCAGAAACTAGTTGCAACTCCTGGATAGAGAACAAGGGTGGTTAAGAAGCCGAGAGGGTCCATTGGTTTCGGGCCCAATGCGTGGTAGTAACTGTTTCATGGATCACAAACACAGAACTCAGTTCCTGAGGACGGCTGCAATGAGACAACCCACCATGTACTCCTACATGGCCTCTCACCGCTACCTTTACCAAATCGTGTTCACACACTTAGCTCACACACAATAGGACATGTTCACACACCATTCCAATTCATTCCCGATGAATCAGACCTGACTCAACTCTAAGTAGTAGCAGGCATGACAAACAAGCATGAATGAGTAGGCACAACATGGCTCAAGCAACTCCTACTCATGCTAGTGGGTTTCATCTAATTAGTGTGGAATGACAGGTCATGCAGAGGATAAAGGGGTTCAGCTACCGCAGCAAGTAACACATGAGTCGTTGTTGTCCTAATGCAGTAAAATAGAGCAGGAGCGAGAGAGTGGGATTGTATCAGAATGAACAAGGGGGTTTTGCTTGCCTGGCACTTCTGAAGATATTATAGTTCTTCATCGGTGTCATCGAACAATCGCTCTAACGCCGCTCACCGAGAGAGGACAAACACTGGCAACTGAGAAAGAACACAATCAATGCAATGCACATTCACATGAATGACATGTCATGTTAAGGTACTGAATTCACCTAATGCAATATCTAGCCAAGTTAATTGAAGTGGAACTCAAACAAGAACAAATTCCAACTCCAAATGTTATTTCATAAATTGCCCTAATCATCATTTGTCCTATTCAGTGAGGTTAATTTTTTCAAACATGCATGATCATGGAATAAACAGATTCTTCATATTTTTCTGATCATTTTTCATATATAGCTTATTTCAATCTGAGCTACGGTTGAATTTCTATGATTTATTGAAGTTTAGGGCATTTTCTGAAATTAATAAATCATTTCTGATTTATTAAAATCCCAGAAACAAATACTGCGTCAGCATGACGTATTAGTGACGTTAGTAGGTCAACGGCGCCTCCAGTCAAACCTGACCAAAGGGACCCACCGTCGTGTCTCTGGCTGGTTTGGGTGGATGACAAGTGGGACCAGTCAACGTCGACTTCACCAAGTCAAAGCTAACACGTGGGGTCCACATGGTTAGCACTAATCTAAACAGGTAATTTACACTAACCTAATCTATTTTAGTTAGCCGATTAGCTGGGCGGTTGGGCCCACATGTCATCGACACGTGGTACTAACTAAACACGATTAACACCTAAGCTAATGGCGCCACATTAGCGTCACCGGAGTTAGGCGCCGGCGACCTCAAGTCGCGGCGGAAGGTCGCCGGAGCGGCGCTACGGGCGGCAGTGGGTCAAGCCAAGGGCACCAGTGGGTTGCCCTCGCTCGCCCGCATCCAGGGGTGGCACCTGCTGGTCACGGGGTGATATGTAGCAGCGGCGGCGGCAAGCTGGCGGCGGCCGGAGTTCGGACGTGGAAGGGATCGACGCCACCGTGCACTAGAGGAGAAACCAGAGGGCGCTGCGTGCTCCTGGGAGGGCGGCGAACATGGTGACGCGCCAGCGCAGCCGGGTGGCCTCGCCACGGCGGCGCCATGGTCGCGTAACCGAGCTCGCGGCTTCGGTGGAATCGGTGGCTACATGGTGCAAATAACGCAGGGAAGAGAGGGGTTAGTGGCAGGAGATCACGGGGGTTTGAACAGGGCGGACGACGTACTCGGGGAGGCGTCGGGGAGGGCACACGGTCGCCGGCGATCTCGGCGGCCGAAGCTTGAAGAAGAGGTCGGGAGTCGCTGCAGGCGCGTCACGCCGGGTGGCTTAAGGGACGGTGTATAGGTCGATGGCGGAGCTTCTTGGCGCGTCGAGAGGCGTGTGGAGGCCGGTGGCCGTGGTGGTGCTCGTCGGCGGCGGCGGGTGTGTTCGGTGGTGCCACACGGAAAGCAGAGGAGGGGAAGGAGGTCCAGGGAGAGAGGGGAGAGGACGAGGGGGTCGGGGGGTGTGCGTGGCACCCTCGGGTGCCTCCAACAAGCAGCAGGTAAGGTGGAGGTGGCTGGGCTTCAAGCCCACGCCTCGCCTCTGCCACCGGGCAGAGGAAGACGATGAGCGGCGGGGTAGGTGGGCTGGGCTGGTCAAGCTGGGCCGGCTACAGGTAAGTGGCCCAGGTCGGTTCCTCTCTTTGTCTTTTTCTTTTAATTCTTGTTTTCTATTTTTCTGCAGCTTTGTGGCTTTATTAAAAATATTAAATCAATCCCAAAATTCATGCAACTGCTCATGACCACTGTTGGAAATATATCCTACAGTAAACATTTCAGTTTGGGATTATTTGAGCATTTAAAATATTTTATAGTATTAAATGCCCAAATGCAATTAAGTAATGATTTAATTCAAAAATCCAGAATGGCCTAGGAAAATGTGCACCATTTTTGGGAGAGGTTCTAGACCAATCCAAAAATAATGAACTTTTCTGAAGAGCATTTTGGGTTCATTGAGAATTTTTTTATTTTGATCCTAAATGCATTTCATTTAGTGCTAGGGTTTGTCATCCCCATTTCAAATTTCATGAAAATTAAACATGATGCATGGATGCATTGCCACTAGTTACAAGCAAGCTCTAGGGCTGTGACAACGGGATGGTAGCATGGACATGGTTGGCCCTTTTTGGAGAGAGTACTAAATACATATTAACTTTGATATGTCCCGTCAACTCGCAGAACGACGAGAAGCACACATTGAATGACGGAGCACGAGATGGTAGCCATGGATATGGTCAACCCTTTTTGGAGACTAATGCACTACTTTTGATGTGTCCGGTCTACTCACAAATGAGTACTAGTACGCCCTTTCCCTCGCTCACGTGCGCGTGGTGGCTCGCAGGACGAGGAGAAGCTTTTGCTTTACGATAGTGTGCTTAATACTGGCGGTGGACGTGCAGTAGTTCATTCGGTGTCAGATTTCTAGAAGTATCTATACTGTAGTAGCATCACCATTGTTCAACTTTCGTAAGAGGAGAAGAGCCAAGCGCACGGTCACCTACTCACAGTATAACCGGTCGTGTTTGCATGAATTTTTTAACGTAGACATTCTGAGTGGATTGCTCCAGTGCTCATCACACGTGAGCCAATCGATTCGCACCCTTCCGCGCTCCATTTTGTCTTGCGTTCCTTCCTCCGTCCAGCACGCTGACAAGTGGGCCCCATGCTCATATATGCCAACGTGGTAGTTAATTATTTTGCCAGAGTCAGCTATCACACCCTTTCGATGCCACATCAATGTACCCACTAGAAACAAGTTAGACTTGTTCAGTTCAACCGCCTCCCTAGGTGTTTGGAGAGGAATTGGCCAGCGCTAGACGGTTCTATAGGTGGACAGGTAGCTAAAAACAGGGGGAAACACACGAACCAGCTAGACGAGGGAGGTGAGCTTCTACATTCGCAGGGGACATGGCGTTGGCTATTGGGCGGCAACAGACGGTCATCCGGGTATGCCATAAAGGATACGAAGAGACATCCTATATCATCAAGGACCAACTTCCCTACAGATAGCTCATCTAACAGAACTCCCAAGTTAACTGTGCTGAGGCAGGTGTAGTCATGAGATGGGTGACCGGATGGGAAGTGGACTCGATGTTAACTAGAGGGATGGGTTACTGCAAAGGTTTATTATAAACTTTTGCAGTGACCGATCCGTCTAGTTAATATCGAGGTATTTTTTTTGTAATTTTTGACATTTTTTGTTTTTTGAACACATGTTAATCGAAGGTTTTTTGAACATAACGCATCCCAAGACATATATGCTTATGTAGCATGGAGTTAATGAGTAGAGAGGTGTTTGTAGTAACATAATATGTTACCGTAACATAACGCACCCCAATGCACAATGAGTCTACAACATAATAAATGAAGGCTTGCATGACACTACATTTATGTTAGTACCCACTATGATGATAGTAACATAAACTAGTAACATGCATATGTTACTAGTATAAATTACTGCCCACTATGACTAGCCTTAGAGCATGGCTAATAATATACTAGCCAACTGATGGCTACAAGGAACCGCCATGTCATCTACAACCATCATCTATATGCACTCATACAATAGTGTGGGCTATAAGGTTGGCTATTACACTAGTGCTTTTTTCCATATTCTCGCTTTCTCTTTCTTCACATTTATTGCATTTACCTAGGAATGCGTATATAGCTAGGCTCTTGCATGAGAGCCCACTCCCCTTACTTTATCACATCTCTCTCCTCTACATAGGCAAAAATGCCATGTAGGCGAGCTATAAGCCCACTATTGCACTTGCTCTTAGTAGGTGACCTTGCGCTTGGCTTCGCCTCTTCCGGAAGTCGAACAATAATGATGGTACTACAATAGTACTTCTGGCAATCTGACACCAAATGAACTGCTGCACATCCACTTCTTGTAAGCAAAATTTCTCCTCGTGCTGCGAGCCACCGCGCACGTGTTGGCGAGGAGAAGGAGTAGTAAGCAAGATTCTCATTGTTCTGCGAGTTGCCGCATGTTGGCAAAAGGATGAACAAAGCTCACGTAAAAAAAGAGTGGAAGAACATAGATTCCCAACGACTGAGAAGGAGCAAGGAACCTCGTGGTGGAGCGTCTGCACTCATAATATTTTATATTATTTAGTGATATAAAATCAACCAATCATCTCCACAGTAGACCGAAAGAGTATGAAACACGGCAACCGAGTGTAGTTACATCATACATGGCTAAAGCACGGTATCACCATATTTCTTGGCCTCCGTGCGTGTAACGCCCCCGATGCGGCTATATCTCCCACGTGTCGAGGCACGACTTAGAGGCATAACCGCATTGAAAGCAATGTCGCAAGTGAGGTAATCTTCACACAACCCATGCAATACATAAGGGAAAGAGATACATAGTTGGCTTACAGTCGCCACTTCACACAGTACATAAATAAACATCCATCATTCAGAGTACACTCAAGGTCCGACTACGGAACCAAAATAAAAGAAGATACCCCAAATGCTACACAGATCCCCGATCGTCCCAACTGGGCACCACTACCGATCATCGTGAAAGACACATAGTAACGACCACGCCTCGTCGAACTCCCACTTGAGCTCGGTTGAGTCACCTGCACCGCATCATCGGAACTCGCAACTGTTTGAAGTATCTGTGAGTCACGGGACTCAGCAATCTCACACCCGCGAGATCAAGACTATTTAAGCTTATAGGAAGGACAGAGTAGTAAAGTGGAGCTGCAGCAAGCGACTAGCATATATGGTGGCTACATCGCAAAAGAGAGCGAGAAGAGGAGCAAAGCACGGTCGTGAAGCTAGTAGCGATCAAGAAGTGATCCTGAACTACTTACGTCAGACATAACTCCAACAGCGTGTTCACTTCCCGGACTCCGCCGAGAAGAGACCATCACGGTTACACACGCGTTGATGTGTATTTTATTTGAGGTCAACTTCGGTTTTCTACAACCGACATTAACAAATTCCCATCTGCCTCATAACCGCGGGCACGGCTTTGAAAGATATTACCCGCAGGGTGTCCCAACTTAGCCCATTATAAGCTCTCACGGTCAACGAAGGATATTCTTCTACCGGAAGACCCGATCAATCTCGAATCCCGGACTACAAGACATTTCGACAGCAATAAAACAAGACCAGCAAAGCCGCCCGATTGTGCCGACAAATCCCGATAGGAGCTGCACATATCTCGTTCTCGTGGCACATCCGGATGAGCAGTACGTCACGGCAACCAAGATGCCCCAAGTTGCCTCGGGTGGCACCGCAAGTGGTTTAGTTTGGACCAACGCCGAGGAGCATTGGCCCGGGGTTAATAAAGATGACCCTCGGCTCGCGAAACCCGGGGAAAAGGCTTAGGTGGCAAATGGTAAAACCAAAGTTGGGCCTTGCTGGACGAGTCTTATTCAAAGCGAACTGTCAAGGGGTCCCATAAATCACCCAACCGTAAGGAACGCAAAATCAAGGAACATAACACCGTATGACGGAAACTAGGTGGCAAGAGGAACAAAACACTGTGCATAAGGCCGAGCCTTCCACCCTTTACCAAGTATATAGATGTATTAAAAAATATAGCAGATATATATTGTGATATCCCCAACAAGTAACCATGTTCCAAAAGGAACAACATCTCCATGTTCCAACAAGGAACAAACTTCAGCTTCACCGCAACTAGCAACGCTATAAGAGGGCTGAGCAAAGCGGTAACATAGCCAATCAACGGTTTGCTAGGAAAGGATGGTTAGGGCTAACATGGCAATATGGGTGGCATGATATAGCAAGTGGTAGGCATCGCAGCATAGGCATAGCAAAAGAGCGAGCAACTAGCATAGCAAAGATAGAAGTGATTTCGAGGGTATGGTCATCTTGCTCGCAATGTTCTCGAGTTGTCGAAAACTTGATCCTCGTAAGCGTTCTCAACAGGTTCCTCATTCACGTACTCGTCTCCCGGCTCTACCCAAAGCAACAACACAAACAAAGGAACCACAATAAATCACGGTGCAATGCACAATCAACATGATGCAAAACATGACATGATATGCATGATGAGATATGCAATGCTTATGTGCGCCCGAAGGTAATGATGAACCAGGCATCAACTTGGAAAACCAAGTATGCCACTGAAAGATGAGATGATTTCGTTGAAATCGATATAAAGATCACCGAAACGGATGCACGGTTTGAAATGGCAAGCAAAACAAGAATGGCACAAATCTGCCATTAACAGCATGATGCCACTTAGCAAGCAACAAATAATTAAGCTACTGCACCCAAACGTATCAACAAAGTACATGGAAGTGATCTACACAAGATGCTCGACAAAAGATGAGCACTGAGCTACGGCTAGTTCACATCATAACAGGTTCAAACAAGCATGGCAAAAGTGCACAAAATATCAGGCTGGACATGGCAAAAACAGCATCAGGTTGCAATGTTCAGAGCAGCAAAAGTATATGCTACAGGACCTTAAAATAGCAAAACATGGCATGGCATGAATCTACTCAAAGCATAGAACAAAAGTCCCTTACTGACCATAAGCCAAAAAGGAATAGAAAATATAGTAACACCCATGTCAATATTGAAAGTTTCGTTAACAGATTCAGCAACAGGGCATGTCAAAAACTGATAACGAGTAGGCCTGTTTACAAGCTCAATGCACTCACTACAGAGCCTTATATGAAAAACTAAGCATATATACATCAAGAAGACATGACATAGAAGACATCCATGGCAAGAACAATAACATAGCATACATGGATCAACCACAACAAGCTTGGCAAAATTGAATAACATGTAAACAATCTGCCAGGAAGCATTTGGTAGCAAAAGTAGAGCTCGATTGACTCAAGCTATGGCACTCCATAATTGCAAACAAAGGCATGGATGGATAGATCAAGACATGTTTACAAAACATCCTTACTGAAGTATCTCAAAATATGCATAGATCACTCGGAACCATCAAGTTAACATGGCATCAAAATCAGCTAAACAGGGCTGAAATCAGCAACATCAGGACACCTACTTTGCATGCTTGTGCTAGTCACCACATAGATCACAAAAATACATGGCATATACCCCTGGAAAGATGGCATGGCATATTACAAAACACATGTAGGACTCAAATTCATAGGGTGCACACAATAATCATGGCAAAATTAACAAAAGTGCAAGTTCTGTTAAGAAGCAGAAACTAACATCACATAGCACTCTTCTAACAGCATTTCTGGCATCAAGATGAGCTCAAATGAAAATTATGCAATGGAACGAAATGATATACTCTTCGAGGCGAACATTTTGACATATTATACGCGCAAAATGGTTCTATAGATGCAAAGATATAGCACGTTGAAAATGCAACAAAATTCAATTAGATGCAAAAGACTTAGAGAAAAAAAAGGAGAGGGAAGAGAAGTCAACGGGCTCCTCGGACCCCATCGGATCCGCCGATCCGGTCGGCGACGGCGCGGCGGGCGGTGGGCTCGCCGGAGCCCGGCGAGGAGGAGGAAGGCGGCGGCCGGGCTCGCCGGGGAGGAGGAGAGGTCGCCGGCGGGCCTAGCCACGGCGGGCGACGCGAGGTGGCGCTGGCGGCGGCGGGCTCACGGAGGGAGGCGCGACGGCGTGGCGGCGAGGGGCCGGATCGGCGACCGGTCGGCGGAGGAGCGGGGCAAGGGCGGCGGGCGCTGGGCGCGGCGGCGTCTGCCCGAGGGCCGACGCTGGCCCCGCCGGCCGCTGGGTGCGGCGGCGGGCGCCGGGCGGTTGACGTGGCAGCCTCGTTGGCGGGCGGCGGCGGGCGGACGCGTCGCCTCGCCGGACGTGTCCGGCGCGCGAGGGCAAATTTTTAGGGTTTGGGGTGGAATGATCCGGATTTTTCGGGGAGGTGTTTAAATAGGCATAGAGGAGCTAGGAGAGTCCAAATGAGGTGTAGTTTTCGCCCACGATCGTGATCGAACGACGGAGAGCATGGAAGTGACTTAGATGGGTTATTGGGCTGTTTTGAAGGGGTGTTGGGCTGCAACTCAAAAGAGGCCTTTGCGAGAGTGCGGTTAACCTTGGAGTACCAAACGAGCTCCAAATGACCAAACTTGACCGGTGGTCTACGGTGGTATACCAAGGCCACTAGACAAACCTCGGTCCATTTCGAGAAGGTTTTGTACCCTTTACGGAAAAACGTGAAAGGGACCGCGGGGAGATAGGAGTGTCGGATTGCAAAACGGACAACGGAAAAATGCTCGAATCATGAGACTAAAACGATGCAAATGCGATGCACATGATGACATGATATAAAATGCATGACATGGACAAAATGCAAAATGAAGAAAACCCAACCACGGAGGGAATAGCATATCACAATGCCGAAAATGGCAAGAGTTGGAGTTACAAATATGGAAAGTTACTCCGGGTGTTACAACACTCCACCACTACAAGAGGATCTCGCCCCAGATCTAGGACCGAAAGAACTCGGATACTCGAACGGAGGTGATCCTCGCGCCCCCGTGTAGCTTCTCGGTCGGAATGGTGTGACCACTTCACTTTGAGGAATTTGATTGACTTGTTGCAGTCTTGCGCCGGTTTCTTCAAGAATAGCAACGGGCGCTCATGATAAGAGAGATCTTCTTGAAGGTCAATCTCTTCGGTTGATAGTGCTTTCAGAGTCTTGAAGCACTTGCGAAGTTGTGACACGTGAAACACATCGTGCACATTTGCAAAGTTGGATGGAAGCTCGTTGATAGGCTAGATCGCCTTTTGCCAATGATCTTGAAAGGACCCACGATCTAGGGAAAGCTTCCTTTGATACCGGTTTACGAGTGCCTTTCATTGAGAGACGCGAGGTAGACATGGTCTCCGATTTCAAAAGCCACATCACGGTGCTTATCATCATAATAGCTCTTCCGCGCGATTGCGCGGCTTTGAGATCTCACGAATGACTTGGCACATTTCTTCCGCTTCGGATCAAGTCATTGCCAAGAAGTTGGCGCTCACCGTCTCTGCACCAATTGAGAGGAGTACGCACTTTCTCGCCATAGAGAATTTCAATGGGGCCTTGCCCAACTCGCTTGGAAGCTGTTGTTGTAGGAGAACTCGCATATGGAAGACAATCTTCCCACTTCATACCGAAAGAAATGACACAAGCCCCGAGCATATCTTCAAGGATTTGATTTACTCGCTCAACTTGGCCACTTGTTTGAGGATGGAAAGCTGTGCTGAAACGAATGTTGGTGCCTATGGCCTTCTCAAAAGACTCCCAAAATTTGGAGGTAAAGATGCTGCCACGGTCCAAGAGATCACTTGTGGAATGCCGCAAGGAGACAATCCTCGAGGTGTATAGCTCGCCAACCGAGCTGCTGTGATGGATTCTTTGATAGGAAGAAAATGAGCCACTTTAGTAAGCTTGTCAATGACAACGAAGATAGCATCATTTCCACGCTTGACTTAGGAAAACCCGTCACGAAGTCCATTTCAATATGATCAAACTTCCATTCCGAATAGCAAGAGGTTGGAGGAGACCAGCTGGTCTTTGGTGTTCGCTTTCACTCTTCCGCAGACATCACATTCATTCACGAATTGAGCAATTTCTCGCTTCATTCGAGTCCACCAATATGACTGCTTGAGGTCATGGTACATCTTCATACTTCCGTGATGAATGGATAGAAGCGAATTGTGAGCCTCGCTCATAATGACTTTTCGCAGATCACCCTTAGGAACCACAATCCGTCCTCAAAGAAAAGAGTATCTTTGTCATCAACTTGGAAGCACTTGTACTTGAAATGCCCTTGTCGATACCACGCTTCACCTTTTTCACCATGGTATCCGAAGTTGAGCCTCACGAATCTGATCTTCCAAAGTAGGAGAGACTATGAGGTTGGCAAGAAAGCCTTGAGGAACAACTTGAAGATTCAGCTTATGGAAAGCTTCACGAGATCCGCTGAAAGGGCTTGAGGATTAGGCTGTTGCAGAAGCTTTCCTGCTCAAAGCATCTGAATGACATTGGCTTTGCCCGAGTATATTCAATACTTGGGTTGTACTCTTGAATCATTTCACCCATCGAGTCTGCCTGAGGTTGAGGTTGGGTTGAGTGAAGATGTACTTGAGACTCTTGTGATCGGTGAAAATGTCCACTTTCCTTCCCAACAAGAGATGTCTCCATGTAATCAATGCATGGACAATCGCCGCCAACTCAAGATCGTGAGTGGGGTAGTTCTTCTCGTTGGGCTTCAATCAAGTAGAGGTATAAGCCACAACTCTCTTCTCTTGCATTAACACAGCACCGAGACCTTGAAGAGAAGCATCACGTAAAACTTCAAATGGCTTGGATTCATCAGAGGAGTCAAGACATGAGCTGTGACGAGTTTCTCTTTGAGAGTATTGAAAGCAACGCCACACTCGGAGACCGTATATACTTCACATGCTTCGGAGAAGGTTGGAAAGAGGCTTTGCAATCTTGGAGAAGTTCTCAACGAATCTTCGCAATAGCTTGCAAGACCAAGAAAATCATGGAGCTGCTTGACATTCCGAGGAGGTTCCCAATTCACAATTGCGGACACCTTCTCGGGATTAACAGCGATGCCCTTGGCGGAGATGATATGGCCAAGATAAAGCACTTCATCAAGCCAAAATTCACATTTGGAGAACTTAGCATAGAATTGATACTCTCTGAGCTTGTCTAGCACCAATCGCAAATGTTTGGCATGATCCTTCTTATTCTTGGAGAAGACCAAAATATCGTCAAGATAGACCAAGACGAATTCATTGGTGTAGGGATTGAAAATGAAATTCATCATCCGAGAGAATGTTGGAGGAGCATTGACGAGGCCGAAAGACATGACAGTATATTCATAAGAACCAAAACTTGTTCTGAATGTTGTCTTGGGAATATCTTGTTCACGAATGCGAATCTGATGATAACCCATACGAAGGTCAAGCTTGGAGAACACTGTAGCACCTTTGAGTTGCTCGAAAAGCTCATTGATGTTGGGAAGTGGATACTTGTTCTTGATTGTCTTCTTATTCAATGGACGGTAATCGACGCAAAGTCGGTCCGTGCCATCCTTCTTCTGGACAAAAAGAACACCACAACCCCAAGGAGATGAACTCGGTCTGATCAAACCCAGACACTCTTGTTCATCGAGCTGTTTGTTCAATTCCTTCAGCTCATCAGTCCAAGCTTGTATGGACGCTTAAACGGGTTCAAAGCGGTGCTCAAGATCGATAACGAACTCAATCGGCCGATGAGGAGGCATACCCGAAGCTCTTCCGAAAGACATCTTGGTACTCACAAACGATCGAATTGAGAGATAGCATTCAGTTCGCCCTTCTCATTGAGAGAAAACAACCAATGGTTTCATCACGAGCGCATAGATGATCACATCATTAGAAGAGTGAGTCAATTGAATTTCCCTGGCAGCACAATCAAGCTGAGCTTTGTGCTGATAAAGCCAGTCCATTCCGAGAATAAGATCAATATCCGAGTCACCAAGGACAACTGGTTTAGACAGAAATCTATAATCGCCCATCTTGATACCGACATTCGGAACCAAAACTCGAGAAGTCATCTGCTTACCCGGGGACACAAACTTCAACGGAATAGGAATCTTTTCTGTCACCAACTCATGCTTGGCAACAAAAGGTCTCGAAATGAAAGAAAGCGATGCACCAGTATCAAATAAGACTTTTGCAGGAATATCATTGACAAGAAGATTACCCATGATCACATCTGAAGAATCCTCTGCCTGAGCTGCATTCATCATATTGACCTTGGCATACTTTGGATTATGCTTGACCACTACATTGCTGGAAGATTTCACAGGAGGAGGAGGCGGAAGGCGCCTCTGGTTGAAGCACTTGTTCGCATAGTGACCTTCTCACGACATTTGTTGCAAGTCACCTCGTAGAGCGGACGGTGGTAAGGAGCACTTGACCTTGGAGCTTGAGAATTAGACTTGTTCTCGATAGCTTGGGTTGGGTGGGTGGGAAGATCCACGCCACCGAGTTCTTCTGCGATAAGGCCGACGGAACGGAGGAGGAGGAAGGTAGAACTTCTGCTGCTTAGCTACCACTTGAGAGGAAGAAGAAGACTGAATCTGCATCCCCGATTCTCTTCTTAGAAGCCTCACATTTGAGCTGGGCAGCTTCTTGCTTCAGAGCCATGTTGTAGAAATCATCATACTTTTCTCGCTCAAAAGCACAAGAGCTAATTGCAGATCTTCTCTCGCACCACCTCTGAATTGATAGATCATACTCTTCTCATTAGGCACGCCTTGCTTAGCAAAACGAGAGCTTCGAACTGGATATTGTATTGATAGACAGACATGTTGCCTGCTTGAGATTGCGGAACTCCTCACGCTTGCTCTCAACAACACTTTTCGAATGTGGTGAGCTCAAATCACGGCGAACTCATCCGAGGTAATGACACGACCTCCTCTGAATCTTTGTATTGTGGTACCACTCAAAGAGCTTGATCCTTGAGTTGAAACGATGCAAACTTGACAAAGTCCTCGTGTTCCGACATTGCTACAATCAAAATGCTTGTAGATGTCCACTAACCAATCGCCGGCGTCTGTGGCCTCAACACGTAAACCGAAAGACTTCGCTGATTAGCGAGGAACCGACCGAGAGTAGCAAAGTGTGGCTGATTGTTGCCTTGACCTTGATTTCCTTGATTGCCTTGCCCTCGAGTACGCTTCTTGCAAGAGCTGCAAAATCATCGAGCATTGGCATTGGTGGCTGCCATGATAGCTTGCCGTGCCTCCGGAGGCGGAGGTGGAGGTGGAGGTGGAGGTTCTGACCGATCCCCATCATTGCGATCCGGATTCGCACCGCTTGGCGAGCCATCTCAAGAGGGTGACATCCGTTAGTCCTTTGATAGACAAATAGATAAGTAGAATCAACGGATAGAAATTGCAACATATAGTCTTCACAATAAACATTCAACAAGAATGAACGAATGAATTCCAAAAGTTAATCATCACACGCCCATTAAGGTGAGAAGCCACTTAGATAAAGATATGGAAACAACATCTGCCTTAGAAATAAATCAATATCACAACTGAAAACAAAAGATTGGCTTCTAGAATGAGCCGAACAAACACATGATAGAGATTTCGCCCAAAGTGTTAGTGGTGGGGCCCACACGACACGACGATAGCGGACGCCATGAATGACAAACAAGACGTCCCGAATCAGCATAGCCAAGGATTCTTTAAGACGCCTCGCGACCATCAGAATCGACCGTGAATGGGCGGACCACTAGACGTTGAACCCCAATCTCAAATCATACATCCGCCGGAAAGAATATCCCGTAAGCTACTAGAATTCCCACCTATAAACTCCCAAACTTTCTCGTTATGCAATCTGGTGTTGGGGATACAGGGACACAAAATATATCACCCAAACTAACAATACCTAGATCCAACAGATCCATCCGTCAACACATAACCAAGAAATCCTCGAAATCGTGTACCTCGACCTTCAAAAACATCCGTTATACAAGTCATGGCAATATTCCCTTTTCGCCACAAGATCGGGCTATCGTGGTTATCTCACCAACAACTGCACAAAAGAGATTTCGATGTCGGCAAAACTCGTATTCCAGAATCGCAACGATAAAATTGTGACGACAACACCTCGGAGCTCAACTCCCGGACACCGCCACAACCCCTAAATGTCGAGGCACCAAGAACAATGTTCTCGCCATAAAACCATCGGAACGATTCCAAGATACCCACGTGATCCTAAATTTTTTAGTGAAATTTGAGAAGAGAAGAGTCAAAACTCTACGTCAGATACCTCACCAGAGCGATTTAAGGACCGGGAAGTAAAAAGAATCCTACTCTCCGATATATATAATCCTAAGACTCAAAACATTTTCCATTCTAGACTCAACAACGCCAAAGAAACAATCAAGTAGGGGCTCCTAAGTCGGGAAGGCTCGATTACCAACTTGTAACGCCCCGATGCGGCTATATCTCCCACGTGTCGAGGCACGACTTAGAGGCATAACCGCATTGAAAGCAATGTCGCAAGTGAGGTAATCTTCACACAACCCATGCAATACATAAGGGAAAGAGATACATAGTTGGCTTACAATGCCACTTCACACAAGACATAAATAAACATCCATCATTCGAGTACACTCAAGGTCCGACTACGGAACCAAAATAAAAGAAGATACCCCAAATGCTACACAGATCCCCGATCGTCCCAACTGGGCACCACTATCGATCATCAGGAAAAGACACATAGTAACGACCACACGCCTCGTCGAACTCCCACTTGAGCTCGGTTGAGTCACCTGACCGCATCATCGGAACTCGCAACTGTTTGAAGTATCTGTGAGTCACGGGACTCAGCAATCTCACACCCGCGAGATCAAGACTATTTAAGCTTATAGGAAGGACATAGTAGTAAAGTGGAGCTGCAGCAGCGACTAGCATATATGGTGGCTACATCGCAAAAGAGAGCGAGAAGAGGAGCAAAGCACGGTCGTGAAGCTAGTAGCGATCAAGAAGTGATCCTGAACTACTTACGCCGACATAACTCCAACACTGCTTTCACTTCCGGACTCCGCCGAGAAGAGACCATCACGGTTACACACGCGTTGATGTGTATTTTATTTGAGGTCAACTTCGGTTTTCTACAACCGACATTAACAAATTCCCATCTGCCTCATAACCGCGGGCACGGCTTTCAAAGATATTACACGCAGGGTGTCCCAACTTAGCCCATTATAAGCTCTCACGGTCAACGAAGGATATTCCTTCTACCGAAGACCCGATCAATCTCGAATCCCGGACTACAAGACATTTCGACAGAATAAAACAAGACCAGCAAAGCCGCCCGATTGCCGACAAATCCCGATAGGAGCTGCACATATCTCGTTCTCGTGGCACATCCGGATGAGCAGTACGTCGGCGATGAAGAAGCCCCAAGTTGCCTCGGGTGGCACCGCAGTGGTTTAGTTTGGACCAACGCCGAGGAGCATTGGCCCGGGGTTAAATAAAGATGACCCTCGGCTCGCGAAACCCGGGGAAAAGGCTTAGGTGGCAAATGGTAAAACCAAAGTTGGGCCTTGCCGACGAGTCTTATTCAAAGCGAACTGTCAAGGGGGTCCCATAAATCACCCAACCGTAAGGAACGCAAAATCAAGGAACATAACACCGGTATGACGGAAACTAGGGTGGCAAGAGTGGAACAAAACACCAGGCATAAGGCCGAGCCTTCCACCCTTTACCAAGTATATAGATGTATTAAAAAAATATAGCAGATATATATTGTGATATCCCCAACAAGTAACCATGTTCCAAAAAGGAACAACATCTCCATGTTCCAACAAGGAACAAACTTCAGCTTCACCTGCAACTAGCAACGCTATAAGAGGGCTGAGCAAAGCGGTAACATAGCCAATCAACGGTTTGCTAGGAAAGGATGGTTAGGGGCTAACATGGCAATATGGGTGGCATGATATAGCAAGTGGTAGGCATCGCAGCATAGGCATAGCAAAAGAGCGAGCAACTAGCATAGCAAAGATAGAAGTGATTTCGAGGGTATGGTCATCTTGCTCGCAATGTTCTCGAGTTGTCGAAAACTTGATCCTCGTAAGCGCTTCTCAACAGGTTCCTCGCTCACGCACTCGCCTCCGGCTCTACGCAAAGCAACAACACAAACAAAGGAACCACAATAAATCACGGTGCAATGCACAATCAACATGATGCAAAACATGACATGATATGCATGATGAGATATGCAATGCTTATGTGCGCCCGAAGGTAAATGATGAACCAGGCATCAACTTGGCAAACCAAGTATGCCACTGAAAGATGAGATGATTTCAGTTGAAATCGATATAAAGATCACGGAAACGGATGCACGGTTTGGAAATGGCAAGCAAAACAAGAATGGCACAAATCTGCCATTAACAGCATGATGCCACTTAGCAAGCAATAAATAATTAAGCTACTGCACCCAAACGTATCAACAAAGTACATGGCAGTGATCTATACAAGATGCTCGACAAAAGATGAGCACTGAGCTACGGCTAGTTCACATCATAACAGGTTTCAAACAAGCATGGCAAAAGTGCACAAAATATCAGGCTGGACATGGCAAAAACAGCATCAGGTTGCAATGTTCAGAGCAGCAAAAGTACATGCTACAGGACCTTAAAATAGCAAAACATGGCATGGCATGAATCTACTCAAAGCATAGAACAAAAGTCCCTTACTGACCATAAGCCAAAAAGGAATAGAAAATATAGTAACACCCATGTCAATATTGAAAGTTTCGTTAACAGATTCAGCAACATGGCATGTCAAAAACTGATAACGAGTAGGCATGTTTACAAGCTCAATGCACTCAGTACAGAGCCTTATATGAAAAACTAAGCATACATACATCAATAAGACATGACATAGAAGACATCCATGGCAAGAACAATAACATAGCATAGATGGATCAACCACAACAAGCTTGGCAAAATTGAATAACATGTAAACAATCTGCCAGGAAGCATTTGGTAGCAAAAGTAGAGCTCGATTGACTCAAGCTATGGCACTCCATAATTGCAAACAAAGGCATGGATGGATATAGCAAGACATGTTTACAAAACATCCTTACTGAAGTATCTCAAAATATGCATAGATCACTCGGAACCATCAAGTTAACATGGCATCAAAATCAGCTAAACAGGGCTGAAATCAGCAACATCAGGACACCTACTTTGCATGCTTGTGCTAGTCACCACATAGATAACAAAAATACATGGCATATACCCCTGGAAAGATGGCATGGCATATTACAAAACACATGTAGGACTCAAATTCATAGGGTGCACACAATAATCATGGCAAAAATAACAAAAGTGCAAGTTCTGTTAAGAAACAGAAACTAACATCAGATAGCACTCTTATAACAGCATTTCGGGCATCAAGATGAGCTCAAATGAAAATGATGCAATGGAACGAAATAATCTACTCTTCGAGACGAACATTTTGACATATTATACGCGCAAAATGCATCTACAGATGCAAAGATATAGCACGTTGAAAATGCAAGAAAATTCAATTAGATGCAAAAGACTTAGAGAAAAAAAAGGAGAGGGAAGAGAAGTCAACGGGCTCCTCGGACCCGATCGGATCCGGCCGGGATCCAGGTCGGCCACGGCGCGCGGCGGGCGGGCTCGCCGAGCCCGGCGAGGAGGAGGAAGGCGGCGGCGGGGCTCGCCGCCGGGAGGAGGAGAGGTCCGCCGGGCGGACGCGAGGCGGCGCCGGGCGGCGGCCGGGCTCACGGAGGAGGCGCGACGGCGTGGCGGCGAGGGGCCGGACCGGCGACCGGTCGGCAGAGGAGCGGGGCAGCCGGGCGGGCCGAGCGGCGGCGGGCGCCGGCGCTGGCGGCGTCTGGGCCGGAGGGTTGGCCAGGGCCCATGGGCTGGGCGCGCGGGTGCGGCGAAGGGGCGCCGGCGGTGACGTGGCAGCCCCGGTTATTGGGCGGCGGCGGGCGGACGCGTCTGCCTCGCCGGACGTGTCCGGGCGCGCGAGGGCAAATTTTTAGGGTTTGGGGTGGAATGATCCGGAATTTTCGGGAGGTGTTTAAATAGGCATAGAGGGAGCTAGGAGAGTCCAAATGAGGTGTAGTTACCACACGATCGTGATCGAACGACGGAGAGCATGGAAGTGACTTAGATGGGTTATTGGGCTGTTTTGAAGGGTGTTGGGCTGCAACTCAAAAGAGGCCTTTGCGAGAGTGCGGTTAACCGCTGAGTACCAAACGAGCTCCAAATGACCAAACTTGACCGGTGGTCTACGGTGGTATACCAAGGCCACTAGACAAACCTCGTCCATTTCGAGAAGGTTTTGTACCCGCACACGGAAAAAGCGTGAAAGGGACCGCCGGGGAGATAGGAGGTCGGATTGCAAAACGGACAACGGAAAATGCTCGGAATCATGAGACTAACACGTATGCAAATGCGATGCACATGATGACATGATATAAAATGCATGACATGGACAAAATGCAAAATGAAGAAAAACCCAACCACGGAGGGAATAACATATCACAATGCTGAAAATGGCAAGAGTTGGAGTTACAAATATGGAAAGTTACTTCCGGGGTGTTACAGTGCGACACCTAGCTCTAGTAATCCACCAGCCCGTATCGCTTCTCGCTCCTCGTCTCTCTCAAAGTGCGGCGGGCTGGCGTTTTTGCTATCTATTGAGGTCGGTTAACTCATCACATGTTAGCGACTCTTGGGTGGGATAGTTTTTTTGGTGGGTTTGGGGCAACTTGCTCCAATTTAACCCTCATGTTTGGATACTTTAGGGCTATTTGACCCCCAACTAGCTCAAACTAAATCTAACCCATGGATCCAAACAGGGCCAAAGTTAGTCTCGGAAAACGCATTAAGCCCTATATACATGGATAGACGGAGTACATGATACTAGAAAACACTCACCAGTAGTAGTAGTTCATTGGTTGGTTTCGATTTTTCATTCAGTTGTTGTGCTGCTACCGTCCAATATTCACGTGTGGTTGTTTCTAGAATAAAAAAGGAGGCACTACTACTTATGTTACTCCCACTATGGCTAGCCTAAGGTTAGCAGGTGACCTTGCGCTTGGCTCTTCGCCTCTTCTAGAAGTCAAATAATAATGATGTTACTACAGTAGTACTTTTGGCAATCTGACACCAAATGAATTGCTGCATGTCCACCGCTTGTAAGCAAAAGTTTCTCCTCGTGCTGCGATCCACCACGCACGCGTTGGCGAGGGAGAAGGCGTAGTAAGAAAGCTTCTCGTTGTTCTGCAAGTTTACAGGACACATCAAAGTTATTTAGTACATACTCTCTCCAAAACAGGGCTGATCATGTCATGGTTACCATCCCGCGCTCCGTCGTTGAGTACGTGCACTATTTACGTGCCATCGAGGAGAAAAAATATTGCATAGTAGGTGCCATCGAAGTGCACGACTCACGTACGCATTGCTTATCTGATTATCTCTATTTTCTTGCATGACACGTGCACCTTGATGCTAGATGTCTCGCGTGTTGGAAAAGGATGAACAAAGCTCACGTCAAAAAAAGTGTGGAAGAACTTAGACTCCCGACGTCCGAGAAGGAGCAAGGAACCTCGCGGTGGAGCGTCTGCAAGGAACCTTGCGCGTGTTCGCCTATTTTTTTTCCGCCTGCCCACCTATGGAACCGCCTCGCACTGGCCAATTCCTCTCCAAACACCTAGGGAGGCAATTGAACCGAACAAGTCTATCTTCATAGGAACTTAAAATGGAGGAATAGGAAAATGATATAAATACACCAGCGGTCACTAAAGTTGAGGCCGAAGCACACTACGGTTATCGGACTTCAGAATACGCTAAATATGGTTACTGAATACGAGTTGTGATGATTGTACGGTCATTGGTTCATCGTATAGCTCGGTATCCTATCTATATGGCACTTGTTGACTGGTCAAATAGTCTATGTGGCACCTAGTACAACATGCCCTCTCTCTGCCTTGTGGTTCCACATGTTAGTTAGCGGAATAAACAAATCAAAGAACATGAACTGTTCGCTAACCACTAGAGACGATACATCCGGATGCTAAGTTGAAGATACTTTATATTTTATATTGATAACCACGCAAGCAGCCACGCATGTACATGACGCATGCAGCCACGCATGTATACACGCCAACGCACTAGCTCATGCACATATGCGCACATCATAGAGCACACAACACACATACACAATACATGCATGCACACACACTCGGCCGCAGAATGCACGTGAATAACACATGCATGCACACACATGCGACTGCATGGAGGCGTGCGCCATCTGCGGTGACGTCTAGTTCATCGTGCTATGGCAAAGCTCACACACAACGGTGCCTACACATCTCTTGCAGCACCTCTTTGTCGTCGTTGCTCAATGACTAGCCGGAGACGAAGGCGACTGCAGCCTCAGCCTTAGAGCTAGTATCGATGGAAAAGCACGCACGCTGCACACACACGAGCACGTACGGAGTGCCCACGACATGGTGCGTCCCCAGTCGCCTCTACTCCTTCTGTGCATGTTCTCTATGAAGGCTGCATGATGACGATACGGACTAGAAGGCTGATGGCAGGAGGCACAAGATGCAGAGCAGGAGCTAGGGCCGTGGACTCATGGTGGCAAGGTGATGTGGTTCTCCGGGGGGCTGATCCGGCATGGTGATTGTTAGAAGGTAGAGAGGGGTTTGATGGAATAGTTAATTGTATTTCTTGAGCCTCGTGGGCATATATATAGGAGTACATGGTCATCTTGGAGTACACGGCAAGTCAGAATATTTCATAGTCTATCCTATATTTCTAATCTACTCCCTCCGTCCCATAATATAAGAACGTTTTTGACATTAGTGTAGTGTCGAAAACGTTCTTATATGATGGGACAGATGGAGTGACAATGATAGTCAACAGTGATCAAGAGTGGTTCACGCGTGAGCAGGACTCCATGCAGGAGCACATTGACACCAAGCATGTCATGCAGGAGCACGTCGGCCGCAGCAGGCAACAAGCACAAGAAAAACATGAGCATGTTAAGGTCAATGAAGCGGTTGGCCGGTGCTCCAATGTCCATATGTCCTTGTGTGTGTGTGTCAGATGTGGGGTTCCGGCAAACCCTTAAGGTTCGAAAACTGGGGTGCGCGTGAATTCTTTACCTCCTACCGATCTATGCTCTAGCTCACTAGGATCTTGCGGACGAACTCGACGAACTCACAACACAGAAAGACACAGGGTTTATACTGGTTCGGGCCACTGTTGTGGTGTAATACCCTAACCCAGTGTGGTGGTGGTGGATTGCCTCTTGGGATGATGATGAACAGTACAAGGGATGAACAGCCTCCCAAGGTTGAGGTGTTCTTGTGGCTAGGCTCTCGATCAGATTGGATCAAGTTAAGATCAGATGCCCCTACTGTGGTGGCTACCTCTACTTATATAGGCCCTGGTCCTCTTCCCAAATATCGAGCGGGAAGGGAGCCAACAACGACGGGCAAATTTGAAGGGGGACTGCTAGTACAAGCTATCCTGACAAAAGTGGTCTTCGCCTGTGAAAAGCTCTGGGGTGACGCCGTCTCGGGCTCCACGATGACCTCCGCCTTGCCGTCCTCCTGGTCTTGGTCTCGTTGCACCAATATGGCAACCTTTGCCTGATGCCTTGATACTCTTCGCTTGCGCTTGCCTCCTTAGCACCAAAGAGGAAATGGGGACGCTGCGCGCACTGGCGCCCGCCTGGCACCCACCTGGCACCATTCGTCATGGCTCACGTCACGTGAATCTCGTGAGGTTTGCCCCGCCTTGATATCTCCGCTCCTCGTGAGCCTGCCTGGCTAGGCTACTCCAGAGGAGGTCTTGCATCATCCGCCTTGCGAGGCTTGGACCCTCGCGAGGGTCTTGGATGCCTTGTTGATGAAGATGGGCCGTACGGCCTGCTGCTTAGCCACGCCATGGGCCGCAGGCAGGCAAGTCTGGGGACCCCGTTCCCAGAACACCGACAGTGCGCGTGCATTCCGCCGGTGCTCTAAGGCCGAAGCCGTCGCCGCCTTGCCTTAATCTCCATTTGGTCGTCGAGCAACAACGACAAAGAGGTGCTGGAAGAGATGGCATAGCAGGGTGTTGTTTTGGACAAGCTTGGCTCTAGCACGATGAACCGGACAGTGAAGGCCATGATGGTGGGTGCCTGGCTTCTCGTGTGATCAGCTGCTACAGCAGCAGCGCACGGAGAGGTTTCCTCGCTTGCTGGCTACTGCTGCTGTGTGTGGTGGCCGTGGTGGTGCTGCACGATGGGTCAAGTAGAGCAGAGCACACGACCGGCTATATGGTGTGGCCGTCCGGCATGCATACGCAGCCCCCTTCCGACTAGCCACAGATGGCGCATGAGAAGACAGGCATGAGTATCCATGTGTTGTGTGCGGACGTGGTGTGCGCCGTGTGTGCATGCATGGGTATTACTTAAAAAAAAGATTTGTACATAAGCATTCAACTGTATTGATTCAAATAGTTAGCCTACTACGTGATCAACAAGCCGGAGATTCCGGATTCTGCGCGCATAGTCCTTATCTTTTTACATGTTTATTTATTTCATCATTTGACAGGTGGGACCCATGAGATAGGCAGGACGTAGTAATGACAATGCAATAGTAGGTTCCATATATACAAATTTGACCAGTCAACTAGACAAAATACAGAGCTCTACGGCAAGCCACTGATCGCATAATCACTGTAACTCATATTCAATGATTGTATTTAGCATATTCTGAAGTCCAATGACCGTATCGTGCTTCGACCTCAACTTCAGTGACCATGAGTGTATTTATCTCTAGGAAAATTATGAGGGGGGTGTCTGCAACAGTGTTCCTTGGCTCGCACCTAGCATCACGGTGGTCGAACTTGGAGTCATTCATCTGGTATACATGGCATCTCAGATCTGGACACAAGGTGATGTACACCTTCAAGGTCCACGGTCAAGGGGGTCAGCGCGGACGCGACCTCTCACTGCGTCCGCCATTTGAAGCAGCGCACCGGCCCAGGGCACCGCTCGCTGCACTCCCAGCTGTACCCGCCTCCTCGCCGCATTCAAAAACCTGCATTTAAACCCGCGTGGAATGCGAGAAACCAACTCCGGTCAAACACGTCCGTTCAGGAGTAGGACGCCGGCCAAGCTCCTCCTTCCACCATTTTGTCCACTCTTTTGGCGGCATCCCATGAGCAGGAAGAGCGTTCTCCATCATAAAAGCCGTCTGGGTAGCCCGCCGAGCCCGACAGTTACGAGCGAGGCAGCTCGCTTCTCCACCTACCTCGCCTAGCCCGTCGGAGGCTGTTGCCGCACTAAGCTAGCGCGTGGTTCCGCAGCTGGCCTCTTCAATACAGCTCGAGGAAGAGTGCCGACTTTCTCCACGTCGGCTTGTCAGGGAGCACGGCGGCAAGGGCATTGTCGCTGCCCTCGACGCTGTCGTGTCATATATCGCCTCCAGTGTCTGCGACTGTGCCATCCGCCATTGACGCGCGCTTAGCCGCGACATGCAGGCAGAGAAAGAAGCCGCCGCGGATGTCGACGAGGTGAAACGGCTACGCAGATGTCGACAAGGTGATGGGCAACACGTCGCCGCCCGCCGCCATCATCAAGGAGAAGTAGAACACGGGAGGCCGCCGCCGATTGTATCCCATGAAGGCCATCACTGAGGCGACGCCGGTGAATACAGCCGGTGTCTTGCACGATTCTTATTTTGTCGGATGCTGGAGGAGGACAAAGAGATCGGGCGACGACCATTTAGATTAGTTATATTAATTCTACCAGGCTGGTTGTAATGGGAGTATCATAAGTAGTATCATGCATGCCAACTAGTAGGCAAATTTGACGAGGTGGCGTAGAATTAAATGAAGAAAGAGAGGGTTGAGTATCATATTATGATACAGTATGGAATTAAGTTACTCCCAATATGGTTAGTCTTAGACCTTGTTCGGTTCAACGTCCTCCCAAGGGGTTTGGAGAGGAACGGAGGGGAACATGGCTTGTACATGATTTAATCCCCCACAATCCCTGTTAATCTATGTAAATTGTGGGCATATTATTTGACCCCTCATTTTGCCGCGCTACGACGAGTGTGAGTGTCTGCATGCAGTACACCATCCTCTAATTTGGTGGAGCCAAGCCGTTCTGAAAAGGATCTATAACTTTTTCAAGTTGAAAAATGTAACCGATGAGGAGCCATAATTAAGCTGAAGGTGTCTCTTATTTTATTTCGAATGGGCAATAAGATGGAGAGGTGGAGAGTGTCTCTAATGTGCTGCCTCTAGTGTTAAAGCCCTCCAGTACAAAACACGAACACCAACTGGGCAGATACAAAAGCCTATCCATCTTAAAGCCCATTTGTTTTTTTTTGCGAGGAGAAGCCCATATTTCTTGAAGAGGGGGCGATCCCATAAAAACCCTCCTTCCTCCTCGCTTCCACTTATACTGCAGCTCGCTGAACTCTCCCACTTCTGTCGCCCCCAATGCCCCCTCTCCCCATATTCCTCACTCGTAGATAAAACCCCAGCTCACCTTCTTCCTCATTCGTACGGGAAACGCCTGCTCCTCTTCTTCCACTCCTACAGAAAACCCTAGCCCTCCTTCTTCCCCACTCGCATGCCACTAGGCTCGTTTCTGGCTACTCTGCTCAAACCCGTGAGCTCGACGCGACGCCCGCAAGGAAAATGGAGTCGGCTGGTCCCGGCGCCAAGAAGATGAGGCTCCCTCCAGCGGCGACGTCGGTTGTAGATCCCGCACCCGACAGCGCGGGGAGAAGAGGTGAGCCCCCCACCTGGATCTGAGGAACCGTTAGAATCCTCCGGTGGAACGCATCAGCGGTTTCCCGGACGACATCCTTGGGGAGATCATCTCGCTTCTCCCAACCTAGGATTGCTGCCGCACACAAGTCCTCTCAACTTGGTGGCGCCTGATAAGGCGCACCGCACCCCTCAATCTAGACTGTCGTCAGATTTCTGCCCATCCTGAATTTGATCTCCTCAGACCCATCATCTCCTCTCACCAGCAGGGCCCTATTCAATACCTCTGCATCCCGACATGCTACCTGTTGTCCATACCCTGCATGGTGGACGCTTGGCTAACATCCCCTGAATTTGGAAAACTCAAGCAGTTTGAGTTCTACCATTACCATGAAAGTTTCATACCACGAACACACCAAGGATTCGTGTCCACACCTGCATTGTCCATCTCACAGTTTTCCTCCTCTCTCCACACTGCCACCTTTGCCCGGTGCCATCTACCAGACGATCTGGTACAAATTCTTCAACTCCCACTGCTAAAAAAAACTTTTGCTTGTGGTGGTTTGTCTGTCGGAGGCCTCACTCCACAGCATCATCCACTCTAGTTGCCCTGCCCTGGAGCGCTTGCCGATTGTTTTGGGAATAGAAATCCTTATCAGTTGTCTCCAAATAAAGTCGCCTCTCCTTCAAAGCATTGGAATTTGTTTTGAAGGACAACAGCTCATCATCAAAGATGCCCCTTCACTTCAAAGGTTGCTCCTTGATGATTGTTATAAACCTTCACAAATAACTATCGTCTCTGCGCCTAGACTGGAGACCTTGGGTGTAATTAGTGATCCGTTTAATGATCACATGAAGTTGGTGTTTGGCTCCTCACTTCTTCAGGTACTATATATTATCATCTACACATTTGTAATCATAAGCTGCATTTTCATTTGTGCGCATAAGTTTTATATCATCTTGGAGTACACTTTGGGTACTAATATTATGTTATATGCTCAATGAAGAGTTCGTCCATGGATAGCCTATCAATGCTGCTGGATTCTGTCAATATCTTATATATCAAAATGTTTAGTTTTGATCTAAACATAATTATTGGCTTGCTGCGATGCTTTCGATCTCTGGAGAATTTATATTAAAGGTGATGACTTCATGCATATTGAAAGCCCGTATACATTGTACTAGAATTAACCGTTCATATGTCTCTCTTTGGACATTCTCTTTTTTAGACCTTAACAGTTTTCAATCTTCATGTCTACTTAGGCACTGCTAACACATGGAGAAAAACGTATAATCAATCAGTGGCGTAATAGGCACCAGGATTTTCTGAGTTCTCAAGACATTCGTTTGAGGACAATAACGATGGAAGGATATGCATCACACCAAGCAAACAGAAGCTTTGTCACATTCTTCCTATTGAATGCGAGGTTACTATTGTCTATGAGGCTTAAGTTTTACAACAAGAGATTTCTCATGGACGGACACATTGAATAGCAAAAAAAAAAAGAAGTTTCAGCTGGACAAATGGGCTTCTAAACGTGCTCGGCTTCTATTTACAACAACTTGTAGTCATCCTCCAATAATTGTTTTTGCACAGGATGTCGATTTTATGGGTCAGACCGATCCATTTGTTTGTGACTGTGAAAAAGAGTGGTTGGGTTAGATGTTATTGCCATGTTCAATCTGGGTTTTGTCTAAATTTTATGAACAATTAATCCTTGGGCTTTTTGTACCATTTGTAAGCTTGAGTTACATGTTGTTGCCCTTGTACTCCCCTCCGTCTGCCACTACAATTCCGCATCTTCCACGGCTCCTATTCGTTCCCGTCCGAGGCCTCGCCGTCGTTCTCCGCCTTGGTTCGCTCGCTGTGCCCGCCGCCGTCTGGCATTGTCAACATGGTCAACAACCGAGAGGAATCAGGAGATGACTGTACATGGAGGGGCTGGCAGTAGGGATCGACCAGGGTCATTGCATTGCGCAAGCAGGTGCCTCGTTATTACAGGCCAAAAAAATATTTCCTCCTAATTGTTTGACAACTAGGTCTCATGCCATTGTCAATGTAGTCAATAAACGAGAAAATTACACAACGAGCGGATAACACTAGGGACCCAGAAGCACGCCCAGTTGTTTTTTAGTTTTAGAGACGGAGCTCAACTGCGTTGTGTGGGGGCTATGGCTCGTCTAGCCAGCACTTACGATTTTTATTAAGCACATGATGAGCCCAGTCGATATCTTTTTTCTTTATGAAAACGGCTAGCCCAGTTCTTTTTTTTGGAGAATACCCAACCGAGTCCTACTTGCTTTTCTCAGCCCTGCTGGGCCGCAAATCTTTCAAGACGAGGAGGGATGTAAGTAGTAAGAAATGGGCTTCCCCAGAAAATGGGCTATAAGTTGTAAGAAATGGGCAGTAAATTTTTAAACCAAAGCCAACCGGCAATTTCATTAAAATATCGTTTTTCTGGATTTCTCTACTTTTATAAAAAGCAGAGTTGGTGATGATGGTGTGTGTCGGTGTCAAAACCGGCGGATCTCGGGTAGGGGATCCCGAACTGTGCGTCTAGGCGGATGGTAACAAGAGACAAGGGACACGATGTTTTTACCCAGGTTCGGGCCCTCTCGATGGAGGTAATACCCTACTCCTTCTTGATTAATATTGATGATATGGGTAGTACAAGAGTAGATCTACCATGAGATCAAGGAGGCTAAACCCTAGAAGCTAGCCTATGGTATGATTATTGTTCGTCCTACGGACTAAAACCCTCCGGTTTATATAGACATCGGATAGGTTAGGGTTACACAGAGTCGGTTACAATGGTAGGAGATCTACATATCCGTATCGCTAAGCTTGCCTTCCACGCCAAGGAAAGTCCCATCCGGACACGGGACGAGGTCTTCAATCTTGTATCTTCATAGTCTTGGAGTCCGGCCGTGATGGTAGTTCGGCTATCCGGACACCCCCTAGTCCAGGACTCCCTCAGTAGCCCCTGAACCAGGCTTCAATGACGACGAGTCTGGCGCGTTGATTGTCTTCGGCATTGCGAGGCGGGTTCCTCCTCCGAATACTTCATAGAAGGTTTTGAACACAAGGATAGTGTCCGGCTCTGCAAAACAAGTTTCACAAACCACCGTATAGAGAATAATTTTTGCACAGATCTGCTGACGTACTCCGTAGCGTGACATCACACCACGGCCAGGCCTTTATATGAATCGTTTTTTACTGTTCCACCTCAGCATGTTTAGCGAGGCGGTTTTCCTGGCACGTCTTATCAAAGCATAGATCATGCCCCCATATTCCGGGATTGCCATCAATACGGACGTGGGTAACCCATCCGCGCCATTGATTATGGCGCTTGGGAGATAAGCGAGTTTTACCAGGCTGGTGGGGGGCGCATAGCTTTGTCCGTCCATATAAGGGGATAAGGATCCACCTTTTTCACCTACGCCTTCTTCCTCCTTTGCTCATCCATTTCCGCGCACTCGAGCTCCAGCGCCCAAGTTCGCACACCCCACCTCAACCTTCTCCAACTATGTCCGGAGCGGGAGGCAGGTGGATGGCCTCCTCCATCACGGAGGGGCACATCACAAGACTGCGGGAGGCCGGATACTTGTCCGGCGACATCGCGCACAGGCTTCCCGACGCGGGGCAGCTCATTCCAACCCCCAGGCCCCATGAGAGGGTGGTGTTTCTCCCCCACTTCCTCCGCGGACTAGGTTTTCCACTTCACCCATTTGTCCGGGGGCTCATGTTCTACTACGGCCTGGACTTCCACGACCTGGCCCCGAATTTCATCCTCAACATCTCGGTGTTCATCGTCATGTGCGAGGTCTTCCTCTGCATCCAGCCCCACTTCGGCTTATGGCTGAAGATCTTCAATGTGAGGCCGAAGGTAGTGGGCGGCCGCCAAGCGGAGTGCGGAGGCGCCATGGTTGGCAAGATGGCCAAAGTCCTATGGCTCGAGGGCTCCTTCATGGAGACAATAAAGGGGTGGCAATCGGGGTGGTTCTATATCACCGAGCCGCGCGACCCCAAATGGGTGGCGGCCCCCAAATTCAGATCTGGCTTCCCCACACGGCTCTCGTCATGGAAAGAGACGGGCCTGACGTGGGGGAATTCGGAGGAGCTATCCGGACTCCAAACATGCGTCCGAAACCTGGTGGACAAGAATCTCAGGCTTGTCAACGTAATACGGGTGATGCTCATCCGCCGGATTCTCCCATGCCAACAACGGGCCTTCAAATTGTGGGAGTTCGATCCGCACAGACCCAACTCGACAAGGCTCTTCGACACTACGCATTTAAGATGCCCGAAGGTGCTTGTTCAAGGGCACCGAGTCTCCCACATCCGCCATCAAGATCGCGGATTCAGCTCGCAGCGTCAAGCCAGCGAGGTGAGTTATTTTACCCTTTATGGGACTCTTTTTCATAGTTTGACTCTATGCGGGATTTAAAATTCCCTAACCTTTAACAGATCTGGTGAAGACGCCCGACAGGTTAACTGTCTGCCTTTGCCAGAAGACCCAGCAGACGCCCGATTGACGGGGCTGCTGGCTCCAGTACCTCATGTGGTGCCGGAGAAGAAGCCAAGAAGGAGGCCACGGGAACTCGAAGAAGCTCCCGACGCCAGGTGCTGTCAGATTCTGAAGCAGAATCTTCTCCTCAGGACGAGGAGGAGGAAAAAGAAGCTTCTCCCCCAGCGGGGGAGGAGAGGAAAAGGAAGGCCGCCTAACCGGGAGGCCAAGGGTCTAAGAAGGGAAGGACCCTTCCTCCGGACTTCTCCACCAACGTCGACGACGACGAGGAGGAGTGGCCAACGAGGGCCAAGCCTCTGGCGAGATCATAAGTGTCAGGATACCCCTAGCTTTTTTTATCATCGCATAGTGTTCTCTAATGCCGAACAATTATGCAGCCCGCCCAAGGGCGAGTTTGCCGCTTCGTCGAGCGGGTCCCTGGGTTCGCCGGAAATGGAGAGTATTGCTTCGGCCGCCTCGCCTCACGCCACGGACGACGCCGAGGTGGCGCCCAAGGGGCTTGGTCAAGAGGAGGTGGCGCAGGAGGCGCCACCAGCAACCTCCGGACTCCAGCGCATGGGGGAAAGACCCCAGGGCTCTAAGCCCGACCCTCGTCCGGACTCCATGCCGAACCTTCAGCCGTTCCGAGTTCGGCAAACGGTCCTTCGCAAGAAGGTAAGACGCCGTGTCCTCCGTCCAACCGAGGCACCGGATAGCTCTCGAGGCGCTTAACAGCGCTTCCATCGAGGAGCACCGCCTTGCTTATGAGTGCGGTGATCCGGACAGTTCATCCGCCAAGAGCGGGCTGACAAGCCTGTACCAGCCTTCTAATAGGCTTTGAGGTAAGTTTAGAATATGTAAAAATATTACCGCATAGACAGTATCCCCTGATGCTTAGTTTGGTGTTCGGAAAGAAAAGCCGGACTAAGGATCTAAAAAGATATACGCAGGAGTCTAACATAATTATGTCAATATGTGAATGCAGGCTACGCTGCTGACCTCTGCCGCACTGACTGCGGAGGTTGATGCATTGAAGCAAAGCCTCAAGCGGTCCGAGAACGAGCTCGGCCTTGCCAAGAAAGGTAAGTAATACCTTATGAAAGAAATACCTTATAGAAAAGGTTTTGGTTGCAAGAAATAACAGGAATAACTTGGGTACTACAGGGGCCACGAACGAGGTGGCGACCCTGAAGGAAGCGGTGTCCGTGGCCGAAAGTAAAGCGGCCGCGGAGCGCACCGAGCGAGAGAAATGGGAGGCGCAGCTGGCGGAGGTGCGGCAAGAGCTCCAGGCTCTCGTGAAAAAACACGAGGGTTTGGAGCGTGACTCGAAGACCCGAGAGTCCGAGCTTGCTTCGGCTCTTGAGAGTGCCAAAGCTGCTAAGGCCGAGGCCCAAAAATCCCTCCAAGAAATTGAATCGCTAAAGAAGATAGCGGCGGGTAAGGCATTCTTTATGCAAAGCGAGCATGTGAAAGTGAATTACCTATTACTTTCCCGGATTCGGAGCTCTCCTGGAGCATTCGCAGATCTGCCCCGTAGTGTGTCTGATGCTGCCGCATTCTACCGCGCCAAGGAGGGAAGCTCAACGGAGAAGGTGTTCTGGTCTCAATATGCTGAGGCCGGACATCCGGTGCCCCTAAGCGACCAGCTGAAGCAGCTGGTCGAGCTCCACAAGGTCGCCGAACAGGCCATGAAGGGCCTTATAGTTTGGCTGTGGCCATTGGAAGCCATGCCTGGGAGCTACTTTGGCTTAGTGCAGCGGCTGGTGGACGCATGTCCACGAATTGAAGTCATCAAGCGCTCCATTTGCATTGAAGGTGTCCGTCGGGCCCTTGCCCGTGCTAAAGTGCACTGGGGCAAGCTGGATGCGGGGAAGCTTGTGACGGACGGGCCACCGAAGAGCAAGGAGCATCGCACGCCCGAAATGTACTATGAGGGCCTCCTGAAGGGTGCCCGCCGAATAGCGGCATAAGTCTTTAGGGACCCAAAAAAACCTCTCGAACAGCGACCGACTCTCGCCCTATCATGACGGTCAGTTTTAGCTTTCTCCATCGAGGTTCTCGACCCAGCTCAAGCTGGGCACAATCGCGATGGTTCTCCGGTGCTACCTTAGCCGATATGACGGAACGTAAGGTACCAAAACACGGAGCCGGCAAACCCAACTATTGACCCAAGACATGATTCGGAGCCGATGCATATAATGCTATAAGTTCGGGGTGCTGCACTTGTGAAAGTGTTCGGACTTGTCACACCATAATTTTGGGGTACTGAAGCCCCTGGTGTATTGGCCGCACTAAAGTGTATGGGTGCAGCATGTCATGAAATGGACATATATAGATAAAGAAAGGAGTGCAATAATAGGCAAAAGCTATGTATTGTTTATTCAAAAAGGTACTGCAATGAAAGCATAACGATACAAATAGTGCGATAAGCAAGGGATGGGACTATCTAACATGTCCCTCTCCGTGGGTAAGCTGGGATGGTATGTAAAACAGGTATAATGCTCGTAATAGAGACCACCAACACTTGACGTGGCTTTACGCTTCCTCGCTGTTGCATCGTGAGTTCGGCGATTCTAGTGCGGACAGGACCTCCGGAAAACGGAGTCCTGAAAGTAAGAAAAGAAAGAAAAGGAAAAAGAAAAGAATGACACAATCGGGGCCCACAGTGCGGTTGAGCCGCATTCGGCGTGTCGTGGTTGTGCCCTCCCTTTATGCCCATGGTATCTCCAGCGTAGTTATGTACGCAGCGTAATCGGCTTCGCAAATTTCGCGAGGGCTGGGATTGGGGCCGGATTGCTACGCATGCTTGAATCGTGCCAGCGGTCTTGTTTTAGGTTACTTGGCGCTTTGATGGTGTCCGGACTCTTAGTGGCGGACTCGAGAATTGCTGTGAAAGGCTGCTTTGTACCTCCGCCGCGAGGGCCGCCGTGTGCTCCTCCGTTCGGAGAGAGCGTTCGGAGTTTCCATTGACCGTGATTACTCCTCGAGGGCCTGACATCTTGAGCTTGATGTATGCATAGTGCGGCACCGCATTGAACTTTGCAAATGCAGTTCGTCCGAGCAGTGCATGATAGCCACTGCGGAACGGGACTATGTTGAAGATTAACTGTTCGCTTTGGAAGTTATCCGGGGATCCGAAGACCACTTCGAGTGTAACTGAGCCCGTACAATTGGCCTCTACACCCGGTATGACGCCTTTAAAGGTCAGTTTTGTAGGTTTAATTCTTGAGGGGTCTATGCCCATTTTGCGCACTCTATCCTGATAAAGCAGGTTCAGGCTGCTACCGCCGTCCATCAGGACTCTGGTGAGGTGAAATCCGTCAATAATTGGGTCAAGAACCAATGCGGCGAAACCGCCGTGACGGATGCTAGTGGGGTGGTCCCTTCGATCGAAGGTGATCGGGCAGGAAGACCATGGGTTGAACTTCGGGGCGACTGGCTCCATCGCATATACGTCCCTTAGTGCACGCTTCCGCTCCCTTTTGGGTATATGGGTTGCGTATATCATGTTCACCGTCCGCACTTGTGTGGGAAAACCCTTCTATCCTCTATTGTTCAGCGGCCGGGGCTCTTCCTTGTCATCACTATGCAGCCCCTTGTCATTCACTTCGGCACTTAACTTGCCTGCTTGCTTGAACACCCAACAATCCCTGTTGGTGTGATTGGCTGGTTTTTCGGGGGTGCCATGTATCTGGCACAAGCGATCGAGTATTCGGTCCAAGTTGGACGGGCCCTGGGTATTTCTTTTCAATGGATTCTTCCGCTGACCGGGTTTAGAGCCTCTGAATCCGGCATTGACGACCGTATCTTCAGTATTATCGCCGTTAATGCGGCGCTTGTTATTGTTGCGAGCGACCTGCCATTGCTGTCCTTGGTATCCGAACTATCAGGGTGTTTGGCCAAGTTGTTTCTTCGAGCTAGCCAGCTGTCCTCTCCCGCACAAAAGCGGGTCATGAGTGTTGTGAGGGCTGCCATGGATTTTGGCTTTTCCTGTCCTAGGTGCCGGGCAAGCCACTCATCGCGGATGTTATGTTTGAAGGCTGCAAGGGCCTCTGCATCCGGACAAATCACGATTTGATTTTTCTTTGTTAGGAACCGTGTCCGAATTGTCCGGCGATTCTTCCGGCTGCTGAATTATGTGGGTAAGGTCATCGGCGTCGGTGGTCGCACATATGTGCCCCGGAAGTTATCAAGGAATGCGGCTTCCAGGTCCTCCCAACAACCAATTGATTCTGGCCGCAAGCTGTTGAGCCAATGCCGAGCTGGTCCTTTAAGCTTGAGTGGGAGGTATTTGATGGCATGTAGATCATCACCGTGGGCCATGTGGATATGGAGGAGATAGTACTCGATCCGCACCGCAGGATCTGTGGTACCATCGTATGATTCGATGTTTATGGGTTTGAATCCTCGATTTGATGATCCATTACTTCATCTCGTGAAGCATAGTGGGTGTCGGCGCCTCAGATTGGGCTATATCACGGCGTAGCTCATATGAGCTTTGTTCTCGTGTTCGGCCTGGCCGGGTTAACTGTATCCAGCGCGACGGTAATCATCCCGCGTCGTTGGGCGCCCACACGATCCTTAGATCGATCTTGTATGTTTTGCCTTATCCTCCAATATATCTCGCAAATCCGGCGCGTTTTCCCGTGCCTTGGTACTTTTTGAGCAGCGTCGGGGTGTGGCTTGAGCGGAGGGCCGAGAGGCTTCTCTGTCGCGGCCACGGGGTGGCCGGTCTGCCATGTCGTGCGCTGGTGACTTGGGTGCTTCCTCCTCTAATCGAGGCAACGGCCTACGTTTGGGGTAGCTTTTGGAGGGGCATTCGAGTTCATACTCTTCGGCTGCAAGGACTTCAGTCCATCTGTCAGCTAGCAGGTCTTGGTCAGCTCTAAGCTATTGCTGCTTTTTCTTGAGGCTGCTTGCCATGGCTATAAGCATGCGTTTGAAACGCTCCTGTTCGGCGGGATCCTCAGCCACGACAAATTCTTCGTCGTCGAGGCTTGCCTCATCTTCGGAGGGAGGCGCATAATTATCGTCCTCGACCTCCCTTTTCACGCCGCCTTGTCGTGCGGACTTGCTTCTCCTCCTCCCCGCGCTGCGTCCTGCTGGAGGGGTTGTCTTCGCACCGCCGTGGTGTAATTGTCTCCCGTGCCGGAATCACCGTTTTTATTGTGGCGGGATTTAGAGCGGCGCCGCTGACGTCGGCACTTCGGTTGCTTCTTGCAGGGGTCATCCTCCGTTGTTCCATCGCCGTTCCCATCTTTTGGGATGTCCACCATGTATATGTCATATGACGAGGTGGCCTTCCAGTGCCCTGTAGGCGCTTGGTCTTGGTCGTCTCCGGCATCGTCGTCCATACCGTCGATGTCTTCGGAGTCTAAGTCGAGCATGTCGGTTAGATCATCGACAGTGGCTATAAAGTGGGTGGTGGGTGGGCGTTGAATTTCTTCGTCGTCCATATCCCAACCTTCCTGTCTTTAGTCCGGCCAGGGCTCTCCGGATAAAGAGAGAGACTTTAGTGAGTTCAGGATGTCGCCAAAGGGCGAGTGCTGAAAGATGTCCGCGGCAGTGAACTCCATGACCGGCGCCCAATCGGATTCGATTGGCAGGGGCGCGGAGGGTTCGGAGTCCGGCACCCTGGAGTCGAGGTCTTCGCAAAGGACAGGGATGGAGTTCGGCTCAATCGCCATAGAGATCGTAGCCCCTGAGGCGGTGTCCAACCACTCGTCCTCGATCGGGGAATCCGGCTCCGGATTAAGGGTCGGAGCGGATGCTTTGGTGCGGCCTCTAGGGCAATCGCTCGCTGCAAAGCTAGATCATGCCCATCGAGACAGTGCGGCACGCTCGGCTGTGGCTCGAAACCATCGAAGATCAAGTCTCCGCGGACATCGGTCGTATAGTTCAAACTTCCAAATCTGACCTGATGGCTAGGGGCGTAGCTTTCAATCTGCTCCAGACGGCCAAGCGAATTGGCCCGCAGTGCAAAGCCACCAAATACGAAGATCTGTCCGGGGAGAAAAGTCTCACCCTGGACCGCGTCGTTGTTGATGATCGAAGGAGCCATCGGGCCTATCGGTGACGACACAGAGGAACTCTCAATGAAATCACCAATGTCGGTGTCAAAACCGGCGGATCTCGGGTAGGGGGTCCCGAACTGTGCGTCTAGGCGGATGGTAACAGGAGACAAGGGACACGACGCTTTTTACCCAGTTCGGCCCTCTCGATGGAGGTAATACCCTACTCCTGCTTGATTAATATTGATGATATGGGTAGTACAAGAGTAGATCTACCACGAGATCAAGGAGGCTAAACCCTAGAAGCTAGCCTATGGTATGATTATTGTTCGTCCTACGGACTAAATCCCTTCGGTTTATATAGACATCGGATAGGTTAGGGTTACACAGAATCGGTTACAATGGTAGGAGATCTACATATCCGTATCGCCAAGCTTGCCTTCCACGCCAAGGAAAGTCCCATCCGGACACGGGACGAGGTCTTCAATCTTGTATCTTCATAGTCTTGGAGTCCGGCCGTGATGGTAGTTCGGCTATCCGGACACCCCCTAGTCCAGGACTCCCTTAGTGTGCCTCCCATCTTGCAATATAGGCCGTCCGATCTATATCTAACATATAGGAAGGAAACTATGACAATTTACCCGCACTCCTCTCCACATTTGCAGACACGGCCTTCCCTCGTTCATCCCTTTCTCCCACAAGATAAACTACTCATACAAATGCATCTTCATGTTCCGCGCAATGCACGGGCATCTTGCTAGTAAATATTTTAAATTTCATTCATTTTGTTGTGGAGATTTTTTTGAATTTTATTTTGATATATCTTTTTAAAATTATTTTTAACGTGACTCGAAATTTTGTGATTAAAAGAGTTCGGACCCCACCGAAATATGCAAAATTTCGTCGAATTTTTTAGAAGTACCCAGAATATATGGTCTCTAATGCTACTAAACAGAATATGGGCTTCAAAATATCCTTCGGAATTAGCAAATGGGCTGTAAATTATTGAAAATAATGGCTAATGGGCTGTGTGCTGTTTTCCACAGATTTGGAGGCTGACTTCTGGGCCTACTAGGTTGATGATGACGCTCTACAAAAAGAAATGTTGATGATGATGCAGTCCTAATTTTTTTTACGCGTACGCAAGACTTTGTCAACTTAGTCAACACAGAGTAGTGACTGTTGGACGTCCATCCAACAGCCGACATGCTTCTTCAATCTCTGATCTTCCTGCTCCAAACGCCCAAACCAGCACCGGCGGGACTGCCTGCTCCCTCCTCCCGTGGCCGGTTGTGCTGCCGCCAGGCCATCCATCTACCCACCCGCACATCCTATTATTTTCTAGTGACGTCAGCCTCACCCCGCAGCCTACCAGTCAGCGCTTGTACTCCCCTCAGCATGGGCATCCACATCCACGTCTTCCCCTGCTCTGCGTCGTCCCCTTCCTAGGCATCGCAGTCGTCCATCGCCCTGGTGCTCTCGACGCGGCATGGTCAACGTGGTCAACGAATGACATCCATCGAAAGTGGACTGTGCGTGGAGAGGCTGACAGCTGGGTCCACGGCCGCACACAAGGAAATGCCTCCTTATTACATGCAAAATAATGATTCCTCCACCTGACAGCAGGGACCCACTGGACGGGCCACCGTATTTTGTGAAAAAATGTCCCCCCCTGACTGCTGGGACCCACCAGCTACATCTTTGCATGCAGGGAAGTGCCTCCTGACTGCTGGGACCCACCAGCTACATTTACGTACACCTGGTCGAAGCGTACATAGCGTTGTCATTCTGGTCGCGAACGTGTACGTACATAGTGGTCAATCGGTCTGTCTGAGGCTGTAGCGATGAACCGTGGCCGAGTAAGGAAGGGCACGTGTCGTAGTAGAGGCACGGATGTAGCATGTACATGTACATACAGCCAGGGTGCAACAAATTAAATACGGCCACGTACATACATACATGCGGGGTCTCGAATGCTAACTCGCGCATAAGTACGGCCAGGGCTCGTGTACATGGCTGGGTCGGAACGGAGAAACTGCATCATCGTGTTTATCGGGAGCCAACTGGCTGGGTCAGAACGGAATGTGTCATGGTCATTGGAAGCCAACCGGCTTGGACGGAACAACCAATCGAAACGAGGCCTGGCTTACAGCAAAACGGAGGAAACGGCCTTCTGTTCGACCGGCCACACCCGAAACGGGATCCTGTTCATTGGGAGGGGTCTGGCTACCACAAAACGGAGGAAACAGACTTCTCTTGGACCTCCTACGGTCGAAACGGGGTCCTGTTGATCAGGAGGGGTGTGGTGTACCGCAAAACTGAGGAAACAGACTTGTGTTAGAGCACTACGGTCGAAACGGGGGTCCTGTTCATCGGGAGGGGAGTGGCGTACCGCTAAACGGGACTCCATGGGCAACTATTCATCTCCATAGTCAACCTCCTCCAGCCCCCACGGGCTACTGTTCATCCACCGTCAACCTCCTCCAGCCTCCACCTGCGACTGTTCATCCACGACGTCTCCCCTCCTGCCTCCACCAGCCACTGTTCATCCACGAGCTCCTGTTCATCCAGCCTCCACCGCTCCTCCACCGGCTACTGTTCAACCAGCCCTCTCCACGGGGTCCTATTCAACCACCCCTCCACGGGCTACTGTTCATCCAGCCCTCCACCGGCTACTATTCAACCAGCCCTCCACGAGGTCTTGTTCATCCAGCCCTCCATGGGGTCCTATTCATCCACCCCCAACCGGCTCGATCGGGGTCTTGTTCATCCAGCGGCAACGACCTCTACTACCACGGGGTCCTGTTCATCCAACCCCCCACCGGGAACTGTTCATCCAAACCCCCAACAACGCTCACTGTTCATCAAGAGGCATCAGGTTTGATCGGCTTCAGTTAGCATCAGTAGCAAAGGAATCACTCGATCGGGTTCAGTTAACAGCCAAATCGATCATCGCTTGGGTTCGATGTCGTAGCGCGGTCTGTCGTAATCGGGTTCGATGGCGAATGCCTCGCTCGGGTTCAGTTAGAGCCCAATGCCACACACCCACACGCGTACGTGTACGAGAGAAACGCGCATCGCTCGGCCCCCGACCACCCACCGTAACCGGGAACTCCCTAATATTTTCCTCGCCCTCGCTTCTACCAAGGTTTTTCCCATCATGGACGGGCCAAAGAATGTCATGCAGCTGTGTCTTCGGCCTGCCTAGGACGAAAAGCTCATTTTCTTTCATGATTTTTTGTCATAGAATTAGTAGCCCGCCACATCTATGATGATACGGGGTTTTGTCACAATTATTGTCATAGAAGTGTCATAAGCATGACATATTTTTTTCCGTTTGGCCCAAAATGTCACGGATGTGTCTTTTTTTGTAGTGCAATCTCCCCTCCACTCCTCCATCTGCTGCATTGTTGGCCAGAGATGTAATCCCAGTTCTCTCTAGGCACAACCCGTGTGACACTCCAAAAATTTCTGTTTTGGTTTTCAGCAAAAACTTTGTTGGTTTTGAAGGAGGTCATTTAAACCCTTCCAAAAATCTCCTTCTCTCAAGAATTTTCCCTTTGACAAAAGATTTTTATTTTGGCATCTTCTTCAACTCTGGTGTTGGTTATTAAAAATCTTTCTTCTGATTTTTCCCCCTTCTCAAATTTGTTTTTGGGATTTATTTTTCTTTTAGAAGAAAACCCTAGGGATTTTTGGGTCTTCTCTTATTTTGAAACCATCCATGGTTTTCTATGCCTCATGTGGAAAATCTTCCCAAAACCCCTCCTTCCACTTTGGGACAACCCAAAAATTCTATCCCAACTAATAAAATCCATTTTTGGATTTTATTCCATTCATTTCTTTCCTCAAAATAATTCTGTCCTTTATTTTGAGCCTAGGTAGTTTGCAAAGCAAGTACCTTAATGCCTTTGATCTTTGATCTCAATTCAACTCCTCTGGATATTCCTTAGCACCCACAACCTAGAACCATCAAGATCCACTCTTCTTCTTTTCAAAATTTTCAAAATTCACCCTCTGCAATTTTGGACCAGATTTGTCAAATTTGGTGAAATTCATATCTCCACTCCAAAAATTCCACCAAAATTCAGGCAACCCCTAGTTGCAATGAGAGACCACTCCACCAAAAATCAGCTCAAGGAAAAATCCCCACATGCCAAAATCATTCTGTCGAACACCGCATGCATTTATTCATCAGACATCTTGATAAAATTCAGAATTGATGTCGTTTCTTCGTCGAGATTCAGTCACATGTAAACTGTGCACTTGGCACGTTGCTCACAGCCACTCCTCCCTGTCCTGAGCACCACACGCGCGCTTGGCTCGTTCCTGGCGTCGGTGGCACCCTGGCCCGCATGCGCCGGCGTGTTCCACGGCGACAGAACCCCCGTAGCGGCCGACAAGGGGGCACCCTTCGGCATAACACCGTTCGGCACCGCCCAAACCTTCTGGGAGCTCCGCGTGGCCATCTCCTTGCCAGCGCATGCATGCAGCACCGTCGCCATGGCCTGGCACGCGCAGAGCGCGTTCTCTGCCGCTGACGTGCCGTACGGCCGTTCCGTCGAGGACAGGCCGTGACCACCCCTTCCTTGCTGAGTTGGACACTGGGATGGCACCAGTGCTTCATCTAGATGATGCTCAAGCCCCTAAGCCGACCGTCCAGCCACAGCGCCGCCCAGAATCGCTTCGCCGGACTTATCCGTTCACGGCAACCGCCTCGGGCGGCTATAAATAGCACCCCCGAGCTTGCTCTCGCCCCGCACAACTCCACCACCTCACCAGACCCCGCCAAGCCACTGGAAGAGCCTCGAGGGGCCCTTCTTCCTCAACTCCGACCACCTCCGTCCGCCTCGGGCTCCGGCAACATTCTCTTCGGTGAGAACTCCTCCACCTCCCTACTCTTGCCCGTAGCCTCGTGCCACCCCTAGGAGACTAACCCCCACTCAATTTGACCCCAGCAGAGCCCTCCAACGAGGCCCACGACCACCCGAACCACCGTCCGCCGGAGCAAGGACCACCGTCGACACAGTGCTCGCCGGCGACCACCACCACCACCCAAAGACGCGGAAGGACGTACTGATCACGGAGGTACCATCCGATCCCCCTGCCTCGCCGTGGATCGCCGTCGGCGACCACCGCATCTCTCGGGCGCCGTCGCGGCCCGTTTCCCTCGTTTGAATTTTCAAACCTGACGGGTGGAGCCCACCTGTCAGTCTCTCATTCTTTTCTTTTAAACGAACCATTTTCTGGACTTTTCTGCAGAACCCCCTGGGAGTTTTCTGTTTCATTACAGAAAGGTCCCTGGATCAAAAGCCTTATATCTTTTAAACAGAAACGTATTTTTGTGTGATTCTTTTTCTGTTCTCTTTAAAATTTTGTCTAGTTTTTATCAGATTTATTTGAAAATTATTTGGTTTACTTTTTGTGCACCTCGCGGTATTTACGTTACGTGCATATTCTTCTTATACCGTAGATACCGGAGGAGGTGACGGAGCCGCAAACTTCACCCAGTTAGAATCCGACTACTCCGAACCAGGCAAGCATGTTTGAACTCTTGATATGATGAAGTGTTTGTTGCATGTTTGTACTTAGGAGTTTCATGGCATGGTTATGAACATTTCTTTGAATGTTAAATTTCATGCACAAAAGTGGAAAGTAAGTTTCGCAAAGCCACATGTTGTTGGATACATATTGGCATGGCCAGGTGATGGCATGAGGATGGGTAAGATGGCAGTGTTGTAGCATGCCAGTCTTATGCTAGTGCATTTGACTTCAGTAACATCGTGAATCAAATCACATTCCCATTCATTTCCTTTCCTGTACTGCCACATGTTTTCCGCAAGGAATATGGCTTAGTAAGTTGCAAACCGTTTTCCTGGTACACACCAAATACAGAGGCCGGGATGAGGGTTCCATGGCCCTGGATTAAAGCCCGTCATCCGGTCAGGGGGCATGGGTGTTTCCGGTTGGGACCGAGAGGGGGGCACCCCTTAGAGCGCGCGTATAGAAATTTGATCCCATGCTATTCGAGGTTGTGACCTCCCCGTCTCAAAGTTTTTCTTGGACGTTGCCTAGGGTGATTCTTGGCACCGTGAGGTGGAATGGGTGTGTACTAGTTAAATGTGTTTCTACCGAAATACCGTAAACGGAACTAGTCCTTCATGACTACGGAAATCCGTTGGCTGTGGTCAGTTAGTACAACTCTTTAAATCATCTTGTACTTGTCCAAGTACTGTATTCATCTTATCTTGTCAGATATCAGCCTCAGTGACAAAACTCCGGTGGACTACATGTGTGTTAAAATCCGGTTAAAGGTTTATTCTTGTGGATGGACTAACCTGTTATTTACTTTTGTTATAAGCCCTATCTGTGATGTCGCTCAGACATCCGACAGTGACATACTTGTTATTTACATTTGTTATAAGCCCTTTCTGCGATGTCGCTCAGACGTCCGACTGTGGCATTTCTTTTATAAGCACTTTCTGTGATGTCGCTCAGACGTCCGACTGTGGCATTTCTTTTATAAGCCCTTTCTGTGATGTTGCTCAGACATCCGACTATGGCATTTCTTTTATAAGCCCTTTCTGTGATGTCGCTCAGACGTACGACTGTGGCATTTCTTTTATAAGCCCTTTCTGTGATGTCGCTCAGACGTCCGACTGTGGCATTTCTTTTATAAGCCCTTTCTGTGATATCGCTCAGACGTCCGACTGTGGCATTTCTATTATAAGCCCTTTCTGTGATGTCGCTCAGACGTCCGACTGTGGCATTTCTTTAGTAAGCCCTTTCTGTGATGTCGCTCAGACGTCCGACTGTGGCATTTCTTCCATAAGCCCTTTCTATGATGTCGCTCAGACGTCCGACTGTGGCATTTCTTTTATAAGCCCTTTCTGTGATGTCGCTCAGACGTCCGACTGTGGAATTTCTTTTATAAGCCCTTTTTGTGATGTCGCTCAGATGTCCGACTGTGGCATTTCTTTTATAAGCCCTTTATGTGGTGTCGCTTAGACGCCCGACTGCGGCATGAATTTTATTTGTTTACCTTTCGAGGCGTCGCTCCAGACACCCGATCGGTTATCAATTATATGTTTTATTTGTCTCATCGTGAATTTTTTTATTGGAATGAGCATCATTATTTTTGCTCATGACGCATTCATGCATGCATTTGTTATATCTCTTGTTCATACTGTCTTGCGAGTACTTTCAAAGTACTCACCTGGCTTGTTGATTTGGCCAGATGTTGATGAAGGCGATCTCATGGATGAAGAGTTCGATAGCGAGTCCGACGCCTAGAGGAGTCCCACCAGTCCGTGCGATCCTGCATTTGGTCATCAGATTATATCCGCTTCGCCACCCTGAATAAATTCATCGAGCCTCACCTCGACGCTCGATGAGCTGCCAGTTAGGAGTCAAGTTATCCACCACCACTTTTATCTCGAGCTAGTAGCATGTCACCACACCCCTGTGTTATAAACCGCCCTTATGTAAGATATTGGCGAGTTTGTAATAAATTGTTGAGCAGCCTCAGCTCAACACTGTAATATATTTAATGCTACTGGTCCTCTGTTTATCAAGTATTTGTCTACCAGTGAGGATAACTTTTCCTATACTGGGATCAAAAGACCGATTTTCTCAATAAGTATTTTATTGAAAACCGGTCGTGACAGACTTGGTATCAGAGCTAGGCTGACTGTAGGAAGCCACTAGGTGCGATCGCTAATCGGTTATTATCATATAGAGCTATTAATTAATTTTTACAAACATAGTCAATTTCTGACAGTCAGCATAAATTTATGATTTGACTACTCAGGATTTTTGCCTACTTTTGTAGATGGCTGGCAACGACTGCGAGTCACAAATGTTCGCCAACATGCCCGATGGGTTCGTCAAGCTTCTCTCCTTCATCGCCCAAGTCGCGATGGGGCCATCTGTCTTGATCTTCTCACTCTCTCAAAGACAAGGTCAATGATCGTCTAACCATGCACCAAGCAGCGGTGCAATTCAAGGAAGGCGAGTTGGCGTTCCGGTTCTTAGGGAGAGCCATGCCCATGGAGAAGCATGCACCGCAGATGGCAGCCCGTGAGGCGATAGCTCGTCTCGAGGATATCCTTCCTTCGATGAAGACTCGTCGTTACGCTACCTGCCATGTCACGTGCCATACACCTGCCACTACGCGTTCTCTTGCCCCGAGAGGAGAACGAGGCGAAGCTTTGAGATGCTTATCGAGTATCTCCGGGCTTTGGAGGCAGCCTTCGACAACCTGGTGGACGACTTTGTAGCTACCCGCATGGACTCAGTCCATGGCTGTGCCACCAACAGGAGGGAGCTCTTGTGCACCGCACTGCCGCTGACATTCGTCTCATCATCAGCATCTTTTGCTCCTACTGCTGTCACCACTACTCGTCGCCTACCTACCACGGAGGAGTTCAACCATGTCATTGTGCCTACTCCGGTTAGTTCTGCACCACCCCTTGTGCCCGCTCATGTTCGGGTTGTCCCGCATAAGGCACCTGCTCCACCAACTCAGCGCAACACTTCTCGTCTGGAGCCTATCACCGAAGAGGAGGTTGAGTCCCCAGCCTCACTACGCCTCACCCTTGGCAGGCCAAGGAAATCCTTACCATCTCCATTGAGTGCGCTTAGCAGCCATGCGATGTACCGACTTATGCGATATGTTTATATGTGCATAGGCTGTGAGAAGTAGCTTGTTTGCGCATCATGTAGGAACTGGAGGAGTGCACTAGCCTAAATAACATGTCAGGAATATGTACGCATATCCTGAGTGATGTATTGTATAATTACTGCTTGCGTGTAAGATATGTAATGAGCAGTCCTTCTCCGTGCGCAAACGTTTATTCTCTTGAAAAATCTTGGAGCATTTGCGACTTTTTCCGTCTTCATGAATTTATTGACTTTTGCGACTCAATTTCTTTTCTTATGAGTGTTGCAAAATATATCCCCAGAGTGAACAATGTCTGCGTCCTTGGGCGCTCCATGCCAACTCCGTCGGAGGAAAATTTTGGCACACCCCTAAGCAACAATTTCACACAGGCAGTCAAGTCAACATGATGTTGAAACGGCACTTTCCCAAATGTGCCGTCTTTATGAACAAAGTCAGCAACAACATCGGAAATGATGAACCAAGTCATCAATATGGGAAATCACCGTGGACGATGATCGGCAGCAATCAAAGTTATCTCGAGCTCTGAAGACACATCCCCAAACTTTTTCTCACACTGACAAACCTCTTGAAGCCGAGGACTGGCTTCGAGACATGGAAAGAAAATTAATTATTGCCCAGTGTTCAGACCTTCAGAAGGTGCTTTATGCTCCGCACTATCTCACTGGAGCAGCCGCATCGTGGTGGGAAAATTTTCTACACATGCACCCCGACGAAAACAATATAACATGGGAGGAATTTAAAGAAGGTTTTCGTGGGGCACATATTCCTAAGAGTCTTATGAAGATCAAAAAGAGAGAATTTGATGACCTGAAGCAAAGGACACTGACGGTGTCAGAATACAACAGTCAGTTTACTCTGCTATCTCGCTACGCCAACGAGGAGCGTATGTCGGAAAGCAAGAAGATGGAAAAATTCCTAGACGGTCTGACACCCGCGCTTAAATGCCAACTGGTCATGCACACCTTTCCAGATTTTAAGACGCTGGTGGATAAGGCCATTACCTTGGAAAATGAGAGACGAGCTTAGAAGATTTCCATAGCGGAAGAGGACCAGACTAATCATGCCCGCAACCACCGCAGCAAGACGGATGCTCGAGAAAAACTGGACACCCAAACCCACGACAAGCGTCTCACGCCCAATCAAGAATTTTCATGCAAGGGACAAGGAGTTCACATACTTCCAGGCGTTACATTACGCTTGTGGAGAAGAAGGGCACTATGCCAAGCGGTGCCCCAAGCCAAGGAATTCGACCCCAAAGCCGAACAACGGAGGCAATAATTGGCGTAAAGCGCAACAATTTCAACCCAAATAACAACCACAGAAGGGTCATCTGAACCACGTGACCAAAGAGGAAGCACAAAATGCCCCGGATATCGTACTCGGTACGTTTCTTGTCAACACAATACCTGCCATGTTTTTGTTTGATTCTGGAGCTTCTCACTCATTCGTTTCGAAAAGTTTTGCCTTGCAAAATAATTTTTCGATGCTTCCCTTGGAAAAATCTATGATCGTCAAGTCCCACGAATTAAGCAAGTTACCCGAGTTATTGCGGGGTGTGGTTATCGAGTTTGAAGGGTTGAAGTTTCACGCAAATCTTATCGTGTTGGAAAATAAAGGACTGGTTGTCATCCTAGGGATGGATTGGTTAACCACCAACAAAGGTTTTATTGATTGCTTCAACCGGACCGTAATTCTCACCCATCACCACGGGAAGACCATAAAGGTTTCAGCTAAGGAAAGAAAGATATCCCGGCAACCGAGATTGAACAAGGTGGATATTTCTGAATTGAGCAAGGTTCCAGTAGTGTGTGAATTTCCAGATGTATTTCCCGAAGAGCTACCAGGCATGCCACCAGACCAAGAGATAGAGTTCAGCATTGAGCTAGCACCCGGAACCGCCCCCATATATAAGAAACCATATAGAATGGCACCATCCGAATTGGTAGAACTGAAGAAGCAAATAAAAGAATTACTGGACAAGGGTTATATACGAGCCAGCTCCTCACCCTGGGGTTCACCAATTTTATTTGCTAAAAAGAAGGATGGAACACTGAGATTGTGCATAGACTATAGAGCGCTAAACATGGTCACAATCAAGAACAAATATCCGATGCCACGAATAAATGATTTATTCAATCAACTCGCTCAGGCCAAGGTATTCTCAAAGATTGACTTGAGGTCGGGATACCATCAACTGAAAGTGCGAACCGAAGATATTCCCAAGACAGCTTTCACCTCCAGATACGGATTGTATGAGTTCACCGTAATGCCATTCGGACTAACAAACGCCCCCGCATATTTTGTTCACCTCATGAACAAAGTATTCATGAAGTTTATGGACAAGTTTGTTGTGGTATTTATCGATGATATTCTGGTATACTCCAAGACACCAGAAGAACACGCTGAACATCTCCGAATTGTACTAGGGGAGCTCAGGAAACATCAATTGTACGCTAAATTCAGCAAGTGTGAATTTTGGCTAAGGCAAGTAGGTTTTCTGGGCCACGTACTGACCCAAGAAGGTATCGCCGTAGACCCGGAAAAGGTCAAGGCCGTACTTGGCTGGAAGCCACCAGCCAGCGTGACGGATGTACGAAGTTTCTTGGGAATGGCGGGATACTACCAAAGATTTATTGAAGGGTTCTCCACCATAGCAAAGCCAATGACGTAGCTGCTCAAGAAAGATAGGAAGTTTGAATGGATGGAATCTTGCGAGAAAAGTTTCCAAGAATTAAAGAGGAAATTAACGTCAGCACCGGTATTAATTGTGCCGGACATACACAAGAATTTTGAGGTATATTCGGCGCATCCGGAAAGGCCTCGGATGCGTGTTGATGCAAGAAGGCAAGGTAGTCGCATATGTCTCGGCACAACCGCAAACATGAAGAAAATTATCCTACTCAGACACAGGAGTTAGCAGCAGTTATACATGCACTCAAAGAATGGAGAACTTTTTACTTGGAAATCGTTGTGAGATATATATGAGACCATAAGAGTCTCAAGTATATTTTCACACAACCGAACTGAATTTGAGGCAACGACGCTGGTTGGAACTAGTGAAGGATTATGATGTTGGAATCCACTACCACCCAGGAAAGCAAATGTAGTGGCGGGCGCCTAAGTGGAACCCTAGCCCAAACGCGACGACCTGCTAAACACGAGGCCTGAATTCCAGCAGGAGTTTGCTAAACTCAACCTGCTGGTAGTCACCGAAGGCAGCATATCAAATTTAGAAATACAGCCCACTCTAATGGACACAATTAAAGAGGCTAAGCATGGGCACCCCAGCATTGAAGGCATTAAACGGAAAGTGAGTTTGGGCAAGGCCCCAGAATTCATTATTGATAAGCAGGGAATATTGTGGTACGGGGATAGACTTTGCGTACCAAATATCAAGGATCTTAAGCAGCAGATCTTAGCTGAAGGCCACACCGCCCCGTATTCGATACATCCTGGAGGGACAAAAATGTACAAGGATATTCAGGAAAAATATTGGTGGCATGGTCTAAAAAGGGACATAGCCACGTTCATCGCATGTTGTGACTCTTGTCAACGCATCAAAGCCGAGCATCAGAAACCGGCCGGACTTTTACAGCCAAATAAAATACCCGAGTGGAAATGGGACGAGATTGGGATGGATTTTATTGTTGGGCTACCTCGGTCACGGCACGGAAATAACGCCATTTGGGTCATCACTGATAGATTGACTAAAGTAGCACACTTCATCCCCGTAAAGACAACCCACACCACTCAGAAGCTTGATAGGCTCTACCTTTCCCGTATCGTCTGCTTACATGGAGTCCCAAAGAAAATAATCTCGGATAGAGGCACTCAATTCGTCTCCCGATTTTGGGATCACTTACAACTAGCTCTGGGAACTCAACGGCATTCAAGACCGCATACCATCCCAGACGGATGGGCAAACCGAGCGAGTAAACCAGATTCTAGAAGATATGCCGAGAGCATGTGTCCTCACCTATGGGACCAGTTGGGAAGAGAGCTTACCATACGCAGAATTCGCATATAACAACAGTTATCGAGCCAGCACTGCAAATGGCACCATTTGAGGCTCAGACGGCGAAGATGTCGTACCCGCTAAATTGGTCGGAAATCGGAGACAGCCATATCTTCGTCCCGACATGCTCAAAGAGGTGAAGATAAGGTCAAGGTGATTAAGGACCGACTCAAGACAACCCAAAGTCGATGTAATAGTTATTACGATCAAAAACATCGGGAATCAGCTTTGAACCGGTGAATTTGTGTACCTCGAGTATCCCCTATGAGAGGCCTGCATCGATTCAAGATTAAAGGAAGCTAGCACCAAGATTCATCGGACCATTCCGCATAGTGGCACGGAAAGGCACGGTAGCCTACCAGCTAGACTTACCCAAGATTTATCCGGCGTCCACGACGTGTTCCACGTCTCGCAATTGAGGAAGTGCGTGAGCAACCCGGAGAAACAAGTACCCCATGAAAACATTGGCGTGCAGCCAGACCTCACATATCGAGAGCATCCAATAAAAATCTTGGAAGAGTCTGAAAGGAGAACCCGACGAGAAAACCATCAAGTTCTTCAAAGTTCGATTGGAGCAACCACACGAAAATGAAGCCACTTGGGAAAGAGAGGATTTTCTTCGGACAGAGCACCCACATTTATTTGAGGATCAGCTGGAATCTCGGGGACGAGATTTTTCCTAAGGGGGTAGGTGTTGTGACACTCCAAAAATTTTTGTTTTGGTTTTCAGCAAAAACTTTGTTGGTTTTGAAGGAGGTCATTTAAACCCTTCCAAAAATCTCCTTCTCTCAAGAATTTTCCCATTGACAAAAGATTTTTATTTTGGCATCTTCTTCAACTCTGGTGTTGGTTCTTAAAAATCTTTCTTCTGATTTTCCCCATTCTCAAATTTGTTTTTGGGATTTATTTTTCTTTTAGAAGAAAACCCTAGGGATTTTTGGGTCTTCTCTTATTTTGAAACCATCCATGGTTTTACCATGCCTCATGTGGAAAATCTTCCCAAAACCCCTCCTTCCACTTTGGGACAACCCAAACATTCTGTCCCAACTAATAAAATCCATTTTTGGATTTTATTCCATTCATTTCTTTCCTGAAAATAATTATGTCCTTTATTTTGAGCCTAGGTAGTTTGCAAAGCAAGTACCTTAATGCCTTTGATATTTGATCTCAATTCAACTCCTCTGGATAGTCCTTAGCATCCACAACCTAGAACCATCAAGATCCACTCTTCTTCTTTTCAAAATTTTCAAAATTCACCCTCTGCAAGTTTGGACCAGATTTGTCAAATTTGGTGAAACTCATATCTCCACTCCTCCAAAAATTCCACCAAAATTCAGGCAACCCCTAGTTGCAATGAGAGACCACTCCACCAAAACCAGCTCAAGGAAAAATCCCCACATGCCAAAATCATTCTGTCGAACACCTGGCATGCACCGTTACTGTACATCTTCAGTAAAATTCAGAATTCAGTGTCGTTTCTTCATCAGAGATTCAGTCACATGTAAACTGTGCACTTGGCACGTTTCTCACAGCCCCTCCTCCCTGTCCGGAGCACCACGCGCTTGGCTCGTTCTGGCGTCGGTGGCGCCACAGCCCAAGGCCAAGGCGTGTTCCACGGCGGCAGAACCCCCGTAACGGCCGACAAGGGGGCACCCTGCGACATAACACCGTTCGGCACCGCCCAAAACTTCTGAGAGCTCCGCGTGGCCATCTCCTTGCCAGCGCACGCATGCAGCACCGTCGCCGTGGCCTGGCACACGCAGAGCGCGTTCTCTGCCGCCGACGTGCCGTACGGCCGTTCCGTCGAGGACAGGCCGTAACCACCCCTTCCTTGCTGAGTTGGACACTGGGATGGCACCAGTGCTTCATCTAGATGATGCTCAAGCCCCTAAGCCGACCGTCCAGCCACAGCGCCGCCGTAATCGCTCGCCGGACTTATCCGTTCACGGCAACCGCCTCGGGCCGGCTATAAATAGCACCCCCGAGCTTGCTCTCGCCCCCGCACAACTCCACCACCTCACCAGACCCCGCCTAGCCACTGGAAGAGCCTCGAGGGGCCCTTCTTCCTCAACTCCGGCCACCTCCGTCCGCCTCGGGCTCCGGCAACGTTCTCTTCGGTGAGAACTCCTCCACCGCCCTACTCTTGCCCGTAGCCTCGTGCCACCCCTAGGAGACTAACCCCCACTCCAATTTGACCCCAGCAGCTCTCTCCGACGAGGCCCACGACCACCCGAACCACCATCCACCGGAGCAAGGGCCGCCATCGACACAGTGCTCGCCGGCAACCACCACCACCACCACCCACAGACGCGGAAGGACGTAGTGATCACGGAGGTACCATCCGATCCCCCTGCCTCGCCGTGGATCGCCGTCGGCGACCACCGCATCTCTCGGGCGCCGTCGCGCCCCGTTTCCCTCGTTTGAATTTTCAAACCTGACGGGTGGAGCCCGCCTGTCAGTCTCTCATTATTCTCTTTTAAACGAACCGTTTTCTGGACTTTTCTGCAGAACCCCCTGGGAGTTTTCTGTTTCATTACAGAAAGGTCCATGGATCAAAACCCTTATATCTTTTAAACAGATAAGTATTTTTGTGTGATTCTTTTTCTGTTCTCTTTAAAATTTTGTCTAGTTTTTTATCAGATTTATTTGAAAATTATTTGGTTTACTTTTTGTGCACCTCGCGGTATTTACGTTACGTGCGTATTCTTCTTATACCGTAGATACCGGAGGAGGTGACGAAGCCGCAAACTTCACCCAGTTAGACTCCGACTACTCCGAACCAGGCAAGCATGTTTGAACTCTTGATATGATGAAGTGTTTGTTGCATGTTTGTACTTAGGAGTTTCATGGCATGGTTATGAATAGTTCTTTGAATGTTAAATTTCATGCACAAAAGTGGAAAGTAAGTTTCGGAAAGCCACATGTTGTTGGATACATATTGGCATGGCCATGTGATGGCATGAGGATGGGTAAGATGGCAGTGTTGTAGCATGCCAGTCTTATGCCAGTCCATTTGACTTCAGTATCATCGTGAATCAAATCACATTCCCATTCATTTCCTTTCCTATACTGCCACATGTTTTCCGCAAGGAATATGTCTTAGTAAGTTGCAAACCGTTTTCCTGGTACACACCAAATACAGAGGCCGGGATGAGGGTTCATGGCCCTGGATTAAAGCCCGTCATCCGGTTAGGGGGCATGGGTGTTTCCGGTTGGGACCGAGAGGGGGGCACCCCTTAGAGCGCGCGTATAGAAATTTGATCCCATGCTATTCGAGGTTGTGACCTCCCCGTCTCAAAGTTTTTCTTGGACGTTGCCTAGGGTGATTCCTGGCACCGTGAGGTGGAATGGGTGTGTACTAGTTAAATGTGTTTCTACCGAAATACCGTAAACAGAACTAGTCCTTCGTGATTACGGAAATCCGTTGGCTGTGGTCAGTTAGTACAACTCTACAGAGTCACAAATCCTTTAAATCATCTTGTACTTGTCCAAGTACTGTATTCATCTTATCTTGTGAGATATTAGCCTTAGCGACAAAACTCCGGTGGACTACATGTGTGTTAAATCCTGTTAAAGGTTTATTCTTGTGGATGGACTAACCTGTTATTTACTTTTGTTATAAGCCCTGTCTGTGATGTTGCTCAGACATCCGACGGTGGCATACTTGTTATTTACATTTGTTATAAGCCCTTTCTGCGATGTCGCTCAGACGTCCGACTGTGGCATTTCTTTTATAAGCCCTTTCTGTGATGTCGCTCGACGTCGTCCGTGGCATTTCTTTTATAAGCCCTTTACGTGATGTCGCTCGACGCCCGATCGTGGCATTTCTTTTATAAGCCCTTTCGTGATGTCGCTCGACGTCCGATCGTGGCATTTCTTTTATAAGCCCTTTACGTGATGTCGCTCGACGTCCGACTGTGGCATTTCTTTTATAAGCCCTTTCTGTGATGTCGCTCAAACGTCCGACTGTGGCATTTCTTTCATAAGCCCTTTCTGTGATGTCGCTCAGACGTCCGACTGTGGCATTTCTTTTATAAGCTCTTTCTGTGATGTCGCTCAGACGTCCGACTGTGGCATTTCTTTTATAAGCCCTTTTTGTGATGTCACTCAGATGTCCGACTGTGGCATTTCTTTTATAAGCCCTTTATGTGGTGTCGCTTAGACGCCCGACTGCGGCGTGAATTTTATTTGTTTACCTTTCGAGGCGTCGCTCCAGACACCCGATCGGTTTTCAGTTATATGTTTTATTTGTTTACCTTTCGAGGCGTCGCTCTAGACACCCGATCGGTTTTCAGTTATATGTTTTATTTGTCTCATCGTGAAATTTTTTTATTGGAATGAGCATCAATATTTTTGCTCATGACGCATTCATGCATGCATTTGTTATATCTCTTGTTCATCTTGTCTTGCAGTACTTTCAAAGTACTCACCGCTTGTTGATTTGGCGGATGTTGATGAAGGCGATCTCATGGATGAAGAGTTCGATAGCGAGTCCAACACCTAGAGGAGTCCCAGTTAGTCCCGTGCGATCCTGCATTTGGTCACTGTATTATATCCGCTTCCGCCACCCCAGAATAAATTCATCGAGCCTCACCTCGACGCTCGATGAGCTGCCAGTTAGGAGTCAAGTTATCCACCACCACTTTTATCTCAAGCTAGTAGCATGTCACCACACCCCTGTGTTATAACCGCCCTTATGTAAGATATTGGCGAGTTTGTAATAAATTGTTGAGCAGCCTCAGCTCAACCCTGTAATATATTTAATGCTACTGGTCCTCTGTTTATCAAGTATTTGTCTACCAGTGAGGATAACTTTTCCTATACTGGGATCAAAAGACCGATTTTCTCAATAAGTATTTTCTTGAAAAACCGGTCGTGACAACCCACGACATCCAACTTATGTTCCCGGAGTGGTGGTTTTTGTTCTCCACCCATGGGATGAAGTAATGCCTAAACATGTCAACATTGGGGGCGACCCTAATGAAATTCTCGCACAAGTTGGCAAAGATCTCCATACACGCCATAGAATTTGGTGTGAAATACAAGAGGTGGAATCCATAGACCTCTATCATCACCTCAAGAGACCCTATCTCTCCTTTACTATTTGTAATTATTGCAGATCTTTTGCAGACATTGATAAATGATAGGTTGCATCAGGGATTTTTAAGTTTGCCACTGCTCACCCATGACCCTGATTTCCAAGTGGTTTAGTATGCTGATGACACATTGCTCTTCATAAATGCTCAAAGCTCTCAGTTGGGGACCCTCAAATCTGTGCTCTGCTCATTCTCAAAGGCAACTGGTCTATAGATCAACTTCCATAAATCTTCAACGTATCCTATTAATGAGAATGTTGCAGATGCTACTTGTCTTGCTGCTCTTTTTGGATGTCAGTTAGGATCAGTGCCTTTCACATATTTGGGGTTGCCAGTGGGGACGACTTAGCCTAAAATTATAGACCTTTTACCTCTGGTAGATTGCATGGAGAGAAGGACCACAGCTAGCTCTTGGTTTTTGCCTCAAGGGAGCAGACTACAACTGGTTAACTCAGTTATTTCTTCCCTGCCTATCTACTTCCTTTGCAGCCTGTCAATCCCTCAGGATATTCTGAAGCAGTTGGAAAGAATTCAGAGACAGTGTTTATGAATAAAGTATGGTCAGGAGAAGGGCCATTCCCTGGCTGCCTGGCCCCTTGTTTGTAGACCTAAATCCAAGGGAGGTTTGGGAATCCTAAACCTGGGTTTACAAAATGATGCTCTGCTCCTAAATCATCTCAACACATTCTACAACAGGGAAGATGTGCCATGGGTGCACCCGGTTTGGGACTCTTATTATTTCCAAAGAGTTCCCCATGATACAACACTTTGTGGTTCTTTCTGGTGGAGAGATACCTGCAAGCTAATGGATAAGTTTCGGGTTGTTACCTCTTTCACTGTTCACAGAGGAGACACCGTGCTGTTTTGGTCAGATCATTGGCAGTTTTGAAATACTTGCACCCCTCTTTAGGAAAGATTTCCCAAGCTCTATTCTTTTTGTCTCCCCAAAAATCTTTCTGTCATGGAAGTTTTTCAGACTGGCAATTTTCAAGAGCTATTTTATTCACTTCTGTCTGAACTAGCTTTCCAAGAGTTTCATCAACTTTCCTCTTTGATGAAATCTTGTCATTTGGACAGTGGTTGCCCTGATGCTTGGGTTTGGAGGCATGGTAAGCAGGCCAACTTTTCTGCTAAAAAGTTTTATGACTTTGTGTATCAGCCGGTTATGGAAAATCCCATTTTGAAGTGGGTCTAGAAGAGTTGTTGTACCATGTCGATCAAAATGTTTGCCTGGCTGGTCATAATGGACAGAGTTAACACCAAATATATGATCCAACGTATACACTGGAGGATTAATAATGGGCCTAAGTGTGTGCTTTGTCCAACTGGAACACTGGAGGACATAAACCACCACCTTTTCCAATGCAATTTCAGTGTACGAGTGTGGAACTATCTGCAGATTGTTTGGAAGGATTCTAATGACATGGTTGAAATTGCTATGCATGCTAGAGAGGATTTCAATAAACCTTTCTTTGCAAAAGTGGTCTTTCTTGCTTGGTGGAATGTTTGGGAAGTCGGGATTGACAGGGCATTCAGGCATATCAGGCCTTCTTTTAGGGCATGGAGAAATGGTTTCATACATGACATTACACTCCTCTCCCACCGGATCAAAAGAAGATATAGGGATGCCCTGCTTATATGGATTGATTTCCTACCTCCTTGAGGAGGACTCTTGTATTTTCAGTTTTCCTCTTGTATAGTTTTCTTTAGTTTACTTTCTTTATTTTCTTTTCCTCATCTTGAGGATCTTTGTATTTGTGATCTTCTCTTTATTAATAAAATGTTGTGGGGTGTAATCCCTGCTCTTCATGGTAAAAAAGAGAAAATCCGAGAAAGGGGGGGCAGAGACCGCTAATGAAATATGCACAAAAAAATTTGTATGAATCTGGCGGGTCCACCTCTCCCTCCGCCAAAACCTTGGGAGCGCCATGCCCCTTCGGAACCTCCCTTCCCCACAAGTGTCCATACCTTGCCTGCAGCACGCCGCCGTCGAGATTCGACGGGAAGAAGACGATGTCTCCCCTTTGCTTCTTGTCCAACTCCGTCACCCTCTTGCTCCCCTCGGCGGCCGCCTCTTTCGCGACGGTCATCACCTTTCCCCTAGCCGCGGTTTTCTTCCCATATCCCCAAGTTACGACGAGGACACAGGAAGGAGATTGGAAAGGGGTCGGCGGCAAGCGTGGGCAAAGGAAGGGAGTAGTTGCTTCGCTTGCGAAGGAAGATGATGGGGGGAGGCGAGCGATGAATGAGCGGTACCCTTCCGCGTTTGTCTCTCCTTAAGGGAAAATGGCGAAGGAGGGGGCATGGCTCTTTAGAAAAGTTAGCGTTTTTACATTAACTGCTATAGTCCCACGCCCCCACAACCCGCGATAATTACGCGAAGTGGACATTGGATTGACTGGTCATCATGACAAACCGCCGAGCAAGCAGCCTCTGTCCACCACGTGTCCGTGCACTGTTTGGGGCCTAACCCAACGTGCCCAGTGACACGTCTGGCTTAGGCCCGGGGGCTTCTGTCGGGGAACACAAACAAGGGAATATGTTTTCCTCTGACTTGTGCACGAACAGCAAGCCAACAGGCCCGAGAACAAGATTACAACACCAAGATTAGACCAAGCACGAGAGATCAATTCTTTGAAGGATCCCAGTACAGATCAAGGAGTCCAAAATGAGCCAGACAAGCAAGATATTACTAAGGGAAAAACCTCCCTTGCTGGGCAGGCGAGCCTGGCAAGGTTAGGGTCTGCCCTGGAAGCAAGCATCCAGATCGCCCGGCAGGACTGCCGGGGCTCGTGGAGGTAAGCCACTCCATCGCTCCACCTCACAAGCGACGCAAGTAATCGATCAGTGCGGTGTCAAGCTCCAAAGTGACTAAGTGGCTGCTTCTTACCACATGGCAGCCACTTCCTACAACAAGCACCTCCATATGGCACCCGTCCTGAGACGTGTCAAGCAAGCAGGCGCGAAGCTTACAAAACAGCCCGGCGAGGGCTGCCGGGCACGCTATGATGTGAGACCCGACGGTGCATTTAATGCACTCTGTCAGCTTGCATAGTAAGGTATGATATTACTGTTTGCTATCTAATCAGTATGTAAAGACTGATTTGCCACAGTGGTGACCCCTTGATCTATAAAAGGAGGCCCGTGGCAACCGTAGGAAAGATTCGGACCCTTCCACACTCATACACGCGTAGCCACTCTCGCCCTGAGGCAACCCTGCCGGGCAAGTGTGCTGCGTTCACCACCATTATCCACCATCAATCCATCCAAGCAGGAGTAGGGTTTTACGCCTCGCGGCGGCCCGAACCGGGGTAAAACTACCGGCGTGATCTCTGCCGTGCTGTGT